>JARQOD010000001.1:13976433-14042555 GCA_033576555.1 Oophaga sylvatica | reverse complement strand
AAGAAAACCAGAGATTTTACCGGACCTTAGGTCGCGGCAAACAGCCCCAAATAGTCAGTACGTAACTGGGGTCAGGGGGAGTGAGGACCTTGAGTCTCTGCAGGACAAGATAGGAATTCAGCTCTCTCACAGGAAGGCTCCTACCACAAAACTGACTGGGCAGTACAGCTATGGAATAGCTGGAGTTATAGAGGGAACTACGCTTCATGCTGGTTGTACTCATCGTTGTGAAAGTAAAGGAGGCCCCTAACTTGTCCAGCTGCTATCTCGAAATACATTCTCCTTGGATCAGCCTCCCTGGGACCTGCCTGAACATCTTACAAGTAAAGGTATGGAAAGACGCTGACCGTGTGAGACTGTGTTATTTATCTGCACCCGACTTCACTAACTTCATAGACTTTGAGGGACCAGTCCCACCTGTAGGGGACCTGACATCTAGCTGCCTCACCATCCCCTCAGAGATCTACAGCAGCGCTGGTACAAATTACCAGAAGACTACAGGTGGCGTCACGAACTGTATATAAATCTATCCCTGTAAATATTCCCCCAACATACGCCAGACCGCCAGGGCCACAGACCGAGCCACCGCTACCTGTGACAACCCCATAGACTTCCATGGGCTCGACTCTGAGTACCCCATTGCCCTGGTAACCCACAATTGTGGTGGCGGGTCGACACACACCTCTTCCCTGTTTCTGAGGCCTAATCTATCTAGTCTGATTACTCACTCCTCAGTGCACCTCTTCCCTGTTTCTGAACCTTCATCTATGTTGTCTGATTGCTGACTCCTCAGTGCACCTCTTCCCTGTTTCTGAGGCCTTAATCTATCTAGTCTGATTACTCACTCCTCAGTGCACTTTCCCTGTTTCTGAACCTTCATGTATCTAGTCTCATTGCTGACTCCTCAGTGCACCTCTTCCCTGTTTCTGAGCCTTAATCTATCTAGTCTGATTGCTGACTCATCAGTGCACCTCTTCCCTGTTTCTGAACCTTCATCTATCTAGTCTGATTGCTGACTCCTCAGTGCACCGCTTCCCTGTTTCTGAACCTTCATCCATCTAGTCTGATTACTCAATCCTCAGTGCACCTCTTCCTGTTTCTGAGCCTTAATATATCTAGTCTGATTACTCAATCCTCAGTGCACCTCTTCCCTGTTTCTGAGCCTTCATTGATCAAGTCTGTTGCTCACTCCTCAGTGCTCCTCTTCCCTGTTTTTGAAGCTCCAACTATCTAGTCTGACTGCTCACTCCTCAGTGCACCTCTTACATCTCCATAGCCTGATTTGAGAGCTCCTCACTGTCCCTCCTCCATGTTGCTGCTGAAATCTCACAGTGCTCAGTACAAGCTGCAGCTATGAGTTTGGCTGAATGGATGGATATTAAATACACTCGATATTTGCTATACTCATAAATTGCTGCCGTTAATATTAGGATTATACAGTCATTCTGAGATGGATTTTCAAAGTAAGAACATCAGCCTCATCAGGTCTAAGAGATTTGTCTTGACCTGCACCACAATTGTGGTTTACCAGAGCAATGGGGTACTCAGAGCCGAGCCCATGGAAGTCTATGGGTTGTCACAGGTAGCGCTGGCTCGGTCTGTGGCCCTGGCGGTCAGGCGTATGTTGGGGGGTATATTTACAGGGGATAGGTATATATACAGTTCGTGACGCCACCTGTAGTTCTCTGATCACTAAGACCAGCGCTGCTGTAGATCTCTGAGGGGATGGTGAGGCAGCTAGATGTCGGGTCCCCTACAGGTGGGACTCTTCCCTCAGGTCGATAGTTATGGTGGGGTTGTGCAGGGATGCAATCAAATAACTCAGTCTCACACATCCAGTGTCTTTCCATACCTTTTACTTGTCAGATGATAAGGCAGGTCCCAGGGAGGCTGTTGGGGTGGAGGATGTGCTTTGAGATAACAGCTGAACAGGTTAGAGGCCTCCTTACTTTCCAAAATGATGAGTTCAACCAGCATAAAGCTTAGTTCCCTCCAAGAACTCCAGCTTTTTCAAAGCTGTACTGCCCGGTCAGTTTTGTGGTCGGAGTCTTCCTTTGAGAGAGCTGGGTTCCTAATGTGGTCCTGCAGTGACTCAAAGTTCCCACTCTCCCTGACCCCAGTTACGTACCGACACTCCAAGGGCTGCTTTCTGTAACCTAAGGTCCAGTAAGCTCTGGTTTTTCTATCACTATGCCTGGAGCTATAGTGACGCTTCGGTCCCCAGTGACCGGTGACAATGTGCAGGATAATCCAATCCTAAGGCACTTCTGAATCCTTCCACTGCGCCTTTCGCCCTGTCCGCGCTTGTAGCATAAGCACTCCACACTTCCTAGGTAATGCAGGCTAGTCCCTTCTTGCTTCTTCCCAGAGCTTGCTAACAGGTGCTCAGTAATCTTCTAGTTCAGGAGCACGTCTCTGAACTCCACTGTCCTTGGGACAGGAGACTGAAGGTCCTGATGCTCACTCCTCTCTCTTCCTGCACAGACTTCACACTGAATGATCTCCTCTGTCCGAAGACAGGAAACTGACTCTTATGAGTCCAGACTAGACTGACTGGCTGGCTGCATCTCACTAGCCTATATAACCTATGAGTGTGTCTAAGTGTGTGATGGAGTGAATGTTTATTGAGCATTAAACTATTACCTCTCCGCACATTCTCCAGGGTACTGCGTGTGCCTTCACACCAGGGCTACACATTCCCCCATGGTAAAATACAGCACTCCCAGGCTGTGAAATACAAGAAGACATTTTGTTTTTCATTAACAATAAACATTAACTCTTCCCATCCGGGAGGTACAGGTTTCTTGAACGTTGCATAATAACAATAGGCATAGAAAAATACAAAATACTAAATAGACATTTTCATATAAATAGATGACAATATTCTTGTGAAGGACCCGCACCAAACCTTCAACGTGGGTCCTGGGTGGGCTGCAGGACATCTGAATGCAGACCTCACTCAGTGCCACACCACACGGGTTTTATGTTCAGAGGTAGTTGAGGTGGTTTCATGTAAAACCAATATAATGCACCTTAGTGCAACTATTTACAGGATACAGTTTTTGGGCTGGCTCAGTCCTCAGCCACGCAGTCCATTATAAGGCACATTTTCAAATAATTCACATTATATCAGATTCTATTTACTCAAAATTCTTTAACTTTTTCAAATTTTCATCTTGTACCCAGCCGGGCATTCTACTCATTATAGTAAAACTATGTAAACATTATGCATAACCATAAGTGCAAAACAGCAAATATTCTTTTTATCAAAACTTGCTACATTTTCTTTGTTGCGGTAAACCTGTCTGGGTCCTACCGTTCTTCACATTTTCTTGCAGGCTTCCATTATACTTTCCATCCCGGGGGCTGGAACAATACGATGATCCTTAGATCCCATGACCAACAAGTCGTGACCTGCTATCAGAGTTTGGGTCGCTACAGTCCTCGTGCGAACCACTAGGGGCGCGCCGGGCGCTTCCGCTTTGTGAGACGCTGTCTGCGTCACTGTAATAGCCACTTTCTCTCGCGATGCAGAAATAGTCGCCGTGCGCGACGTTGTGTAGACTGCTGATTGCGATGTGGAATGGGTCGCAGGTTGCGATGTAGTAGGACAAGGTAGTGAAGAGTACGCAGGGGGCACTTCCAACTGTGATATACTCTCCTGGGGCGATGCCGGGGCACGGCCTGATGCAGCGGTAGATTGTGACTGGGATGCGCTGGCAATGGTGACGTTACCTGCGTCAGGGACGGGGTCACGGACGATTGTGACATTAAGGGCATACCATCCCTTCATACCCCAGTGCCGTGTATAGGTGACTATGTCTCCATTAACTAGGTCCCTCCCGGGATGGCCGATGGGCAGGTGGGATTCTACGTCCCTGCGACTGACAAAGACCCCTGGGTAGAGGCCCGGTTCTCTGATGAAGCCCCAGCCCTTCCGGAGCTGGAACTCTGTCACACACCCCTGCCGCCGCGGTTCCCTTAGAGTACCTTTTTCTCGGCGGACACTTTCCTTGTCCGCGATCAGCTGCTCGTACTGCCGCTGCCGGTTCCGCTGCGCTTCCCGCTCTTCCTCCTGCCGGCGTCGCTGTTCCTCTTCGCAACGCTGCCACTCACGTTCCCACTGGGCGGTGTAGGCGACGTCATCCAGGCGCGCCATCTCATCCCAGTCGACGTCTGGTAATGATGGACAGGACCCCTCCGGTGTCCCTGCCGGGGATCGATCATCTGCTGCGGCCTCCTGGCGGGGCGGGCGTTCCGGAACTGGCGGTACCTCCTCAACCTCCTTCGCTTCCACCGCTTCCTCGGTAGGTTCAGGGTCGGTCCTTTTGGGGGTAGCCTCCGGTTGCTCCTTAGCCTTGGGCAGCAGAAGTTTCGGTAACTCAAATCGTGGGGGGTCGTCGAGGGGAGAGAACACCGCGTCCCACAGCCGCCGCTGCATCTGGGTACGCCGGCGTCTCTCGATCTCCTCCTTGCCAGGTTGTTGCAAAACCATCTTCTTCAATCTGGCATTTTCCTCTTTAATCTCCAGCAATGCTTGCTGCAGGTGCAGGACCACGGATGGTTCCGGTTCTAGTGGCAGCTTGGCTGGGGAACGGGGCCTGCCTTCCTCCGCTTCCCTGCTCGGCTGCACACGTCCTGCTTCCATGATGTTCCAGAACCGTCTCCCTTCTTCTTCCAGAACAGTCCCGTCTCTTCCGTGGAGGCGGGGTTTGCGTCTCCTCCTCCTCGCAGGGAAGGTGAAGAGGAGGCGGACCTCCTTTGCTGTAGGGCAGGATCGCATATTGTAGTAGCACTTTGAGAGGGCAGGCATTCTCTTCGCGCCACAGGGGGGCACACGCCCACGAATCCACGCCCACCTTCTTCTCCAGCGCCTGAGGGCGCGAATTTGGCGGCAAAATGGCGGATTTTAGCGCCAAAAATAGCAAACAGTCCTTTTCCACAAAAACACCTCCACAGGCACACAGGGCTCGCAATTTTGCGAGTTTCGCATCCTGTTCGTGACGCCAAGTTGTCTTGACCCGCACCACAATTGTGGTTTACCAGAGCAATGGGGTACTCAGAGCCGAGCCCATGGAAGTCTATGGGGTTGTCACAGTTAGCGCTGGCTCGGTCTGTGGCCCTGGCGGTCAGGCGTATGTTGGGGGGTATATTTACAGGGGATAGGTATATATACAGTTCGTGACGCCACCTGTAGTTCTCTGATCACTAAGACCAGCGCTGCTGTAGATCTCTGAGGGGATGGTGAGGCAGCTAGATGTCGGGTCCCCTACAGGTGGGACTCTTCCTTCAGGTCGATAGTTATGGTGGGGTTGTGCAGGGATGCAATCAAATAACTCAGTCTCACACATCCAGTGTCTTTCCATACCTTTTACTTGTCAGATGATAAGGCAGGTCCCAGGGAGGCTGTTGGGGTGGAGGATGTGCTTTGAGATAACAGCTGAACAGGTTATGGGCCTCCTTACTTTCCAAAATGATGAGTTCAACCAGCATAAAGCTTAGTTCCCTCCAAGAACTCCAGCTTCTTCAAAGCTGTACTGCCCGGTCAGTTTTGTGGTCGGAGTCTTCCTTTGAGAGAGCTGGGTTCCTAATGTGGTCCTGCAGTGACTCAAAGTTCCCACTCTCCCTGACCCCAGTTACGTACCGACACTCCAAGGGCTGCTTTCTGTAACCTAAGGTCCAGTAAGCCTCTGGTTTTTCTATCACTATGCCTGGAGCTATAGTGACGCTTCGGTCGCCAGTGACCGGTGACAATGTGCAGGATAATCCAATCCTTAAGGCACTACTGTATTCCTTCCACTGCGCCTTTCGCCCTGTCCGCGCTTGTAGCATAAGCACTCCACACTTCCTAGGTAATGCAGGCTAGTCCCTTCTTGCTTCTTCCCAGAGCTTGCTAACAGGTGCTCAGTAATCTTCTAGTTCAGGAGCACGTCTCTGAACTCCACTGTCCTTGGGACAGGAGACTGAAGGTCCTGATGCTCACTCCTCTCTCTTCCTGCACAGACTTCACACTGAATGATCTCCTCTGTCCGAAGACAGGAAACTGACTCTTATGAGTCCAGACTAGACTGACTGGCTGGCTGCATCTCACTAGCCTATATAACCTATGGGTGTGTCTAAGTGTGTGATGGAGTGAATGTTTATTGAGCATTAAACTATTACCTCTCCGCACATTCTCCAGGGTACTGCGTGTGCCTTCACACCAGGGCTACACAGATTTAACTATTAATATAATCAGATTGTATTGTGAAATCCACTTTAAAGCCATAGGACTATAGAAGCCAGAGCACGAGGAGTTTCTCATTCATACTGTAAGGGCTTCCAGCAGGATTCTTTACAGCCAAACATCCCCAAGGACTTCTTTTTTCTTATCTATTTCAATTAACAGAAATCATTGTTCAATCATAATTTTAATGGCCGATCATCTTTCCCTTTGCTAAAATTACATCATAAAAGACATTTAATTGGAATGGAATAGTAATTGAATGACTTTACTCACACAAAGGATCACGATAAAGATGCTTTCCTAAAAGACCCCATGGAATTGCCCATTAAAAGCGGCTCGATAGAATGTTGGCGATAAGGTGAAATTTTAACCCACGGTGCGCTGCACATCATCTGTCCGCATTTACGCACTATACCGTGAGCAAAAATTCACCCGACGTAATTTGATGGGGCATATCGCAATGCGATCGGGTTCCGCCACCTTCTTTACCCAGGGACTGTTTCTTTTGGAAAAACCCATTTCTTAATAAATTATTGCATATTTCTCCGTTCGGAACCTCCATTTATCAGTCGAAGCAAAGAACGTGTGCAGGTCCGCCATAGACCCAGCACATCTTGGCATTACATGATTTTTCCTGGCGTGATGTAAAAGCTTTTCCTTTGTGCTCTTCAGCTGATCCCATACATTCCCCTCTCTTTGTGGACTTTTATGGAACAATAATCGAGACGCTGCAGCTTCATACCCCTCCTCCCTACACTTAAAAAATTTGTTCTTTTTTTAAAATTAATTAAATGATAAAATTGAAATAAGCAACTGTGTAATATACGCTATCAGGGAAATCTGCTTCTTTCCCCTCTGACAGTGATCATTCGCTATCAAAATTTTCAACACACGGGTAAAATTTGTCTTTCGTGAATACAGAATTTCCCATTTCTGAGATAAAAAATGACAGTTAGTGCTCGTAATGTTTTATGGAACTTGCAACAAATACAGATGTTCAGTTTTCTAAGATGGCAGATGACAGTTGGTGCTCATAATGTTTTATGGAACTTGCAGCAGATACAGATGTTCCATTTGCTGAGATAGAAGACAATTGGTGCTTATAATGTTTCATGGACGTTGCGCCCCGTTGCGGACGCACAGGTTGAACCGGCGGTATGTCCACCCATGCGTTGCAGAAAATACAGAATTTCCATCTACTTATATAGAAGACGACAGTTAGTGCTCATAATGTTTTATGGAACTTGCAGCAAATACAGATTTTCCATTTTCTGGGATAGAGGAAGACGGTTGGTGCTCATAATGTTCACAAAACTTGCAGAAGATACAGAATTTCCATTTGCATGTATAGAAGATGACAATTAATGCTGATAATGTTTTATGGAACTTGCAGCAAATACAGATTTTCCATTTTTTAAGATAGCAGATGACCATTCGTGCTCACAATGGTTTATGGAATCTGCAGAAGATACAGATTTTCCATTTTTTGAAATATGAGATGACAATTGGTGCTCATAGTGTTTTATGGAACTTGCAGCAGATACAGATGTTCCATTTACTGGGATAAAAGAAGACAGTTAGTGCTCATAATGTTTTATGGAACTTGCAGCGAATTAAGATTTCCCATTTTTTAAGATAGCAGATGACAATTGATGCTCATAGTGTTTTATGGAACTTGCAGCAGATACAGATTTTCCATTTGCTGAGATAGAAGATGACAGTTAGTGCTCATAATATTTTATGGAGCTTGCATCAGAATGTCTATGTCGGCTTCCAGCTCTTCCCCTTCCTTCTCTCCATGGAATTTTAAAAGCACCAACTGTCATTTCCTATCTCAGTACTTTACTGAACACAGATTTTGCAGGAGGAGAAAGAAGCAGATTTCTGTGATAATATATAATACAAAGTTTATTATTTTTTTGTCTACTATTGATTTATGAAAGAAAAATGAAAAACGGTCACTCTTTATGTTCAGTTTTATGAGCTGATGGAACTTGTTCATGCATGATGGCCACGATATATCTTTAGGGAATTTAAAAAAAAAAAAAAAACATATAAAAAAAATTGCATAAGTGGAAAAATCGCATTGCATTTTTCAAAAATTTTTGAAAATTGAAAATTAACTTTATCAAAAAACTATTGTAAAAAAAACACAAAACAACATGAAAAGCATTAACGCCTGCCACAATCATAGATCGGCTATGTCATTTTCAAAATTCTAAAACTCAGATGTAGGAAAGTTGGCAAACAATAAGTTTCCGCAGGAATTCGTAATTCTTTGTCTATTTAGAGATTCGGCAGAAAATTTTGACTGTTATCTAAAATATAGAAAAAAATGAAATAAAGAAGCCCCAGGATAAAGTTATGCCGGTCTCTGAGGACAGAATAATGCCGCAAATTTGCAAATTAAACACTTAATACATATTTCAAACTCTTATAAATAGTGTGAAAAGTAAAGAAGAAAAGTGCAGATATTTTCCCTGGGTTTGAATATTTCATAGAGTGAGCACTTTGCCATCTTAAAAGTACAAATTATTCCACATGAAGCCTTCCGCCGCAGAAAAAGCTGTTTATTATGAGACAGATTTTGGCGCGGGAATGTATTGATATGGATTTTTCAATGAAAGCATAACTGAATAATACATAGCACATTACCGCAGCGCTTGAGCGGCTATCGTATGCTAACAACGGTTTCATCAGAATTGGCATGAAATAAATTGGAATTTGTTGGAAAGATTTTTTTTAAAAAAAATCTATTATATGTTCATGACATTGTTCATATAAATGTTGGCATTTTTTAAAATCTACATACAATTTCCGAGTCCTGGCTCGCAGACAAGGCATCGAGGTTTACTTGACCCTCAGGCAAGTTGTGTAGAGGGTCAAACATGTTTTTTTGATAGGAACAGCAAAGAAAATAAATTCTAAATCGTCCCTCATGGGCGGTCTTGTTTCAGGGCGCCACCCCTGAGCAGTCAAGGCTGCCGTTTGAATTAACAGAATCTCATACTTATCAGGAATTTCTTGGCTATTTTTTAACTCTATGCACTATCTTTGTTTGGTAGGATGTTTTGCAGGTGAGGATCACATTTTCATTAAAAAAAAAACAGATTTTGCAAAAATGTAATTCTCTAGGAGGAAACAAAGAGGCAATATTTTGGTCTGTAAACATCGTTTTAAATATACTCCATATATCTTCTCCATTTTCTAGGAAAATGCTGAAAGTCTAATGGGGGGGCCTACAAAAATGTTGGGACCTATGTGTGTACTGTACGCTATGCCTGTTCTTCTAGTATAAGTAGAACTATGTGGGTCCCATGAATGACGAAATGGTAGGAGAAAGTTGCAGGAGTTGTCCACTCCTCGGACAATACGTTCTCAATCAGCATGTTTGTTCTCGTAAAATAACAACACTCACTGGTGCCGGTGCTGTTCCAGCGGTTCCGGTGCTGTTCCAGCGGTGGCTGCACTCACTCTCCTGGGACTCACGTGAGTCCTGTGAGCAATCAATGCTGGCTTTACTCACCTCATCTTTGGACATATCAGATATCAAGAGGAGATAAGATCCGTTCAAAAGCAGAGAGAGTGAAGCCAATTAGGTGCAAGGCTCAAGTGAGTCCCTGGAAAGTGAATGCCGTCACTGCTGGAACAGCACTGACATCAGAGATTAGTGTAAGTGTTGTTATATTACTGGGGCATACATGTTGATTGAGATGGCACTGTTCGAGCAGTTGACAACCCCATTAAGGTAGGATCAGGTGTACAATTGCAGTGGTTGCAAACACACCCAAGTACTGGAAATCAAGGTGTCAAAGAAGTCCCTTTAACCCATATGACAAGACCAATACCCGTACTAAATTTGCTTCTTTCTGTACCAGAGCTGATTATTTATTCTCAAAATTCTCAATTTATGGGTATAATGTGTGTTCAGTGAATATGACAGTTGGTGTTCATGATGTTCTATGGAACTTGCAGCAGAATGTCTATATCCGCCTCTAGCCCCTCCCTCTCTACATAGAACTGTAGAGGAGAAGACCAGGCTGTGGATGCTGACAGGCCACTGGGTCCGGAACTGCTGTGGCCGCATCTACCGTTGCAGGGGGGAAGGAGATTGAAGATGGAGCAGACCCTTAACCTGTGTAGAAGGGGCATGGCGAGCCAGAGAGGGATTTTAGGGTTTGCGTGGGAAAAGAGAGGGGCTTCCTGCCAGAGAGAGGAGACAGTGAAGACCGGCACCGGGAAAGATAAGTCGCACAGTAGAAATCGCAGCCGAGTGCAGTAAGGACTCCCAGGTTACAGCGGGTGTGTGAAGGGAAAAAGCCGAGTGGAGGATTGCGGTGGGCTCAGCGGGTAAGACCGGTGACTGCTCGCTGCCGCCAGAAGTGAGACCGACTTGTTAGGCCGGGAAACCGGAAGAACTCGGCACCGGCCTCAGCCGGCGACCAACCAACCATCTGACCCAGGAAAAGAAACGGACAACCGAGTCACGGAATGAATATATTGACTGTCATTTTGAATTACCCTCTCCCTGTTAACCCCTCATTCTTTACCTGTTTATTCCTTGTTGTTCCCTGTGAGGAGGTTACCCCTGTTAACCCCTGCTCTGTGCTTCTGTGTCTCTGCATCCATCTAACTGTGTTACAGAATCTGTCATCTGTCACCTCCTATCTCAGGAATGTAAAAAAACTAATAAGCTTTCACCCCTGAAATGAGAGCGAAAGTTCACTTTAGGAGGAGAAAGAAGCAGGTTTATCTGATGAAATATAAAACAATGTCTTTTAATTTTCATGAGCACTATTGATTTATAAAATAAAAAATAAAACAATGGTTCCTCTTTAAGGGTTGGGGTTTTCCTGTTGTAGATTTTCCATAAGAGACTTGGACCTTTAGGTTGGGATGGGCCCTTTATCAACTCTTTAGCCTAAGCCCTTTATCATACAGAATAAAAAAGCAAATATAATAAAAAATTGATCATTTGGTATTGCACATACTTTTCCTCGCTCTTAGGATATGTACACACAACATCTTTTAAGACACTGGAGGAGCTGCTGAAGGTTTTCCAAGATGAAGGCACTCTGGTAAAAAGCCGTCACTCTCAACTATAAAGGTCAGGTGGTCTCCAAACCAAACTGTCCGAAGCAAGAACACGTTACTTCTATTAAGTGCTCCAGGGAACTTTAAAGATGTTCCAAAAAGTAACAAAATACTAAACATGTGCACAGCAAGTTGTTTCCATGTTGCTGTTTTGTGGCCCTTCTTCAGCTGGCTTCCAGGTGGAAACCGCATGAAAAGACATCCTGTGCACACGGCCTTTGGGTACAGCGAAAATTGAAAAATTTGCGGTTTTCTTGCAAACCAATTTGTATCGACATCTAGCCGAGAACCACAAAAATAATTCTTTGACAAGAACCCGAAAAAATAAACAAAAGCTATCAAAAAGTTAATAAAATGCTAAAATTTGGGAAACTAAACCACAGGTACAGAACACACATTTTTTCTATCCACTTTTTGTAAAGCAAAACTGAAAACATTATCAAACTATGGAAAGAAACGCCTATAGGATCACTTGACCCTTCTTTGTCCTTTCTTTCCAATAAAAAGAATAACAGACAGGAGGAGAGAAGTCGGTGATTTGCCAATCAGCATCAGACTGCGTTCAGATTTCAGCTCTGGGGTTCTCCGAGAGCCAGTTCTCTGTTGGGTTGTTATGAAAGGGCAATGAATTAAGTCATCTTCTCTTATTCCTTATCTTTTTATAAAGGAAATTTGTTCATTTTCATGTGGAGAGCCGCACGTATCAGGGAGTTTATTAAAAGAGCGGCCTCGACTTTACCTTCATCTTCATATTTTAATAAAAAAGACCAAATCTCAAGGTGAATTTTATTATCAAAAGTGAGAAATGCTGCTCGTTAGTGTCTTCTCAAAGTAAAATCTCTCATAGTTTCCTGGAATTACCCAATGTAAAAGGTCACAGTAAGAGGTCACTGCCCCCCTGTACCCCACTACCCTTATAAACTAAACACACCATCTACCAGGATAAAGGAGCTAATGTGCAGCAATCAAAAAAATGGACTGAAGTCTATTTCTGTATAAACTGAAAAAACAGGTGGAAACCAATGATATAAAGGAGAAAACAGGGAAAACAAGAGCTATTCTATCTTAACAGATGTTTTTTATGCCAAGTCAGTAAGAGCAACTCGAATAACAACAGCAAAAATACAGTGTTCATTACAAAGTAGAGTGTAGGAGGGAAGTACTATAACAATGTCTCTGAGCACATTTCTTTCTCAGATAAGAATATATAATACTGCGCCTATGTACAAGAATATAAATAATAAAATACTGCCCCTATGTGCAAGAATATAACTACTATACTACTGCTCCTATGTAGAAGAATATAACTACTATAATACTGCTCATATGTACAAGAATATAACTGCTATAATACTGCCCCTATGTACAAGAATATAACTACTATAATATTGCTCCTATGTAGAAGAATATAACTACTATAATATTGCTCCTATGTACAAGAATATAACTACTATAATACTGCCCCTATGTACAAGAATATAACTACTATAATACTGCTCCTATGTACAAGAATATAACTACTATAATACTGCTCCTATGTAGAAGAATATAACTACTATAATACTGCCCCTATGTCAAGAATATAACTACTATAATACTGCTCCTATGTAGAAGAATATAACTACTATAATATTGCTCCTATGTACAAGAATATAACTACTATAATACTGCTCCTATGTAGAAGAATATAACTACTATAATACTGCCCCTATGTACAAGAATTAACTACTATAAATACTGCTCCTATGTAGAAGAATATAACTACTATAATACTGCCCCTATGTACAAGAATCTAACTACTAAAATATTGCTCCTATGTACAAGAATATAACTACTATAATACTGCCCCTATGTACAAGAATATAACTACTATAATACTGCCCTATGTAGAAGAATATATCTACTATAATACTGCCCCTATGTACAAGAATATAACTACTATAATACTGCCCCTATGTACAAGAATATAACTACTATAATACTGCCCCTATGTACAAGAATATAACTACTATAATACTGCCCCTATGTACAAGAATATAACTACTATAATACTGCCCCCTATGTACAAGAATATAACTACTATAATACTGCCTTGTGCAAGAATATAACTGCAATAATACTGCTCTATGACAAGAATATAACTACTATAATACTGCTCCTATGTACAAGAATAACTACTATAATACTGCCTCTAGCTGAGAGGTTGTGTGTTTGTAGCTCTCCTGATGTCTGGAGCAAGCCCAGGGAGGGGCCACCCTGGGCGGGGAAGCTCCCCAGGCAAGGCCCAGGCTTCCCGGCCTACACTGGGACAAGCCTCCCAGGCCTCTCCTAATGGGAATGTTAATCCCAGAGCCACTGTCAGAGCAGTGAATGCAGCGAGCCAAAGCTGCAGCAGTTCTGTGAAGGAGGGAAAAGCCGTCAGTAAAGTTTTGGGAGGAAAACCTTCTGCAAGTCCAGCAAAGAAGCAAGATGGAAAAGTGTCGGTCAGTGAAGGGTTACAGCACAATGTGAAGTCAGGTAACTCCCCAGTCAGCAAGCAGCTCCTGCCAGGTGCACAGTTGAGATCAGCCCCAGCTGTGCAGATCACCTCTCCTGCTCCCAGGCAGAGACGGACGTCTTTGGAAAGACAAACCATCCAGGAGAACTTACAGCAGCATGGCAGTATGGCGCGGTCAGGACGCACACGGTCGCAGTCAGGTGGCAGCAGTAAAAGTGCTGTGGAGCCTGGAGTCATGAAACCAGTGGTGGTGAAAATTAAGGAGACGTCTGGGTTCAAGCAGCCGGGGACATCGCTGAATGCAGGATCCCAGGAGGAGACGGCACGTGCACTGAGCTTCAGCTCGCAGAGGAGATCCCAGGACTGGTCAAGAAGTTCGGTGAGTTACAGCAGCAGAAAGACTCACTACAGATGCAGATAGACACTTGCTATAAGCTAAAGGCTATTAATCCCGGGAGTCATGATTTTTATGATGAGACTCTGAACACACTGGGTGTATTGCTGGCAAAAGTGGTGAGGGACATGGACTGCGTCCTAGAGAGGATGGGGCCCCTGGCGGAGACTTATAGGAACCAGGAACTGTTTAAGTCACAGAAGCAGAACTCTGCAGGTTCCAGGTCAGACATTGTCCAGGTGGACCCCAGAAGCAGGTGCGGCCAGTGCTGCAGCCTGCAAGTTTCTGCTTCCAAAAGGGGCAAATGCCGCACCAGCAGCAGCCTGTAGTACAGACCCCAGCAGACGTACCACAAGTCTCAGAATGCCCAGCAAAACTGCCTGCAGCAGATCCAAAGCAGAAGCATGTAGTGCAGATTCCAGCAGAGGTACAACAAGTCACAGAATGCCCAGCACAACAGCCTGCAGCAGATTCCAAGCAGCAGCATGAAGGGCACATTCCAGTAGAGGTACAACAAGTCGCAGAATGCCCAACACAGCCGCCTGCAGCAGATTCCAAGCAGCAGCATGGACATTTTTCAGCAGAGGGACTACAAGTCTCAGAATGCCAAGCACCACAGTTGGGCAGTGAACATGTGCCGGTAGTTCCTGATGGTGCCCAGCAGGGCTCTGATGCTGGGGATAACTGCGCTGTATCTGAGGGGTCGGGGGTTTGGGGGAGCACAGTATCTTTGCTGGACGCTGCGCAGTCTGATAGTGACATTGATGTTGATGATAAAATGTTCATGATGATGTCTGTGATTTCCCCCTTTAATTCCGAGCACACAAGGTGTAGAAGTCCCCCCTGCTGCTGACCCTCACCCCGTCAGTCAGCCTAGTGTGACCCCGCAGGTTCCCCCCAGTAATGCCTGGAGTCGTGGCGCTCCGTCCTTCACCTCTGGTGCCAATTATACCGGCCAGGCGTTTAAACGGAGAAACGTCGTGCGTTTCCGGCACAGAGGTGCCAAGGAGGATCTGCCAGATAGAAGGTTTGTGGTCAGGGAGCTCTTGTGTCGCCAGATGGGGTTTGCGCCAGTCAGCATCTTGGCGGTGATTAATCTTCCAGACAGGCAGGGCTATGACGTCAGCTTTAAGCTCATGAGTGACCTGGACAGGTTCTGGTCTAATTTCACCAAGTTTAGAGACACTGAGGGCTGGAGTAAGTTCAGCTTTATTCCTATCTCTAAGCCAGATACCGTTACGGTTAATCTCATCTTCTGGAATGAGTCTGTTCCCCCGCAGGACATTGTGGTGTGGCTCCGGAGGCATTGTGACCTGGTCTCTGACCTCACCAAAAGCAGAGACAATGATGGTATCTTGACGGGAGGGTGGAGGGTTTTGGTGAAACTGCGCCAGTGCGATAATATCACTGCCCACTTACCCAACTCCTTCTTTATTGGGATGGAGAGGGTGTGTGTTTCTATCCTGGGCAGCCTCGTAAGTGCTTCAAATGTGGCAAGGCGGGTCACCTGGCAAATACGTGTATTGTGGTGAAGTGCAACCTGTGTGGGGAGGTCGGCCATGTGGCTGCAGACTGCCAGAACATCAGGTGCAACCTCTGTGGGAAGATCGGTCACCCTCACAGGGACTGTCCTGACGCCTGGCACAATATCTGTAAGGACTATCCTGATGAGGATTTGGTGGCAGGGGCAGAGATTCTGGAGGAGGCAGCTTTACTGTCAGGGGAAATACTGGCCAGACCAGAGGTCCACCAGGGGTCTACTCAGGTGACACCAGAGCAGCAGGGTTCAGAGGGTGCACAGGGGAGTATGGAGGTTGTCCCTCAGGGGCAGCAGTCACAGGGAAGCATTACTTCAGTACTACCATCTGTGTCTCAGACTAAAAGGAAGAAAAAGGACAAGACCTCCCGTAAACCTGAGAAGGAGTATGACACTGGCCAAGGAGCCAGGAAGAAGGTCCAGAGTTCTGCAGGTGTAATGGACTTATCTAATAGGTTTGGTTTTCTGTCTGAGTCTGACGGTGATTTTGAGGATGACCTTAGAAGAATTGACGCAGAGTTTGATAGGGACGTAGAGGACTGTCCTCCGCCCAAGCGGAAGCCATTACCTGAGGGCTCTCGGGTAGAGTCTGAAATGGAGACCGGCGGTGACCAGAATAACTCCGACTCAGATCTGTGACGCTGTCAACCACATAATGTCCGAGCCCAGATAGATAAAATCATTAGGAAAATTAGGAAATGTTAAGTTATGGAAGGATGTGTCACTGGGTTGAAATATGATTTTTTTTTTGTTTTTTTTTCCAACCAGGTGTATGGACTCTTTAAGATAATTTTATATGTATAATCCGGATATGTAATGAATGTACAATCCAAGTGAATTTATTTTTGAATTACTGGAGGAATGTCAGTATATTTGTATTTGTTTGGTTTTTACAATAAAAATTGCCCCTATGTACAAGAATATAACTACTATAATACTGCCCCATGTACAAGAATATAACTACTATAATACTGCTCCTATGTGCAAGAATATAACTACTATAATACTGCTCCTATGTACAAGAATATAACTACTATAATACTGCCTCCTATGTACAAGAATATAACTACTATAATACTGCCCCTATGTACAAGAATATAACTACTATACTTATGTCCTATGTATAGGAATATAACTACTATAATACTGCCCCCTATGTATAGGAACATAACTGCTATAATACTGCCCCCTATGTACAAGAATATAACTACTATAATACTACTCCTATGTACAGGAATATCACTACTATAATACTGCCCCTATGTATTAGAATATAACTACTATAATACTACTCCTATGTACAGGAATATATCTACTATAATACTGCCCCTATGTACAAGAATAAAACTACTATAATACTGCCCTTATGTACAAGAATAAACTACTATAATACTGCCCCTATGTACAAGCATATAACTACTATAATGCTGCTCCTATGTACAAGAATATAACTACTATAATACTGTCCCTTATGTACAAGAATATAACTACTATAATACTGCCCCTATGTACAAGAATAGAACTACTATAATACTGCCCCTATGTACAAGAATAGAACTACTATAATACTGCTCCTATGTACAAGAATATAACTACTATAATACTGCCCCATGTACAAGAATATAACTACTATAATACTGTCCCTTATGTACAAGAATATAACTACTATAATACTGCCCCTATGTACAAGAATAGAACTACTATAATACTGCCCCTATGTACAAGAATAGAACTACTATAATACTGCCCCTTATGTACAAGAATAGAACTACTATAATACTGCTCCTATGTACAAGAATATAACTAATATAATACTACTCCTATGTCCAAGAATATAACTACTATACTTCTGCCCTATGTATAGGAATATAACTACTATAATACTGCCCCTATGTACAAGAATATAACTACTATAATACTGCCCCTATGTACAAGAATATAACTACTATAATACTGCCCCCTATGTACAAGAATATAACTACTATAATACTGCCCCTATGTACAAGAATATAACTTCTATATTACTGCTCCTATGTACAAGAATATATCTACTATAATACTGCCCCTATGTACGTACAGTACAGACCAAAAGTTTGGACACACCTTCTCATTCAAAGATTTTTCTGTATTTTTATGACTATGAAAATTGTAGAATCACACTGAAGGCATCAAAACTATGAATTAACACATGTGGAATTATACATTACACTTTACAAAAAAGTGTGAAACAACTGAAAATATGTCTTATATTCTAGGTTCTTCAAAGTAGCCACCTTTTACTTTGATTAATGCTTTGCACGCAGAAAAGGTGAATGACTGGACTCTACATGCCTAGTTCCCACCGTGAAGCATGGAGGAGGTGGTGTGATGGTGTGGGGGTGCTTTGCTGGTGACACTGTTGGGGATTAATTCAAAATTGAAGCGGAGAGCGGTCCAGCTCACCCCAAACCATCTCGATTGGGTTCAGGTCTGGTGACTGTGGAGGCCAGGTCTTCTGGCGTAGCACCCCAACACTCTCCTTCTTGGTCAAATAGCCCTTACACAGTCTGGAGGTGTGTTTGGGGTCATTGTCCTGTTGAAAAATAAATGATGGTCCGACTAAACGCAAACCGGATGGAATAGCATGCTGCTGCAAGATGCTGTGGTAGCCATGCTGGTTCAGTATGTCTTCAATTTTGAATAAATCCCCAACAGTGTCACCAGCAAAACACCCCCACACCATCACACCACCTCCTCCATGCTTCACGGTGGGAACCAGGCATGTAGAGTCCATCCGTTCACCTTTTCTGCGTGCAAAGCAGTAATCAAAGCAAAAGGTGGCTACTTTGAAGAGCCTAGAATATAAGACATATTTTCAGTTGTTTCACACTTTTTTGTAAAGTGTAATGTATAATTCCACATGTGTTAATTCATAGTTTTGATGCCTTCAGTGTGATTCTACAATTTTCATAGCCATGAAAATACAGAAAAATCATTGAATGAGAAGGTGTGTCCAAACTTTTGGTCTATACTGTACAAGAATATAACTAATATAATACTGCCCCTATATACAAGAATATGACTACTATAATACTGCTCCTATGTAGAAGAATATCACTAATATAATACTGCCCCTATATACAAGAATATAACTACTATAATACTGCTCCTATGTATAAGAATATAACTTCTATAATAGTGCTCCTGTGTACAAGAATATAACTACTATAATACTGCCTCCTAGCTGAGAGGTTGTGTGTTTGTAGCTCTCCTGATGTCTGGAGCAAGCCCAGGGAGGGGCCACCCTGGGCGGGGAAGCTCCCCAGGCAAGGCCCAGGCTTCCCGGCCTACACTGGGACAAGCTCCCAGGCCTCTCCTAATGGGAATGTTAATCCCAGAGCCACTGTCAGA
Organism: Oophaga sylvatica; assembly: GCA_033576555.1. Taxonomy (NCBI): domain Eukaryota; kingdom Metazoa; phylum Chordata; class Amphibia; order Anura; family Dendrobatidae; genus Oophaga; species Oophaga sylvatica. Next base: position 14,023,417 of record JARQOD010000001.1, on the reverse strand, counting down.
GCAGTGAATGCAGCGAGCCAAAGCTGCAGCAGTTCTGTGAAGGAGGGAAAAGCCGTCAGTAAAGTTTTGGGAGGAAAACCTTCTCCAAGTCCAGCAAAGAAGCAAGAAGGAAAAGTGTCGGTCAGTGATGGGTTACAGCACAATGTGAAGTCAGGTAACTCCCCAGTCAGCAAGCAGCTCCTGCCAGGTGCACAGGTGAGATAAGCCCCAGCTGTGCAGATCACCTCTCCTGCTCCCAGGCAGAGACGGACGTCTTTGGAAAGACAAACCATCCAGGAGAACTTACAGCAGCATGGCAGTATGGCGCGGTCAGGACGCACACGGTCGCAGTCAGGTGGCAGCAGTAAAAGTGCTGTGGAGCCTGGAGCCATGAAACCAGCGGTGGTGAAAATTAAGGAGACGTCTGGGTTCAAGCAGCCGGGGACATCGCTGAATGCAGGATCCCAGGAGGAGACGCCACGTGCACCTGAGCTTCAGCTCGCAGAGGAGATCCCAGGACTGGTCAAGAAGTTCGGTGAGTTACAGCAGCAGAAAGACTCACTACAGATGCAGATAGACACTTGCTATAAGCTAAAGGCTATTAATCCCGGGAGTCATGATTTTTATGATGAGACTCTGAACACACTGGGTGTATTGCTGGCAAAAGCGGTGAGGGACATGGACTGCGTCCTAGAGAGGATGGGGCCCCTGGCGGAGACTTATAGGAACCAGGAACTGTTTAAGTCACAGAAGCAGAACTCTGCAGGTGTCACGCTGTCTAATGATATGTATACAATGTCAGTAAACTATTAATACAGGAACAACACTCTATACAACAACTAGTATAGCAACATCAGCATGTAAGTATAGAATAGATTTACCTGACATGATATCTGCTGAACTCAGGGTTAATCTTGAGGACTTGATGAGCTGTAACAGGAAAGAGGTGGACCGGGATCTAACCTGACCCTAAACTGGGGTCCTAACTAATCCCTCACCTTGGAGGTACTGATAATGGTTCAGAGGTCCAAGTCTCCAGCCTAACCCTGTCTCCTATCAGACCCTGAACCCTGTAATCAGTCCTAAGAAGGATCCTGACTACCACCAAAGGGATATGGGCTGATCTCAGCTAAATACACAGATTAGACATATAAGACAGACAGGATAGCACTCTCTTGCATACACAATCAAACACCAAAGGAACATAAATGGTCTGGGAAATAAACTCTAACCAAGTTGAGCTTAGAACAACTAAGGAGCTCTCAACTAAAGTCTATACAGATTCATTCCTATCAGTGGTCTGCATGAAGGTTTCACTGGCAACTCCCCAAGCAGACAACCAGGAATTTAAAGGAAACCAATCAACAAATAATTGCAGCCGGGAGAAACTGCACCCAGTCCCAGCACCGAGCACAGACAGAATTAACTCCCTAGCTGCCAAACACAAAGAAACAGCAGCTCAGCTGTGAGAAGTCAAAATGTGCAACCGCGACGATCTTCGTGGCAATGCACACATGACAGCAGGTTCCAGGTCAGACATTGTCCCAGGTGGACCCCAGAAGCAGGTGCGGCCAGTGCTGCAGCCTGCAAGTTTCTGCTTCCAAAAGGGGCAAATGCCGCACCAGCAGCAGCCTGTAGTACAGACCCCAGCAGACGTACCACAAGTCTCAAAATGCCCAGCAAAACTGCCTGCAGCAGATCCAAAGCAGAAGCATGTAGTGCAGATTCCAGCAGAGGTACAACAAGTCACAGAATGCCCAGCACAACAGCCTGCAGCAGATTCCAAGCAGCAGCATGAAGGGCACATTCCAGTAGAGGTACAACAAGTCGCAGAATGCCCAGTACAGCCGCCTGCAGCAGATTCCAAGCAGCAGCATGGACATTTTTCAGCACAGGGACTACAAGTCTCAGAATGCCATGCACCACAGTTGGGCAGTGGACATGTGCCGGTAGTTCCTGATGGTGCCCAGCAGGGCTCTGATGCTGGGGATAACCGCGCTGTATCTGAGGGGTCGGGGGTTTGGGGGAGCACAGTATCTTTGGTGGACGCTGCGCAGTTTGATAGTGACATTGATGTTGATGATAACAATGTTCATGATGATGTCTGTGATTTCCCCCCTTTAATTCCGAGCACACAAGGTGTAGAAGCCCCCCTGCTGCAGACCCTGACCCCATCAGTCAGCCTAGTGTGACCCCGCAGGTTCCCCCCAGTAATGCCTGGAGTCGTGGCGCTCCGTCCTTCACCTCTGGTGCCAATTATACCGGCCAGGCGTTTAAACGGAGAAACGTTGTGCGTTTCCGGCACAGAGGTGCCAAGGAGGATCTGCCAGATAGAAGGTTTGTGGTCAGGGAGCTCTTGTGTCGCCAGATGGGGTTTGCGCCAGTCAGCATCTTGGCGGTGATTAATCTTCCAGACAGGCAGGGCTATGACGTCAGCTTTAAGCTCATGAGTGACCTGGACAGGTTCTGGTCTAATTTCCCCAAGTTTAGAGACTCTGAGGGCTGGAGTAGTTTCAGCTTTATTCCTATCTCTAAGCCAGATACCGTTACGGTTAATCTCATCTTCTGGAATGAGTCTGTTCCCCCGCAGGACATTGTGGTGTGGCTCCGGAGGCATTGTGACCTGGTCTCTGACCTCACCAAAAGCAGAGACAATGATGGTATCTGGACGGGAGGGTGGAGGGTTTTGGTGAAACTGCGCCAGTGCGATAATATCACTGCCCACTTACCCAACTCCTTCTTTATTGGGAGGGAGAGGGGTGTGTGTTTCTATCCTGGGCAGCCTCGTAAGTGCTTCAAATGTGGCAAGGCGGGTCACCTGGCGAATACGTGTACTGTGGTGAAGTGCAACCTGTGTGGGGAGGTCGGCCATGTGGCTGCAGACTGCCAGAACATCAGGTGCAACCTCTGTGGGAAGATCGGTCACCCTCACAGGGACTGTCCTGACGCCTGGCACAATATCTGTAAGGACTATCCTGATGAGGATTTGGTGGCAGGGGCAGAGATTCTGGAGGAGGCAGCTTTACTGTCAGGGGAAATACTGTCCAGCCCGGAGGCCCACCAGGGGTCTACTCAGGTGACACCAGAGCAGCAGGGTTCAGAGGGTGTACAGGGAAGTATGGAGGTTGTCTGTCAGGGGCAGCAGTCACAGGGAGGCATTACTTCAGTACTACCATCTGTGTCTCAGACTAAAAGGAAGAAAAAGGACAAGACCTCCCGTAAACCTGAGAAGGAGTATGACACTGGCCAAGGAGCCAGGAAGAAGGTCCAGAGTTCTGCAGGTGTAATGGACTTATCTAATAGGTTTGGTGTTCTGTCTGAGTCTGACGGTGAGTTTGAGGATGACCTTAGAAGAATTGACGCAGAGTTTGATAGGGACGTAGAGGACTGTCCTCCGCCCAAGCGGAAGCCATTACCTGAGGGCTCTCGGGTAGAGTCTGAAATGGAGACCGGCGGTGACCAGAATAACTCCGACTCAGATCTGTGACGCTGTCAACCACATAATGTCCGAGCCCAGATAGATAAAATCATTAGGAAATGTTAAGTTATGGAAGGATGTGTCACTGGGTTGAAATATGATGTTTTTTTTTTTTTTTTTTTCCAACCAGGTGTATGGACTCTTTAAGATAATTTTATATGTATAATCCGGATATGTAATGAATGAATGTACAATCCAAGTGAATTTATTTTTGTATTACTGGAGAAATGTCAGTATATTTGTATTTGTTTGGTTTTTACAATAAAAATTGCCCCTATGTACAAGAATATAACTACTATAATACTGCTCCTATGTACAAGAATATAACTACTATAATACTGCTCCCTATGTACAAGAATATAACTACTATAATACTGCTCCTATGTACAAGAATATAACTACTATAATACTGCTCCTATGTACAAGAATATAATTACTATAATACTGCTCCCTATGTACAAGAATATAACTACTATACTACTGCCCCTATGTACAAGAATATAACTACTATAATACTGCTCCTATGTACAAGAATATAACTACTATAATACTGCTCCTATGTACAAGTATATAACTACTATAATACTGCCCCTATGTACAAGAATATAACTACTATAATACTGCCCTATGTACAAGAATATAACTACTATAATACTGCTCCTATGTACAAGAATATAACTACTATAATACTGCTCCTATGTAAAGAATATAACTACTATAATACTGCTCCTATGTACAAGAATATAACTACTATAATACTGCCCTATGTACAAGAATATAACTACTATAATACTGCCCTATGTTCAAGAATATAACTACTAAATACTGCTGCTATGTACAAGAATATAACTACTATAATACTGCTCCTATGTACAAGTATATAACTACTATAATACTGCTGCTATGTATAGAATATAACTACTATAATACTGCTCCTATGTACAAGTATATAACTACTATAATACTGCGCTATGTACAAGAATATAACTACTATAATACTGCTCCTATGTACAAGAATATAACTACTATAATACTGCCCTATGTATAAGAATATAACTACTATAATACTGCTCCTATGTACAAGAATATATCTACTATAATACTGCTCCTATGTACAAGTATATAACTACTATAATACTGCTCCTATGTACAAGTATATAACTACTATAATACTGCCCCTATGTACAAGAATATAACTTCTATAATAGTGCTCCTGTGTACAAGAATATAACTACTATAATACTGCCCCTATGTACAAGAATATAACTACTATAATACTGCTCCTATGTACAAGTATATAACTACTATAATACAGCTCCTATGTACAAGTATATAACTACTATAATACTGCTCCTGTGTACAAGAATATAACTACTATAATACTGCCCCTATGTACAAGAATATAACTACTATAATACTGCCGCTATGTACAAGAATATAACTACTATAATACTGCTCCTATGTACAAGAATATAACTACTATAATACTGCCGCTATGTACAAGAATATAACTACTATAATACTGTCACTATGTACAAGAATATAACTACTATAATACTGCTCCTATGTACAAGAATATAACTACTATAATACTGCTCCTATGTACAAGAATATAACTACTATAATACTGCTCCTATGTACAAGTATATAACTACTATAATACTGTCACTATGTACAAGAATATAACTACTATAATACTGCTCCTATGTACAAGAATATAACTACTATAATACTGCTCCTATGTACAAGTATATAACTACTATAATACTGCTCCTATGTACAAGAATATAACTACTATAATACTGCTCCTATGTACAAGAATATAACTACTATAATACTGCCCCTATGTACAAGAATATATCTACTATAATACTGCCCCTATGTACAAGAATATATTTACTATAATACTGCTCCTATGTACAAGAATATAACTACTATAATACTGCTCCTATGTACAAGAATATAACTACTGTAATACTGCTCCTATGTACAAGAATATATCTACTATAATACTGCCCCTATGTAAAGAATATAACTACTATAATATGCCCTATGTACAAGAATATAACTATATAATACTGCTCCTATATACAAGAATATACTACTATAATACTGCTCCTATGTATAAGAATATAATACTATAATACTTCACTATGTACAAGAATATAACTATATAATACTGCTCCTATGTACAAGAATATAACTACTATAATACTGCTCCTTGTAAAGAATATAACTACTATAATACTGCACCTATTACAAGAATATAACTACTATAATACTGCTCCTATGTATAAGAATATAACTACTATAATACTGCCCTATGTACAAGAATATAACTACTATAATACTGCCCCTATATACAAGAATATAACTACTATAATACTGTCCTATGTACAAGAATATAACTACTATAATACTACCTCTGTGTAATGTCCCTATGCCACATAAGTGATTTGGGTGCTCTGCACTTATTTGGTATAATAATATTAAAACAAAAAATGTCAGATTCTGCGTTCCTCCGTCTGTCTCCAATATCTATTTTTATCTTCTTATGGTTCCCTTTTCTTGGCTTCGACCATCGGTAATGGGCCCATTCACAAACAGTTAATGACTCATCTACGGTTTACTAAAAGCATGAAAAGAACATGTTATCCCCTTTTTCAATCACTACTTTTTCAAAATTGGTTTGACGGAGACAGAGACAGAATTCTGAGCAGATTCCGGGGTTTTCAGTGAAAAGCTGCCGGCTTTAGTCGTGCTGCATAACAGTACATGAAGACGGCCACATTCACCAAATTACTGCAGACTGGCTGCTGGGTGAAGCAGCGAGCAGAGTTCAGTATACTGAGCTAATTTAACCATTGCGAAGATAACAGCAATGTAAATTGAGGAAACATTAGTATCACAGAATGCTTAAACTAAAACCGCCATTCCGTTTCTAAGAAACACCGCTACTGAGATCTAAAAGTAAAATGAAAAATATTGTCAACAACACATCATTATATCTTTGTAAATAAAGTGATGTATAGTGTCAAAATAGTTGTACTAGACCTATGACCAGAAATACAGACTTGTATTTTAGGAATACCACCATACGAAGACCAAGTAGTGCCGCCGTACAGTACCTCATTAATAAATAATTATGTTGCACACTGTTAAAATACTGCTGTTATACAATGTCAAAATGACAGAACTACAAAGTGCTTAATATTACTATCATACAACATTTATTAAAAATGTCATACAGAGTCCAAAAAAAATATTTGACACTCTTAATGCTGGAATGAACCTGTCACACGGATTTATGACGTTTTACATCAATTAAGGAATTTACTCCAAAGACCCTGTAAGAACATCACAAAACATTACCAGACCCCAATCAGAGGGCAATAAAACTTTCTACTCCTTATCTATGAACTGTTCCAATATTTATGTTCATCTCTATCTCCCATAATGACAGTTCTGCTTTACCTCACTGTCCTTTCCTATTGCATTTTTCTGTGCTGTGTTGTGCATAAATATGTGATTCTTCAGATTTTGTATTAGTCTTCACCTGATGAAGAGACCTGAGTAGTCTGAAAGCTTGCAATTTGTTACCATCTTTTCAGTTGCCATTAAAAGGTATCAACCACTGAGGACTCTCAATCTAAATATTTTTCTATCTACTGGCTAAACGGTACGAAGATATACATCTTTACTGTTTACAGAGTCCAAATAATTCTTTCTCGGCATCCCCGAAATAACAGAACCTCATGGTGCCTAAATTTCAAGGCAAAATGTTTTGGTCTGGAAATGTTGATGCACCAGAAGAAAGTAGACAAGGAGGAGAAGGCACCCAGCCACTAATTGGGAGTGTGGCTTCACCCAAGCCGGCATTATTCAGACAGTGCTCCCTCTGGGAAGTGAGTGCTGTCAGTCAGAAGCAGAGGAAGGGCCCCGCTATGTCAATGAGGAGGCATCACGGTGCCCTAAGCTATTGGTCACGCCAAGGGTGCACCGAAGCCTCCTCATCTGCATGATGGGTGCCTTCCTCCGCTTCTCAGAGCGAGCACTGTCTGAATGCTGCCAATATGTGTGAGGCCGCACGCGCACACAGTGGCCGGACACGCTCTCCTCCCGGTGTTCTTATGATGTGGCATCAGAGAGGAGGACGGGCCCAGTCACTGCTGGAGCCATTCAGAAAGGGCTCGCTAAAGGAAGCCAAGCACTGGCAATCAGAAATGGCATGAGAACCACACCAGAAAAGAGGAGGTGCAACGGTGAATAAGACTCTCGGCCACACCAAGAGTTCGCCAAAGCCTACGCATGTGCATATGAATTCAAAGTTATTTTCTCAGGCACTGAAACAGTAACAGGTACAGTGGTTGTTATAGGGTCTAAGTCACTCATAACACCATTTTGCAGTGATGGACACGCTTTAATTTGTAGGTAAATCTGCCGGTGGATGGGGAGTTTCTAGCCCATTTACCCCTTTTGCTCTCTCTGCGATTGAGCACTATTATTAAGCTATGAAACTATGAAAAGTAAGAACCCCAAGCTAAGTCTAAAGCTTATCAATATACCAATGTGTTGGAACTCCAAAGGATCCTAATATCCGGATCGGTAGAATTTGTGGATACCCCCCCCCCCAGCACTGCCGATTTATTGACGACATCAATTAAAAGAAATTTATTAGGTTGCATTTTTTATTCAACGCGTTTCAAAGTGACTTCTTCTTCAGGGAACGTTAGCGGACAGGACGGTTTTTAAAGGCTTGAATTTTTGCATAAAGACGCCCAAGCGACACATGACCGTGTGAGTTGTGTCAAAGTTCATTAAATTGGCTCATGATTGCATCGGATAATAATAACATTGAATACATTTGAATTATTCATAGAAATTCCTCCTAAAAAGAATATCAACATCAAATATCATAAAAATATTCAAAATAATAAAAAACCCAAGTTAATACATGTCTTTGGGCTGATGTCTTCAATAATCGGCAGTGCGGGGGGTGGGGGTTTCCACAGATTCTCCAGATTATTTATTATTATTATATATATTTATATCCTGATATTCATCGGTTTTGACAACCCGTGGATCAGCAGCAGCTGAACATCAGCTTAAACCGGATAATACTACAGATCAGGTTAGCACAGTCTGATGAAATACTTAGAATGTTTGTTGGATAAGACCCTATTTGCGCTACTTTCTCCCTGGTGTTTTATCACTGATCCTAAAAAACACACTCAGAAAAGCCCCATAGAGGAAGCAGTGGCTTTGACTGCTACATCCACTGTCCACGCGACTGTCATAGAGCTATACTCTGTTACTGTACTTCTGTCAGTCTCATAGAGAATGAAACAAGAAGTGGCGCACATGTGCGCCCACTGCCCCTCTCCAATAGAGATTTCCAGATTTCCGTTCCCCAGACTGGGAGAAAGAGGGTGCAGTCAAACCCTGAAATGATCTGTAAATTTTCACTAAGCCCATAAAAAAAGTTTACATTTGAAAAAATATGGAAATATCACTTTATGGAATCTGTAAATATAATCATTAAAAATTATAGTAATAAAATCATAAGAATCTCTAGATTAGAGTTTTTTTTAGGGTTTAGAGAATGAAAGATACAGTCAAGACAAAATGTATACACTGTGTTATACCTGGAATATGATCTTAGGAGGTGGAGCTTGACACAAAGTGTTCTCTCATTGGTTACCTGTTTGATCATGGACCACCCCCTCGGATCCTGCATGAGTTACTAATTACAATTTTTGCTTTTCTTCAATTGATTCTGTTAAGTCTTGTTCAAAACTAAAAACCTTCACATAAGGTGAAAAATAAAGCAGTTTGGTATAAAGTTTTTGTTTATTTTTTTTTTTGTTTTTTTAATTTCATTTTAATAAGCATCTGCATTGACTTCAATGGTATAAAAAAGTGCAAACCAGGAAAATGACTTATTAAAATAAAAAAAATCTCCTGTCACACTACGGCAAGTTAATATAATATGTCACTGTACTGTATTTGTAGCTAGAGTTTTGTAAAGTGTTATATGATTTTGTATAGAGAAACCCTACAGCGCAGAAATGAAAACAGAAGCCCAGATGAAAACTAAGAAAAAAAAAAAGTTTGACGGGAACTTTAAGAAGAGATCCAGCTGGGAGTTTATGGCTTGGTTGGTATTACTGGGAAGGATTAAATAAAAAGCTTGTACTAAGGAGATTTACCCGAACGGCTTAAGGTAAAACAGCTGTTATAAGCAGGCGCTATTCTCTACTTAATCCGCTCGCTCTTGTCACCCATCTGCCCTGAGTAGGACAAGCGCTGTGAACGACTGACGTGACCACAAAATGGAAAGAAGGAAACTCACTTGCAGGTGTTTAGGAAACCACAGAAAGGGATGCAATAAAACCACGTCAATGTTGCCGTCAGTAAATACTGAAAACCACAAATTGAATGGAGCTAACCACAACGGCAGAAGAGAGACGTCTTCACGTGGAGAAAAAAAGTCAATGCTTAAGAGCTGAGAAGTCAATATCAACTTCAAGGACCAACTTAATGTAGAAATGGCTCCAAGGGATGATATAACACACCATACAAGCAACCTGTAGATCCTGTGGTAGATCAGCTCACTCAGATGTACACGGAGGTAGACACGGGAACACTGTCTCTTTAAGATCATCACTGGTTTATTATATATGTGGCATAAACCATGGTAAAGTAAAAATAAACAGGAAAATTAAACAAAGTGGTATCACAAAGCACAGTCCTTGTGGTAGCAGGGATCCGCCTGCTCAGGGTTAGCAAAACACACGGTTCAGGTTAGCACAAACAAAAACACTTCTCTGGAGTTACCCTCTCCAGACACACTGAACACTGAATGCCCCAGGAGGCCGACTATTTAAACCCCAGACCTCACCCCGAGGTGGAAATAAGGTGGACAACCTCCCAGCCACTCTATGGTTGTCCACAAAAACCCAGCCATTAAAATGGCAGATTAATACCTCTCAACACACTGTGTGCTCGAGCAAACTTCGGGGTTTTAATTCACTGAAGCTAATAGCCTTAGTGAAACGTATCTCCCCTCCAGCACTTTGCCAGTGACTTTGTCACAATCCGCATATGAGCCGTCTGTAAATGAGGCCACCATCACCCACCGGAGAAGTTTTCACTCTTTGAAGGACTACCTACGCAATTTTCAACAATCAAGTTACATAATTATCTTGCACAGGGGTTCAGATTATGATTTTATCTACCACTGGCATGCTTTAGGTATTGTAGTAATCCGCTCTGGTAGGCAAGGGCCGGACCGCAGTTATGAGGCAACACACAGGCTTTAAGTCCAAAATCAATGTTTTACTGTCTCTTTAACACCAGGTAACAAAACATCACAAAACATAAATGCATTCCAGCTTTCAATATCACTGTTCCCAGATGCACCCTTGCATTGGACGGGCTTGACTAAGAGGCTGCAGGCCAGCAGGGACCGCCAGGTGCCTTCCCGGGTGGTCTGGAACTCGCTTCCGGTGCTCACTAACACACTGTAACAGAAAGTCACACTTCCAGGCTACCTCCAGCTAAGCTCCTCAACAGAACCGTGTGGTTCTCAGTGTGGGACCGTCACAGTCTTGCACACCCATGTGTCCTGTCCGGGTGCTATTCAGGACCCCCCGTCCAACACCCCGGCTACCAAGTTCCAAGTCTCACCACGTGCTTCCAGGAATCCGATTCAACCCCAGGATCTTCCAACACTGACAGACCTTCCAGGAACCTTCCAGGCAGCCCTATGAAGGACACACTCTTCACTGTCTCAGCCAGACTTCCAGAGACTTCTCAGTCTCCAATTCAATCTTCTCACCATGTGCCCAACACTGCCTTTCATACCTGTAGCCACTCCCCAAGCCAAGGTATGAAGCACATGGTCTGATCACCTGTTCATGACCTCATCACAGGTCCTTCACAATACATACAATCACCAGTATGTAACATTCATTCTCCCACCACCAGTGGGCGGTGTATGTGTGGTTAGCATGTCCCACCCAGCTCACAAGCTAACCCTGCAGGTTCACCCTTAACAACAATCAGAGTTCTTATGGGACAACAAGTCCCAGAACAACATTACTGACCTACAGCACAGAATAGCTCTGCGACACATACTTTCCATTTAGCACCATACCAGGTACTGGTTTCCCATCCATCTCATGTCTCCATGCATAATTTCAACAACTTAGACAGCGCCCCCTAGGTGCCACCTTAGTCACTACACAACAGTATGATGATCGAAAGATTTTTTCATGCATTGGGGGAATCAATTTGCCAGGTTAGCAATTCCTTTTTGGTTGAATGGTGAAAATTTTACATAAATTTTACTATTAATTAAGCTGTTCTGTGGAATCGCAAATTTGCTAATCAGTCAAAACTCTGCAAATTTCACTATATAAAGTGCAAGAATAATATGCATTACCAGCAAATTATCCTCAAACAGTCCCCTCCAATTTTACCATATAGCGCCCACATAATGCTACAAATTAGGTACAGTAAATACATAATAAATAATCCACTGCTATATAATCCACTTGATTTACATTTGCCCCTGGACATCGTGTTTTCATAAGGCACCTAAGAAATGCAATCACAGACTAAAGATATGACGCCTAAGATTCATGTGATGAACTTTCTGATAAAGAATAGGGAAAAAATGTAAACTTTTTTCATAGCCTGTGCTATGCCTGAGACCTGAAAGAGAGGCCATCCTAGTATTCCTGTGCCAGATAACCATGGACTGCATCAACCTGTGATGACCCTAGCCATCATCTGAAGTCTGCCTGAGGTCGGTGTCTGATGTTCTCCTGCTGTGCCTATGCTACGCCTAAGGCCTGAGAGAGAGACCATCGTAGTATGCCTGTGCCAGATAACTCTGGACTGCGTCAACCTGTGATGACTTCTTGCTTTGCCTGTCAACCTGAGATGTGTTTCCTTCGTGATGTGCATATTCCGGAAGCTGGTGTTTACATGTCTTTTGCTTTATTTAAGTAAACTTTATGTTTCTTCATACCTGAAGTTGTGCAGTGTCCTTTAGTCCTTCATATGGGCATCTAGTCCACAAGCTCAGCTGCCATAGACCCCAGTCGCTACCCTTCCCTAGTCCAGGTAGGCCTGGGTCCCCCCATGGTAAAGTAAAAATAAACAGGAAAATTAAACAAAGTGGTATCACAAAGCACAGTCCTTGTGGTAGCAGGGATCCGCCTGCCCAGGGTTAGCAAAACACACGATTCAGGTTAGCACAAACAAAAACACTTCTCTGGAGTTACCCTCTCCAGACACACTGAACACTGAATGCCCCAGGAGGCCGACTATTTAAACCCCAGACCTCACCCCGAGGTGGAAATAAGGTGGACAACCTCCCAGTCACTCTATGGTTGTCCGCAAAAACCCAGCCATTAAAATGGCAGATTAATACCTCTCAACACACTGTGTGCTGGAGCAAACTTCTGGGTTTTAATTCACTGAAGCTAATAGCCTTAGTGAAACGTATCTCCCATCCAGCACTTTGCCAGTGACTTTGTCACAATCCGCATATGAGCCCTGTCTGTAAACGAGTCCACCATCACCTACCGGAGAAGTTTTCACTCTTTGAAGGACTACCTACGCAATTTTCAACAATCAAGTTACATAATTATCTTGCACAGGGGTTCAGATTATGATTTTATCTACCACTGGCATGCTTTAGGTATTGTAGTAATCCGCTCTGGTAGGCAAGGGCCGGACCGCAGTTATGAGGCAACACACAGGCTTTAAGTCCAAAATCAATGTTTTACTGTCTCTTTAACACCAGGTAACAAAACATCACAAAACATAAATGCATTCCAGCTTTCAATATCACTGTTCCCAGACGCACCCTTGCATGGGACGGGCTTGACTAAGAGGCTGCAGGCCAGCAGGGACCGCCAGGTGCCTTCCCGGGTGGTCTGGAACTCGCTTCCGGTGCTCACTGACACACTGTAACAGAAAGTCACACTTCCAGGCTACCTCCAGCTAAGCTCCTCAACAGAACCGTGTGGTTCTCAGTGTGGGACCGTCACAGTCTTGCACACCCATGTGTCCTGTCCGGGTGCTATTCAGGACCCCCCTCCAACACCCCGGCTACCAAGTTCCAAGTCTCACCACGTGCTTCCAGGAATCCGATCCAACCCCAGGATCTTCCAACACTGACAGACCTTCCAGGAACCTTCCAGGCAGCCCTATGCAGGACACACTCTTCACTGTCTCAGCCGGACTTCCAGAGACTTCTCAGTCTCCAACTCAATCTTCTCACCATGTGCCCAACACTGCCTTTCATACCTGTAGCCACTCCCCAAGCCAAGGTATGAAGCACATGGTCTGGTCACCTGTTCATGACTTTATCACAGGTCCTTCACAACACGTACAGTCACCAATATGTAACATTCATTCTCCCACCACCAGTGGGCGGTGTATGTGTGGTTAGCATGTCCCACCCAGCTCACAAGCTAACCCTGTAGGTTCACCCTTAACAACAATCAGAGTTCTTATGGGACAACAAGTCACAGAACAACATTACTGACCTACAGCACAGAATAGTTCTGCGACACATACTTTCCATTTAGCACCATACCAGGTACTGGTTTCCCATCCATCTCATGTCTCCATGCATAATTTCAGCAACTTAGACAGCGCCCCCTAGGTGCCACCTTAGTCACTACACCACAGTATGATGATCGAAAGATTTTTTCATGCATTGGGGGAATCAATTTGCCAGGTTAGCAATTCCTTTTTGGTTGAATGGTGAAAATTTTACGTAAATTTTACTATTAATTAAGCTATTCTGTGGAATCGCAAATTTGCTAATCAGTCAAAACTCTGCAAATTTCACTATATAAAGTGCAAGAATAATAAGCATTACCAGCAAATTATCATCAAACAGTCCCCTCCAATTTTACCATATAGACCCCACATAATACTACAAATTAGTTACAGCAAATACATAATAAATAATCCACTTGATTTACATTTGCCCCTGGACATCGTGTTTTCATAAGGCACCTAAGAAATGCAATCACAGACTAAAGATATGACGCCTAAGATTCATGTGATGAACTTTCTGATAAAGAATAGGGAAAAAATTTAAACTTTTTTCTATTGTTTTTACTCTGGAAGTCAACCAAAGTGAAATTCATGCTGAAGTGAAAATGGGCTTTAAGCAAAATTCAAATCTATACAAATTATATATCAGGAAATGTCACAAGAGACTCGTCCGTTGTTCCATTTGGCTCATAAAATAAATCTGACAGTAACTTCTCCCAGATTAGTCAGTATCTTTTACACTTTGCTCTTGCCAGATGAACAGTTCCTTTAAGCTCTTGGGAAGAACTACTGCAGTTTCCTTTTTCCCTGTGGAGAACCTATTACACATGATACTCAGCCAATGTATTCCAGCTGGAGCTAAAGTGGGTCATCATAACACCGTGTTCCCACCACCGGTGGGCTGGCCCGCAATGATAATCTGCTTGGCCCCATTTTGCTTGCCTTGCCGGTTTTGAAACTAAAAAAAGAATAAACTCATTGGAGAACATCCTAAATTATCCTAATTTTCTTAAAAAAACAGGTGCATGAGGCTATATGCCATGACATTGAGCAAGGGAATCTATGCAGGAGGTCCTGAATACATCCCTGAAGGAACCAACTTTGCTCTTTTCTAGTATGATGATTTAATATTTTGCATACTAAGCTAAAAACAAAACTATTCATACAAGTTGTTGTTAAAATTCCACCACACACAATTTGCTTTCTGACTAACAGTCTTCAGGATGAAAAAATATTCAACAACTGTTCCATGTACCATTTTCACACCAAGATAGGACAACACTTCCTTTGCTTCTCCAAGTCCAAGTTTTGTAAATACAGTTCAGATTACATAGTTGCACAGTTGCAAAGTTACATAGGTTGAAAAAAGACCTTGGTCCATCAAGTTCAACCTTTCTCCACCAATTGTTCATTTTGTCACTAATTTAACTGTAACCCGCAATGTTATGTGTTGTGAATGGACTTGAAATGAGTCCAGTTTGTTTCCAGATTTTGGAGGACCTTTTGTTCTAAACTTGGTGTTCAATTGTCTTTCTCCTCGGCGTTTCATCCTCAGACCAATGGTCAAACTGAGAGAACAAATCAGACATTGGAGACTTATCTAAGATGCTTTGTGTCTGCTGATCAGGATGACTGGGTCTCTTTTTTGCCTTTGGCTGAGTTTGCTCTTAATAATAGGGCTAGCTCTGCCACTTTGATGTCTCCATTTTTCTGTAATTCTGGGTTTCACCCTCAATTTTCTTCAGGACAGACGGAGGCTTCTGTCTGTCCAGGTGTTGACTCTGTTGTGGAGCGTATGCAACAGATTTGGGACCAGGTAGTGCAGAGGTTGTCCCTCTCTCAGGAGAGGGCCCAGCGGTTTGCTAACCGGCATAGGACTGATGGTCCTCGGTTTAAAGTGGGGGACTTGGTCTGGTTGTCCTCAAAAAATATTCCTATGAGAGTGGCATCTCCTAAATTTAAGCCTAGGTTCATTGGACCTTATAAGATCATGGAGATTCTTAATCCTGTTTCTTTTCGTTTGCTTCTTCCAGGGACATTTAACCCCTTAACGACCGCCGATACGCCTTTTAACGGCGGTCATTAAGGGTACTTAAACCACAGCGCCGTTAATTAACGGCGCTGTGGAAAAAGTGAATAGCGCACCCCAGAGGTGCATTTTCTCCGGGGTCTCGCTACCGGGGGTAGCCAAGACCCCAGAGAACATGAATCGGGTCGGTTTTTACCGACACCGATGTTGCGATCGCCGTTATTAACCCTATAACGGCGACCGCAACAAAAAAAAAAAAAAAAGTTGTGTCATTTAATTTCTTTGTCCCCTGATGTCATCGGACATCAGAGGACAGAGAAAAAGGGTCCCCGGGACCCCCATGTGGCCCCCGATGTCCTGTATGTGGCCCCAGGGCCCTCCGGTGTCCCCCGGGGCCGGCGCGATGAAGAAAATGGCGGGCGCATGCTCAGTGCACCCGCCGCTATGTGCCGCTGTGTCCTGGGGGGGATGGGCAAATATTCTCTGGGGTCCCGAGACCCCAGAGAACATGATCCGGGTCGGTATTCACCGATCCCGGTGTTGCGATCGCAAAAAAAAAAAAAAATGATTTCTCTCCCCTCTGATGTGATCGCACATCAGAGGGGAGAAAATGAGGGTCCCCCGGTCCCCCGATCGCCCCCCCGTATACTTACCGGTGTCCTCCGTCCTCCCGCAGGCCCCAGGATCCCGGCGTCTTCTTCCTGCAAAAAAAAAATGGCGGGCGCATGCGCAGTGCGCCCGCCGATCTGCTTGGCGGCAGATTCAAAAATGATTTCATTCATTCTCATAAAAGTGCATTTTGATCACTGTGATAAACTATCACAGTGATCAAAATAAAAAAAACAGTACATAACCCCCCATTTATCACCCCCTTAGTTAGGGACATATAATAAAAAATAGAAATTATATTTATTTTCATTTTTCTGTTAGGGTTAGGGTT
Organism: Oophaga sylvatica; assembly: GCA_033576555.1. Taxonomy (NCBI): domain Eukaryota; kingdom Metazoa; phylum Chordata; class Amphibia; order Anura; family Dendrobatidae; genus Oophaga; species Oophaga sylvatica. The sequence goes on along the minus strand of JARQOD010000001.1, from coordinate 14,006,407 downwards.
ATAATTAGGGCTAGGGTTATAATTAGGGTTAGGGTTATAATTAGGGTTAGGGTTAGCATAAGGGTTAGGGTTAGCATTAGGGTTAGGGTTATAATTAGCGTTAGGGTTAAGCTGGGTTCATACTGCGTTATGGCAGTCCGTTAGATGGACTGCGTTACACCGCGGTATAACGCGGTGTAACGCAGTCCGTTAACGCTGCCATTCACCCCCATTTGAGGGCGCATCGCGACGCATGCCGTAAAGCGGGATGCGTTTGCGACGTGCCATCATTCAGTGACGGAGCCTCGGACGCGGGCTGCAGCGTCTGGGCTCCGTCACCGCTAGCGCAGATGAATCATCTGCTGATTCCTCTGCGCTAGCGGGTATAGCATAACGCGATCGTGTTATGCTATACCGTTACCAGCCCGTCAACGCTATGTGTTGAACGGGCTGGTAAAACGCAAAATGAACCTAGCCTTAGGGTTAGGGTTATAATTAGGGTTATAATTAGGGTTAAGGTTACAATTAGGGTTAGGGTTAAAATTAGGGTTAGGGTTACAATTAAGGTTAGGGTTGGAATTAGGGTTGGGATTAGGGTTAGGGGTGTGTTGGGGTTAGGGTTGGAGCTAGAATTGAGGGATTTCCACTATTTAGGCACATCAGGGGGTCTCCAAACACGACGTGGCTTTCAAAAAGTCAAATGTCGCTTCCTCCCTTCCGAGCCCTGCCGTGCGCCCAAACAGTGGTTTACCCCAACATATGGGGTATCAGCATACTCAGGACAAATTGCACACCAATTTTGGGGTTCTAATTTCTCCTGTTACCCTTGGGAAAATAAAAAATATCTGGCTAAAAAAAACATTTTTGAGAAAAAAAATGATTTTTCATTTTCACGGCTCTGCGTTTATAAATTTCTGTGAAACACTTGGGGGTTCAAAGTGCTCACCACACATCTAGATAAGTTCCTTAAGGTGTCTAGTTTCCAAAATGGGGTCACTTGTGGGGGGTTTCCACTGTTTAGACACATCAGGGGGTCTCCAAACACGACGTGGCTTTCAAAAAGTCAAATGTCGCTCCCTCCCTTCCGAGCCCTGCCGTGCGCCCAAACAGTGGTTTACCCCAACATATGGGGTATCAGCGTACTCAGGACAAATTGCACACCAATTTTGGGATTCTAATTTCTCCTGTTACCCTTGGGAAAATAAAAAATAGCTGGCTAAAAAAAATATTTTTGAGAAAAAAAATGATTTTTCATTTTCACGGCTCTGCGTTTATAAATTTCTGTGAAGCACTTGGGGGTTCAAAGTGCTCACCACACATCTAGATAAGCTCCTTGGGGGGTCTAGTTTCCAAAATGGTGTCACTTGCAGGGGGTTTCTACTGTTTAGGTACATCAAGGGCTCTGCAAACACAACATGACGCCCGCAGAACATTCCATCAAAGTCTGCATTACAAAATGGCGCTCCTTCCCTTCCAAGCACTCCCATGCGCCCAAACAGTGGTTTCACCCCACATATGGGGTATCAGCGTACTCAGGAAAAATTGCACAACAACTTTTTGGGTCCAATTTCTCCTGTTACCCTTGGGAAAATAAAAAAAATAGCAGGCTAAAGAATCATTTTTGAGGAAAAAAATATTTTTTATTTTCACGGCTCTACGTTTATTAATTTCTGTGAAGCACTTGGGGGTTCAAAGTGCTCACCACACATCTAGATAAGTTCCTTAAGGGGTCTAGTTTCCAAAATGGTGTGATTTGTGGGGGGTATCGACTGTTTAGGCGTATCAGGGGCTCTCCAAACGCGACATGGCGTCCAATTTCAATTCCAGCCAATTTTGGTTTGAAACAGTCAAACGGCGCTCCTTCATTTCCAAGCCCTGCCGTGCGCCCAAACAGTGGTTTACCCCCACATATGGGGTATCGGCATGCTCAGGACAAATTGCACAAAAACTTTTGGGGTCTTGTTACCCTTGGGAAAATAAAAATTGGGGTAAACAGATCGTTTTTGTGGAAAAAATATGATTTTTTATTTTCACTGTTCTATGTTATAAACTTCTGTGAAGCACTTGGAGGTTCAAGGTTCTCACCACACATCTAGATAAGTTCCTTAGGGGGTCTAATTTCCAAAATGGGGTCACTTGTGGGGGGTTTCCACTGTTTAGACACATCAGGACCTCTACAAACACGACATGACGTCCAGACAATTCTGCGCTGAAAAAGTCAAACGGCGCTCCTTCTCTTCCAAGCTCTGCCTTGCACCCAAACAGTGGTTTACCCCCACATATGGGGTATCAGAATGCTCAGGACAAATTGCACAAAAACTTTTGGGGTCTTGTTACCCTTGGGAAAATAAAAATTGGGGTGAAAAGATTGTTTTTGTGGAAAAAATATGATTTTTTATTTTCACTGTTCTATGTTATAAACTTCTGTGAAGCACTTGGAGGTTCAAAGTGCTCACCACACATCTAGATAAGTTCCTTAGGGGGTCTAGTTTCCAAAATGGGGTCACTTGTGATGGGTTTCCACTGTTTAGACACATCAGGGCCTCTACAAACGCGACATGGCGTCCAGCCAATTCTGCGTTGAAAAAGTCAAATGTCGCTCCTTCCCTTGCAACCTCTGCCGTGCGCCCAAAAAGTGGTTTACCCCCACATATGGGGTATCAGAATGCTCAGGACAAATTGCACAAAAACTTTTGGGGTCTTGTTACCCTTGGGAAAATAAAAATTGGGGTGAAAAGATTGTTTTTGTGAAAAAAATATGATTTTTTATTTTCACTGTTCTATGTTATAAACTTCTGTGAAGCACTTAGAGGTTCAAAGTGCTCACCACACATCTAGATAAGTTCCTTAGGGGGTCTAGTTTCCAAAATGGGGTCACTTGTGATGGGTTTCCACTGTTTAGACACATCAGGGCCTCTACAAACGCGACATGGCGTCCAGCCAATTCTGCGTTGAAAAAGTCAAATGTCGCTCCTTCCCTTGCAACCTCTGCCGTGCGCCCAAAAAGTGGTTTACCCCCACATATGGGGTATCGGCTTAATCAGGAGAAATTGCACAACAAATTTTTTGGTTCATTTTTTCTTTTAACAGTTGTGAAAATAAAAAAAATAGGTTCCGAATTAAAGTTTTTGCAAAAAAAGTTAAATGTTAATTTTTTCCTTCCACATTGCTTCAGTTCCTGTGAAGCACGTAAAGGGTTAATAAACTTCTTGAATGTGGTTTTGAGCACCTTGAGGGGTGCAGTTTTTAGAATGGTGTCACTTTTGGCTATTTTATATCATATAGACCCCTCAAAGTGACTTCAAATGTGAGGTGGTCCCTAAAATAAAAATGGTGTTGTAAAAATGAGAAATCGCTGGTCAACTTTTAACCCTTATAACTTCGTAACAAAAAAAAATTTTGGTCCCAAAATTGTGCTGATGTAAAGTAGACATGTGGGAAATGTTATTTATTAAGAAATTTGTGTGACATATCTCTCTGATTTAAGGGCATAAAAATTTAAAGTTTGAAAATTGTTAAATTTTCAAAATTTTCGCCATATTTCCGTTTTTTTCATAAATAAACACAAGTCATATCAAAGAAATTTTACCACTAACGTGAAGTACAATATGTCACGAAAAAACAATCTCAGAATCAGTGGGATTCGTTAAAGCGTTCCAGAGTTATAACCTCATAAAGTGACAGTGGTCAGAATTGTAAAAATTGGCCCGGTCATTAAGCTGCAAAATGGCTCTGTCACTAAGGGGTTAAGATCCATAATGTGTTCCACAAGTCCTTGTTGAAGAGGTTTGTTGAGCCAGTGGTTCCTACTGCTTTGCCTCCTGACCCTGTTCTGGTTGAGGGCAATATGGAGTTTGAGGTTGAGAAAATTTTGAATTCTCGTTTTTCTAGACGGAAACTCCAGTATTTGGTTAAATGGAGAGGTTATGGTCAGGAAGACAATTCTTGGGTGTTTGCTTCGGACATCCATGCTGGGAGACTCATCCGTGCGTATCGTAGAGCTCATCCTGACCGACCTGGTTGCTCAGGTGAGGGTTCGGTGACCCCTCCTCAAGGGGGGGGTACTGTTGTGAATGGACTTGAAATGAGTTCTGAGCAGAGGCTCCCTCTGGTGGTTACAAGCGGTACTGGACTGTCCAGTGAAGATTGTGAGGATTGGGAATCAGGTGTTACTGACTGGTCTTATATAAGGGACTCGCCTTCCCATCAGGGTTGCCGGTGATCAATTGTTCTGGTCTCAATCCTTGATTCCTGTTTCCTTTGTAGCCTGCTGTTTCGTGTCTGCATCTCCTGCTAACAGATAAGACATTTTCTTCTTTTTGTTTTTGTGCTTGATTTTTGCATTTTGTCCTGCACTTCCGTGGGGGCCTTCAGGGTCTCCTCCGGGGGCTCTTACCCTCTCAGTTTAGTTCAGCCACTGATGTTTGTACATTTGCTTTTTCCAGTTTTTTCAGTGGCTGCTGTTTTGATTTTGTTACACCAGAGAACTAATTTAGGTGGTAGAGGTCGTGTGATCTCAGGTGTTTTTGAAATTAGTAGAGTTGGTGCTTTTCAGGGTTTTTTGGGATTGCAGTAAGTGCCCTTCCTATCCTTTTCTATTTAGGTAGTTTGGGCCCCAACGTTTGCTCATACTATTTTCTGTCTGTGTCAGTATTTCCTCTTGTCTAACCGCCATTACATGTTTGGGGGCTTTCTATGTTCTTTGGGGATCTGCTCCGGGGCAGATAGCTTTCCTCTTTCTATCTTTAGGTGTAGTTAGTTTCTCAGGCTGTGACGAGGCGTCTAGGACCAACGTAGGAACGCTCCACGGCTGCCTCTAGTTGTGGTGGTTAGTCAGGGTACTGCAATCTCATAGATTCCAACTGCTCTGGTGTATTTCCTTTTTTACCTGCACTCCTCAGCTACCGAAACATAACAGTATCACCGGCCTAAAAAATTGAATGGTACTCACAGAAGGGAAAAATATTGTGAAAGAAAAAAAAAAGGTTGTCAGAGTTGTCAGAGATATTTTTCTGTTTGTTGCATTTTTTTTTTTCCCCTCTGTATCTCTGGGTGCTGGGGAGGATTTTTTCTCTCAATGGAGTTTGCACAGTTGTCCGGCCGTGTGGATCAGCTTGCCACTGAGGTTCGGAGTATTGCTACCTATCTTGCTAGGTTGCCTGTTGTGGAACCTAGGATTCCCATGCCAGATTTGTTTTTGGGGGATCGAGCCAAGTTTCTGAATTTTAAAAATAATTGTAAATTGTTTTTTGCCTTAAAATCTAAGTCCTCAGGGAACGCAGCGCAGCAGGTTCAAATTGTCATCTCTCTCCTGCGCGGCGATCCTCAGGATTGGGCTTTTTCCCTGACACCTGGGGATCCTGTTTTGAGTGATGTTGATGCATTTTTTCAGGCCTTGGGTTATTGTACGATGAGCCTAATGTCACTGATCAAGCTGAAAAAGCCTTGTTGGCATTAAATCAGGGGCTTGATGACGCTGAGTTATACTGTCAGAGATTCCGTAGGTGGGCAGTCCTGACCAAATGGAATGACGACGCTTTGGCAGCCCTTTTTCGGAAGGGTCTGTCAGATAATGTAAAGGATGTTATGGTGGGATTCCCTGTCCCCTCTGGTCTCAATGATTCTATGTCATTAGCGATTCAAATTGACAGACGTTTGCGTGAGCGGAGAAGTATGCGTGGAATAGTGTTGCCTTGTGAACCTGCTTCTGAATCCATGCAGTGTGATAGAGTGGTTTCTGGGACACAGCGTCATGAGTTTCGAAAGCGCAATGGGTTATGTTTCTACTGTGGTGATGCCTCTCATGCTATTTCAGTCTGCCCTAAGCGGGGAAGACGTTTTGCACGCTCAGTTGTCTTGGGTAGTGTTCAGACTAAGTTTTTATTAACTGTTACTCTGATATGCTCTCTGTCCTCATTTTCTGCTCAGGCTTTCGTTGATTCGGGAGCAGCTATTAACCTGATGGATTTTGATTTTGCTAAACGTTGTGGGTTTCCCTTGATACCCCTACAGAAGTCTATTCCCCTACTGGGAATCGATTCTACCCCTTTGGCTGAGAATAAACCTCAGTTCTCTACTCAGGTGATAATGAGGGTTGAACCTGATCATCAGGAGAGCTGCAAATTTTTGGTTCTGTATAATCTGCATGACATTATCGTGCTGGGTTTCCCTTGGTTACAGTCTCATAATCCTGTTTTGGATTGGAAATCTGTGTCTGTAACCAGTTGGGGCTGCCAATGTGTTAATACCAACACTCCTGTTTTTTCTGCCTCCCCCCAGGCTCAGGATGTTCCTGACTTTTTGATTGATTTTTCTGATGTGTTTAGCGAAAGTAAATCTGCATCCTTGCCTCCCCATAGGAGCTATGACTGCGCTATTGAATTAGTGCCTGGTAGTAAATTCCCTAAAGGTTGCCTTTTTAACTGGGCTATGGGGTACTCGGAGCCGAGCCCATTGATTTCTATGGGAGATGTCACTGGCAGCGGGACTCGGTCCGTGGCCCTGGCGGTCATGCAATGGGGGATATTTACAGGGGATTATTAGGTAGTTATAGTTTGTGACGCCACCTGTGGTTTCTGATCTAATTGACCAGCGCTGCAGGGTAGATCTCTGAGGGGATGTTATGGCAGCTAGATGTTAAGTCCCCCACAGGTGGGACTGGTCCCTCAAAGTCTATGATGGTGATGCAGGGTGCAGATAAGAATTCAGTCACACACAATGCAATCTCTTTCCATACCTTTACTTGTAGATGTTGCAGGTATGTCCCGGGAAGCTGGTTAGGTTGGAGAATGCACATTCAGGAGAACTGTTGAGCAGGTTAGAGGCCTCCTTTATCCCTTTAATGTGTGTGAGTACAACTTGCATAAAGTCAAGTGCAACTCTTTCAATAGCAACTGTGCCCGGCCAATATTGTGGTGGAGCCTTCTATGTCTCTGATTATCAGATGTTGAGAGAACTAAGTCCTTACTTTTGTCGTGCACTTGACTCAAAGTCCCCGTTCTCCCTGACTCCGTTTACGTATCGGCGCTTAGGGCTACCTTCTGCGACTTGTAGTCCAGAAAGCCTCCGGTTTTCTTATTACTAGGCGTGAAGCACTAGCAACGCTTCGGACCCCGGTGTCCGGTTAACTGAGTGAGGGTGATTTGTCCCTTTGTCACTCTTACTTCTCCACTCGCCCTTCGCCCTGCTCTCGCTCTTAACATAAGCACGTGTAGCAAGCGTGCCAAGGTCAGATTTCCTTCAGTGCTCACTGATCTGTTCTCTGTTGACTCGTTGGTATAACTGCTTTGATTCCTTTCCTCCTTCTTTCTTAGGAACACAGGCAGCTTGTTCTGAGTAGCAGGTTAAGGGGTAGCTCTGACTAGGCTAGGATGATTCACTTCACCCGTACTAGCCTCCACTTTCTTGTCAGATGAGCTACACAAGCTCTGTCAGGATTCAGACTTCTCTCCTCTCCCTCCAAGACTAATCTGAAGATGGATGGGATGACTCACTCCTGAGCCACCCGGAGCTTGACTGCACTGTCCTAAGACAGGAAACAGACTGAACGACTGAACACTAACTTTGCTACGTCACACTCCTAAATAGTCTGATATGCCTCTAGTGGCAATGCTGAGAAGTGTGCGTGAATGAATATCAAGCTTTACAGTTACCTTCCTGTGCATTTTCCAGAAGATATGTGTGCCTTGCGAAGCTGGGCCACACATCCCCCCCTAGTTAAACTCAGCACTCCCGGGCTGAAATAGAAAAGAAAAACATTTTTGTTTTGCATAGAACATCAACATAATAACTCATCCCTTGCGGGAGGTACGACTCTTGAACGTTACATTTTGTACATAGATCAATAGAAAACTATCAAAATACTTTTCAATAAATATACATAGTATAAGACAAGATTCTTGTGGAGGACCCGCACCAAAAACCTCCCACGTGGGTCCTGGGTGGGCTGCAGGACTTCATTGCTGCAGACCTCACTCTAGGCCACACCATACGGGTTTTTCTTCAGAGGTAGTTTAGGTTTCATGTAAAACCAAAATGGGGCACCGAAGTGCGAACTATTTACAATAAAGTTTTTGGGCTGGCAAAGTCCACAGCCACGCAGTCCTTTGCATGGTTAAACACATTTTTCAAGTAAAATCACATTATACTTTAACTCTTCTTTACCCAGCCGGGTATTCTACTTTAAATAAGCATAGTAATAAACATTATTCAATATTTCTATAAAGTGCAATTTTTCATAAAACTTCTTCAAACTTTGTACATGTTCAGTTGCAGTAAACCCCTGTCTGGGTCCTACTGGTTTTCTTCTTTCTTGCTTGTGACCATTACTTTTTCCATTCCTGGGGCCAGAAGTATACAATGACCTCGGGAACCCATTACAAGAAGATCATGTCCTGCAATGTACGTTTGTGTAGCGACATCTTTTAGTTGAACTGGGACCTAACAGGTATCTCCCTGGAGTAGAACGCAGATTGCGTTGTAGAAGGTGCCGCAGTGTACAATTCAGATTGCGATGCAGAAATGGTCGCAGGTTGCGATTCAGAATGGGTCGCAGAATATGAGGCTGGATAGATTCTTGGTGCAGAGGAGGATGCAGGTTGCGATGCAGGTTGCGATGAGTAAGCAGGGGGCGACTCCAGTGCACGGTCTGATGCTGTGGGAGGTCGGGACTGGGACGCCTCGGTATTGTGTACGGTACCAGCGTCGGGGACGGGGTCACTGACGATAGAGACGTTTAGGGCATACCATCCCTTTAAACCCCAGTGTCGCGTATAACTTACTATGTCCCCATTTATCAGGTCCCTCCCAGGATGACCGATGGGCAAGTGGGACTCTACATCCCGGCGGCTCACAAAGACCCCCGCATAGAGGCCCGGCTCACGGATAAAGCCCCAGCCCTTGCGGAGTTGAAATTCGGTGACGCACCCCTGCCGCCGCGGTTCCCGTCGGGTACCTTTATCTCGGCGGACGGTTTCTTTATCAGCGAAGAACTTTTCATGCCATTCCTGTCGGTCTCGCTGTATCTTTCTCTCTTCCTCCTGCTGTTGTCTCACTTTCTCACAGTGTTGCCAAGCATTTCCGGTTTGGAGGTCGTAAGTCACATCATCCAGACGCTCCATCTCATCCCAGTCGATCTCCGGCAATGATGGCTGGGACCCCTCCGGTGTTCCTACCGGGGAACCGTAATCTACTGCGGCCTCCTGGCCTGATTGGCACTCCGGAACGGGCAGGGCCTCCTCAGCCTCCTTCTCCTCCACCTCCGCATCGGTGGGATCAGGTACAGCACTTTTGGGGGCAACCTCCGGTTTCTCTTTAGCCTTCCTCAGCAGGGAACTTGGGAAATCAGGTGACGGCGTTATGCTTGTGGGAGAGAGCACTGCGTCCCACAGCAGCCGCTGTGTCTGGGCACGCCAGCGTCTCTCGGTCTCCTGCATGTCTGCATGACGCTGAATTAAGCTTCTGAGCACTGCATTCTCTTTCCGCAGCTCCAGCATAGCGGGGTCAGTGTCCCGATCTGGGGACAGCTCCGGCACAGGTAGTAAATCTTCCGGTAAGCAGGGTTTGTATGCCTCCGGTCCTCTGCACAGATTCTCCTGTCCTTCCGCCATCTCGTCCCAGGCCAGACTGTAGTTTCCATCAGGAACTGTCTGGTCTCTTCCGTGGAGGCGGGATTTGCGTCTCCTCCTCTTTGCATAGAAAATGAAGAGGAGGCGGATTTCTTTAGCAGTGGGGCAGGATCGCACATTATAGTAGCATTTGGAGAGGGCGGCCATAACTTTCGCGCCTCAGGGGGGTACACGCCCACGAATGCACGCCCACCTTCTTCACCAGCGCCTCAGGGCGCCAATATGGCGGTAAAATGGCGATATTTGGCGCCAAATGCAGCAAACAGTCTTTTTCACCAAACAGTTCAATAGGCACACAGGACTCACAATTGCAAGTTTCGCATCCTGTTCGTGACGCCAGAAAAATTAGTCGCACACACCAGGCGGTGTGGGTTCCAGGGCTATGGTGTACTCGGAACCGAGCCCATGGAAGTCTATGGGGAATGTCACTGGCAGCAGAGCTCGGTCCGTGGCCCTGGCGGTCATGCAATGGGTATATTTACAGGGGATTGTAGTTATAGTTCGTGACGCCACCTGTGGTTTCTGATCTAATTGACCAGCGCTGCAGGGTAGATCTCTGAGGGGATGTTATGGCAGCTAGATGTTAAGTCCCCCACAGGTGGGACTGGTCCCTCAAAGTCTATGATGGTGATGCAGGGTGCAGATAAGAATTCAGTCACACACAATGCAATCTCTTTCCATACCTTTACTTGTAGATGTTGCAGGTATGTCCCGGGAAGCTGGTTAGGTTGGAGAATGCACATTCAGGAGAACTGTTGAGCAGGTTAGAGGCCTCCTTTATCCCTTTAATGTGTGTGAGTACAACTTGCATAAAGTCAAGTGCAACTCTTTCAATAGCAAATGTGCCCGGCCAATATTGTGGTGGAGCCTTCTATGTCTCTGATTATTATTATTATTATTATACATTTATATAGCGCCATTTATTCCATGGCGCTTTACATATGAAAAGGGGAAAAATATAGACAGGTACAATAAACATGTGCTGGACAAGGGACACACAAGTACAGAAGGAGAGAGGACCCTGCCCGCGAGGGCTCACAGACTGCAGGGATGGGTGAGAATACACTAGGAAATGGTAGAGCTGGTCGTACGATGATTCAGTACACTGAGGATCATTGCAGGTTGTAGGCTTGTCGGATTATCAGATGTTGAGAGAACTAAGTCCTTACTTTTGTCGTGCACTTGACTCAAAGTCCCCGTTCTCCCTGACTCCGTTTACGTATCGGCGCTTAGGGCTACCTTCTGCGACTTGTAGTCCAGAAAGCCTCCGGTTTTCTTATTACTAGGCGTGAAGCACTAGCAACGCTTCGGACCCCGGTGTCCGGTTAACTGAGTGAGGGTGATTTGTCCCTTTGTCACTCTTACTTCTCCACTCGCCCTTCGCCCTGCTCTCGCTCTTAACATAAGCACGTGTAGCAAGCGTGCCAAGGTCAGATTTCCTTCAGTGCTCACTGACCTGTTCTCTGTTGACTCGTTGGTATAACTGCTTTGATTCCTTTCCTCCTTCTTTCTTAGGAACACAGGCAGCTTGTTCTGAGTAGCAGGTTAAGGGGTAGCTCTGACTAGGCTAGGATGATTCACTTCACCCGTACTAGCCTCCACTTTCTTGTCAGATGAGCTACACAAGCTCTGTCAGGATTCAGACTTCTCTCCTCTCCCTCCAAGACTAATCTGAAGATGGATGGGATGACTCACTCCTGAGCCACCCGGAGCTTGACTGCACTGTCCTAAGACAGGAAACAGACTGAACGACTGAACACTAACTTTGCTACGTCACACTCCTAAATAGTCTGATATGCCTCTAGTGGCAATGCTGAGAAGTGTGCATGAATGAATATCAAGCTTTACAGTTACCTTCCTGTGCATTTTCCAGAAGATATGTGTGCCTTGCGAAGCTGGGCCACACACCTTGATACCCCTACAGAAGTCTATTCCCCTACTGGGAATCGATTCTACCCTTTGGCTGAGAATAAACCTCAGTTCTCTACTCAGGTGATAATGAGGGTTGAACCTGATCATCAGGAGAGCTGCAAATTTTTGGTTCTGTATAATCTGCATGACATTATCGTGCTGGGTTTCCCTTGGTTACAGTCTCATAATCCTGTTTTGGATTGGAAATCTGTGTCTGTAACCAGTTGGGGCTGCCAATGTGTTAATACCAACACTCCTGTTTTTTCTGCCTCCCCCCAGGCTCAGGATGTTCCTGACTTTTTGATTGATTTTTCTGATGTGTTTAACGAAAGTAAATCTGCATCCTTGCCTCCCCATAGGAGCTATGACTGCGCTATTGAATTAGTGCCTGGTAGTAAATTCCCTAAAGGTCGCCTTTTTAACTTGTCTGTATCTGAACATGACGCTATGCGGTCTTATATCAAGGAGTCATTGGAGAAAGGTCATATCAGACCATCCTCTCACCCTTAGGTGCCGGTTTTTTTCTTTGTGGCCAAAAAGGATGGTTCATTAAGGCCGTGTATTGATTATCGTCTTTTGAACAATATTACTGTGAAATATCAATACCCGTTACCCTTGATTTCTGACCTGTTTTCCAGGGTGAAAAACGCTACTTGGTTTACCAAGCTTGACCTCAGGGGGGCATATAACCTTATTCGCATTAAGCACGGGGATGAATGGAAGACGGCATTTAACACCCCTGAGGGGCATTTTGAGTACCTTGTGATGCCCTTTGGGCTCACTAATGCTCCTTCTGTCCTCCAGTCCTTCATGAATGACATTTTCAGGGATTTTGTGGATAAATTTCTGATTGTTTATTTGGATGATATCTTGTTTTTTTCCAATGACTGGGACTCTCATGTGAAACATGTTCGAACTGTATTCCAGATTTTGAGAGAGAATGCTCTGTATGTGAAGGGATCAAAGTGTCTTTTTGGCATACAGAGGATCTCATTTTTGGGATTCATTTTGTCCCCATCTGTTATTGAAATGGACCCGGTCAAGGTTCAGGCCATCTGTGATTGGGTCCAACCTACTTCATTAAAGGCTCTTCAAAGATTTTTGGGTTTTGCCAATTTTTATCGTAAATTTATTGGTAATTTCTCGGTTATTGTTAAACCATTAACTGATTTGACCAAAAAGGGTTCTGATGTGGTGAATTGGCCTCCTGAGGCAGTCTCTGCATTTCAGGAACTTAAGCAGAGATTCACTTCTGCTCCTGTTCTACGACAGCCTGATGTTTCTCTGCCATTTCAGGTGGAGGTTGATGCCTCTGAAATTGGGGCAGGTGCCGTTTTGTCCCAAAGAGATCCAGAGACCTCTAAAAGTAACCCTTGTGCCTTTTTCTCTCGAAAATTTTCTCCTACTGAACGTAATTATGACGTGGGTAATCGGGAGTTATTGGCCATAAGTGGGCTTTTGAAGAGTGGAGACATTGGCTGGAGGGAGCCAAACATCAGGTGGTGGTCCTTACTGACCATAAGAATCTGGTTTATCTGGAATCTGCCAAGCGACTTAATCCTAGACAGGCCAGGTGGGCCTTGTTTTTCACACGTTTTAATTTTGTGGTTTCCTTTCTTCCTGGCACTAAGAATGTTAAGGCGGATGCCCTTTCAAGGAGTTTCCTTGCGGACTCTCCTGAGTTATCTGATCCTTCTGTTATTTTGAAAGAAGGTGTAGTTCTTTCCGCCATCTCGCCCAATTTGAGACTGGCTCTGGAGGGGTGTCAGGAGGATAGGCCCGAGCGCTGCCCTGTTGGGAAATTGTTTGTCCCGGACCACTGGAAAAAGAGTGTGATGTCTGAGATTCATTGTTCCGCGTTGGCCGGTCATCCCGGAATTTTTGGTACCAGAGACTTGGTTAGTCGGTCCTTTTGGTGGCCTACCTTGTCTCGTGATGTCAGGGAATTTGTGCAGTCCTGCGGGACTTGCTCTCGCTCCAAGCCTTGCTCCCGCTCTAGTGGTTTGTTGATGCCATTGCCTGTGCCCAAGAGACCATGGACCCATATCTCTATGGATTTCATTTCCGACCTCCCTGTTTCTCAGAGAATGACCATCATCTGGGTGATTTGTGATAGGTTTTCCAAGATGATACATCTTGTGCCATTACCTAAGTTGCCTTCCTCCTCTGAATTGGTACCTTTGTTCCTTCAGCACGCGGTTCGTTTACACGGCATTCCTGAGAACATTGTGTCTGACAGAGGAGTCCAGTTTGTTTCCAGATTTTGGAGGACCTTTTGTTCTAAACTTGGTGTTCAATTGTCTTTCTCCTCGGCGTTTCATCCTCAGACCAATGGTCAAACTGAGAGAACAAATCAGACATTGGAGACTTATCTAAGATGCTTTGTGTCTGCTGATCAGGATGACTGGGTCTCTTTTTTGCCTTTGGCTGAGTTTGCTCTTAATAATAGGGCTAGCTCTGCCACTTTGATGTCTCCATTTTTCTGTAATTCTGGGTTTCACCCTCGATTTTCTTCAGGACAGACGGAGGCTTCTGTCTGTCCAGATGTTGACTCTGTTGTGGAGCGTATGCAACAGATTTGGGACCAGGTAGTGCAGAGGTTGTCCCTCTCTCAGGAGAGGGCCCAGCGGTTTGCTAACCGGCATAGGACTGATGGTCCTCGGTTTAAAGTGGGGGACTTGGTCTGGTTGTCCTCAAAAAATATTCCTATGAGAGTGGCATCTCCTAAATTTAAGCCTAGGTTCATTGGACCTTATAAGATCATGGAGATTCTTAATCCTGTTTCTTTTCGTTTGCTTCTTCCAGGGACATTTAAGATCCATAATGTGTTCCACAAGTCCTTGTTGAAGAGGTTTGTTGAGCCAGTGGTTCCTACTGCTTTGCCTCCTGACCCTGTTCTGGTTGAGGGCAATATGGAGTTTGAGGTTGAGAAAATTTTGAATTCTCGTTTTTCTAGACGGAAACTCCAGTATTTGGTTAAATGGAGAGGTTATGGTCAGGAAGACAATTCTTGGGTGTTTGCTTCGGACATCCATGCTGGGAGACTCATCCGTGCGTATCGTAGAGCTCATCCTGACCGACCTGGTTGCTCAGGTGAGGGTTCGGTGACCCCTCCTCAAGGGGGGGGTACTGTTGTGAATGGACTTGAAATGAGTTCTGAGCAGAGGCTCCCTCTGGTGGTTACAAGCGGTACTGGACTGTCCAGTGAAGATTGTGAGGATTGGGAATCAGGTGTTACTGACTGGTCTTATATAAGGGACTCGCCTTCCCATCAGGGTTGCCGGTGATCAATTGTTCTGGTCTCAATCTTTGATTACTGTTTCCTTTGTAGCCTGCTGTTTCGTGTCTGCATCTCCTGCTAACAGATAAGACATTTTCTTCTTTTTGTTTTTGTGCTTGATTTTTGCATTTTGTCCTGCACTTCTGTGGGGGCCTTCAGGGTCCCCTCCGGGGGCTTTTGCCCTCTCAGTTTAGTTCAGCCACTGATGTTTGTACATTTGCTTTTTCCAGTTTTTTCAGTGGCTGCTGTTTTGATTTTGTTACACCAGAGAACTAATTTAGGTGGTAGAGGTCGTGTGATCTCAGGTGTTTTTGAAATTAGTAGAGTTGGTGCTTTTCAGGGTTTTTTGGGATTGCAGTAAGTGCCCTTCCTATCCTTTTCTATTTAGGTAGTTTGGGCCCCAACGTTTGCTCATACTATTTTCTGTCTGTGTCAGTATTTCCTCTTGTCTAACCGCCATTACATGTTTGGGGGCTTTCTATGTTCTTTGGGGATCTGCTCCGGGGCAGATAGCTTTCCTCTTTCTATCTTTAGGTGTAGTTAGTTTCTCAGGCTGTGACGAGGCGTCTAGGACCAACGTAGGAACGCTCCACGGCTGCCTCTAGTTGTGGTGGTTAGTCAGGTACTGCAATCTCATAGATTCCAACTGCTCTGGTGTATTTCCTTTTTTACCTGCACTCCTCAGCTACCGAAACATAACAGTTATGTGTATCAAGGAAATTGTCCAGCCCTTTTTTAAAAGCTGTTATAGTGTTTGGTGTGGAGAATCATGGTAGTCTTGATTGTTTCAGTTTTTCTAGTGATTATTTATATTTAATGGATAGTGTGATGTGAAATGGAGAAATGGGGTGTGATTAATTTCCATATATACAACTTAGATTTTCTCTAAAAAGGCTAAAATTGTCTCTCAGTTCTGTTTAGGTTGCTACCTTGTAAGACCTTTTCTGACCCAGCCTCGAAACATGACAACATAGACCACTTCTTCCTCCTGGAGGATAGCTAAATTTCATACGTTTTGCCAGGGAACATTGCCGGTAGGACATCCTACTGGATCTCCAAAAGGAGAATCAGTACAGTCCTAGAATACCCTCCCATGTAGATCTGTTATATACTCATTTGGAGATGGAAGGACAGGTGACCTTCCGAGATGAGTCTGGAGCTTCATGTTTGCAACCAAATGGGTAATATTTCTCCTTGTAGAGAGTGACATGGCAGGCCCTATATGCCCAAATTGGCATGCCAGGCTTGTCATGTCCGTTTCCACAATGAAAAATGTTACCATTTATACCCCTGTCAGTTGCCTTTCAAACAGTCAAATCATATCTCATGCTTTGCACTGAGAAGGGGCAACAATCTAAAACACGTATCTGCAAATTGAGATTCTGGTTTGGCTTTTATCCTAAGCTGTGACAATATAGTGTCAACCTGGCCACTAGTGCGGGGGTGAATTATTCTTAACTTTGCCAGACGGATTGTTCCTTTGTTCTGTAGGTCAAGGCGCATGAATCATTGTTTCACATGAGTCTGTCTGTTGATACTTGTTGTGTACTGTTCCTTGTTCAACAGATCAAGGGACATGAGCTATTGATTCATATGAGTTTGTCTGTTGACTCTTGCAGTATGTTAATTTGTGGAATGCCTGCTGATTACATATTGCGTTAACCCCCTGAAGTGTACTAGTCTGCACAACTTGAGCAATAAATATGCAGGCTAATTGAACAATGAGGGATTACCTCCCCTTACCTTCCCCAATCCTGTGGGAGAATTCCTTGAATGAGAGCTCTGGAATTCTGGATTATAAAAAGGGGGCTGCCTCTGCCTCCAGAGAGACTCTACATGACATCAGCCTAAAGAACCATTACACTAGCTTGTGAAATACAGATCTGCTCCATTGCCTATCACTTAACCCATGAAGACATTTGAAGAACCCAGGTTTGGATAATTAGGACACTTGGCCACATACCTCACTGTGTTTTGTCAGCTTCCTAAACTACCTCCTCTCTGATAGTGCCTGCCAAAAGCGGGGGTGCTTCTTGTTAGGGTATTTGGCCCTTGAAGCCCAGAATTCACAGAGATTTTAACCTCTCCAGCAGCCAGCGGAAGGGTGAGACTGTGTCATTTGCACCATATTGTGTTCCTACTGGGACTGTACTATATGTTGTTGCCAGCCGGAGCTGAATATACATGGTGTCCGTCATATGGAGGAGCATAGGTTGTAACTGCAGACTATACCAGCAGGAGATGCAAAAGCTGTGGGTCAACAAAAAGTTGAGAGACAGTGGGTTTCGCCTGGTATGGGGTGAGTGGAACTACCAATTCCAGGTTGGGATTTTGTGGACTGGGGGCATCTCATGGTGGTCTTCTACCCTCAGTTGCTGTAAGACGGTAGACAGAAGAAATAAAAAGAATTTTATCATGTACCTGCCTAGGTGAATAATACAACCCACAGCCTCAGATCTTTTATCTGGCAAGGCTCATTAAAGGGTCTATATTGATTTTTAGGATTACTATTTCCGATAGGTAACACTAGAGTTCCAGTCATCTTCCTCTCTGAAGAGGCAATTTGCATGAGCTTCATGTTTGTAAGGGAGAATTTAGATCCTAACTTATTAATAAATATATGTATAGGATTTTTCAATATTAACATGTTATTATTCTTAAAATAAATTAAATGCTTTGGGTATATGAAACCTCTCAGTTAATGTGATAGCTGCCATTTTTGGCATGGAAACCAATTTTCAGCAGTTTGCAGTTCATCAGAAACTTCTTATTGTAGTTTTATTGATAATCTGGACATAATTTAATGTTATTTGTGCTGGGCTGAAGCTCGCATCATTCTCAACAGCTGGTGTGGGACACATAGCTCTCTAGATAGTTTACAGCAGGCTTATTCAGCTATGGCTTGTGGACCTAGGCGATTTTGATGTTTTTTTTTTATTAATATTCATCCACATCTTTCAATATATCGCCTGGGTCAGTTTCTTAACAAGAGGTTTCAATAACATTAACTGTTTGCCAAATCAACTGATAATGGAATTGATATAAATTCTAAGTTAATGGAACTCAAAACAACATTTTTCTGATCTTGAGAAAATATCAAATCATAACCATTTTTTAAAAGGGCTGTCTGGAATTTTTAGAAAGTTTTCTCAGAACAGGAAATAGTAATATTAAAAACAATCATTCCTTAATTGTCATATGTTCCATAACTTCAGTGCACATGCTCCGGTATCTCTCCTCGTCATGTACTGATAATGAAGTAGGATGGAGCACGCTTGATATCCAAGTGGGGGAGTAAGGGAAGTAGGGTGTACTATCTCTATTGCAAAAATTTCTTCATGTAGGACGCAATCAATATAAAGGGAACCTGGCAGTCTATATTAGGTATGTTTGACTCTGAAATGCTATGGTGATTCAGAAAAAAACATACTTTAAAATCCACCAAGGACTGAGCCGCACTTGAGACTAGTCTAATAGGTGGGTCTCCCGAGACTCCTCCCCACCCGCTGTCCTGAATTGACAGGTCTTTTCCTGGGCAGAATATCCCGATTGCCTTTCCTGGAGGCTGCATATCCAGGCCTGTTCCTGTTGTGTCTTGTTTCCTGAATCCTTGATCCTGGATCTGTTCCTGTACCTGACTCTGTCTGAACTGTGTCTGCTGTGTTATGTTCCTGAAGTCCTTCTGTGTCCTGAACCCTGTGCCCAGTGACTGTGACTCTTTGCTAACTGACTTTCTGTGATCTAACCTGGGTTCATCTTGGAAGTAGGAGTGTGTCTGCTGAGTTTCTGCTACTCTGTGCTCAGCTTGTTATTTGGTGCAATCCCTGGCTGGCTCCAGTTCAACCCGGCGGGCTTGCACCAGACCACTTGGGTTCCTTTTTAGGTCACTGCCACATCTCTGGAGCCCGATGACCATTTCCTCTTGTCCGGAGCCTGATGACCGCAGCCTGATGTACGGTGTCTGATGACCACTTCCTGATGTCTGGATCCTCTCCTTCCCTGCCCGATGCCTGGAGCCTGCCGATCGCTGCCAGATGTCCGGAGCCTGATAAATGCAGCCTCATGTCCGAAGCCTGATGTACACAGCCTGATGTCCGGAACCTGTCTATCATTGCCAGATGTCCGGAGTCCGATGCCAGTGTTCTGATGCTGTACCTGAGATCCAAATCCTGATATCCTCGTGTCCTGCCTGAGACCTGATGATCTGATGTCCAGCTCGAGTCCTGATGTCCTACCTGATGTCCAGCTTGTGCTCTGATGTCCAGTTCGTGTTCTGATGTCCAGTTCGTGTTCCGATGTCCAGTTCGTGTTCCAATGTCCAGTTTGTGTTCCAATGTCCCGTCTGTGTTCCGATGTCCCTCCTGTGTCCAGATGTCCTGCCTGAGTCTGGATGTCTGTCTGTGTTCCGATGTCCAGCCTGTGTACAGATTTCCAGTCCCTGGTTCTGGTGGTCCAAGTTGTTCTCTTGAGCCGGTCCCGCATGTGTTCCAGGATGGTTTCCGGGAGTCTCCAGCTCTGGTGACAGTCCCACCAGTGAGTCCTGGACCTGAGCAGCCAATGCCCGGTGCTGTAGTGCCAACCTTCCTGGACCTGTGCTATCTGTGTATTGCTTATGTTCTGATTTCCTGCCGGTTCCCTGGGGTCTTACCCGTGATAGCTCCTGTCGTTGTCTGAAGGCTGCCTGTGGTCAGTATCTGATGCTCTCCTGCTGTGCCTGTGCTATGCCTGAGACCTGAGAGAGAAGCCATCCTAGTATTCCTGTGTCAGATAACCATGGACTGCATCAACCTGTGATGACCCTAGCCATCATCTGGTCTGCCTGAGGTCGGTGTCTGATGTTCCCCTGCTGTGCCTATGCTACGCTTAAGGCCTGAGAGAGGCCATCCTAGTATGTCTGTGCCAGATGACTCTGGACTGCATCAACCCGTGATGACCTCTTGCTTCACCTGTCAACCTGAGATGTGTTTCCTTCGCGATGTGCATATTCCAGAACCTGGTGTTTACATGACTTTTGCTTTATTTAAGTAAACTTTATGTGTCTTCATGCCTGAAGTTGTGCGGTGTCCTTTAGTCCTTCATATGGCCATCTTGTCCACAAGCTCAGCTGCCACAGACCCCGCTCACTACCCTTCCCTAGTCCAGGTAGGCGTGGGTCCCCCCTGTGGTCCAGTGGGTCCACATTTCAAGATCACCTGGGACGCATACCCCGTCGTCGTTATGGTTCGACGACATGGGAGTGTTGACTGGGTAAGCCATGCTGCGTCCCCGATCGTAACAATGCCTATGGATTGGGAAAAATATATCTTCTGTCAGGTATCCATCAATATTTGTTTATTTAATTACACAGATAGGCCACTGAGTAAGTGGTTGGATGAGACCTAGAGTGACCGGCACCATGACAATTAAAACTCCTTTATCCGAACTTCTATTAGTGACCTAGTTGACAAAGACCCTGGAATGTTGAAATGTTTGATCCTTAACTTGGTCGCAATTGGCATTGATTCTACTGAACTGTGACACCATCTGAATACCAAAATAATCAAATACTCAATTTATCGCATCATGCATGAAAATGTGCTGAGAATTCTTTATGACTCCCGTTCTGTACTGATGACGGCACATTTATAATTTACTTGACCACTGTAGCCAGTGACGTTAGTGGTGATGCTTGCATGTATGACATGTGACAACTAAGGCAAGTGATTGATCTCAAAATTGACATAATTACTGCCGGCCTATGAGGAACTATAAAGCAGTGTGGGGAATTAAATGTGTCAGTAATTTTTCTTTTTCTCCCACTTCATGCTCTTAGACATCTTTTTAGAAATCCTGGAAACCTTATGAAAGATATCTATCATCATGCTTACCATTAATGGTTAGCTATATAGCCTTGCAGCGCTGGGGTCCTGGGTTCAAGTCCTACCATGGATGACATCGGCAATGAGTGTGTATGTTCTCTCTGTGTTTTTCAGGGTTTCCTCACTGGGCTATGGTTTCATTTCACAACTCTTCTAATACATATGGTCAGTGACTTACACATGGGATCTTGCAGGCTATCCCAGCACAGACTAGTCCATCATGTCCATTTTCTTTTTCCACAATAGGATCAATATTTCTAGCCAAACAATGGTGAATGGATAAAAGATTAACGACCTTTAATATCTACAATGGAATAAAATTGGGGAAAGGGCAACATATGGGGCAATAATGGAGTGTAATTGCAAAAATCATTAAATGAAACCCCAATTCAATATTGTTGAATAACTTTTTCCATTGCTTATGAACACTTTGACTGCCAAATACCCTGCAGTACTTGATTTGCAAAAGTACCATTTTTAGAGATATGTTGATAATTTTTGGACACTGACCAAAAATAATAAAAGTAGAAGCTCATGCAGTACTAATAGCATTGAAATGGATTATTTGTAAGAATGAAGACCTATGAGAAAGATCAATATTCATAGTAGGGTGGTTTTTCTTTAGCTTTACAATTTCATCAAATTTTGGGTATTTTTTTATATTTTTTTATGAGGGTAACTGATCCTAAATCAGCAATTCTGTTACAAAAATTACATCATAATACACCACTTTAAAGAAGTAATGCATCTGGATGACGTAAAAGTCTGCTTAAAAAAAACTTATTAAAGAAAAAAAAAAGCTTGAATAAATATATTTTGCACAAAGAGAAGCGTTTACAGAATGATAGCTTTGCTTTCTACCAAGTCCAATACCGCTCCCCACTACAAACCTTGAGAAATCAAATCTGTGACTTATGTCAGCAAACTGATCAATTTTTATTCAACTACACTGTTATCTTTTAAGCTATTTAATATCCAAAGTGCATGACTCAATGAGAATTCAGGCTCTGTCAGGGAAAAAAAATGTAAGGATTTAAAAAAAAAAAAAAAAACACATTGGAGAGCAGCCAAAAACTGATTATTCAACTCATCCCTCTGAAAGAAGCCTCCCTGTTTGAACAATAATGAAATGCCTATTGATGCTACTGTTGTATAGGATTAAAGACTACAGCTGGCAAGTGGCTGAACACCAGAGACGTCAGATTGTATGGCTGGGTGGCCGGCCAGATTTTTACAATAGGAAGATCTTCTAAACATTTCAATTACGTGATCACCCACCGGAGTTACAGGCGCTGTTAGAGTAGGGTGGTCACGTAAAGAGTGGATGGTAGGGGGAGGATAATAAGACAAAAACTATAAGAAAATACATGAATAAATGAAACAGAATTTTCAAAAATTAATATCTGGAACAAAAAAATAATCCCCATAGAATGTTTTTGAACTTTTG
Organism: Oophaga sylvatica; assembly: GCA_033576555.1. NCBI lineage: Eukaryota > Metazoa > Chordata > Amphibia > Anura > Dendrobatidae > Oophaga > Oophaga sylvatica. Next base: position 13,984,306 of record JARQOD010000001.1, on the reverse strand, counting down.
AAATTTAATTAAATTTTTCGTAAAAAAAAAATATATATATTTAAAGGATTAAAAATAAAATATGTTAGTTTATGATAATGAGTTCTGAGCTGGCCCTCTGCTTGGCGGTTCCAGTGAATTGTTTATTCACAGAGAAGGATCATGGATTGATTAATTCAGCCCCTATGAGGGCTTGCCACAATCTGCTGCTGCTCATCCCAATGCTGCTCCATTCTTAAAGTTCACGAGTAATTACTTACCAGCTTAAGCACACATAAGTCTTAACACATGCAAATATCAATGAGACCAGAACCTGTGCCATGTTTTCGTTTTTTTGCTCATAGGATTATAAATATAGGATTACCTTATTTGTTTTTTCTTTTATATAACCCAATGGGATGAGTCCTAGACATTAGTGATGAGCGCAAGTGGTCGTTACTCGAGTTTGCCTAGGGTGCTCGAAAGACATGTTCGAGTCCCCGCGGCAGCATGTGGACTCATGGAGAGAAACACAGGCAATCCCCACATGTATTGTGGCTGTCTAACAGCAGAAAAACATGCAGCTGCGGGGACTTGAATATGTCATTCGAGCACTTGTGATGCTCGGTGCATATCGGGGCACCCCAGGCAAACTCGAGTAATGAACACTTGCGCTCATCACCACTAGTGATCGCACTAGTCAGAAGCAGAACAAGAAACTGTTAAAGCCTATTTCACACTTCAGTCATGCAACTTCAGTCAAAATCCGCCAAAGTGTGAAAAAAAACAGATCCGCCTATTTTTTTTGGGTGGATCCGCTTTTTTCCCATTGACTTGCATTAGTGATGGATTTTGACGGATGGTCGTTCGTTTGATCCGTTTTTTGACGGATCCGCCATAAATTGTTTTTGACGGATCCGCCTTAAAACGTCCAATGCAACGTTTTTTGTGTCCACCAAAATAGCGGACAATGACGGATCCGCTGCGTCCGCCGTTTTGTATAATGGGCGCCTATGGGTGGCGGATCCACCTGCATCCGTTTGTGACCGAATCCGCCAGCGGATCCGTTGCTTCCATAGAAAATGCTGAAAACAGTCTGGGGTCTCTCTCTCTCCTCCGTGCCAGACATGCGTACCTGCATTTTCCGGGTTGAAAAGTTCATGACCGATCCGTCTGAAAACGGATCCGTTTGCATCCGTTTTTGCACTTTTCTGGCGGATCCGCTCTTTTCACACTTTGGCGGATTTTAATTGACGCCAAACGACTGAAGTGTGAAAGAGGCCTTAGTCCCAGTGTAAGATTTGTGAGCCCTAAATGTGCCATTCAAAAGGGGGCCTTAAAGCACCAGTCCAGCATGTTTTTTTTGTGCTGGAGTGGTGCTTCTAATGTAAGGTCCCTGCCCCCATCCTATACTTACCCCCAACATCTTCACCTTTTTTGGGTGCTGTTTAAGTCCCTTGGCGCCATCTTATGACCCCAGCTTCAGACGAGCAAGAAGTCAAAAGTTACATCACAAGCTCTCAATGCAGGTGTATGAGACCCAGAACGAGACCATAAGGAGGCTCTCATAGACTTAATTGATCCCACAGGTCACAAACTGCTGGAGACCGATGGGAGCCACGGTGATATTTATATGTAGCAGAGGGGCCTCTGGTGCCCTCAGTGACCCTGACTCGGTGATAATACTATCTCTCTACTCCCTGTATAACTACAGCCTTTTATGTTGACCTCTTTATAGGTTGTAATAATGGCTAAATTGATTTCTCGAGAACAAAGGTTCTTGTGAAAACTGTTGCATGGGATTAAAATGGTAGTCTACTACTCAGACAATCCTGTTTCAATCTTTTTTTTTCCCCTTTGTAAAATAATAACACTTATATTCTCCTCCAGTGCTGGCGCTGTTCCAGTAATGTCAACGCTTCCTCTCCCAGGGATTGAGTGACATTATGTCATGCAAGCACTGCGACCACTCAGCTATGGCTTCATTTTCCCCTCCTACAAACTAATTACATACATCCAGAGGAAGAGTAGTAGCTGCTTTGCAGAAGAATTGTTATGTCACACGATCACCGGGAAAGCCAGAACCTACAATGCTGGAACAGCGCCATTACCGGAGGTGAATATAGGTGTTATTATTTTCCAAGGGGAAAACATAGGGATTAAGAAGGGATTGCCCGAGTAGTGGAAAACCCCTTCAAAAACTACTTTATATAGGAAAAACACTCAAGTCCAAGCAAGATGGGAAAAAATAATAATCCACCATTGATTTTCACTCTACTGCAAAATGTTTTAGGCGCAAATTTTGATTAAATTTTCAGTGCGGAAGTCACCATGTATTTCACTTCTATTACAGGACATTGAAAATCATGAAATACATAGTGAAAATGTGTGCAAAAAAATAATTTTTGCATTGAAAATTTTTGCAGTAGACTAATTTGCTTTGGATTTTATCTGTGCAAATCTTCAGCAATTCTGTCCCATGTGGACTTATCCTTTCGTTATCTGATTATTTTTCAATTTTTTATTTTCGAAATGCCATTTAACAATTAAAATGAAATAGAGAATTGAAAAAAAAATAATAATTACATTAAAATAATTTTTAAAAGTAAAAACACTAAATGATATATTAACAGTAAGTTGGAACTTAGAAATGTTCAACTAATTTTGGATTGAGAAATCCAGACTAATCTGACAGTGAAGGCTGTATTATAAAGAAAATATCACGGTTAGTTTTTATTATACTTTTTTCTTCATTTTATTCCTTATGATCGTGCTCAGCCTGGTAAAAATTGTCAGAAAATAACTTTTCTTCTTGTCCTCACAGGAATAACAGAAGTGAGTGACTGCAGACTGAACTCCGAGAGAAGAATAGATTCAGGTTCCTATTTAAAATAATAACATGTGATTTGCCCCAATGTAATGAATCATATTGAATCTAGGACACAGATCTTTGGTGAAAATCTATTTTTCCTGTGAAGCTTTCTTGTTTTATGCATAGACAACAGCACTATACGTCCCCCGGAGCAGTAATCAAAGTGTGAATACATTACGAGGAAGATATACTGTATTTGAGGAACCTAAATAAATATATATATATACAAAAGCGGATTGGTTTTAATAAAACAAGATAACACTTTCAAGTAATGAACATACAATAGAGATAAAGAAAAAAATAATAATTGGGTCGGAATGGGGGATGATCGTCTACGGTATAGATCTGGTGACCTGAAAAATGTCTAAAAAAAATGCAGAAGGATTGAGGATATTGCTTCAATCTCAGACTATAAAGATAGTGTCTGGTTGTATGGAGTTGGTGTCGTAGAGAACGATAACATTTTAGGGAAAATTGGATACATATTAGACATGTCCTGATCAGGCAAAATTAAAGGCAATCTGTCACCCCATTTTTCGACTATAAGATGCGGCCATCGCCATCAGGGGCTTATCTACAGCATTCTGTAATGCTGTAGATAAGCCCCTGATGTAACCTGAAAGAGAAGAAAAACGAGTTAGATTATACTCACTCAGGGGCGTTCCGGTGTCCGGTCCGATGGGTGTTGCAGTCCGGTCTGGCACCTCCCATCTTCTAGCAATGACGTCCTCTTCTTTGCTTCCCGTCGCGGCTCCTGCCCAGGTGCACTGATCTGCCCTGTTGAGGGCAGAGTAAAGTACTGCAGTGCGCAGGCATCGGACCTCTCTTACCTTTCCTGCACTGCAGTACTCTACTCTGCCCTCAACAGGGCAGAGCAGTGCCCTGCGCCATGGCCACGATGGGAAGCAAAGAAGAGGACGTCTTTGCTAGAAAATGGGAGGCACCAGACCGGACCGTGACACCCATCGGACCGGACCCCGGACCGCCCCTGGGTGAGTATAATATAACTTGTTTTTCTTCTCTTTCAGGTTACATCGGGGGCTTATCTACAGCATTATAAAATGCTGTAGATAAGTCCCTGATGGAGGTGGCCGCAGCTTATAGTCGAAAAATGGGGTGACAGATTCCTTTAAGGAGTTGCCTATTTGTGTGTTTTTTGCTCCGCATTAGTGGAGAAATTGTTCTCTTTTCAAATTTAATGTCCCTCTGAAACTTTTCCCGACCTCAGAGAGCAATAAATGTAATGTGTAAAAAAAAATTGCTTATGAGGCCAGGGAGGAGCTCGAAAGGTCACGGCATCATGATGTGATATCATGCAGAGAACCGTCCAGGCTAAAATTTACAGCTCGCGTGAAACGGATCAGAAGATGAGGTGAGGAGGACCAAATAGGTGGTAAGGAGGTGCTGCGGAGGAGCTGGAGAGGTGAATATGAGAATTTTTTATTACATTTTTAACATTTGGATGACTTTTTATGGTTTAGAAAAATTGCACTATTTTGCCGAATCCACGCAGATATTGATTGTTAAGAATCCGCATCAAAGACACAACTTTTGACGTACAAGTACGCCAATGGTCATGAAAAGGTTAAAATCCGGACTTAGTTCTTTCATTGTCAATTTGTAAAAAAATCTCTTAAGAAAAGGAAGGAAAGGTCGGAGACAAAATAGGTGAAAAAGAGAAGATATCCCCCTGGGTAGTGACAGATTTAAATGGTCCAATCTGATGCTCGAAAACAGTAATTACATATGCGTGAAACTTTGAATACTTTCATTACGCCCTCGGCATCTGGATGGGAAAACTGATGAGTGAATGTGACCTAAAACATGCTGAAATGCAAAATTCAAGCAAATATAGACTAAAAATAAATAAAAGGCTCAAGGGGTGGAAAAAGTGGATTGTTTCTCAATAGAAACTTCACACATTATTAAATTGCTCCCATAGACTTGATGAGGCTGGTGTAATTACTTTGAAAACCCATTTGCAAACTACAATTAGCTTTTTATGAGTCTAGCTATAGCTGAACCATTAAAATTCTTATATTAATACTAGTCAGGGAAATTTCAAAAAAGGATTATACAGCTATTCCGATATGGATTTTCAAGGTGAGAACACCAGCCTCATAGGGTCAAAGTGATCTAGTTACTAATATATGGAGTTTGTCTTGTAATTCTGGTGATAGATCCACTGTGCGCTAGAATAATGTCCTCTTTCGTGGATGTCAGGGGTGAATGAAGAGTTAATACTTTATTCCCTGGTGGTTTAACGGAATGTTAATATTAACCCCTGGAAACAAGGAGACGTTATCCTCTTTTAATTCAAAGATGAATTATATATATGATTTTATAAGTAGTTAGCTTGTCCATTCCTGCCTCATAAATTGTGGACTTTTTTTTTTGCCCTTGAGAGGTGACATATCAGGACAGGGACCTGACTTTTGAAAGACTCCTTGTCGTGGCAGTTGGGCTCACATATATTGGCCAATCTATGAGCTAAGTACTTTCTTTATTATTGTATTTTTCATAGCAATGAATATTTCATAAATAAATTAAATAGCACTTTTTTCCCTTTTTTCACATTTTCTATGGCAGCAATGCAGTTTCAAAGTTCTAGAATAATCATTCTTGGCAAATCATGGTGCAACCTTTATCGTTTTTCAAGCTATATGCTTTTTTTGGTTGACACCTGTTCACATTAGCTTGGATCTGCTGGTCTTTTTCATACTTATATACAGTTGTGCTCAGTTTACATGCTCCAGCAAAATTTTCGCTTTCTTGTCCTTTTTTCAGAGAATATGAATGATAACACTTTTTCTCCACTCATGGTTAGTGGTTGGGTGGAGCAATTTATTGTCAAACTACTGTGTTTTCTCTTTTAAAATCATAATGACAACCAAAAACATCCAAATGAAATGATCAAAAATGTACATACCCTGGTGATTTTGGCCTGATAACATGCACAGAAGTTGACACATATGGGTTTCACTGGCTACTAAAGGTAACATCCTCACCTGTGACCTGTTTGCTTGTAATCAGTGTGTGCATAAAATCTGAGTGAGTTTCTGGGATCCAGACAGACTCTTGCATCTTTCATCCAGCCACTGATGTTTCTGGATTGTGAGTCATGGGGAAACCAAAAGAATTGTCAACAGATCTACGGGAAAAGGCAGTTGAACTGTATAAAACAGGAAGGGAATGCAAAAAGATATCCAAGGAATTGATAATGCCAGTCAGCAGTGATCAAATTGTGATTTACAAATGGAAAATCAGAGGCTCTGTAAAAACAAATCCATGGTCAGGTAGACCAACAAAAATTTTGTTCACAACTGACAGGAAAATTGTTCAGGATACAAAGAAAAACCCACAAATAACATCGGCTGAAATACTGGACTCTCTGAAAACTAGCGGTGTGGCTGTTTCACGATGCACAATAAGGAGGCACTTGAAGAAAAATGGGCTGCATGGTCGAGTCTCCAGAAGAAAGCCATTACTGCACAAATGCCACAAAGTATTTCACCTACAATACGCAAAACAGCACAGAGACAAGCCTCAAAACTTCTGGAACAAGGCAATTTGGAGTGATGAGACCAAAATTTTACTTTTTAGCCACAACCATAAACGTTACATTGGGAGAGAGATCAACAAGGCCTATGATGAAAGGAACACCATTCCTACTGTAAGCACAGAGGTGGATCGCTGATGTTTTGGGGATGTGTGAGCTACAAAGGCACAGGAAACTTGGTCAAAGTTGAAGGAAAGATGAATGTAGCACGTTATCAACAAATACTGGAGGCAAATTTGCAATCATCAGTCTGGTAGCTGCGCATGGGACATACTTGGACGTTCCTACATGACAACGATCAAAAGCCCGATGTCAAGTCGATCTGTCATTGGCCACAGCAGGACAAAGTGAATGTTCTGGAGTGGCCATCTCAGTCTCCTGACCTCAATATCATTGAGCCACTCTGGGGAGATCTCAAGCGCACAGTTCATGCTAGACAGCCCAGGAATTTACAGGAACTGGAGGCTTTTTGCCAAGAAGAGTGGGCAGCTTTATCATCTGAGAAAATAAAGAACCTCATCCACAACTACCACAAAAGACTTCAAGCTGTCATTGATGTTAGAGGGGACAATACACGGTATTAAGAAATGCTGTATGTGAAGTTTTGATCAGGGTCATTTGGATGTTTTGGTTGTCATTATGATGTAAAAAGAGAAAACACAGTAGTTTGACAATAAATGGCTTCACCCAACCACTAACCATGAGTGGAGACAAAGTTTTGGTGTTATCATTCATATTCTCTGAAAAAAGGCCAAGAAAGCAAAAATTCTGCCGGGGTATGTAAACTTTTGAGCACAACTGTATATATAAATATATATACATACGTTATATACTGTATATACGTTATAGACTTTAGAAATAAAAAGGAAAAATTGTATCATCAAATAATAATGTAAAATGTGAAAAATATTCTATAAAATTCTCATATTTTTTTAAACATAAAAGCACATAATAGGTGAATATTACTTTAGGTACTTAATTGTATTTTAGGATTTAGAACTAGTAAACAATATGGAAAAATGTAAAAAAAAAATGTATTGTATTATGAAACTATTAAAAAAATCAGAACATGAGGGCAATGCAGCTGTAATTGTTGAAAGAAGCCAAAACTGCGTTGTTGATCCATGTTCGGAAAAGCACAAAAGAAGAATTTTAGAGGCTGGAGCTCGGTTAACAAGCGACATTATATTTTTTACTTCTATACATGTTTATTTTGAACCAGAGATCTGCAAACATAAAATGGTTGTGAGTTTGCACTTAGCAGATGTCGTCAGATGAAGGCTTGTGCCAATCATGTATAATCCCGGACATGTCATCTTATCTCCTCGTGTTTTTTTGGAAATGAATGTTCCCTGCACATGAATTAACTGAATTAAATTATCTTCTGGTTTTCCATTGGATTCGAAAATAAGAACCAGTGAGAGGAAAAATGATAATTCCCATATCAATTTCTCTACTTCAATAAAAAAAACAACTACAGAATT
>JARQOD010000001.1:13906312-13976333 GCA_033576555.1 Oophaga sylvatica | reverse complement strand
AAAAAAAAGAGTCCAAAAAAATAAGCTCGAATAAAAAGAATGTTAAACAAAACCATTTTAATTTCAACCATTAAAAACATAAAGAAGAACAATAACAAACCGAGGTATTATCCACTGCGCACGTTCAGAGTTGTTTTTGAGGTTTGATAAAGCCGTCTTTCTAAGGCTGGAGAGACTATATTAATCATTCATTCTTAACGGATACAAGCCGAAACGCAGTGAAGTCATGTCCACAGCGCTTTCAATAGAAGCTTACTGTGCCAGCAAAATTCTATTTTCAGAGCTTTGTGTATAATACAGAATAATTCTACATAAGAATGTTTTTGAGCAGTTAACTCATTGTTTAACTCATTTGGGCTTCAGAATTTCCACAGCTTCTTTAGTAATAGAACTCTCTTCTTTTACAGATTATCACTGGTGACACAAAACATTAGATTGGTGACCACCAACTCTTAAGGGCCCGTATACACTGAATATAGAGAATATTAATGACACGAGAGATGAATAGACTCTTCAGAAAATACAGTACCATTACCACTCGCGCCTCGGAGCCAATAAGTGACTGAACCCAAAAAACTTTGATCTGTTACTAAAGGCAAGTAATTGTCTCTAGTCTTTAGAATGACTACAAGTTTATTAACTAGCACATCATAAAAACTCCTTAAAAAAAATCTGAGAAGATCAGCACCTTGTATAATGAGATGAGCAAATGTGTTTTTTAAAAAATCGATTTTGTTCCAAATTTCCTCAAAAGTTCAGATTCTAGCAAATCCAAATTTTGGAGGATTCCACTTGTGTGACATTGATTCTGCGCAAAATGAAAAAGTGTGACAGAATAAGGGGAGCTCATAGATTTTAACAAGGTTCTTATCTCAATTTTTTGATCAAGTGACATTTCTTTAACTGTAAAGACAGTAAAATTATCTCCAGGCCAATCAATAATTCATCATAAGCAAGCAGACAACATTTTCCAAAAACTTTCAGTTTTATTTACGACTAGATTATTGCAAACAGAAATGTCATTAGTTGATTGCACAGGTTGAAACACTTTAGTGTGTGTTTCCATGGTCCGGAAACACAGCGCTTTGGACGGAGCGGAAAGTCCGCTCCGCCCAAAGCCCCGCCCTCTTTTGAACGCGCGGTCAATCCGGATGTGTTCATGGAACACATTCGGAACACATCCGGAATGACCGCAGGGCTGCATAGCCCTGTGTTATTTCCCTTGCGGCGACGCAGCGTCACCGCAAGGGAATAGGACATGCTGCGGTCTGAAAAGACGCGCCGCATGTCCGGAAACGCAGGTCTTCCGCCTGCGTATTTTGCAGCATAGTGGAGACGGGATTTCTTGAAATCCCCTCCACTATGCTGTAACATCTGGACGCTGCGTGTTTGACGCTGCGCCAACGCACAGCATCAAACACGCAGCTAATCCGGACTGTTTCCTGAACGTGGAAACATACCCTTAGGATTGCGATCAGTGAAAAAAAAAAGATTGGTTTAACACTAGGACTACTGGACTCGTGACCCCGCCTAGAACTACTGAAAGGAGTCATTTTGACTCCTTGCTTGTTTTCGTTTATTTTTAGAGTTTCATTTGTGGTTATTTATTAATAATTATATTTTTTGTAATGTATTATTATTGTGAGATCCAACAGTAATGCTTTTGATTGTTTTTTTCTGCTTTTCTTATTTTTCTACAGAAAATAACAATAATTATAATAGACGTTTTTCAAACATTTTTTTTTATTCAAGTGCACACATATAAACAACAACTGAAGAACAAAAAGCAGAGAAAATGTAGGTGGAGGAGCATAAAAATGAAAATATGGCGCAGAATTCACCTTCTAAACATTTGGTGTTTCGCATTTTAGGCATTGCCTTTGATTTATGGCAGTACATTGCCCACACAAAGACTTACCACAAGTCTTACAATTGCCGACAGATCTATTTTTCTTGCACTTTTCTTTGATCTGGCAAAATTTTGTTTGAACCATCACTTCTGAGCATGTAGAAACTTGGGACGTGGAACCCTTTTCCCTATCTGTGACATAAGGACCACTCAACTCTCTCACAAGCGTTTGCAAAAATGCCTTGCGTGACATTTTTTGGTGGGTTATCTCATTGAATATTATCCATGCATTTATACCCGCAAAGTCTAAGGCATTTTCAAATGCATGAACAGCCATCTCCTTGTGCATGTTCGTGTGGTATATTTTCGTGCCATCTGATCCACTACATCTACTCCATATTTTGTTTCATTGTAAAACTTTACCGTTTCTGGAGTTTTTTTAGCGGAATCAGACGCAACAACAACATCTGGATGGACGGAACTCAAAATGACAACATTTTTGTTGGGCTTTCCTTGATATACTGTAAGTGTAAAATTGTCTTCATTTCTAAACACTTTAGTGTTGTACAATTCCTCTTTCATGGATTTTATTTCTTTAGGCACTTCTCGCCTCATCTTGTTCAGTGTTCCCACGATGGTTGTTCCTTTGCTTTTTAGCTGTTTAGCTAATTTTACTGAAGTAAAATAATTATCGGTTGTAACATTGCGACCTTTTTTCAAAAACGGGTCCAATAACTTCATTACCACATGGTCAGCTAAACGGTCCTCAGCACGGCGTGTGTCATCTTTGCCTAGATAAGGGAAGCCATTTGCCAGATATTTGCTCTCCTTATCAACAGCTAGCCAATATTTGTGGCCATATTTATCTGGTTTGGAAGGCATGTACTGCGTGAATGGACACCTAGTTTTGCTTGGGAAAAGTTGCTCATCCACCGTTATGTATGGGCCAGGTTTGTAACACGCAATACAATTTTCAATAAACCTGTCCCACACAGTAGAAAATAGAGCAAACTTGTCCGTTTGCAGTCTATCTGATCGAGTAGATTTCTCATCAAATCTGAGAAACCTCATAATTTCAACAAAGCGGTCCCTAGACATTGTCGCTTTGCAAAACGGTAAAACACAAGGAAAATGTGAAAAGTTGACATGTAAATTGAACTACATCTATATGAACATCAGGGTAAATAAGACAGAGTGAAAAAATTATGCACAAAACTTTATAGCAACATTTAGTGACAAAAGGACCTCAAAATATAGTAGGGAGTCAAAATGACTCCCTTCAGTAGTTCTTGGTAAATTTTGAAAAAAAACGCGCAAATTTTTCACCAAAATTATTTATTCTCACAAAATCTTTTTTCACATCATATTTGAGGAAAAGTCACCGAGTTTCAAGCCGGAATTCTGAAAAATGTAGTCACAGAAGAGAAATAAAAAACGAAAGGAGTCAAAATGACTCCATCAGTAGTTCTAGTGTTAAATCATTTTAAATCTAACAGCTAATTTCTAACAACAGAAAAAACAGATTTGTTTTTTTTCTAGCAGCCACGTCTATATCAATGAGCTCAGGGAAAACAGCTAGTCCCAGACCCCTCTCACGGCTCTAAAATACTGGGAATAACGTATGACAACACTTGCTCCAGACATTTGTTATCAGGGAAAGTCAGAAGTCTCCCATCTTCATTGCGTTGTCAACCTATATGTGACGACACAGCGTGTTATCTTAATTAGCCAGACAGCTATTTTCAGCATGCCAGGAGGAATAGACTGTTATCTATATGTTGACTTTTGAATTTATGTGTTTCTTTCTGGTTGGTCAAGAAAACACAGACTTTTGTTTATATAAGCCTGTAATATTGATTTGTAATTGTCAATTTGTTGTAACATATTGCCATGTTATCCTGAATGACTAGAGACTCAGGATAATTGAACAATGATGTTTGCTGATATGTTCATTACACATTGTCCAGGCCAACTAGTTTGCTGACCCTTAAAACAGAGGAGGAAAAACTATGCAAATAAGTAAATAATCGAACAATGCAAGTTAATCTCAGTCTTCACCTTTTTTCCTCTTTACCTGTGATTGCTGGATTTAAGTTTAATAGCTATGTGAGCTTTATAAGAGATATAGAACCATATATCTATTCAGCCAAGATATCCAGACATCCAAACATCCAAAGAATCAACGACTCTCTTCAAGACAGCAGCCAAAACATTATGGCACCATCACGAGGGACAGATTTGACATTCAACCGGATGCCAGCATAAGGGACCAAGCCCCCAGCTGGAAGAATACATATCTGCTCCATTAAACATCACTGAATTATGGATAAGTTTGGATAGTCAGGATTTAGACCCACGGGTCACCTGAGCCCCATGGATACATGGGACCCATGGGTCACCTGGCTCAAAATAGATGTTTGGAGAAGACAGGATGTGACCCTTTTGTCAACTGGCCTTGTATCTCAATGAACTGTCATCTTCCTAAGCTTGTTGTTACCTCCTCTCTTTGTGCGCCACAAGTTGGGTAGTGGGCCTTGGAAGCTCTAAAGTAAAAGCTGCTCTTATCCCTGCGAGTCAGAATGTTAATGTTAATGCTAATTACTTTTTAAAATCAAGAGCAACAAAATTTCACACTTTTTTCCTCTCTTCACGCAATTTCCTGGTAATTACCATACATGTTATGACTTTTTGATTTGCTTCATCATAAATTGTAATTTTTTTTTCTCCGTGAGCATGTTTCTCCGTTCCTAAAAATGGAAAACCAAATTCATACAGAACTCTTATTGTTTCGATTTCAATGGAAATTTTGGGGTCAACGGCCGTACACTCAAGGCCTTGACTGCATTTCACTTGATTACTATTCTTCTAAATCACCATTGGTTTCCTGAATGTCCCGCTCTGCTAATGAGGAGTCTGGTTTATAAAAGCACAGTGCTATAAAAAAATATTAAGAAGTCTACAGCTTATAGCTAATTGAAACTTAAAAACTATCCCACAGAGAGAAGAAAAAAACTACTAGAAGATTCAAAATTTAATTATTTCTTTAACAGAAGAGATAAGAATAAAACTATGTCCAACTGTGTCACATATTCATGATTTTTTGGCCTCATAATACCATAAATTAATGGGTCACCTACAGCTGATGTTACACGTGCTGCAAATGAGGTTAATAAAGAGACGTCAGACACATTAAAGATTATATAGGGCAAGAATATGTATTTATAAAACAAGGTGGAAAAAGTAGAGAGGGCTAAATACATGGGCAACAAAAGCCAAAACAAGACTCTGCTTCATCTTTTTATAGAACCACATTGGCACTATATCATTGCTGCTGACAGTCCTATAAGCCCCAGGGGTGATAAGTAATTCCAATCAGTACAACCAGACACAATAAAAAATATCTACTTAACAAATAATGTTCAGAAGACTGAGGTAGATTATTATTTACCCCTGCTATAATACTGCCCCTCAAATAGAAGAATATAATTTATATTTGCAATAATACTGACCTACCTTTATACACAAGTAATATAACTATTATAATATCCATATGTTAAAAAATGTAACTACTATAATACTGCTCTTATGTACAAGAATATAACTACTATAATTCTGCTCCTATGTACAAGAATATAACTACTATAATACTGCTCCTATGTACAAGAATATTACTACTATAATACTGCCCCTATGTACAAGAATATAACTACAATAATACTGCTCCTATGTACAAGAATATAACTACTATAATACTGCCCCCTATGTACAAGAATATAACTACTATAATACTGCCCCCTATGTATAAGAATATAACACTATAATACTGCTCCTATGTACAAGAATGTAACTACTATAATACTGCCCCTATGTACAAGAATATAACTACTATAATACTGCTCCTATGTACAAGAATATAACTACTATAATACTGTCCCCTATGTACAAGAATATAACTACTATAATACTGCCCCCTATGTATAAGAATATAACTACTATAATACTGCTCCTATGTACAAGAATATAACTACTGTAGCGCCGGCGCCAGCGTCCCTGTCCTCTGCCAGGCAGGGACGCTGTTCCCCTGTGCCAGCGTCCCTGTCCTCTGCCAGGCAGGGTCGCTGTTCCCCTGCGCCAGCGTCCTCTGCCAGGCAGGGACGTCGCTCCCCTTACCCTCGCTCGGCGTCCTCCTTCCGCCCTGCTGGGGCTGCGCGCTCCTTCCCTGCCACTGGGCTTACGGCGCGCACGCGTGCACTCCCCCGCTCTTAAAGGGGCCGCGCACATCTTTCAAAAAAGGTCCCCGGCCAATGCCGGAGGATTCCACCTTATATAAAGCACCTCCTCCTTAATGGAGGTGCCCGAGCAATGTTGTTGCACTGTTCACTACTCTGCTTCAGCCCTCAGGTTCCGTTACCAGTTACCTGCCTGTTTCCTGCCAGTTTGCTGTCTGCTACCTATCCGCTAGCCTACCTGGAGGCTCCACCGTCCGACAGTCTGCCCGCCATCACCTGCCAGTCTGTCTAGGACCAGCCTGCCCGTTTATCTGCTGATGTTCACCGGTTACCAGTCTGCTAGCCTACCTGGAGGCGTCAACGTTTGACAGTCTGTCCACCATCACCTGTCAGTCTGTCTACGGTCCAGTCAGCCCGTTAATCTGAGGACGCACATCTACCATCTGCCTGCTAGCCTACCGGGAGGCTCAACCATCACAGGTCGTTCCTGCCTGTCTATCCAGAGACTGCCTCGGTCACTTGCCGTGACTACCTACCTGTCTATCCAGAGACTGCCCCGGTCACTTGCCGTGACTTCCTGTCCGTCTTCCCCGGGCGCCACCCGCTCCTTTACAAGGAAAGCCTCCTTGTATAATAGCTCAGAGGTTCCGCCTCCCAGACCCGTTACAACTACTATAATACTGCCCCTTATGTACAAGAATATAACTACTATAATACTGCTACTATGTACAAGAATATAACTACTATAATACTGCCCCTATGTACAAGAATATAACTACTATAATACTGCTCCTAGTACAAGAATATAACTACTATAATACTGCTCCTATGTACAAGAATATAATTACTATAATACTGCCCCTATGTACAAGAATATAACTACTATAATACTGCTCCTATAACAAGAATATAACTACTATAATACTGCCCCTATAAACGAATATAACTACTATAATACTGCTCCTATGTACAAGAATATAACTACTATAATACTGCCCCTATGTACAAGAATATAACTACTATAATACTGCTCCTATGTACAAGAATATAACTACTATAATACTACCCCTTATGTACAAGAATATAACTACTATAATACTGCTCCTATATACAAGAATATAACTACTATAATACTGCCCTCTATATACAAGAATATAACTACCATAATACTGCGCCTATGTACAAGAATATAACTACTATAATACTGCACCTATGTACAAGAATATAACTACTATAATACTGCTCCTGTGTACAAGAATATAACTACTATAATACTGCTCCTATGTACAAGAATATAACTACTATAATACTGCCCCTATGTACAAGAATATAACTACTATAATACTGCTCCCTATGTACAGGAATATAACTACTATAATACTGCTCCTATGTACAAGAATATAACTACTATAATACTGCCCCTATGTACAAGAATATAACTACTATAATACTGCTCCTATGTACAAGAATATAACTACTATAATACTACCCCTTATGTACAAGAATATAACTACTATAATACTGCTCCTATATACAAGAATATAACTACTATAATACTGCCCTCTATATACAAGAATATAACTACCATAATACTGCCCCTATGTACAAGAATATAACTACTATAATACTACTCCCTATGTACAGGAATATAACTACTACAATACTGCTCCTATGTACAAGAATATAACTACTATAATACTGCTCCTATGTACAAGAATATAACTACTATAATACTGCTCCTATGTACAAAAATATAACTACTATAATACTGCCCCTATGTACAAGAATATAACTACTATAATACTGCTCCTATGTACAAGAATATAACTACTATAATACTGCTCCTATGTACAAGAATATAACTACTATAATACTGCTCCTATGTACAAGAATATAACTACTATAATACTGCTCCTATGTACAAGAATATAACTACTATAATACTGCTCCTATGTACAAGATATAACTACTATAATATTGCCCCTATGTACAAGAATATAACTACTATAATACTGCTCCTATGTACAAGAATATAACTACTATAATACTGCCCCTATGTACAAGAATATAACTACTATAATACTGCTCCTATGTACAAGAATATAACTACTATAATACTGCCCCTATGTACAAGAATATAACTACTATAATACTGCTCCTATGTACAAGAATATACTGCCTTTATGAGCAAGAATTTATTCATTAGAATACTGTTGAGAAAAAAATAAATAACAGTGAATTGATAGAACAGTTTTGAGAATTCCCATGACTTGCCCTTATGAATAGTTTTAGCATTTTGTTGATAACAATGGTTTTCTAGGAACTGCAATGTATCATCCCCTGAATACCGCTTGCATGTCTTTGTGATCTCTTTTTTCGCCCATGTGTTTCTCTTTCACCTCCTGTACATTTAGAACTTGCAGCAACTCGCTTTTGATTCCCTAAATTTAGAGCAGGTTGTAGCTTTATTCAAGCTTGTAACATTTAATTTAAGGCAGACGTTGCGCAGTTTAAACGTACAATGTAGAGAAGCAAATGATTAGAGGATTTGTCAGGATCAGACAAGCAGTGAGGTCTAAAACTTGCTGTTTTCATTATGGTAAAAAATGGAACAGAGAGGATTTTGGTTTCAGTTAAATCCATCTTAACAGCAAGTAAAGAGTGTAAGACAGAAAGAGACAAGAAAAAGTCACTCGTAGGCCCAGAAGGATGTACTAAGACTTGATGGCTACAGATACAGCACATTAGTTTTCTAAGTATCGTAGTTCAAAGTAGGCAAATCCAATGGTTCTTTTAATTATGACTCTACGTGTAGAGATAGACTCTGCAGATATCGATATCATCGGGAAGAATTAAAGTGAACCTAAAAAATCTTCATGTATGCCAAAACAACTAACTAGGACAACTAGACTAGGTGGGAGTCTGGTCAAGTCTGTCTTAAAATTCTTTAATCACGCCTTCTGGACACAATTGAAACCCTCTCCAAAAGCCACACGGTCTCTGAAATAACGCCACACGCCCACTATTTGAGATGAGCTGACCAATCTGCAGAAGATCAATTTTGATTCAAATTTCCTAAAAATTTTTGTTTCACATAAATTTGAACACAGAATTCAAGACTCGAAGATTGCAAAAAAATAAATAAATAAATGCCCAGATGCCATTTGGTGATCTGTATGGGGCTGTCAAATGATAAAAATAAACAAACACCTCAAATATCTCGCAACTCACTTTTCCAGCCACCTCAAGGATTCCTGCCCGCCTTGCTGTCCTCTTCTTTCCACTTTACACCCTCTCTACTATAAGCCAAAATACGCGGCAGCGACCAAGCCTCCAGGGTCACAGCATGTCGTAAGGTCACGATGTTGTGAGGTGCACCATGATTCTTATAACTTTCGGTGACTGGCCTAGAAGTCCTGGTCCACAATGAAGAAGCTGTAGGCAGCGAGTAGTAGATGTGGAGAGGTGACAGGTGAGGTATTACACTTTTATTTTGTTTCTTACATCTTAAATTTATTATGCTCTGTGGTTTAGAAAGACCTGCTAAGCTTGAAAAGGAACATTCAAATTGTGGCAACTTTTTTCATTGTGAATATACCTTTCTGGTGAAAATTTGGCAAAGCTGGCAAATTTGAATCCCAAATGATCTGCACATCACTGGTCACCATATCTTTTTGATCATGGTCGTGCCAGTGAGAGTACTCCCAGCTTCACAGGGCATGCTCGGGAACTCATAATCATGCCATTCTAGAGAAAACATGTTGCTCTAAATGAACCTGTATGATGACCAGTATTAAACCCCAGAGCAGTAAGTGGACCAGTGTCAAGCAAAAGATTACTCACTGGACCATCATGATCTTCTAGTGAACTAACTGAACCAGTACCAGCTCAAAATTATTTGCTGAACCAGATTAAGCCAGAAAATTGAACATGTCAAGAGCACTGGTTGGACCAATTTTGAGCCCAAGAGCAGTTACTTTACTAGCATAAAGTTCTGTAGCATTTAATTGAGCAACATAAAGTCTAAGAGCACTAAATTGAGCTGCATCAAGTTCAAACCCAGTGAATGATAAGCATGATGACAATAAGCCCATGATGGTTCAATTCCAAGCCTAAGAACAACTTATCAAACTTGTGTCAAGTCTCAGAGGACTTCCTGGACCAGTTTGAAGCTAAAGAGACCTGACCATGATGCCCAAAAAATTTAAAGTACCAATGACAATCCAAAAGCACTGGGGGGTGAACTGAGGTCTAGAGAAGGAGCACTGAATGGACAAGCATGAAAATAAAAGCCAATAATAATCCAATTACAATCCTAAGGACAATTTATTGGTCAGTACAATGACTAGTCTGTGAGAACTTAATGGTTCAGTGAGATGAACAAAAGAACCGAATGGACGAATGACAATCCAAAAGCATGTAATTAATCTGGGTCTACAAAAGGAGCATTGAATGGACAAGCATGAAGACTAAAAGCCAATAATAATCCAATTGCAATCCTAAGGACAATTTTTTGGTCAGTACAATGACTAGTCGGTTAGCAGGACCACTGCCAAGCCAATGAGTATTTAATGGTTCAGGGTGATGAACAAGAGAGCTGAATGGACCAATGACAATCAAAAAGCATTTTATGATCCTGAGTCAAGTGAAAGAGCACTAAATTAATTGACTGAAAGCCAAGAGCACTAGTATGAATCTCTGGAGTACTGATCAAAGCTGTATCAAAATAAGAAGTAATGTAATGAATGGACAAATATACAGTTGTGCTCAAAAGTTTACATACCCAGGCAGAATTTTTGCTTTCTTGGCATTTTTCAGAGAATATGAATGGCAACACCAAAACTTTTTCTCCCCTCATGGTTAGTTGTTGGGTGAAGCCATTTATTGTCAAACTACTGTGTTTTCTCTTTTTAAATCATAATGGCAACCCAAAACATCCAAATGACCCTTATCAAAAGTTTACATACCTTGGTGATTTTGGCCTGATAACATGCACAGAAGTTGACACAAATGGGTTTGAATGGCTACTAAAGGTAACATCCTCACCTGTGACCTGTTTGCTTGTAATCTGTGTGCGCGCATAAAAGCGGAGTGAGATTCCAGGATCCAGACAGACTCTTGCATCTTTCATCCAGCCACTGACGTTTGTGGATTGTGAGTCATGGGAAAGCAAAAGAATTGTCAACGGATCTACGGGAAATGGTAGTTGAACTGTACAAAACAGGAAAGGGACACAAAAAGATATCAACGGAATTTATAATGCCAGCAGCATTCACACTGTGATTAACAAATGGAAAATCAAGGGCTCTGATGCAAGGGATGCAAAGAAAAACTCACAAATAACATTAGCTGAAGTACTGGACTCTCTGAAAACTAACGATGTGACTGTTTCAAGATGAACAGTAAAAAGGCACTTAAAGAAAAATGGGCTGCATGGTCGAGTCGCCAGTAGGGTTGAGCATTCCGATACTTCCGATACTTCCGATACCTGAAATCCAATGTAAGTCTATGGGAACAAAATATCGGAAGTAAGTATCGGAAGTACTTCCGATATTTTGTTCCCATAGACTTACATTGGATTTCAGGTATCGGAAGTATCGGAATGCTCAACCCTAGACTCGCCAGAAGAAAGCCATTACTGTAAAAAATGCCACAAAGTATCTCTCCTACAATATGCAAAACAGCATACAGACAACATCAAGACTTCTGGAACAAGGTAATTTGGAGTGATGAGACCAAAAATGAATTTTTTGGCCACAACCATAAGCGTTACATTTGGAGAGAGGTCAACAAGGTCTATAATGAAAGGAACACCATTCCTACTGTAAAGCACAGAGGTGGATCGCTGATGTTTTGGGGATGTGTGATCTACAAAGGCACAGGAAACTTGGTCAAAGTTGAAGTGAAGATGAATACAGCATGTTATCAACAAATACTGCTGCGCATGGGACGTATTTGGATGTTGCAACATGACAACAATCCAAAACACAAGGCCGATTCGACCTGTTATTGGCTACAGTAGAACAAAGTGAAGGTTTTGGAGAGGCCATCTCAGTCTCCTGACCTCAATAACATTGAACCACTCTGGGAGATCTCAATGGCACAGTTCATGCTAGACAGCCCAGGAATTTACAAGAACTGGAGGCTTTTTGCCAAGAAGAATGGGCAGCTTTACCATCTGAGAAAATTAAGAACCTCATCCACAACTACCACATTAGACTTCAAGCTGTCATTGATGTTAGAGGGGGCCATACACGGTATTAAGAAATCGGGTATATAAACTTTTGATCAGGGTCATTTGGATGTTTTAGGTTGTCATTATGATTTAAAAACAGAAAACACAAAAATTTGACAATAATTGGCTTCACTCAACCACTAACCATGAGTGGAGAAAAAGTTTTGGCATTATCATTCAAATTCTCTGAAAAATGCCAAGAAAGCAAAAATTCTGCTGGGGTATGTAAACGTTTGAGCACAACTGTAAAACCTAATAGTCACACAATGGATCAATATAAGAGTTGAGCAAATCGATTTGTAATAAATTGAATTGTTCATGAATTTCACAAAACAAAATTACATTTTTTGTGATTCAGTTCACATGAATCCAACAAATTTGCATCTAGTTGCTATTTTGTTGAATTATTTGAATAGCTAAGAAATGGTTTAAAAAACACTCACCAGCTTTGAGCCAGTACCCCACCTGACCTGCCATCGCACAATCTTTCAGTTTTCACTTCAGATCTTCAGATCTATCTTTAGATATCTGACCTTCAGATGTTCCAGTCTCTGGTTTTCCATAATTGACATTCAACATGACCCACATGACTGCCTAAATCCTAATCAACGGCAAAAGACCCAACGAACGACTGGTTGCCGTAAGATCAAAGCTAATACTGGAGGACTGGGAATGGCAGCACAAGAGAGGGTCATGACTTAGTTAGGTGAGTACCATCTTTTATCACTTTTTAACCCTTTCTCTCATCTCAATTTATCATGCTTTTGGTCACAGTAGCCCACAGAACACAATAAATGTATTTTTGAGACACTTTATTTGTGATTAATTCCAAAGTAAATTTTTAGACTAATTTGGACAAATAAAACTCCAGACAAGTTTTTTAAAAAATTTCTTCATTTCTAATCAATATCAAACTCTAAATGGACCTTCATGAGGTCCAGGAGAACTGAATGCACCAGTTCCAATGGTGAGAAGCCTCAGTGTATGTGATCATTTATTCCAGTGAATTTGACTGTGAAATTGACATCTTTGTATAGATTAAAATAAAAACTCTTAATATCTAGCAATATCCATTAAGGGTAGGTGAGCAAAGTGCAGGACTCAGCAGATGGTGACTATTGATTATACACATTCTCCATCATATTACAATGGTCATTTAATTACATATTTTAATGTCTGCAATGATGTAGTGACGGACTGCAGCCCATTATATCAAGACAAAGCGACTGGGGAGTTTGGCAATTATTTTATTGCAAACACAGCGCTGATTAACCCATCAATTGGGAAAGTCACTCAGATCAGTCAGGCAAGTCATGTCATATAGTGAAGCAAATTTGTATACAGATGGAGCAGAACTGAGTTTATTATATGGCACGATGATGGAGATCTCATAACTCCACTTTGGTTTATACGTGTTATGAACGTGTTTGCACGCTCACACGAAATAGTGGAGGACGGAATGATTTCATAATGGAAGATGCCGCACCTACACACAACTGGTCCCAGTACAGACTAGACAGGTTCCTAGCAGCACAATTTAAAAACACAACCTTGGACAGAAGCCATCTAGTGGTTTCTCGTATCTCCGAAGGAACCAGAGAGGAGGCTGCACATAAATCCTACAAAATTAAAGAAGAGTGTGCAGAGAGACACCAGGACCCAGGCTAAGAAACTAAACACATTCACACAGGATAGACAGGGGAAAATACAGAGAACCAAAAAATAAATGGACTAAGTGAAAACTTCCCAGAACTCAAAAGTGGAAGAAAGGAAAAGGGTACAGTTAAGGATAACTCATAAACAGACCACAGGCAAGCAATTGAGATAACTAAGACAAGATAATCTCTAGCTAAGGAGCTGGAACTCCGAACATCCATCAACCTTGAAGTATAGCCAGCAAGGAAGACAGGTGAAAGGTGATGATAAATAGCCCCTCCCAAGATGTGATAGGACAGAACAGAATGAGGAAGTGAGAGAAACCTGAATAGAAGCAAACCAAGGAAACGAAGGCAAAGCAAGAGAACTATCAGCAGTTGGGCAGAGCCAACGCAGACTGTTGCTCAGCAGAGAGAGCAACTGACTATGCAGCAAGAGGTCACCAGATTGAGTCCTGAAACCGAGTGATAACAATATTATAACAGTGTGATTGTTCATATCTGTATAATATGGTGTATTGTGATAGAAGAGACTAATTGCTCATAAAATCATTCACAGAAAAACACAGCTGCTCAGCTGGGATATTTCTGGGCATTACTGTTCAAACTAAAAGCATTGTATAGAATTTGATGCCGAAGTGGCTAACATAGAATCTAAGACTAAGGGCCCAAAAAGTCACAACATTTTTGCACACCTCAGAAGTGCATTTTTGGTGGAAGCACGCAGCACTTGGAGGATGGGCTTAGTTCATAAAGTAACAAATTAGGCACATTCTACTTCTTCGCCGGTTTCGCTGATTGTGGAAGCCTGGCAGCATTTAACAGAGCTTCACAGACTGGCTTAACACAATGGTTGCCTAGACTTTTACCCTTTTATCTCTGTACAGCGATCTAGACTTCCACTGGGACCCCAGGCTGGGATGAGGCCATGGAGTTTGCTGCTGATCGGTTTAACAAATTGGGAGCAAGAAAGGTCATCATGCAAAGTTAATGCCATGAGGTCAAGCCAGTGACAAAATCAGAAAGCAAATTGGTGGCCAAAATTCAAACCAAGGTCAGAAAACAGGATAAATCAGGATGACACAGCAGAAGCAAGATCAGGGCTAAAAACCAGGTAAGAAGAATTTATTGACCGGCATTGGAAGTCAGAGATTCAAATGTTTAAATAAGACAGCCCTACATAGATTTTTAATGAAGGAGTAATCAGAAAGATGATAAAATTTAAACCCAAAGCCAAAAGTCCCAGAAATAAAACAAGACTGTCATTGTCACATTGTCATGCATAGCCCAGAATAGGTGCAGCCAAAGCGGAAACAGGAATTCTCATAGATGTTACAGTAGACACTTGAGAAAGGCTCAGTTTTGGTGCCAAAATGTTGCCTACTTTGGCATGGAATAAAACAGCATTTATTTATTGTGACTATTTAGAAGTACTGCCTGTTTTTACTTTTTCTACCTTGTGTTCTGGGGTCCAAAGGCTTGGACTCACATACTATTTTGGATTATTTATTAGATAGATGATAGATAGATCTCTGTCAGCTTGTAAAAGTCTATAAGTGACATTTATAGCTCTGACAAATCCGTAAAATAATTAGAATGCTTGTTGTTGTGTAGTGGGATATATAAAGGTCTGAGCGAGAAGCCAAAACAGATGATATCACATCACATCATTTTCCAGGTAGTGTTTTGAGAGCAATTTACTTTGATGCAGGGTGATTTGTTGTATAGGACTCAATATTATGCTATTATGTGCGGAAAAATAAAATCGAACTTCTCCTGCCATCACTGTCCAGAATACTGATTTTGAAAAAGGAATAAACAGTTGGTATCATTGTACGGGGTCTGATGTATAAATCCAACTAGACCTGGATGAAAGCCAAACCTTGACAAATTTTACACCAATGCTGTAAAGGAGAATCTTTCATGTTGTAATGTTAACATTGAAATAGATTTTCGCATTCCTATACTTATGTGTCATGAAGCAATTATAATGTCTGATGCACTCGTACATTGTAAGAAGCCTTGGATTAGAAAAACATACCTATCTTCTAAAAATGGTGTCTAATAGTAAAAACGAGGCCCCACCAACTACAGTAGTTGACAGCGTCATAACTTTTGACCAGTAACCATCGGATTTTCAATGGTACCACAAGTCTACTGCAACAAGAAGTATTGGTTCCTTAATTTTTTGGCCAGACAAGAAAAGATATCTCAATAAAATTGGTTGCTTTGCTGTTTGAACCTTTTATTTGAAGCTCATTCTTGCTTGAGGGTACCGATCTGTTGGTGAGAGAAACTTATAATGGACCAGAAGCTGGATGTTCCTAGCACTGAACTGATTCAGATGTGCTCAACCTTTCCGCGAGTTTTCACACAATAAAAATTCAATAAACTCTAGCAGCATACTGGAAAAGCCATCCACAGGCTGCAAACCACCGGATGGACAACTAAGAACACTTTGCATAGGCATCTCCTGACAGAGTACTGCACAGTCATGTTTTTGTTTTCTCTTCAAAGCTGGTCATCTCATGACACTTATCTCGGGATATGTCCAGCCAAGAAATAAGAAAAAGAAGGACGCATCTGTCTGTATGGAAGACAGAGTAATAATGAGAATTTGAAGATTCACATAGCTAAGACGAACACCACCACTTACAGTAGATGAAAGAATCGTAACTTTTTACCTTTATTTAGGGGATTTATGATGGTTCTAGATGGGATCTCCGCCTTCAGAACTAGAAATGCCAAACTAAAAGTGTTATGCTGCCTTCAAAAAGGTCTTGAACATGAGTGAGTCACATGTGTATGAAACACAGTGGCAGAGGTCTAACATATAGCCTTGAACAACTCCTTCCACAGTGTAGATCTGGTCATACGTGGACAATAAAGTTCTAATGGCTACAAGTGTGATGGAATGATGACAAATGGTGGACATCTATCTGTAGTGCCTGATTATTTCTATGATCGTATTATTTTTCATGAGCCACATTTGGATTCCCGTGTTACCAACTTAAGATCCACAAAATGAGAAGTGGAAAGAGATAAATACATTCTTCAAAAATGTCCTGTGGGCGTCAGCGGGACATGCACCAACTCAATAAATACTACAGTAGCTTGTTGTGGTGGTAATTACTCTACCAGGAATGGTCAAACCTTGCCTACTCTGCCTCTTCACCTACACCAAAGGAATTTTGCATTTCTAGAACAGAAGCCCTGAAATCTGTATCCGAGAGTGAAGAGGTTGAAGCAGAAGTCTGTGATAGATTCGGCTTTCAACTCGGTTTAAGTGAGTCTACAGTTTGTGTCAGCGGGCTCTCTGAAGAGAAATTCAGCTCAAACTGGCCCTTTTATCCAAAAAAGAAGCCTTAAAAAAAATAAGGAAAGGTGGGTGTTGTTTGATTCGCTCTCCACAGGTGGGTAATAGAGGCCAATACAAAGGGTTTTTCAGCTTCTCTATGGGGTCCCCGCTGTGAAGGGAAAATTCACTGCAACATCGCTCCACCGTTTGACTGACTTCATTTGCTGGATATGTGCTGATTTGAGTTGAAAATAGTCTCCTGACACAAACTTCTTTTTTTTTCCTCTGGCTTTACAGTGTTTCTGCCAAGAAGAGCTGCCAAGATTTTCAGTAGATTACCCAGCACTACGTCGGTTAAAAGGATCACATTAAAGAACAACTCCAGTCAATTTTCTATTGTTATTTTACTTTTTCAGATTCAAATGGAGGAGTGCTAGAGTAGTTAGAGAAGTTCAATGTATGAAAGGGTGATAGTGTGACAACCATTTTTCCAAGCTATTATTGTCATATGATAAGTTGTCACTTCCCTTCCTCCACTTTTCTTGACATGATATTACTCAAGAAGTACGTAAGGTAACAGGCAACAATGAGCAGAGTAGAAGGAATCATCCAAAGTATGGTGTAATATCATAGCCGTGCTTCATTCTGAGACACAAGGGGAATAAAGATCAAAATAAAACTGATTGAAAAAGTAATAATTACCAGTGTACCTCAAATAATTTTCTTCAAATCTCTAAGATTATGTACTCAAAGGTTATGAGTAAATTGAGTTTTCTAATCTAGAAAAAAAACGAGTGTTCTGTGCTACTTTTTCACTTGCAGGCTTTTCAATTTGGGAACAATTCTGTTGACTTTTACTTCCTCCCTGCTGACAGAAATAGATTTATTTTATATTAATAGATATTGTAGATAGATAGTTAAAAAGCTCCATGGAATAAATGGCACTGTAATAATAAATAATAATAATAGAAATGTATAGATTCTTGAATATGTTATCCAAATAGGGAATGACAAACAGTTTATGAGTTTGTAGAAGGAACTTCCTAGCTAAAGTCAGGTAATTACAGCAGCCTCTGCAATTATCCAAGCAGGTTTATTAACATTGCAATGATAAGAATGAATGGAGTTGGAGTCATGGTTAATGTAAATTACTAAAGTTTTAGACATGGTGACTAGAGTTGAGAGAAACAGGTCGGTCAGATTCATAAGTCGCCGACTTTCGCCAAAGTCGGGTTTCGTTGGCTGAAACATGACAATAACGTGCAGTTGGCCATGCGGTCGGCAAAACGAGCGCCAAAGTCGGTTTTCCCAGAATGCTTGCAGGCGCCTTTTTCAGCCAATGAGCAAGGACGTACACTGTGGTCAACGAGATGACATGTGCAGCGTCCACCACCATCTTAGAGAAGGGCATTGCAGTGATTGGCTTGCTTTGGGGGGCGTCAATGTCTATTAAAGCCCTGACTGCAGACCTCCATTTTACTTCTGGCGATCTTCACAGTAGGGAGAAGTAGCTGACGCTGTTTATCAGTAGGGAGAGAGTTAGGCAGGAAAGAGAAGTTCTTCTGTGCTTGCGCTGATAGCAGTAGCGTAGCTACCGAGGGCGCAGAGGGGGCAGTGGCCCGAGCCCCGTGCTCTGAGGGGGCCCACAAGGAGCTACGCTACTGTAACTGTATCGGTGTGTACAGTGCGCCGACAGTTACATTCTGGGGCAGAGCAGGGAGAATCGCTCTCCCTTCTCTGCCGCCCGGCCACTATGGGGCCCCTGAACAGGCGGTGGGGGGCCCTGTGCCAGCAGTCGGGCCCCCCGCCTGTCATCGGAGGGTCAGGCGTATCGGCATCTAGCCGATACAGCTGACCGCATTGAGAGAGAAGCGCTCTTTCTCTCCCATAATCCCCCTCTCTGCACCTGAGAGTGGGTGCACTGACGTCACTGCCCGGCGCCCGCTGTCAGGAGAAGAGAGGGAGAGCAGTGAGCAGCGCAGGAGCCGGGAGCAAGAGAGGTGAGTACAGGATTTATTGTTTTTGTAATGGGGGTGGTGCATTATATTACAGAGCAGAGGCTCCATATGGGGGTGCATTATAAATAAGACTGCCTATGGGGGGTGCATTATAAATAAGACTGCCTATGGGGGTTCATTATAAATAAGGCTGCCTATGGGGGGTTCATTACAAATAAGGCTGCCTATGGGGTGCATTATAAATAAGGCTGCCTATGGGGGGTGCATTATAAATAAGGCTGCCTATGGGGGTGCATTATCATACAGAGGCTGCCTATGGGGTGCATTATAAATAAGGCTGCCTATGGGGTGCATTATAAATAAGGCTGCCTATGGGGTGCATTATAAATAAGGCTGCCTATGGGGTGCATTATAAATAAGGCTGCCTATGGGGTGCATTATAAATAAGGCTGCCTATGGGGTGCATTATAAATAAGGCTGCCTTTGGGGGTGCATTATAAATAAAACTGCCTATGGGGGTGCATTATAAATAAAACTTTCTATGGGGTGCATTATAAGTAAGACTGCCTATGGGGGTGCATAATAAATAAGGCTGCCTATGGGGGTGCATTATAAATAAGGCTACCTATGGGGTGCATTATACTACAGAGGCTCCATATGGCGTTGCATTATAAATAAGGCTGCCTATGGGGTGCATTATAAATAAGGCTGCCTATGGGGGTGCATTATAAATAAGGCTGCCTATGGGGGTGCATTATAAATAAGGCTGCCTATGGGGGTGCATTATAAATAAGATTGCCTATGGGGTGCATTATAAATTAGACTGTCTATGGGGTGCATTATAAATAAGGCTGCCTATGGGGGTGCATTATAAATAAGGCTACCTATAGGGGTGCATTATAAATAAGGCTGCCTATGGGGTGCATTATAAATAAGGCTGCCTATGGGGTGCATTATAAATAAGACTGCCTATGGGGTGCATTATAAATAAGACTGCCTATGGGGTGCATTATAAATTAGACTGTCTATGGGGTGCATTATAAATAAGACTGCCTATGGGGTGCATTATAAATAAGGCTGCCTATGGGGTGCATTATAAATAAGGCTGCCTATGGGGTGCATTATAAATAAGACTGCCTATGGGGTGCATTATAAATAAGGCTGCCTATGTGGTGCATTATAAATAAGACTGCCTATGGGGGTGCATTATAAATAAGGCTGCCTATGGGGGTGCATTATAAATAAGGCTGCTTATGGGGGTGCATTATAATACAAAGGCTGCCTATGGAAGAGTGCATTATAATAGAGAGGCTGCCTATGGGGGTGCATTATAATACAGAGGCTGCCTATGGGGGTGCATTACAATATAGAGGCTGTCTATGGGGAGTTCATTATAATACAGAGGCTGCCTATGGTCACTGCATTATACTACAGAGATGTAAGAAATAGCAACAACACCAACCATCACACATATGTTAATGTACCAAATCACAAGAAAATTATTCTACTAATTGTGACATCAAAACACATATGTGTGGACACCAGGACAATGTATGAGACACTGCAACAGCTAAGCATAGAAAAAAGAAAAGAAAAAAGCAGTGGAAATTCATATAAAATAACCTTTATTTATTAAAATTAAAACAACAAACAAAGACAAGTGCATGGTGAACAAGAAAGTTGATGGCCACAATGGTGCCAGCACAAAAAACGCAAATCAAGGGACAGGGGTCCATCTACCCACCAATAACTCACATTACATAAACGCTGTCATAGTCAGAGGATAATCATGGACATATCATCATGCTCAGTAGCCCAATACTAATATCCTATGACCAAACATAGCTGAAATATACCTGTAATAGTGAATTGGAAGCGGACCACCAGCCCACCCCAACGCGCGTTTCGGAGCCTCACTCCTTCCTCAGGGGCCTATTATGGCACTAACTATACTTTCTTATATACTAAATACATTAGTGCCAACAGGTGACATTGCGGCAAAAACCATATACTGCACACATGCCATGAATCATAAACTAATTACCCCTGCTTAATACGCCGCATGGACCGGCCTCCCCACCTGCAGGACGCGCATCCGCCATGGACGCCATCACCGGAACTACGTGGGGCCCACGTGACCGGGAGATGTGTGTGTTGTTTGTTTTTTATATTATGTTTCTTATATTATGGTTATATGATTACACCATGCCTGATGCTTTTGTCGTTTGTTATTTTTTGTTCTTTATGTTATATGTGTATATATGTTATATACCACATTGTTTTGTTTTGCTTGCTGTTATTCTGTTTTATTATGTATGTGTACTGCACCACTATAGGTTTTTCGATACACCATTTAGTTATATAGAGGATGTGTATATACATATATGTATATATATGGGGCGATTAGTGTTCACTGGTCTGTTTAATATCGTTCCTATATATCGGTTGTGCCCTTGTCAGCAATTTGCTGGTAACTGCCGCCGATTATTGTATTTGCATGGTATATACTTCCTCTATGTACTGTTTATCCTGTGATGGTTGATAAATGTGACATATATATATAGTGGGCTGTTACTACATACTTGGGGATTTGCCCTTGTTAGAAATGGCCACAGTCACTTTAGTTTTGTTGTGCGCATGCGCCGACTTCCCCTACCTCATGACTCGCAATCTTCCCTCTGGATGTCCATCTCCCGGTCACGTGGGGCCCCACGTAGTTCCGGTGATGGCGTCCATGGCGGATGCGCATCCTGCAGGTGGGGAGGCCGGTCCATGCGGCGTATTAAGCAGCGGGTAATTAGTTTATGATTCATGGCATGTGTGCAGTATATGGTTTTTGCCGCGATGTCACCTGTTGGCACTAATGTATTTAGCATATAAGAAAGTATAGGTAGTGCCATAATAGGCCCCCTGAGGAAGGAGTGAGGCTCCGAAACGCGCGTTGGGGTGGGCTGGTGGTCCGCTTCCAATTCACTATTACAGGTATATTTCAGCTATGTTTGGTCATAGGATATTAGTATTGGGCTACTGAGCATGATGATATGTCCGTGATTATCCTCTGACTATGACAGCGTTTATGTAATGTGAGTTATTGTCCCTTGATTTGCGTTTTTTGTGCTGGCACCATTGTGGCCATCAACTTTCTTGTTCACCATGCACTTGTCTTTGTTTGTTGTTTTAATTTTAATAAATAAAGGTTATTTTATATGAATTTCCACTGCTTTTTTCTTTTCTTTTTTCTATGCTTAGCTGTTGCAGTGTCTCATACATTGTCCTGGTGTCCACACATATGTGTTTTGATGTCACAATTAGTAGAATAATTTTCTTGTGATTTGGTACATTAACATATGTGTGATGGTTGGTGTTGTTGCTATTTCTTACATATCTTTTGCTGTGTTATGCACAGGTTTGGCAGTGACCATGGACTATCGAGCAAAGGAGAAAACCTGGCTCACACAAGTTGAGCAGGTGTTTGGTGCTGGAGGGAGTAATGCGCAGCAAATGGGTGATTCTTGCTGGGATGATAGGCTGTCACAGACTAGGACATTGCTCTTTAAACGGACAAGAGCATGGTGGAATCGGCTGTTCCTTGAGAAATATGTTTCTAACAAAATGATCCCTAGGGGTCTTAGGGTTAAAGTGATACCCACATTTCCGGTTGAAGACATGGACTTTAGAGTTAAATGGGAGGAAGCGTGTGATATATGCTCTTTTACATTTTTGAATCTCCTCATCAATCTCAATTCTACAAATATTATTGATATGGATAAAACCATTGATAAATCCCTGATTGAGTTACGTAAGGATTGTCCAGCAGACAAAATTCAAAGTTTTGAGTCCGATCTTGACAAAGATTTGGACTCATTAGTCCAGAAAATCCAGGACAATCAATTGATTAAGTATAATCGTGATCTTAGAGATTACCAGAACAAAAAAGTCTATTTATGGCGAAATAGTAATCAATCTGGCGTGCATAGGACATCATCCATGACATCTGTTTCCTCTTCTGGTGCACATTCTGATACTTCTTCAGCTTCCAATAGTGCTATTGACATACATAGGCTGCATGATCACGCATATCATCCATATAGAAGGCGCCCTACTAATATGTCTGAGGCAAATCGCAGGGACAATAAGGTGATTAACCTCAGTGATTACAATCTCACAGAGGTGGATCTTTCACTTTTGGGTAAGGGTCTGTCCTTTTCTCCCACACCGGGTTATGATAAATTTCTGTCTATTAAGGACTTGCACATCTTTGCCCGTTCATTGCTGTTTAAACGGTACTTTTATAATGAGGAATTTAACCATCTTTTTCCTACAGAAGAGGAACAGGAGGCAGTGAGAGTCCTAGAAGAGTTGGCGTTAGAGCATAATGAAGGAGGTAAGATTCCTCCATCCATCCGTCCGAGATCCATCAAGTTCCCACCATTTTCATCGTGTCCCAGCATCGATATGTTTGTCCGGGTGGTGACTGATGAATTGAAAAACATTCCCCAGTTTGGTAAGGGAGACAATCTGACTAAAAATGAACGTACTCGGTTGAGAGTTTTACAAAATCTACCTGACATAGTGATAAAGCCAGCTGATAAAGGTGGCAATGTCGTCCTGTGGCCAAAGCAAATGTATGAGAGGGAAGCGTTTAAACAACTTAATAATCCTATTTGTTATAGGAAATTAACGTACAATCCCCTCTCTGCATTTAGCTGCCAACTTGATACTATTCTCAAAAGAGCGATTGATGGAGGCATTGTCACCAGGGAACTGGCCTTGGCACTCACTGTCAAAGAACCCACCATTGCTACTCTTTATTTGTTACCAAAAATTCATAAAGACACTAAGTCACCACCCGGCAGACCTATCGTGTCTGGTATGGGGAACTATCTCGAACATATTAATAGATGGATTGATTACTACCTACAACCACTAGTACTCAACCTCCCCTCCTTCCTCAAGGACACTGGTGATTTATTGCGGAAGGTCGATGGACTGTGTTTAGACAGTGATTCTCTATTTGCTTCAGTTGATGTTGAATCATTATACACGAATATCCGTCATTCAGATGGTTTGAAGGCGGTTAAGTTTTTTCTTGATATGTCTACCATTTCGTCAGGACTTAAAGATCTCATCCTGGAGCTTTTAGAGTTCACATTGACACACAACTTTTTTGTGTTCAAGGGATCTTTCTACCTACAGCTCCAGGGCACGGCCATGGGAGCGGCCTTTGCGCCATCCTATGCCAACCTGTTCCTGGGGTTGTGGGAGAGGGATCTCTTCCTGTCTGACGGATTGGGGTCAATTGAGCGTGTCCTATTTTGGGCACGCTATATTGACGATATCTTTTTTGTCTGGCAGGGCACCTCCATCGACCTTTTGCAATTTATATCAGTTTTGAACAGCAATGACATGAATATACGACTTACCCCAGTGTGGGATAAGGACAATATTGATTTTTTGGATGTGACTATTCGAAGGGATAATGCCGGGATGATTAAGACGGATATTTTTCGGAAAACAACCGCTACTAACACTTTGTTACATGCATCATCATGCCATCCACAACACATGATCAGGGCTATCCCTGTGGGACAGTTTCTCCGATTACGGAGGATATGTTCCACTGATGAGGATTTCAAAATTCGGGCAGATGAATTAAAAACTCGCTTTCTAGCCCGTGGTTACTCTAGACGTTCACTCAAAAAGGCGTACCATCGCGCCAAACATTCCAATCGTAATGATCTTCTTTATGGTACTCGAACACAGGATAAGCAGGACATATCTAGGTTTGTGACGGCCTACCATCCACAGCATCATCTTGTTCGAGCAGCTCTTGAAAGAGCGTGGCCAATCTTAAAGGTGGACCCTATAATTAAGAAATTTCTACCGGATCGCCCAATGGTTACATTCCGTAGGGCACGGAATTTACGAGATATCTTGGTTAAGAGTCATTACTCATACTCACCTATGCCCACTTTTTTGGATAGATTTACTCTTGTTGGTGGATGTATTCCGTGCGGAAAGTGTGTCGCCTGCCCCAACATTGTACGCAGTACATCTTTCTTTAGTGCTGATGGTTCGCGAGAATATAAAATCAAACAGCGTATTACTTGTGTGTCGCGGTATGTGATCTATTATGCCACATGTCCGTGTGGACTGATTTATGTGGGTTTAACGACCAGACAACTTAAGGTACGCGTTCGTGAACATGTTTTGGGGATCCAGGCGGCCTCTTCCTGCGCTGATGCATCCACCCTCAAGACGTTGCCGCGTCATTTCTTTGAGTTCCATCAATGTGACAGTACTCAGCTCAGAGTGCGTGGCATTGAGCTGCTCAACATCAATATTAGGGGTGGCAATTTTACTAAGAGGCTAGGGCAATTGGAGTCTAAATGGATCTGGACACTTGATACCATATGCCCGAAAGGCCTTAATGAGAATATTTCATTTGCCCCATTTCTTTAATCCCCATTTCTGCCCATATTGATGTACACTTTTGGTGTCAGCATTGTTTTTATATTTTTACTAATGTTTTTATTTTTTGTAGTATTCATCATCTGTTCCTATCTGGTGATTCTCATGAGATGTGACATCGCTTCTATCAACACAGCAATCTTTGAAGAAATTGAGGACATTTATTATGTAGTTTATTATATATCGACCATGTGTCATGGTTTTTTGTGCTTTTTGTGTGTGTTGTTTGTTTTTTATATTATGTTTCTTATATTATGGTTATATGATTACACCATGCCTGATGCTTTTTGTCGTTTGTTATTTTTTGTTCTTTATGTTATATGTGTATATATGTTATATACCACATTGTTTTGTTTTGCTTGCTGTTATTCTGTTTTATTATGTATGTGTACTGCACCACTATAGGTTTTTCGATACACCATTTAGTTATATAGAGGATGTGTATATACATATATGTATATATATGGGGCGATTAGTGTTCACTGGTCTGTTTAATATCGTTCCTATATATCGGTTGTGCCCTTGTCAGCAATTTGCTGGTAACTGCCGCCGATTATTGTATTTGCATGGTATATACTTCCTCTATGTACTGTTTATCCTGTGATGGTTGATAAATGTGACATATATATATAGTGGGCTGTTACTACATACTTGGGGATTTGCCCTTGTTAGAAATGGCCACAGTCACTTTAGTTTTGTTGTGCGCATGCGCCGACTTCCCCTACCTCATGACTCGCAATCTTCCCTCTGGATGTCCATCTCCCGGTCACGTGGGGCCCCACGTAGTTCCAGTGATGGCGTCCATGGCGGATGCGCGTCCTGCAGGTGGGGAGGCCGGTCCATGCGGCGTATTAAGCAGCGGGTAATTAGTTTATGATTCATGGCATGTGTGCAGTATATGGTTTTTGCCGCGATGTCACCTGTTGGCACTAATGTATTTAGTATATAAGAAAGTATAGGTAGTGCCATAATAGGCCCCCTGAGGAAGGAGTGAGGCTCCGAAACGCGCGTTGGGGTGGGCTGGTGGTCCGCTTCCAATTCACTATTACAGGTATATTTCAGCTATGTTTGGTCATAGGATATTAGTATTGGGCTACTGAGCATGATGATATGTCCGTGATTATCCTCTGACTATGACAGCGTTTATGTAATGTGAGTTATTGGTGGGTAGATGGACCCCTGTCCCTTGATTTGCGTTTTTTGTGCTGGCACCATTGTGGCCATCAACTTTCTTGTTCACCATGCACTTGTCTTTGTTTGTTGTTTTAATTTTAATAAATAAAGGTTATTTTATATGAATTTCCACTGCTTTTTTCTTTTCTTTTTTCTATTATACTACAGAGGCTGCCTATGGGGAGTGCATTATACTACAGAGGCTGCCTATGGGGTTGCATTATACTACAGAGGCTGCCTATGGTGGTGCATTATAATACAGAAGCTGCCTATGGGGAGTTCATTATAATACAGAGGCTGCCTATGGGCAGTGCATTATACTATATTGAGGACTATCTGGTGTATTATGCTATACGGATGCTATCTAGGGGCCATCATACAGTGTTGGAGCCATTAAATAGTTTGGGGATATTAAGGGTCAGTATATATCCAGTGAGGGGGCATCACACTGTGTATAGGGGAGCTGTACAGGGGAGACTTGGGACATTATTAAATGTAAAGTGGGCACTTATTGTTATAGGGGAACTCTGGTTACTGTGACTGTCAAAGGGGCACACGGGGCAATATTACATTCTAGGGGACAACATGTGGGCACTGATTTTATAGGGCACTTGCACCCGGCATTACTATATTATAGAGGGTTGCTTTAGAATTTAGAGGTCACACAGAACCACCTAGCAGGTGCAGTAATAGGGACACATATGGCAGCAGCGGCTCAGTATTGGGGTATCAGCAGGATGAGGAGTTTGTGCAGGTTGAGAATAGTCCAATTGGTGACCATGACAGTGCTGAAAATATGAGAAGTGAAATGTGTCTGTGTTGTTTTCTCTGTAGCCGAGTCCTGGCTGGAGGAGTCGTTAAGTCGGACATGAAAAGTGAACGATTCCATCAGAAAGAACATCAGCGGTAAGTCATTATCTGTACCTGTGCTGTAATCTATTATATGTTCTGTAGGACTGGTATTATTTACCACTGACCATATGGCGGTGATATCAATATTGGTCTTTATTTTTGGCAACAGCGCGGTCATTTGCTGAGGTTTTCTGGTTAGGGGCCCACTCAGAAGTTTCGACCCCCCTAAACCGAAACCCTAGCTACGCCTCTGGCTGATAGCAATTGTGCTGTACAGTTAGTGTGCAGTGACAGGGGAGGATTTTCTTGTGTGCAGCAGCGCTGGTTATTGGGCTGCCTGATAGCTGTATTGCTGTGTGTACACTGCTGTGCAGACTGCTTTTTACACAGCACTAATACTTTTATTCTTTTTTTCTGCACAGTTACCGAGCGTTCATTTTTTCCCACACCGTATAGAGCTGTACGCTCCTCACACACTACCGTGTACCGGCTGGTATTATGGACAAATACATGATGAATAACAGTGTGTGACTCCTGAAACATATACGAAGATTGAAATTTTCCCCAAAACCGTATACAGCTGTCCGATTCTGATACAGTACCGTATATCTGCTCTTTGTATTATGGTCAAATTCATACTGAGAGAGCGTC
Organism: Oophaga sylvatica; assembly: GCA_033576555.1. NCBI lineage: Eukaryota > Metazoa > Chordata > Amphibia > Anura > Dendrobatidae > Oophaga > Oophaga sylvatica. Next base: position 13,947,962 of record JARQOD010000001.1, on the reverse strand, counting down.
TTTGTGTGACTCCGGAAATATATACGGAGATTGAAATTTTCCCCTACACCATATACAGCTGTACGCTCCTCGTACATTACCATATATCTGCTGGTATTTTTGGTACATTTTCCCAAACATGAGGAAGTATGGTGGAAGAGGCCGCGGACATGGGCGGGGGGGGCAGCCGGTACTGATGGTGGTGGTGGTGCATCTGCTAGTAGTGCCAAAAGCACAATAGCACCTAAGGCAGGAGGTGTTGAGCCTGCATCATCGTCTGGCTCCAGAAGGCCTGGAAGGCTCCCTTTTCTGGGAGTAGGTAAACCGCTTTTAAAGCCGGAGCATCAGGAACAGGTTTTGGCTTACATTGCCGAAACTGCCTCCAGCTCTATCGCCTCCTCTTCTGAAGTTTCAAAAAATGCAAGCACTGAGTCGTCAGTGCAGGCTCCTGGTCAGGAACAACACCTTTCCTTGTGTCCTTCACCCCCACCAAAAGTGAAGGATGCGGCAGGCCACACTTCAGATTACTCCCTGGAGCTCTTTTCACATACCATGCCTGGGTTATCAAGTGAAATCTTGAATTTCCCAGTCCAAGATGAATATGACATGGAGTGCACTGATGCACAGCCACCGCTATATGATTCTGCTGGTACATTCACCCAGAGCATTGCATTGCCCTCGCAGTCTACTGAACCAGAATCTGACCCTGATGAAACTCAGATGCCCCTTCAGCATACTATACCACCTTACATGGAGACACAGAGGAAGGTGCAGATGAAATTGAAGAGGAGGTGATGGATGACCCAGTTGTTGACCCGTATTGGCATCCATTGGGGGAAGAGGGTGCCGCTGGCAATAGCTCAGAAGATGAGGAGGATCCGCAGCAGGCATTGACTTCGCAGCTGCGGCTATCTGGCAGGCCCGCAGCAGTCCAAAAACGTGTTAAAAAAACAAAAGGAGTTGCAGGACACCTTGGCCAGACGGTCAAATTAGCACAGCATGCAAGCCCTGAAGAGTTTTCTCAAAGTAGGAAAAGTGCAGTGTGGCACTTTTTTGACAAAAATCATATTGATGAGGCAAAGGTTATCTGTAAGAAGTGCGGAAGGACTTTTAGCCGAGGGAAAAATCTACGAAATTTGAATACAAGTTGCATGCTTTGACATGTAAACACCATGCACTTGCAAGCGTGGACGGACTACAAAACCTCACTGGTTTTGAACGCCTACATTGCCAAACTGATCTCATTAGAGATGATGCCCTTCCGTTTGTTTGAAAGCGCAGCATTCCGAGAGCTCATGGCCTACGCTGTCCCACACTATGACCTACCCAGTCTGCACTTCATTTCTAGAAAAGCCATCCCTGCCCTCCACCTGCATGTGAAAGATCGCATTGTCCATGCACTCAAACAATCAGTGATTGGAAAGGTGCACCTCACAACAGATGCATGGGCCAGTAGGCATGGCCAGGGCCGTTACGTGTCCATCACTGCACACTGGATTAATGTGGTGGATGTAGGGTCCACAGGGGACAGCGGAGGTGGGACAGTGCTGCCTAGCCCACGGCATAGGCAACAGTTGGCTGTAGGTGTTCGACCCTCCTCCTCCTCCAGAAGTAAAAGCTCATCAACAGAGTGCAGTCGCTTGAGCACTCCATCCACAGCTGCCAGTGTTGCACACGAGGTGTCCCACTGTCGAACAGCTAGTGGTAAGCGTCATCAGGCTGTTTTAAAGATGATGTCTTTGGGTGACAACAGACACACTGCGGAGGTACTGGCCGTCTACTTGCAGCGAGAAACTGAGTCATGGCTGGGCAGTCTACATCTTGAGCCAGGCAAGGTAGTCAGTGATAACGGACATAATTTTGTGGCGGCCGAAGCCCTGGCAAAACTCAGACACATACCTTGTCCGGCTCACACCTTGAACCTGGTGGTACAGTGTTTCATAAATAATTATCCAGAGTTACCAGCCCTGCTCCATAAGGTGCGAAGACTGTGCTCGCACATACGTCGCTCGCCCATAGACTCCAGTCATATGCAGAGGCTGCAGCAATCGCTCCACCTCCCCAAGCACCGCCTAATCATAGACGTTGCAACAAGGTGGAACTCCACCATGCATATGGTTGAGAGGCTGTGCGTACAGAGGCAGGTAGTTTGAGGGCAGACATCGAGTTGTCGGGTGTGCAGTGGTCAAAGCTGAAAGACGTCTGTAAAGTCCTTCAGTGTTTTAGGGAATGCACATGGCTGGTAAGCGCAGATGACGCCATCATATGCATGAGCATCCCACTTATGCGTCTGCTCATGCAAACTTTAACGCACATTAAGGATCAGGCATCTGCAGCGGAGGAGGAGGGAAGCCTTGATGACAGTCAGGCATTGTCTGCTCAGGGAACTGTCCTGGACGAGGTGGAGGAAGAAGAGGAAGAGGAGGAGGAGGGGGATGATTATTTTGGGGAGGAGGATGCTTTTCAGGGGGCAAGAGAAAATGTTGGCTTGCCAAGGTCAAGTGCAGTGTTTGTATGTGACTGGAGGGATGTGGATTTGGCAGAAAGTGCTCCTCCACCCACCACTGGCAGTGCATCATTGACACCTGGAACATTGGCCCACATGTGTGATTATCACTTGCGGATCCTAAAAAGGGACCCCCGCATTGCCAAAATTATGAAGGATGACGACTACTGGTTGGCCAGCATCCTCGATCCACGCTATAAAGGCAAATTACAGAACATCATGCCACAGGAGAACCTAGAGCTAATATTGGCGAACAAACAAGCAACTCTGGTAAACAGTTTGTTAGAGGCATTCCCAGCACACAGCAGCGGTGCAGGTTCTACCACGAGCCGTACTGGGCAACATGGAAGAGGTGTTCGTGGTGCACACAGCCGAAGTGGCGTTGGAGACAGGGGTTTCATGACCATGTTGTGGACTGATACAGCTCACACAACTGGTGATACTGAATCGATTGCAACAGACAGGAGACATCAGTTGTCAACTATGGTTCAAAATTACCTCTCCTCCCCTATCAATGTTCTCCCTCATAGTTCATTCCCCTTTGACTACTGGGCCTGTAAACTGGACACCTGGCCTGAATTGGCACAATATGCCTTACAGGAGCTCGCTTGCCCTGCTGGTAGTGTGCTATCAAAAAGAGTCTTCAGTGCTGCTGGATCAATCCTGACAGAAAGAAGGACCCGGCTGTTGAACCAAAATGCAGGTGATCTCACCTTCATTAAAATGAACCATGCCTGGGTTTTAAAGGATTTTGTACCACCTTCCCCTGATGACACATAGGTTGCCAGCAAAATGGCTCGCTTTGTCCTCCTCTTCCTCCGACTTCTCCAATTCCTCCATTTGCAGCTGCTGAACATCCAGCCTACATCTCAACATATGCCAGTTTTTCCACCTCCCTAACTGGGCTGTCCCCCCCAGGGCTGGCGTCAGCACCTGGCACAACCGGGCAAGTGCCGGGGCCCTGAGCAGGTGGGGGGGGCCCACTCGCCGTCAGAGATACAGGCGTACTATAAGAGGCGCTGTGCCAGTGCCGGCGCCCACGAGTGGGCCCCCCTGCTTGCTCAGGGCCCCAGCACTAGCAATACTTACCTCTCCCTGCTCCACCGCTGTGACGTCTTCCGCGTTTCCTGACAGTGACATTCAGGTCAGAGAGCTCGATGACATCACGTCTGTGTGCCCTCTGCCTGAACAGTCACAGTGCAGAGAGCTGTAATATGGCGACGCTGAGGAGTCCAGAGTAGAGCAGTGCCCAGCGAGGAGAGGTATTTTATTTGTTTTAATGTTTGGAGCAATATATGGGGAGCATTATACACTGGAGAATTATATGGGGCCCATCATACACTTGAGCATCGTAGATAGGGCCCATTATACACTGGAGCATTATATATGGGGCCCATCATACACTGGAGCATTATAAATGTGACCCATCATACACTGTAGCATCATATATGGGCCATTTACGCTGGAGCATCATATTGGACCCATTATATATGGAATATTATATAAGCCCATCATACACTGGAGCATCATCCATGGGGCCCATCATATACTGGAGCATCATATGGGGCCCATTATATTGGCGCATCATATAGGGCACATATATGGAGCATCACATGGAGCCCATTATATATGGAGCATTATACATTGCTCAAAAAAATAAAGGGAACACTCAAATACACAATCCTAGTTCTAAATTAATTAAATATTCTTATTTAATACTTTGTTCTGTACAAAGTTGAATGTGCTGTCAACATAATCACACAAAAATCATCAATAGAAATCAAATTTTTGAACCAATGGAGGCCTGGATTTGTGAAGACCCCAAAATGAAAGTGGAAACAAGTCAAAATGAAAATCAAAACAAGACAAAATGAAAGTGGAAACATGTCAAAATGATGCTCAGTATTGTGTGTGGCCTCCACGTGCCTGTATGACCTCCCTACAATGCCTGGGCAGGCTCCTGATGAGGTTGCAGATCTTCTCCTGAGGGATCTCCTCCCAAATCTTGACTAAAGCATCCATCAACTCCTGGACAGTCTGTGGTGCAACGTGACGTTGGTGGATGGAGCGAGACATGCTGTCCCAGATGTGCTCAATCGGATTCAGGTCTGAGGAATGGGCAGGCCAGTCCATAGCTTCAATGCCTTCATCTTGCAGGAACTGCTGACATACTCCAGCCACATGAGGCCTGGCATTGTCCTGCATTAGGAGGAACCCAGGGCCAACCACACCCGCATATGGTCTCACAAGGGGTTTGAGGATCTCATCTCGGTACCTAATGGCAGCAGGCTACCCTCCAAAGAAATGCCACCCCACACCATTACTGACCCACTGCCAAACCGGTCATGCTGAAGAATGTTACAGGCAGCAGGTTCACATTCAGCACATGTGACAGATGTGAAAGAGTGTGGAGACACCATGGAGAGCCATCTGCTGCCTGCAACATCCTTCAGCATGACCGGTTTGGCAGGGTGTCAGTAATGGTGTGTAATGGCATTTCTTTGGAGGGCCACACAGCCCTCCTTGTGCTCGCCAGAGGTAGCCTGACTTCCATTAGGTACTGAGATGAGATCCTCAGACCCCTTGTGAGACCATATGTGGGTGTGGTTGGCCCTGGGTTCCTCCTAATGCAGGACAATGTCAGACCTCAGGTGGCTGGAGTATGTCAGCAGTTCCTGCAAGATGAAGGCATAGAAGCTATGGACTGGCCTGCCCGTTCCCCAGACCTGAATCCGATTGAGCACATCTGGGACAGCATGCCTCGCTCCATCCACCAACGTCACGTTGCACCACAGACTGTCCAGGAGTTGACGGATGCTTTAGTCGAGGTCTGGGAGGAGATCCCTCAGTAGAACATCCGCAACCTCATCAGGAGCATGCTCAGGTGTTGTAGGGAAGTCACACAGGCACGTGGAGGCCACACACAATACTGAGCATCATTTTGACTTATTTCCACTTTAATTTTGTCTTGTTTTGATTTTCATTTTGACTTGTTTCCACTTTCATTTTAGGGGTCTCTCCAAATCCAGGCCTTCATTGGTTCAAAAATTTGATCTCCATTGATGATTTTTGTGTGATTATGTTGATAGCACATTCAACTTTGTACAGAACAAAGTATTCAATGAGAATATTTCATTCATTTAGATCTAGGATGTGTTATTTGAGTGTTCCCTTTATTATTTTGAGCAGTGTATATGGGGACAATTATATATGGAGCATTATATGGGGCTCATCATACTCTGGAGCATCATATATGGGGCCCATCATATACTAGAGCATTATATGGGGTTCATTATTTATGGGGCATCATATAGGGCCCTTTATATATGGAGCATCATATGGAGCACATATGGGGCCTCTTCTGTATAGAGCATTATATGGAGCCCATTCTGTATGGAGCAATATATGGGGCTCATTATTCTGTGTAGAGCAATATATGGGGCTCATTATTCTGTATGGCGCACTGTGTGGTGCCCATAATACTTTATGGAGTAATATACTGTCCGGTTTTTGTGCTATTGTCGAATTTACAATAGATATCTCTCATGTAATGTAAGAAGTGAAGTATTTGGCATTGTACTATACCTATATTTCTCTGCCATATCGGAGCATCATGAATTGTGGTATGTGTTAAAGGGGCCCACTGAGACTCTTTCGCCCGGGGCCCACAAAAACCTGGAGCCAGCCCTGCCCCCCCACAACTTTAGCCAAATCACCCCCAGTTTTCAATGCGTTACCATTATTATAAAGTAAATAAAGGTTGACAAGCTTAAGTAATAAGAATTGATGTCGTTGGCATTGAAATGGGCACTGTAGGTGTGTTTACTGTCCTCCACTCACTGGCGACTTTTATTCCCCATTGACTTGCATTGGGGTCGGTTTTCCGACTCCCACTTGACTTTTTCCGATAGACTGCCGACTTCGTTTGACTCGACTTTTGGAAAAGTCGAGCCGACCGAAACCTGATTCGACCCTCCCGAAGGCAAAGTCGCTCATCTCTAATGGTGACCAATGACCTGGCTGCAGTTTCACTGTAATACATCACACATTCAGTTAGTGAATTAGGGAAAGGAAACATACTCTAACCTTTGCAGGAAAGATCTCATCTGCTCATCAGAGGGTACTGTGCTCCTGAAGACTAACAGTTCGGATCAGTAGCACAGTTGCTCTGCTGGTTTGAACTGTTTGCTCTCACAAGCTGAAAGCAGCTTCCAAGCTTTAAAGCAAAGAACTTTTAAGTGAGTGTTCCTTCCGAGGAAAAAACGGTGGTCTCAGATAGACTGTAGATGTGGCTGGTAACCTTGGCACCAAACACTAAAATGCAAAAGTGTTTTAATAAAAGGTAAACTGCAAATTTGCTGTTTATTTTACAAGCATTGTGGAATTGTACCCATTTTAGGACATGAGACAATCCTTTTAAGAAATAAAACTTAAAAAGGTTGTCCACTACTAGGACAAACCCTTCTCATTCCTCATATTTCGCCCGGTTAAAATGAAAACGTTTATACTCACTTCCCGTGCCGGCGCCGTTCCATCGGTGTCAACATTCGTGTTCCCATGGATCATATGACGATGTTACATCACACCAACCCTACGGCCAATGAGCATCGACTTCCCTATCCCCGCCTTAATGAATATCTACAGGAAGTCAGAGCTACGGCTGCTCTCAGACTTTCTTTTGCTGTACGGTATGTCCGAAATTGGAGACAGTGAGGCTGGAACTGATTGGGTACAGAGCTAACATGACATAACAACCTTATGTGAGCCCCGGGAACACGTAGAATCATAGAATGGTAGAGTTGGAAGGGACCTCCTGGTCATCTGGTCCAACCCCCTACTCAAAGCAGGTTTCACTAAATCATCCCAGACAGATATCGGTCCAGCCTCTGTTTGAAGACTTCTATTGAAGGAGAACTCACCATCTCTCGTGGCAGCCTGTTCCACTCACTGTCAAAAAGTTTTTTTCTAATATCTAATCTGTGTCTCCTCCCATTCAGTTTCATCCCATTGCTTCTAGTCTTTCCTTGTGCAAATGAGAATAAAGATGTGCGGACACAGCTAGAATGACACCGGCACTGGAGATGAGTATAGGGACAAATGTGGGGAATGAGAAGGGGTGTTCCAAGTAGTGGACAACCCATTTAACAAAGGTGATATACAAGAGGGTCTAAGAGCATTGTGAAGATTTGTCCATTTTATTAGAAGTACGTTCTACTCTCTAATTTTCCTCTTTACCATCATTGTTAACTCCAATTAATAATTATTTTCCCCTTTAACTTGTTTATTAGAAAGGATTGCAATAAGCGCGGCTGAAGTTGAAGGTCTTTGTAATTTGTTAGGATGCATCGTAGAAGCATTTGGCATTAAATAGCTTATGTTTAACATTGGTACAAAGTGCCTCCGGACCTCAGATAGCTTTTATTGCTTTATATTATAGCTAACGACAAACACTGTAATTAGCCTGCTTACAGTAAAAGACAGGACAGCATCACGGAATTATCTGGGAGTGTGGGAAACTTCAATGGCCAGACATTAAGCTGCCTGGGTAAACTGCCTTTGTATAAATAAAAATAAGATGCTCATTTGTAGAGAAGACTTTGATATCATTTTGCCGGAGAACAGTAGGAACATGTAGCAGCTCAGTGGAAACTTCATAAGATACAAAACCAGATCCCACTTAGTAGGGTAACTCTAGATGAACACGGCTTAAAAGTATCAGTAAATCATTATTTCCTAGAAGCAGCTAGGTGGCCTATTGACAATTGATTAGTGACCCTCGTCAGGAATGACCCAGGATTACATTAATCCAATGAGACCCTGCCATTGACAATTTAAACAAAAAGCACAAATACAAAATATACTTACTAAAGCAGAAATAAAATGCATTAGAAGGGATAGAGCTTGAGATAAGCATAGTGGACCCGTTTGTGTCTACAGAATTACCGGATGTGGCTTCATAAAACAAGCAAGTGTGAGGCTTATAATAAAATAGGTCTTCTTTTGAAAACGAAACTAGCTCACTGATCAACTGATCGGCACAGGTCCAGCTTCTCCAACCTCCGAGTGACCAGCTTGTTTCAAATCAGCCACAGCGAACGCAACTGAAGCAACCAAGATAACCCACCCACTATAACATAGGAGTGTCCATTTTGAAACCACCCCTTTAAAGAAAACATGTACAGAACTTTTTCACTTCTTTGTAACTCCCTGAAGAAGCGACAAGCGAAACAAGCATCAGAATATATTGAAGCTTTTCACTATGACTGCAGCTCTGTATTTCCTCACTTGGTTTATGCATTTCATGTATGTCCAGCCAGACCTTTCAGCAATGTTTACAGCTAGTTTTGGACTTTTGTTGGTCTTCAATTTACAAGTTTGGTCTCTTAACAAAACAACAGGTCTGCGTTTCTTTATTCAGTTTCATCTGTCTCACAGTTAACTGGCTGGATATTTATACAGTCATGGCCAAAAGTTTTGAGAATGACACAAATATTAATTTTTACAAAGTCTACTGCTTCACTTTTTCTAATGGCAATTTGCATATACTCCAGAATGTTATTTAGAGTGATCAGCTTAACAGCAATTACTTGCAAAGTCAATATTTGGCTAGAAAATGAACTTTATCCCCCAAAACACATTTCAACATCATTGCAGCCCTGCCTTAAAAGGACCAGCTAACCTCTTTTCAGTGATTGCTCCATTAACACAGGTGTGGGTGTTGATTAGGACATGGCTGGAGATCAATCTGTCATGATTAAGTAAGAATGACACCACTGGACACTTTAAAAGGAGGCTGGTGCTTGGCATCATTGTTTCTCTTCTGTTAACCATGGTTATCTCTAAAGAAACACGTGCAGTCATCATTGCAATGCACAAAAATGGCCTAACAGGGAAGAGTATCGCAACTAGAAAGATTGCACCTCAGTCAACAATCTATCGCATCATCAAGAACTTCAAGGAGAGAGGTTCCATTGTTGCCAAAAAGGCTTCAGGGCGCCCAAGAAAGACCAGCAAGCACCAAGACCGTCTCTTAAAAGTGTTTCAGCTGCAGGATCGGGCTACCAGCAGTGCAGAGCTTGCTCAGGAATGGCAGCAGGCAGGTGTGAGTGCATCTGCACGCACTGTGAGGCGGAGACTCTTGGAGCAAGGCCTGGTCTCAAGGAGGGCAGCAAAGAAGCCACTTCTCTCCAGAAAAAAACATCATGGACAGACTGATATTCTGCAAAAGGTACAGGCAGTGGACTGCTGAGGACTGGGGTAAAGTTATTTTCTCTGATGAATCCCCTTTTCGATTGTTTGGGACATCAGGAAAACGCCTCATTCGGAGAAGACAAGGTGAGCGCTACCACCAGTCTTGTCTCATGCCAACTGTTAAGCATCCTGAAACCATTGATGTGTGGGGTTGCTTCTCAGCCAAGGGAATCGGCTCTCTCACAGTCTTGCCTAAAAACATAGCCATGAATAAAGAATGGTACCAGAATGTCCTCCAAGAGCATCTTCTCCCAACCCTCCAAGAGCAGTTTGGGGATCAACAATGCCTTTTCCAGCATGATGGAGCACCTTGCCATAAAGCAAAGGTGATAACTAAATGGCTCAGGGAACAAAACATAGAGATTTTGGGTCCATGGCCTGGAAACTCCCCAGATCTTAATCCCATTGAGAACTTGTGGTCAATCATCAAGAGACGGGTGGACAAACAAAAACCTATAAATTCTGACAAAATGAAAGCATTGATTGTGCAAGAATGGACTGCTATCAGTCAGGATTTGGTCCAGAAGTTGATTGAGAGCATGCCAGGGAGAATTGCAGAGGTCCTGAAGAAGAATGGTCAACACTGCAAATATTGACTTGCTACATTAACTCATTCTGACTGTCAATATAAGCTTTTGTTACTCATATGTTTGCAATTATTATATTTCTGTCTGTGATAAAAACATCTGTCAAACACACATAAAAACCAGAGGGCAGCAGATCATGTGAAAATATAATATTTGTGTCATTCTCAAAACTTTTGGCCATGACTGTACATCCATTATCCTCTTCTGGCTGAGCTTCACACTGTTTATTAGATTTTTTTGCATGTTTATGCCTGATTGTGCCTTTAGTATTGATAGCTATTCCTATAAAATCACCCATGGCTTATAATATTTTACCATTACATGTAGGATTCTTCTTGTTTCCCCCACCTACTTTTGTCTTTGTGTATGTTTTTTTTAATACCTTGTCATTTTTTGATGGTTGTTTGGATTTATATTTGGGTACTTCATTCTTAAGATGAGTTATTCAACCTGCATAGATCAATCTTGAGAAAATGATGGCTTTTATTTTTACCTTTCATTGAGAACTTTGCACATTATTGTTAAAGTAGTTGAAGAAAAAAAAAATTGTAGGGGAGAGACCCCTATTCTGGATTCTCATCTACTATCCAGAGTGGAAAGCAACTGCAAAAGAGTATTAGTCACTCTGGACAATCCCAATGTGCCTACAGGATATATTGCAAAGACGGTGAATTTCAGCGGCAACGTGTCATGCTCCATTTGTCCTGCGGGAGTGCTGAAGAGCAACTGAACTCTCGATGTCAGGTATAATCACTGCTCCTGACTGATCCCTGGGGATATTAGCAATTGGAAACCATTGCAACCAAAAGATGTTGCCAGAAATAAACAATATTTTTAAATTAAGCAATCAGGAAGAACAAGTTAGAGAGAAGTTCCTGCAGTGATCAGTAGATCACCAAAATGGCTTTACATTACATAGAGGTTAGATAGTAAGATTAATATTTGAACAGTAACTCAAGTCTCCTTCTTTATTCCCGTGCTACATATAACCACATATAACTAGTGGTTTAAGCAAAAATTACCTACTGCATGTTGGTCCAGTTCTAATCAATTTTCTAAACCAGTCAGTCCCTGTAGAAATCAACAGAGGAGCAGCCATGTACGAATCGGCCGCTGACGGTAACAGGCATTCTCTGTGGTCATTACCACTAACAACGGATTATGATTTAGGCTAGTTTTGAAAAAAAAAAGTACATAATTTTTTAAAATGTTTAAAAGGGGTTGTCTCAATTACTGAAATAGATTAAAACAAGCAACTTCACAATTTTGCTTTAACTTAAAATACTTTCAGAAGTGGCAAGATTCCTAGGCAAGGGGTCCAGTTCATCAATGCTTTCATGCCAGAATTTTGGGGTAAAAACTCTGAAAAATCACAAAATTTAAGATTAAGTCAGATTTCGTGACTTTTACTGCTTTCACAACAGATTATTATTATTATTATTTATTATTATAGCGCCATTTATTCCTTGGCACTTTAGTGAGGTGGGGTATACATAATAAAAATAAGTACAATGATCTTGAACGATACAAGTCACGACTGGTACAGGAGGAGAGAGTACTTTGCCCGCGAGGGCTCACAGTCTACAAGGGATGGGTGAGGATACAGTAGGTGAGGGTAGAGCTGATTGTGCAGGGTTTGGTGGAATGAGGGCTACTGTAGTTTGTAGGCTTGTCGGTAGAGGTAGGTCTTCAGGTTCCCTTTGAAGGTTTCCATGGTAGGTGAGAGTCTGATATGTTGGGGTAGAGAAATCCAGAGTAGGGGGATGCACAGGAAAAATTTAGAACAGATGTGCAAGAAATCTTACTCCAGAACCTGACTTTAGTAAGATCTCTGGTGTAGCACATGGAGGCGCATGCCAAACACCAGATTCATGAAGAAGTGTGCACCCCTTCGTGTATCAGGAGTGTCTGGCTCCATCACGCCCACTTATTAAGACCGGCAAGAAACAACGTTGGTCTTGGTGAATTGTCCCAAAGAGCGCACTCTTGAAAGTTTAATCTCTATGCAGTTTGCAAGTGAGTCGCCGAAGCCGGCCCAGGGCTCCTCCAACGCTGCAAAGGCGGAGCCACCGCCGCTTGCAGCATGCACGATCGCACAGTTCAGACCAATGGAATGACCAATGGGAATGAAGAGAAAAGGGAGGTGCACCAAGCGGCATGACCAATGGAAATGAAGAGAAAAGGGGAGGTGCACCAAGCGGCATGACAAATGGAAATGAAGAGAAAAGGGGAGGTGCACCAAGCCGCATGACCAATGGGAATGAAGAGAAAAGGGAGGTGCACAAAGCGGCATGACCAATGGAAATAAAGAGAAAAGGGAGGTGCACCAAGCGGCATGACCAATGGAAATAAAGAGAATAGGGAGGTGCACAAAGCGGCATGACCAATGGAAATAAAGAGAAAAGGGAGGTGCACAAAGCGGCATGACCAATGGAAATAAAGAGAAAAGGGGAGGTGTTGTGAATAGGCTGGAAATGAGTTCTGAGCAGAAGCTCCCTCTGGTGGTTACAAACGGTACTGGACTGTCCAGTGAAGATTGTGAGGATTGGGAATCAGGTGTTACTGACTGGTCTTATATAAGGGAGTCGCCTTCCCATCAGGGTTGCCGGTGATCAATTGTTCTGGTCTCAATCCTTGATTCCTGTTTCCTTGGTGCCTGCTGTGTCGTGTCTGAATCTCCTGCTAACAGATAAGACATTTTCTTCTTTTTGTTTTTGTGCTTGATTTTTGCATTTTGTCCTGCACTTCTGTGGGGGCCTTCAGTGTCCCCTCTGGGGGCTTTTGCCCTCTCAGTTCAGTTCAGCCACTGATGTTTGTACATTTGCTTTTTCCAGTTTTTTCAGTGGCTGCTGTTTTGATTTTGGTTACACCAGAGAACTAATTTAGGTGGTAGAGGTCGTGTGATCTCAGGTGTTTTTGAAATTAGTAGAGTTGGTGCTTTTCAGGGTTTTTTGGGATTGCAGTAAGTGCCCTTCCTATCCTTTTCTATTTAGTAAGTTTGGGCCCCAACGTTTGCTCATACTATTTTCTGTCTGTGTCAGTATTTCTTCTTGTCTAACCGCCATTACATGTTTGGGGCTTTCTATGTTCTTTGGGGATCTGCTCCGGGGCAGATAGCTTTCCTCTTTCTATCTTTAGGTGTAGTTAGTTTCTCAGGCTGTGACAAGGCGTCTAGGACCAACGTAGGAACGCTCCACGGCTGCCTCTAGTTGTGGTGGTTAGTCAGGGTACTGCAATCTCATAGTTTCCAACTGCTCTGGTGTATTTCCTTTTTTGCCTGCTCTCCTCAGCTACCAAATCACAACAGGGAGGTGCACCAAGCGGCATGACCAATGGAAATGAAGAGAAAAGGGAGGTGCACAAAGCGGCATGACCAATGGAAATGAAGAGAAAAGGGAGGTGCATCAAGCGGCATGACCAATGGAAATGAAGAGAAAAGGGAGGTGCACAAATCGGCATGACCAATGGAAATGAAGAGAAAAGGGAGGTGCACAAAGCGGCATGACCAATGGAAATAAAGAGAAAAGGGAGGTGCACCAAGCGGCATGACCAATGGAAATGAAGAGAAAAGGGAGGTGCACCAAGCGGCATGACCAATAGAAATGAAGAGAAAAGGGAGGTGCACAAAGCGGCATGACCAATGGAAATGAAGAGAAAAGGGAGGTGCACAAAGCGGCATGACCAATGGAAATAAAGAGAAAAGGGAGGTGCACCAAGCGGCATGACAAATGGAAATGAAGAGAAAAGGGAGGTGCACAAAGCGGCATGACAAATGGAAATGAAGAGAAAAGGGAGGTGCACCAAGCGGCATGACCAATGGAAATAAAGAGAATAGGGAGGTGCACAAAGCGGCATGACCAATGGAAATAAAGAGAAAAGGGAGGTGCACCAAGCGGCATGACCAATGGAAATAAAGAGAATAGGGAGGTGCACAAAGCGGCATGACCAATGGAAATAAAGAGAAAAGGGAGGTGCACAAAGCGGCATGACCAATGGAAATAAAGAGAAAAGGGGAGGTGTTGTGAATAGGCTGGAAATGAGTTCTGAGCAGAAGCTCCCTCTGGTGGTTACAAACGGTACTGGACTGTCCAGTGAAGATTGTGAGGATTGGGAATCAGGTGTTACTGACTGGTCTTATATAAGGGAGTCGCCTTCCCATCAGGGTTGCCGGTGATCAATTGTTCTGGTCTCAATCCTTGATTCCTGTTTCCTTGGTAGCCTGCTGTGTCGTGTCTGAATCTCCTGCTAACAGATAAGACATTTTCTTCTTTTTGTTTTTGTGCTTGATTTTTGCATTTTGTCCTGCACTTCTGTGGGGGCCTTCAGTGTCCCCTCTGGGGCTTTTGCCCTCTCAGTTCAGTTCAGCCACTGATGTTTGTACATTTGCTTTTTCCAGTTTTTTCAGTGGCTGCTGTTTTGATTTTGGTTACACCAGAGAACTAATTTAGGTGGTAGAGGTCGTGTGATCTCAGGTGTTTTTGAAATTAGTAGAGTTGGTGCTTTTCAGGGTTTTTTGGGATTGCAGTAAGTGCCCTTCCTATCCTTTTCTATTTAGTAAGTTTGGGCCCCAACGTTTGCTCATACTATTTTCTGTCTGTGTCAGTATTTCTTCTTGTCTAACCGCCATTACATGTTTGGGGGCTTTCTATGTTCTTTGGGGATCTGCTCCGGGGCAGATAGCTTTCCTCTTTCTATCTTTAGGTGTAGTTAGTTTCTCAGGCTGTGACAAGGCGTCTAGGACCAACGTAGGAACGCTCCACGGCTGCCTCTAGTTGTGGTGGTTAGTCAGGGTACTGCAATCTCATAGTTTCCAACTGCTCTGGTGTATTTCCTTTTTTGCCTGCTCTCCTCAGCTACCAAATCACAACAGGGAGGTGCACCAAGCGGCATGACCAATGGAAATGAAGAGAAAAGGGAGGTGCACAAAGCGGCATGACCAATGGAAATGAAGAGAAAAGGGAGGTGCATCAAGCGGCATGACCAATGGAAATGAAGAGAAAAGGGAGGTGCACAAATCGGCATGACCAATGGAAATGAAGAGAAAAGGGAGGTGCACAAAGCGGCATGACCAATGGAAATAAAGAGAAAAGGGAGGTGCACCAAGCGGCATGACCAATGGAAATGAAGAGAAAAGGGAGGTGCACCAAGCGGCATGACCAATGGAAATGAAGAGAAAAGGGAGGTGCACAAAGCGGCATGACCAATGGAAATGAAGAGAAAAGGGAGGTGCACAAAGCGGCATGACCAATGGAAATAAAGAGAAAAGGGAGGTGCACCAAGCGGCATGACAAATGGAAATGAAGAGAAAAGGGAGGTGCACAAAGCGGCATGACAAATGGAAATGAAGAGAAAAGGGAGGTGCACCAAGCGGCATGACCAATGGAAATAAAGAGAAAAGGGAGGTGCACCAAGCGGCATGACCAATGGAAATGAAGAGAAAAGGGAGGTGCACCAAGCGGCATGACCAATGGAAATGAAGAGAAAAGGGAGGTGCCCAAAGCGGCATGACCAATGGAAATGAAGAGAAAAGGGAGGTGCACAAAGCGGCATGACCAATGGAAATGAAGAGAAAAGGGAGGTGCACCAAGCGGCATGACCAATGGAAATGAAGAGAAAAGGGAGGTGCACCAAGCGGCATGACCAATGGAAATGAAGAGAAAAGGGATGTGCACAAAGCGGCATGACCAATGGAAATGAAGAGAAAAGGGAGGTGCACCAAGCGGCATGACCAATGGAAATGAAGAGAAAAGGGATGTGCACCAAGCGGCATGACCAATGGAAATGAAGAGAAAAGGGAGGTGCACCAAGCGGCATGACCAATGGAAATGAAGAGAAAAGGGAGGTGCACAAAGCGGCATGACCAATGGAAATGAAGAGAAAAGGGAGGTGCACCAAGCGCATGACCAATGGAAATGAAGAGAAAAGGGAGGTGCACCAAGCGGCATGACCATGGAAATGAAGAGAAAAGGGATGTGCACAAAGCGGCATGACCAATGGAAATGAAGAGAAAAGGGAGGTGCACCAAGCGGCATGACCAATGGAAATGAAGAGAAAAGGGAGGTGCACAAAGTTGCATGACCAATATCACAGGTCTGAACAGTCAATGTTCCGGATCTCTTCTAAAAATACAATAGTCTTAAAAAAACCTCACCTTTGCTACATGCCTTCTGGGTAAATGGGGCAGAATTGAGTGAAAAGGACGGTATTTAGTTATCAATAGATTTGCCTGCTGTCCTTTGTTTTATGCACAGTATTTATGAAGGCGCCTTGGTACCTATTATTTAAGCACATGCATCCAAGACAATTTCAAGTAAATAGATAAGTGATGAGAACTTTTCTCCTTACGGGAAATCAAATTTGATTAAATTGCATCAACGTCTTAAACACAAAATGTAAAAGACTCTTTTCCTATACAGTTCCTGGTACCCTTCAAGTAAATTACCAGAAAAGAATCAATATTGGTTTAATATATATTAGTGTCAGCTACAATGTGTTCTTCTCTACTGTCCACAACATCACGACCAAGGAATACCATCACAGCACGCCATTTTCCTCCGGTAAACATCCGCCAAATCTGATGCAGAGTTCTGACAAGGATCTCATGTTTTTTGGGATGCCAGGACTCTGTCTACTCCATTTCTTATCCTGCTAATGAGTTATTGTATAATTACATATTTCAGAATTACTGGAAAAGTTTTTTCTTACGTACAGGAAAGCCTTAAAAGTGTCACTAAATTCACAAATATTTATGTGAAAAATAATTTTAAAAATGTATTACTTTGCAAATGTCTCCTGTTTACTGTTATTCAGAAGGGCTACTGTCATAATTAAAGCAGATTTTGGTAAAAAATGATCAAGTTTTTTGAGAACTCCTATCTTGGGATCATGGAGAGATCTCTACTTACAAAGTATTCTCTCTAACCTGCCTACTCATGATTAAAACCGGGAAACATTAAAGTTTCAGCAGTTGCTCTGTTGTAAGTCAATATCAGGCTGTACATCACCTAATATCATTCCTATCAACCATAAGATCTTGATTCAGAAGTGTAGACCAAGCCTACAGGGTAGAGGTGGTGTCACCAAGATGTACTTTCTTAATACTCATTTACACAAATTTTCTCCTACAAAGAATTTCTGCTTTGGCATCACATGGTGGCATCTACCCAAAGTTTTCCCTTTAACAACTAATAACCTTTTAAAGCGCTATTCCCATCTGTTAAAATTCTGGCATATAGAGAGAATATTCCCTAAAAGCATGATAAACGCGGATCCAGCAATTATCTCTGCAATTTTCGTAGCTCTCATAGAAATATATTAAAAGATCCGCCCATGCGGAACCACCTCTCGGTTTACAATGGCACTCTATAATATCCCGTTCTCAACACAGATGTAAGTCCTGTGGATGTACCTTAAATTAAAAAGATGAGAATAATCCTATAACTGAACCTTACCTCTACATTATCCTTAAAACATTTGCATTCAAGGGTGTTTTAGAAACCGTATTAACAAAAATGGTGCAAGCCCCAACAGTCGGACTAGAATTCATCAGATATTTAAAGTGTTTTTTCTTTTTCTGGGATGAAAGTTAACATAAGAAAGCAAACCTCATGAAAGAAAAAAGTAGTCCATACCTACCATCCAAATCTGCCCCTAGCTCCAGCACATTCACTCCCTTTAAGTGTAAGGTCCTGGAGATCATTGTGTTGGGTGCCCAGTTCAACTATGAAAATGGACATAAGATTTTAGACTTTTCATATGCACCCAAGAAAACTATATATAAAGGAATATTTCTTAATGACCTTATCCTTAGAAGACCAAATAAGAAGTCATTACCCCCAGTGCCTCCAAATATACTAAGGTAAGTCAATTGTATCTTAATTGAAGGAGATATTAACTTTTACTTTTTTATTTTACTGTTTTGTTTTCTCTGTTTAATGGTCATGGGTTTGATATGCATTTACATTTTGCATACACATCAACTTACTTTTTCAGTTCAGACCCAGTTTTTCATGGTTTTCTAGATAGTAAAAAGACAAGACGACACATCATTTGAAATGTTATGTGGCGACATGTGACATAATTTGCCATCACTCATCCTGGTGCCGATAACACTAAGTCATCAGAGACAAGGCTGATGAATGAAAACATATATCCAACAGCATCGGGATATTATCAACATAAATCTGATATGACATCCTATCTCTGCTGATGAGGCAGAAAGGCTGGATGCCAAAAGTACTGCCTGTTCTATATACCGGGTGGCATCATTCTCCTGAGTCATGGGTGAGTCTAATGAGTCGGATCCATGTCTACGGCCGGCCAAAGACGCACCGAGTCGAATAAAGTCCTTCACACAAAATTATTAGCCAGGTTTTTTTTTTTTTTCTGGTAGATTAAATGAGAAAATGTAGCTGTTTTATATAAACATCAAAATGATCCAAAAATCTGTTCCGAAAGCCAAATACATAACTGATTACTAGGAGCAGAGGTACTGACGAGCCAGTGAGTGGAAACTTCAAACCTCCACTAACTGGAGCAAATCTGCTACCATACGGCCTAACAGAGGGATCGTATGATTGGACATTTTGTGGAAGTTTGAAAGAAACCTAAATACGGAGTGGAAGGAAAAAGCCAAATAAACTAGCAAACTTCATTAATTAACTCATCAAAAAACAGAACGAAAAACATCCAATAAAAAAGAGAATGTAGCATAGAAATTTACACCAGCCTAGTGCAGAGTACAATCCAGAAAGCAAGATGTGCAGAAGGCCAAATGGCCACACAGCTCAGCAAGTATAATAGCCAAAAAGTGGTTTCAATACTTGAAAATGGATATGGATAAAAAACTTGGTGGAAATAGGCTGACCTAATGATCTTCTGGTGTTAGCTTCTTCCAAGGGGTGTCAATATAGGGTGGTAAGGATGTCCTGATATAAGGTTTCTCACTAAATGAGTATGCAAGATGGCTTAGGTCAACCGAGCACCAGACTGGAAATCACCAGCATCAATCCCGGTCCACGTTTGACATGTCAGGGAAGAGGGTGGGGAGTTAATGACGCACGATGAAGTGTCACAATGGAGACCAGACAGCAACTAGTTGTGGGGAACGAACACCGCTAATAAAAGGATACAAAGAGGAGTAATTTTATCTGGAGAATTTGGTATATAACAATAAATGAGAATGTAAATAGTCAGTACACCAGGAGTAGGCCACAATAAAGAGTAATGCCAGCGGAAGTAACATTATTAAAGCCCCATTCCAAAATTTTTTCTTATTTCACCACTTGAGTGGTGCCACTAGTATAAGTTCCCTGCCCCTAGTGTTATACATACTAGCAGCCATCTTTATCTCGTACTGGTTCCGCTGCGGTCATGATCCGCAAACGTGACCACAATTGATGACTATCCTGTAGTAATTGCCACAAGCTCTCAGTGTAAGTCTATGAGAGCCTCATGCTGGGCTCATTCTGGCTCTCATAGACTTACGTTAGGTCAGAACTTCTGGATCACCAGCAAACACTGGAGGGATCCAACAAGTCACAACCTGCAGAAGACAACCGAAGCAGCACCGATAACAGATAAATTATAAGACAAGGGGCAAGGAACTTAGATTAATGATACCACTCCAGCCCTGCAATAAAAAGCTGTTAAAAGCTGAAATGGTGCTTTAAATAAAGTGGATATGCATGGAACATAAGTAGAATAATAGGCACAATATATATAAAAATATGTACATTATTCACAGTGCAGCATGCAATGGAATCTTAGTAAAGAGTAAGATATTTTGATACATAGAAAGTTGAAAGTAGCTCACCCAACGATAGGTTTGAAGCATTACTTTCTACATTATCCTAGATTTTTTCAGTAAACCCTACCCCCACAGTTCTAAGGATGTTGACATAATCTTCTTAACCACTCAAATCTTGTGAATGCATTAATATTGTCTGGTGCCTGGACCAGAACGCAGAGAAGTTACTGCATCATGACCCTCTTTAACAATATAGTGTGACGCTAGTCACTACTCAATGTGATTCTAGTCACTACTCATGGACTAACCGCCAGGCAAGATAGTAAAGAAGTCCGGGGTCAGTATCAAGAGGGCTCATAATAGACAAAAGGAATAGACCAAAGCGTAGTCAGATAACAGTCCAAGGTCACAGTATCAGGAAGGTAGCGGATCAAGACAAAGGGGAAAGTCAAGCGATTGGTCAAAAAAGTAGATACAAGGTCAGAAACGGAGATCAGATTACAACTCAGGGCGCAGAGCAAATATACACACCACATGAGCAAAGCTACAAGTGGCAAAGGTCTGATTATTGTCTAAATAGCCCTGTAATCACCGAGAATAGATGACACCTGCCGCACAGCCAACAGACCCAGTTAGATAGGACGGCTGAGCTGTCAATCACAAAACTCACACCTCTGCCTCAGATTGGACAGTATATTTGTCACTCACAATCCTGGTAGCTCAGCCAGCACTTGATCCCATAGGGTGACAGAGCTGTCATTTATAGCATCCCTAGAACACCATGAGTGGTGCAATCATGACAGACAGAATGTCGGTGAGATGTCATAATTTTAGACTACAAAAAAGCTGTTATATGGTAAACCCAACTTGAATACACTAAATGTCAGAGGATGAAACATTCCATCCATCTAATTTATCCAAATGATGTAAACTTTTAAAGCGTCTAGGCTAAAATATTTTAGCTGGACACTTTAGGACACTGTACGGTATGGATCCTTCTATGAGTGCTATGCCTTACAACGTGTCTGTAGCTACTTTTGACAAGACCTAGAAGATATTATTGCCTTGGTACTTACTTGCACCAATAACTAGCTATAAAAATTTTGTGTGGGCAATGACTAGTGGCCAAAGTTGGCTTAGTTTTTAGTGCAATTTCCATGTAGGACTGGGGTGTTGGTTTGGAATGTGGCCACTTGGAATATGTGTTATCTCCACCTGCTTGGGTAGGTTTCTACCCAACACACATGGCTAATGGCTTCCCATGAAAATGTGGAAATGGCCATAAGAAGAAAAATTTGGACAGTGAGTCCAATTCAATTTAAGCAATGTTCAACTAGTTCTACAAAAGGGATCACTTTTCTCTAAACTTCTCATTGCAGATTATTGAATCGGGACATAATTATTGAGGTTGAAGTGGTTGCAGTTGCACCTGAGTCCTAGAGTCTTGAGTCGTGGTGGTCCAAAAGGCCAAAAACATGAAAGGATCAATATTATTAAAAACCTGTAATAGTTGAAGACCCTGTTTGAGATTTTGCATTGGAGCCTTCAATTATGCCATTGCATTGAATACAATATCTGAAAATGAAAAAAGTCTAATATTCATTTAGCTCCATTTTTCCAGCACATTGTAACATTTAATAAAAAAACACCTCGGGCTTTGAAAAACCTTTGCACGAAAAAGGAATCTAATCCTTATTCTATAATTTTCTCCTTTATTTTTAACCATTTTGGGACACAAAAACCATTGTATATAAGGCAAGATGGTGTAGACAGGTTCCATGTCCAAACTCGGCTCCATCAATTTATCCTACTTCAAGATGAAGTCGTGCAAGCTCAGCAACCGACAATCGCATTAATTGTTGTTTGATGCCATGAAAAAGGGTTAATACATTTCCGCTCCAGAAAGCAGCGTTCCGGCAGGTGACTTGTGTGGATGGAACATTGAGCACAGACAGAGATGTTTGCAGATATATAATTATATTTTGAAAGCTGAAAGTTAGATGCATTCCCTCAAGCAGAAATGTCCACCACCTTTTAGCCCAGCTAATGGCGTCACAGACTGTAAAAGCTTAATGCAGACTTTCCACATTCAGCAGGTTTCAATGCAGACG
This sequence comes from Oophaga sylvatica, assembly GCA_033576555.1. Classification (NCBI taxonomy): domain Eukaryota; kingdom Metazoa; phylum Chordata; class Amphibia; order Anura; family Dendrobatidae; genus Oophaga; species Oophaga sylvatica. Next base: position 13,925,780 of record JARQOD010000001.1, on the reverse strand, counting down.
TGTGGAAAAAAAAATTCTGGATTATCGAAGCATATTGCTCCAACCTGTTGGAGCCAAGAAAATGTTTTCTATCATTTTCCAACATTTATACAGTTTGAATACACAGTCTTTGTCTACTCATATCAGGAGCAAAGGTGTCTGCTACTTTATAAAAAGAAAACTAGAAAGAAGAGAACATTAGTTTCTACAATTCCACACAAGAAAAAGAGATAGTGAAAGAGTGGTATTATGGTAGTTATATTATTACACAAAGCGGCAGTATTATAGTAGTTATATTCCTGTACATAGGGGCAGTATTATAGTAGTTATATTCTTGTACATAGGAGCAGTATTATAGTAGTTATATTCTTGTACATAGGAGCAGTATTATAGTAGTTATATTCTTGTACATAGGGGCAGTATTATAGTAGTTATATTCTTGTACACAGGAGCAGTATTATAGTAGTTATATTCTTGTACATAGGAGCAGTATTATAGTAGTTATATTCTTGTACATAGGAGCAGTATTATAGTAGTTATATTCTTGTACATAGGGGCAGTATTATAGTAGTTATATTCTTGTACACAGGAGCAGTATTATAGAAGTTATATTCTTGTACATAGGAGCAGTATTATAGTAGTTATATTCTTGTACATAGGAGCAGTATTATAGAAGTTATATTCTTGTACATAGGAGCAGTATTATAGTAGTTATATTCTTGTACATAGGAGCAGTATTATAGTAGTTATATTCTTGTACATAGGGCAGTATTGTAGTAGTTATATTCTTGTACATAGGAGCAGTATTATAGTAGTTATATTCTTGTACATAGGAAGCAGTATTATAGTAGTTATATTCTTGTACATAGGAGCAGTATTATAGTAGTTATATTCTTGTACATAGGAGCAGTATTATAGTAGTTATATTCTTGTACATAGGAGCAGTATTATAGTAGTTATATTCTTGTACATAGGAGCAGTATTATAGTAGTTATATTCTTGTACATAGGAGCAGTATTATAGTAGTTATATTCTTGTACATAGGGGCAGTATTAGTAGTAGTTATATTCTTGTACATAGGAGCAGTATTATAGTAGTTATATTCTTGTACATAGGGGCAGTATTATAGTAGTTATATTCTTGTACATAGGGCAGTATTATAGTAGTTATATTCTTGTACATAGGGCAGTATTATAGTAGTTATATTCTTGTACATAGGAGCAGTATTATAGTAGTTATATTCTTGTACATAGGGAGCAGTATTATAGTAGTTATATTCTTGTACATAGGGGCAGTATTATAGTAGTTATATTCTTGTACATAGGAGCAGTATTATAGTAGTTATATTCTTGTACATAGGAGCAGTATTATAGTAGTTATATTCTTGTACATAGGAGCAGTATATAGTAGTTATATTCTTGTACATAGGGGCAGTATTATAGTAGTTATATTCTTGTAAATAGGGCAGTATTATAGTAGTTATATTCTTGTACATAGGAGCAGTATTATAGTAGTTATATTCTTGTACATAGGAGCAGTATTATAGTAGTTATATTCTTGTACATAGGAGCAGTATTATAGTAGTTATATTCTTGTACATAGGGCAGTATTATAGTAGTTATATTCTTGTACATAGGAGCAGTATTATAGTAGTTATATTCTTGTACATAGGAGCAGTATTATAGTAGTTATATTCTTGTACATAGGGCAGTATTATAGTAGTTATATTCTTGTAAATAGGGCAGTGTTATAGTAGTTATATTCTTGTACATAGGAGCAGTATTATAGTAGTTATATTCTTGTACATAGGGCAGTATTATAGTAGTTATATTCTTGTACATAGGAGCAGTATTATAGTAGTTATATTCTTGTACATAGGGCAGTATTATAGTAGTTATATTCTTGTACATAGGAGCAGTATTATAGTAGTTATATTCTTGTACATAGGGAGCAGTATTATAGTAGTTATATTCTTGTACATAGGGCAGTATTATAGTAGTTATATTCTTGTACATAGGACAGTTTATAGTAGTTATATTCTTGTACATAGGGCAGTATTATAGTAGTTATATTCTTGTACATAGGAGCAGTATTATAGTAGTTATATTCTTGTACATAGGGGCAGTATTATAGTAGTTATATTCTTGTACATAGGGCAGTATTATAGTAGTTATATTCTTGTACATAGGGGCAATTTTTATTGTAAAAACCAAACAAATACAAATATACTGACATTCCTCCAGTAATACAAAATAAATTCACTTGGATTGTACATTCATTACATATCCGGATTATACATATAAAATTATCTTAAAGAGTCCATACACCTGGTTGGAAAAAAAAAAAAAAAACATCATATTTCAACCCAGTGACACATCCTTCCATAACTTAACATTTCCTAATGATGATTTATCTATCTGGGGTCGGACATTATGTGGTTGACAGCGTCACAGATCTGAGTCGGAGTTATTCTGGTCACCGCCGTCTCCATTTCAGACTCTACCCGAGAGCCCTCAGGTAATGGCTTCCGCTTGGGCGGAGGACAGTCCTCTACGTCCCTATCAAACTCTGCGTCAATTCTTCTAAGGTCATCCTCAAAATCACCGTCAGACTCAGACAGAACACCAAACCTATTAGATAAGTCCATTACACCTGCAGAACTCTGGACCTTCTTCCTGGCTCCTTGGCCAGTGTCATACTCCTCCAGGTTTACGGAGGGTCTTGTCCTTTTTCTTCCTTTTAGTCTGAGACACAGATGGTAGTACTGAAGTAATGCTTCCCTGTGACTGCTGCCCCTGAGAGACAACCTCCATACTCCCCTGTGCACCCTCTGAACCCTGCTGCTCTGGTGTCACCTGAGTAGACCCCTGGTGGCCTCCGGTCTGGACAGTATTTCCCCTGACAGTAAAGCTGCCTCCTCCAGAATCTCTGCCCCTGCCACCAAATCCTCATCAGGATAGTCCTTACAGATATTGTGCCAGGCGTCAGGACAGTCCCTGTGAGGGTGACCGATCTTCCCACAGAGGTTGCACCTGATGTTCTGGCAGTCTGCAGCCACATGGCCGACCCTCCCCACACAGGTTGCACTTCACCACAGTACACGTATTCGCCAGGTGACCCGCCTTGCCACATTTGAAGCACTTACGAGGCTGCCCAGGATAGAAACACACACCCCTCTCCCTCCCAATAAAGAAGGAGTTGGGTAAGTGGGCAGTGATATTATCGCACTGGCGCAGTTTCACCAAAACCCTCCACCCTCCCGTCCAGATACCATCATTGTCTCTGCTTTTGGTGAGGTCAGAGACCAGGTCACAATGCCTCCGGAGCCACACCACAATGTCCTGCGGGGAACAGACTCATTCCAGAAGATGAGATTTACCGTAACGGTATCTGGCTTAGAGATAGGAATAAAGCTGAACTTACTCCAGCCCTCAGAGTCTCTAAACTTGGGGAAATTAGACCAGAACCTGTCCAGGTCACTCATGAGCTTAAAGCTGACGTCATAGCCCTGCCTGTCTGGAAGATTAATCACCGCCAAGATGCTAACTGGCGCAAACCCCATCTGGCGACACAAGAGCTCCCTGACCACAAACCTTCTATCTGGCAGATCCTCCTTGGCACCTCTGTGCCGGAAACGCACAACGTTTCTCCGTTTAAACGCCTGGCCGGTATAATTGGCACCAGAGGTGAAGGACGGAGCGCCACGACTCCAGGCATTACTGGGGGGAACCTGCGGGGTCACACTAGGCTGACTGACGGGGTGAGGGTCTGCAGCAGGGGGGCTTCTACACCTTGTGTGCTCGGAATTAAAGGGGGGAAATCACAGACATCATCATGCACATTGTTATCATCAACATCATGTCACTATCAGACTGCGCAGCGTCCAGCAAAGATACTGTGCTCCCCCAAACCCCCGACCCCTCAGATACAGCGCGGTTATCCCCAGCATCAGAGCCCTGCTGGGCACCATCAGGAACTACCGGCACATGTCCACTGCCCAACTGTGGTGCATGGCATTCTGAGACTTGTAGTCCCTGTGCTGAAAAATGTCCATGCTGCTGCTTGGAATCTGCTGCAGGCGGCTGTACTGGGCATTCTGCGACTTGTTGTACCTCTACTGGAATGTGCCCTTCATGCTGCTGCTTGGAATCTGCTGCAGGCTGTTGTGCTGGGCATTCTGTGACTTGTTGTACCTCTGCTGGAATCTGCACTACATGCTTCTGCTTTGGATCTGCTGCAGGCAGTTTTGCTGGCATTTGAGACTTGTGGTACGTCTGCTGGGGTCTGTACTACGGCTGCTGCTGGTGCGGCATTTGCCCCTTTTGGAAGCAGAAACTTGCAGGCTGCAGCACTGGCCGCACCTGCTTCTGGGGTCCACCTGGGACAATGTCTGACCTGGAACCTGCAGAGTTCTGCTTCTGTGAACTTAAACAGTTCCTGGTTCCTATAAGTCTCCGCCAGGGGCCCCATCCTCTCTAGGACGCAGTCCATGTCCCTCACCACTTTTGCCAGCAATACACCCAGTGTGTTCAGAGTCTCATCATAAAAATCATGACTCCCGGGATTAATAGCCTTTAGCTTATAGCAAGTGTCTATCTGCATCTGTAGTGAGTCTTTCTGCTGCTGTAACTCACCGAACTTCTTGACCAGTCCTGGGATCTCCTCTGCGAGCTGAAGCTCAGGTGCACGTGGCGTCTCCTCCTGGGATCCTGCATTCAGCGATGTCCCCGGCTGCTTGAACCCAGACGTCTCCTTAATTTTCACCACCGCTGGTTTCATGGCTCCAGGCTCCACAGCACTTTTACTGCTGCCACCTGACTGCGACCGTGTGCGTCCTGACCGCGCCATACTGCCATGCTGCTGTAAGTTCTCCTGGATGGTTTGTCTTTCCAAAGACGTCCGTCTCTGCCTGGGAGCAGGAGAGGTGATCTGCACAGCTGGGGCTGATCTCAACTGTGCACCGGCAGGAGCTGCTTGCTGACTGGGGAGTTACCTGACTTCACATTGTGCTGTAACCCTTCACTGACCGACACTTTTCCTTCTTGCTTCTTTGCTGGACTTGGAGAAGGTTTTCCTCCCAAAACTTTACTGACGGCTTTTTCCTCCTTCACAGAACTGCTGCAGCTTTGGCTCGCTGCATTCACTGCTCTGACAGTGGCTCTGGGATTAACATTCCCATTAGGAGAGGCCTGGGAGGCTTGTCCCAGTGTAGGCCGGGAAGCCTGGGCCTTGCCTGGGGAGCTTCCCCGCCCAGGGTGGCCCCTCCCTGGGCTTGCTCCAGACATCAGGAGAGCTACAAACACACAACCTCTCAGCTAGGAGGCAGTATTATAGTAGTTATATTCTTGTACATAGGGCAGTATTATAGTAGTTATATTCTTTAATAGGGCAGTATTATAGTAGTTATATTCTTGACATAGGCGTATTTAGTAGTTATATTCTTGTACATAGGGGCAGTATTATAGATTATATTTTGTACATAGGCATATTATAGTAGTTATATCTGTACATAGGGCAGTATTATAGTAGTTATATTCTTGTACATAGGGCAGTATTAAGTAGTTATATTTTGTACATAGGACAGTATTTAGTTATATTCTTGTAATAGGCAGATTATATAGTTTTCTTGTACATAGGAGCAGTATTATAGTAGTTATATTCTTGTACATAGGGAGCAGTATTATATAGTTATTTTGTACTGGGCAGTATATAGTAAGGGATATATATATATTCTGTAGCAATATAGGAGGTTATGTATATATTGTACATAAGCAGTATTATAGTAGTTATATTCTTGTAATAGGAGCAGTATTATAGTAGTTATATTCTTGTACATAGGGGCAATTTTTATTGTAAAAACCAAACAAATACAAATATACTGACATTCCTCCAGTAATACTAAATTCACTTGGATTGTACATTCATTACATATCCGGATTATACATATAAAATTATCTTAAAGAGTCCATACACCTGGTTGGAAAAAAAAAAACAAAAAAAAAAACATCATATTTCAACCCAGTGACACATCCTTCCATAACTTAACATTTCCTAATGATTTTATCTATCTGGGCTCGGACATTATGTGGTTGACAGCGTCACAGATCTGAGTCGGAGTTATTCTGGTCACCGCCGGTCTCCATTTCAGACTCTACCCGAGAGCCCTCAGGTAATGGCTTCCGCTTGGGCGGAGGACAGTCCTCTACGTCCCTATCAAACTCTGCGTCAATTCTTCTAAGGTCATCCTCAAAATCACCGTCAGACTCAGACAGAACACCAAACCTATTAGATAAGTCCATTACACCTGCAGAACTCTGGACCTTCTTCCTGGCTCCTTGGCCAGTGTCATACTCCTTCTAGGTTTACGGGAGGTCTTGTCCTTTTTCTTCCTTTTAGTCTGAGACACAGATGGTAGTACTGAAGTAATGCTTCCCTGTGACTGCTGCCCTGAGGGACAACCTCCATACTCCCTGTGCACCCTCTGAACCCTGCTGCTCTGGTGTCACCTGAGTAGACCCCTGGTGGGCCTCCGGTCTGGCCAGTATTTCCCCTGACAGTAAAGCTGCCTCCTCCAGAATCTCTGCCCCTGCCACCAAATCCTCATCAGGATAGTCCTTACAGATATTGTGCCAGCGTCAGGACAGTCCCTGTGAGGGTGACCGATCTTCCCACAGAGGTTGCACCTGATGTTCTGGCAGTCTGCAGCCACATGGCCGACCTCCCCACACAGGTTGCACTTCACCACAGTACACGTATTCGCCAGGTGACCCGCCTTGCCACATTTGAAGCACTTACGAGGCTGCCCAGGATAGAAACACACACCCCTCTCCCTCCCAATAAAGAAGGAGTTGGGTAAGTGGGCAGTGATATTATCGCACTGGCGCAGTTTCACCAAAACCCTCCACCCTCCCGTCCAGATACCATCATTGTCTCTGCTTTTGGTGAGGTCAGAGACCAGGTCACAATGCCTCCGGAGCCACACCACAATGTCCTGCGGGGGAACAGACTCATTCCAGAAGATGAGATTTACCGTAACGGTATCTGGCTTAGAGATAGGAATAAAGCTGAACTTACTCCAGCCCTCAGTGTCTCTAAACTTGGGGAAATTAGACCAGAACCTGTCCAGGTCACTCATGAGCTTAAAGCTGACGTCATAGCCCTGCCTGTCTGGAAGATTAATCACCGCCAAGATGCTGACTGGCGCAAACCCCATCTGGTGACACAAGAGCTCCCTGACCACAAACCTTCTATCTGGCAGATCCTCCTTGGCACCTCTGTGCCGGAAACGCACAACGTTTCTCCGTTTAAACGCCTGGCCGGTATAATTGGCACCAGAGGTGAAGGACGGAGCGCCACGACTCCAGGCATTACTGGGGGGAACCTGCGGGGTCACACTAGGCTGACTGACGGGGTGAGGGTCTGCAGCAGGGGGGGCTTCTACACCTTGTGTGCTCGGAATTAAAGGGGGGAAATCACAGACATCATCATGACATTGTTATCATCAACATCAATGTCACTATCAGACTGCGCAGCGTCCACCAAAGATACTGTGCTCCCCCAAACCCCCGACCCCTCAGATACAGCGCGGTTATCCCCAGCATCAGAGCCCTGCTGGGCACCATCAGGAACTACCGGCACATGTCCACTGCCCAACTGTGGTGCATGGCATTCTGAGACTTGTAGTCCCTGTGCTGAAAAATGTCCATGCTGCTGCTTGGAATCTGCTGCAGGCGGCTGTGCTGGGCATTCTGCGACTTGTTGTACCTCTACTGGAATGTGCCCTTCATGCTGCTGCTTGGAATCTGCTGCAGGCTGTTGTGCTGGGCATTCTGGACTTGTTGTACCTCTGCTGGAATCTGCACTACATGCTTCTGCTTTGGATCGCTGCAGGCAGTTTTGCTGGCATTCTGAGACTTGGGTCGTCTGCTGGGTCTGTACTACAGGCTGCTGCTGGTGCGGCATTGCCCCTTTTGGAAGCAGAAACTTGCAGGCTGCAGCACTGGCCACCTGCTTCTGGGGTCCACCTGGGACAATGTCTGACCTGGAACCTGCAGAGTTCTGCTTCTGTGAATTAAACAGTTCCTGGTTCCTATAAGTCTCCGCCAGGGGCCCCATCCTCTCTAGGACGCAGTCCATGTCCCTCACCACTTTTGCCAGCAATACACCCAGTGTGTTCAGAGTCTCATCATAAAAATCATGACTCCCGGGATTAATAGCCTTTAGCTTATAGCAAGTGTCTATCTGCATCTGTAGTGAGTCTTTCTGCTGCTGTAACTCACCGAACTTCTTGACCAGTCCTGGGATCTCCTCTGCGAGCTGAAGCTCAGGTGCACGTGGCGTCTCCTCCTGGGATCCTGCATTCAGCGATGTCCCCGGCTGCTTGAACCCAGACGTCTCCTTAATTTTCACCACCGCTGGTTTCATGGCTCCAGGCTCCACAGCACTTTTACTGCTGCCACCTGACTGCGACCGTGTGCGTCCTGACCGCGCCATACTGCCATGCTGCTGTAAGTTCTCCTGGATGGTTTGTCTTTCCAAAGACGTCCGTCTCTGCCTGGGAGCAGGAGAGGTGATCTGCACAGCTGGGGCTGATCTCACCTGTGCACCGGCAGGAGCTGCTTGCTGACTGGGGAGTTACCTGACTTCACATTGTGCTGTAACCCATCACTGACCGACACTTTTCCTTCTTGCTTCTTTGCTGGACTTGGAGAAGGTTTTCCTCCCAAAACTTTACTGACGGCTTTTTCCTCCTTCACAGAACTGCTGCAGCTTTGGCTCGCTGCATTCACTGCTCTGACAGTGGCTCTGGGATTAACATTCCCATTAGGAGAGGCCTGGGAGGCTTGTCCCAGTGTAGGCCGGGAAGCCTGGGCCTTGCCTGGGGAGCTTCCCCGCCCAGGGTGGCCCCTCCCTGGGCTTGCTCCAGACATCAGGAGAGCTACAAACACACAACCTCTCAGCTAGGAGGCAGTATTATAGTAGTTATTCTTGTACATAGGGGCAGTATTATAGTAGTTATATTCTTGTACATAGGAGCAGTATTATAGTAGTTATATTCTTGTACATAGGGGCAGTATTATAGTAGTTATATTCTTGTACATAGGGGCAGTATTATAGTAGTTATATTCTTGTACATAGGGCAGTATTATAGTAGTTATATTCTTGTACATAGGGGCAGTATTATAGTAGTTATATTCTTGTACATAGGAGCAGTATTATAGTAGTTATATTCTTGTACATAGGGCAGTATTATAGTAGTTATATTCTTGTACATAGGAGCAGTATTATAGTAGTTATATTCTTGTACATAGGGCAGTATTATAGTAGTTATATTCTTGTATATAGGAGGCAGTATTATAGTAGTTATATTCTTGTACATAGGAGGCAGTTTATAGTAGTTATATTCTTGTACATAGGGCAGTATTATAGTAGTTATATTCTTGTACATAGGCAGTATTATAGTAGTTATATTCTTGTACATAGGGAGCAGTATTATAGTAGTTATATTCTTGTACATAGGAGCAGTGTTATAGTAGTTATATTCTTGTACATAGGAGCAGTATTATAGTATTATATTCTTGTACATAGGAGCAGTATTATAGTAGTTATATTCTTGTACATAGGGGCAGTATTATAGTAGTTATATTCTTGTACATAGGGCAGTGTTATAGTAGTTATATTCTTGTACATAGGAGTAGTATTATAGTAGTTATATTCTTGTACATAGGGGCAGTATTATAGTAGTTATATTCTTGTACATAGGGGCAGTATTATAGTAGTTATATTCTTGTACATAGGGGCAGTATTATAGTAGTTATATTCTTGTACATAGGAGCAGTATTATAGTAGTTATATTCTTGTACATAGGGGCAGTATTATAGTAGTTATATTCTTGTACATAGGGCAGTATTATAGTAGTTATATTCTTGTACATAGAGGCAGTATTATAGTAGTTATATTCTTGTACATAGGAGCAGTATTATAGTAGTTATAATCTTGTACATAGGAGCAGTATTTATAGTAGTTATAATTCTTGTACATAGGACAGTATTATAGTAGTTATATTCTTGTACATAGGAGCAGTATTATAGTAGTTATATTCTTGTACATAGGAGCAGTATTATAGTAGTTATATTCTTGTACATAGGCAGTATTATAGTAGTTATATTCTTGTACATAGGAGCAGTATTATAGTAGTTATATTCTTGTACATAGGGCAGTATTATAGTAGTTATATTCTTGTACATAGGGCAGTATTATAGTAGTTATATTCTTGTACATAGAGGCAGTATTATAGTAGTTATATTCTTGTACATAGGAGCAGTATTATAGTAGTTATATTCTTGTACATAGGAGCAGTATTATAGTAGTTATATTCTTGTACATAGGAGCAGTATTATAGTAGTTAATTCTTGTACATAGGAGCAGTATTATAGTAGTTATATTCTTGTACATAGGGCAGTATTATAGTAGTTATATTCTTGTACATAAGAGCATGTTTATAGTAGTTATATTCTTGTACATAGGAGCAGTATTATAGTAGTTATATTCTTGTACATAGGAGCAGTATTATAGTAGTTATATTCTTGTAATAGGGACAGTATTATAGTAGTTATATTCTTGTAATAGGGGCAGTATTATAGTAGTTATATTCTTGTACATAGGGCAGTATTATAGTAGTTATATTCTTGTACATAGGAGCAGTATTATAGTAGTTATATTCTTGTACATAGGGCAGTATTATAGTAGTTATATTCTTGTACATAGGAGCAGTATTATAGTAGTTATATTCTTGTACATAGGAGCAGTATTAATAGTATTTAAATAATTCTTGTACATAGGGCAGTATTATAGTATTATATCTGTAATACAGTATATATAGTATATCTTGTACATAGGGGCAGTATTATAGTAGTTATATTCTTGTACATAGGGGGCAGTATTATAGTAGTTATAATTCTTGTACATAGGAGCAGATTATAGTAGTTATATTCTTGTACATAGGAGCAGTATTATAGTAGTTATATTCTTGTACATAGGAGGCAGTATTATAGTAGTTATATTCTTGTACATAGGGGCAGTATTATAGTAGTTATATTCTTGTACATAGGAGGCAGTATTATAGTAGTTATATTCTTGTACATAGGGCAGTATTATAGTAGTTATATTCTTGTACATAGGGCAGTATTATAGTAGTTATATTCTTGTACATAGGAGCAGTATTATAGTAGTTATATTCTTGTACATAGGGCGCAGTATTATAGTAGTTATATTCTTGTACATAGGAGCAGTATTACAGTAGTTGTATTCTTGTACATAGGAGCAGTATTATAGTAGTTATATTCTTGTACATAGGGGCAGTATTATAGTAGTTATATTCTTGTACATAGGAGCAGTATTATAGTAGTTATATTCTTGTACATAGGAGCAGTATTATAGTAGTTATATTCTTGTACATAGGGGCAGTATTATAGTAGTTATATTCTTGTACATAGGAGCAGTATTATAGTAGTTATATTCTTGTACATAGGAGCAGTATTATAGTAGTTATATTCTTGTACATAGGGGGCAGTATTATAGTAATTACATTCTTGTACATAGGAGCAGTATTATAGTAGTTATATTCTTGTACATAGGAGCAGTATTATTGTAAGTATATTCATGTACATAGGGGCAATAGTGTAGTAGTTATTTCCTTGTGCATAGTGTCAGTATTATAGTAGTTATATTCTTAGACGCAGTTCTTGAACTTATAACACTAATTTTTGCGTTACATAGACATCTCTCCAAGCTACATTGAAAGTTTTCTACACGTTGTGTCCGATATGTTTTAGTCCATTCTGGACCATTTGAAGGGATCCCGGCAATACACAGCAGGATACATTCATTCACTTTTTGGATAGTTTGATCTCCAGACTCTTAACCTAGTAAATGGGATACTCATACTCAGCTTTTATTCTCAGACATATAGAGTTGGGACCATAGTACACAATGCAATTTTTAATTATTGATTACAGTTTTTTTTTGACAAAATAAATATTTTACTGGATTATTTTCTTGTCGTTTTATTCTTTTTTTCCCTATGGGGTGAAGGTAACATCCTAAGTCTGTCCTGACATTTTCAGCAAGGCTGAAAGCAAAGTAAGATTGACATACTTTATACATTCAGATCCGTTTTCAATATGCACCATCATCCAGGATTATGTAAAAGGTGTTTGCTTAATTTACTTTCATGCTTTTTTGCAGCCCAGAATTCCAGCACTCTATCTGCAATATAATGAGCGATTTAATTATTAAGCCGCAGCTTTAGGGGAAATACTTAAGGCCAGGGCTTCTTGTCTCTTCACTCCACAACTTTCTAGCTGACTTGTAGTAAACCTTGCATTGAGCGTGCTGCACATTAGCAGTGCTGGGGTGGTGCCGCTGCGCTCGAGCTCATGGTGAATGCAGGTATTAGGATAATCGCAGTCAGTGGGGCATCTTTTGTGCCCCCGCCAGTAACCACGTTCATTTACTTGATTGCAAAATTAATCACAAAATACTTTTTTTCGAGAAATTCATAATCCTTCCAAATCCCTGTATCACACTTTGATTAAAAGTAGGTTTACTCAAGACTTTGCCAGTTGCTCTGATTTCCGGATAAATGAGACTAGAATGACTAATATTTTAACACTTGCCAAGTCACATCGAATGGAAAAATAGAGGCACATACATAAATCTTTGTTTAGCCCCTTAAGGATGCATCCAATTTTTATTTTTTAAGTTTTCTCTCTTCTTCCTCCAAGATCCATAACTTTTTTTTTTATTTTCCGATTGATTAACCTGTATAAGCCGGGACATCATTAGCAGGTGGCTAACTGTTTGGCCCCATCTCTAAAGGAGCACCGTGTGCAACCCTACCCAGATGTATGTTTGGTGACATGGCCAGCCGGTAGCCCAAATCCTTTACAGACTAGAAACTACACTATTAATGCCGGTCCTGCATAATCAGTGCAATTTCTGAGTTTAGAACTGTAGAAGGACCTTTGAAGACATCATGGTCATGTGACCAAAGACCCTTCGTCTTGTAGAGTATGGAGGAATAAAGAGGTGAGAGCCGGGTATGGTCTCATCCAGAATTAGGCAGGCTGCTCTACGGGAAATGAGGAGCCATGAAGCTTCATTATTAGTACTAACGCATTTTGGCGCTCAACGAAAACCTTTCCCAAGGTCAAAAAAACAAATCAAATGAGTATGCTCTCTATGTTCTCCATGTGTGTGTAAGTGTGTACAATGCAGTGCATGTGTAACGCACAGTGTTTGCGTGAACACTTTTGGGGAAAACATTCTTCCACAATCTTTTAAAATTTTTCAAGAAACGCATCAGCAAATGAAAAACACCTTCAAAAACTCCTGAAAAAAGGAGTTTCCTGAATCAGTTTCAGCTTGAAAAACTGACCGTTTTGTAAAGCCTCGTGAACACGGCCTAAGGCAATATATTTCATGTCCATTGCTACCTCTGCTAAGCACGTAATGGTAGTGATAGACATAGAGAAAATCTTCTGAAAATCGCAAGCTCACGAAGTAAACTTAGAAACCATAACAAGACCAAATTTAGTATGTTTTTTGACCAAGGGTGATATATAGGATGACGTGGAACAGATATGTAGCCCAAGTAATTATTGCTAGGGAAAGGGATCCAACAAGCAATTTTGCATTAATCTGGGTTCATATGAGCCTATTTTTTGTTCCTAATACAGATCAAAATTCCTGGACTGACCGCGGATCTTCCGACTAAAACTTACAATCTTATAGATATATAAGGCTGAAGGTTTGGGAGACTCGGGTGAGTCTGGACATGGCAATCCGAAATTATGAATTCAGTGCAGCGCAAAAATAAATTTTTAGTGATGCATGAATGTGCCCGGATAAGAAGTTATACGAGCATGCTCGTGTGCTAACCAAATGACTTAGACGTGCTTGAAAAATACATTCTAGTCCCAGCGGCTGCATGTCTCGCGGCTGTTCGACAGCAGCACCAAACATACAGGGATTGTCTGCTTGTTAGGCAATCCCTGCATGTGTTGCGGCTGTCGAATAGTCTCGAGAAATGCAGCAGTGGAAACTCAAATATATTTTTCGAGCACGTCGAAGTCACTCGGTTAGTACACGAGCATGCTTGAATAAACCTTTATCTGAGCACGTTGACTCATCACTATTTATATTTTTTTACATTCACATGGGTTCTTGTTGATGTATTAATTAGACATATTTTTTTAAAGTTGATCTTAGCATGTACTGTATCTTTCATGACTTTTAGAGCCAAATTGTGGACAGAAACCCAAAGTGCAGGGTAAATTTTGCCATGTATATACTGTATCAAAAAGTCAAGAAATGTTTGACTTTTAAAACCATACAAGCCGGCTGTGTGCCCACATTGAGTTTTTAAGCGTTTCTGCCGCGTTTTTCTGTCGCTCAAATGCTTAAAAAACGCTAACAAACGCATCCCATGCAATCCTATGGGATTCCGCAGTTGCTGTGCCAATGCTGCGGATTTTTCGTCTGCGAAATCGCATAGCGGAAAGATCCGCAGCATGTCAATTAATTTTGCAGCATCACGGCGATTCCGACGACATAGGATTGCATTGAAACGCTCACTTTACCCATGTGGCTATGCCCACAAGGCATAGAGTGAGCGCTTCATGTGCGGATGGTACCCAGGGCCTAGAGGAGAGGAGACTCTCCTCCAGACCCTGGGTACCATATTCCTGTAAAAAATAGAATTAAAATAAAAAATAGGGACTAACTTACCCTCTGTCGGGCCCCGGAGTCCTCTCGGTCCTCAGCGGCGCTGCCGGCAAGTTCCATTCCCAGACGTGCTTTGCGAGAATGACCTTTGATGATGTAGTGGTCACATGACCACGACATCACAAAGGTCATTCTCGCAACGCACGCCTGGGAACGGAACTTGCCGCAGCGCCGTTGAGGACCGGTATCGCCGCTGATGAGATCGGGTGCTGCCAGGAGGTAAGTATATCCATATTTTTTATTTTTTTATTATTTTTAACATTCTATCTTTTACTACTGATGCTGCATAGGTAGCATCAATAGTAAAAAGTTGGTCACACTTGTCAAGCACTATGCGTGACAAGTGTGACCAACCTGTCAATCACTTTTCCAAGCGATGCTTCAAATCGCTTGGAAAAGTGCTAGCATTCTGCAAGCTAAAAACACTTGCAAAACGCTTGTGTTTGGTGGGAAAGTGCATGCGAATTCCGCATGCGTTTTACCCGCAGAAGGGAGTTGCAGAAATTCTAAGAACAAATGTGCAACGTAGGCACATAGCCTAAAATGTTATTTCAAGTGGTGTGCCTTGTTAGTTGCAACTTCCAACATATTCATCAATGTCCAATAATGACATTTTGTCTTATAAAATTGGACCATAGGTAGCACCGATCCGAGCTGGTGTGAAGCTTGTAGTAGTCTAGAACTATTTATCATCAACTGAGTGACATTTCATAAAAAAATATTCTGCAGACAGACTAATGATGGTACTGAAACTAGATTGGTTGAGTGGGCACTTTAGACTACACTGAGAAATATTTTCAAATTAATTGAGTAACGTGAAAGTGTCATTTCAAGAGGCTTTTTCCAAAAAAAAAAGCCTTTGTGGAATAATACCATATCCGGTCAATATTTGACCAGTTTCCACTTTTCAGACTCTATAAATTTCAGTTGTCGCTGAGCTACTGGGTGGAGACTGGCTGCAATGATGTCTCCTGTACCGTGCACACACAGAAATGAGTGACTCCTGCTCTCTTAGAAGAAACAAGGGAACACCAAGTGCAATTGTGTCTTTTCTGAAGGACAAACTGCGGTGACGTCAACCGCCTCCCATCTTCCTTCCCCGTCCCTCCTGCTTTCTCCAAGCGGCTCCTCTCGGCCGGAGGTAGCCGCATTTCATCACCCCAGCTGCGTGGCAGCTCAGGAACTTTCCTGCTTCTCAGGGAGGACGCTCCCTTGCAGGATCACCTTATCCTCCAACCGGACCATCCACGCTATCGGAACCTAGGCACTAATCCCGACGGGTTCTTGTACTTGTAAGCCCGTCATAGCAAACAGGAGCCAAGTTCTCCTGACCCTCTTACCTGACCATCTACGCCATCGGAGCCTACGCACCATCCCTGACGGGTTCCCACATTTGAAAGCCCGTCACAGTACATAGGAACAAAGTAAGTTATCATTTATCTCATTAGGCATATGTTTATTATAGTTCACACTCGTGTCAGCATATAAGTGGGTTTGCTTCACACTATCTTTTACTGCCCCTCCTTGGGAAGCGCAGGGGTTACAGTTTGTTCTTTATTCCAGTTCTCTTTTTTTAGTCAACGGTACACAGTGGCTAATTTAACCCCAGCTGCCTCCACAGGTGTTTGTGCATGCAACGGGCATTTTCACTGTTTTTGTTCATACAAAAAAACATACACATATATATATTCACTCAGCGTTCTTTCAGGTTGCGCCAGTGTGAATTTTGATTTTACACTCTATAAATTTCAGTTGTCGCTGAGCTACTGGGTGGAGACTGGCTGCAATGATGTCTCCTGTACCGTGCACACACAGAAATGAGTGACTCCTGCTCTCTTAGAAGAAACAAGGGAACACCAAGTGCAATTGTGTCTTTTCTGAAGGACAAACTTGTATAGGTGAGGGATAAACTGCTCACCTTTTGGAATTTTTTAACCTATAACTAAGGAATGAAGGATTGACAGGTGCCACAGTACCCTCAAGTTGTGAGATCCTGTCGTATAGACCAAGTAGGGCGCTGATAGGAGTAGTAGTCTGCGCTGCTGATGTAATTTGAGAAATCCAGAAGACGTTGTACAGGATTAACCATATGTTTTATTCTCAACGGGTTTCAAAGTTTGACCAAATTCAACAAGAGAACCACAATATTGCATTTTGTGGTTCTCCAAAGATGTTGGTCCAACTCTGAAACGCGTTAATATTTACTAGTATTGAGAAAGTCCCATTCACTTTGCTAAAATTGGAAAAGCCCTCAGTTTTTTTGTGAAAAAATTTACACACAGGATAGGACACAACATTCCTTTTTTTTTTCTTTTTCAGGCTGATCGATCATTGGTTGCAACAAACTTTTTTGATTAGACTCCACCTTTTCCTTTTACTATTACAACCTTCACTTCATGTCTTCCTACAACAGCAATGAATAAAGGTTGCTTACCTAAAATGCATAAGCTTATGAATGCTTAATCTTTTTTTATCCTTTTTGCTTTCTTTCACCATGTTTTTAATTGCACAGTAAAAGTTATGTTTTAACATTTTCTCATTGGTGCTGCGGCTCAGTCCTCATGGTCCCTTCTATGTAGTACATGTTGAGAAGCAGCAGCATAAAGGAATGAGTTACACAACCATACTGAGCAGTGTAGCTGTGAATTTAGCACAGGGGATAGATAAACACATACTGCAAAGAATCAGTAATGTCTATTTATGTCTCTACCTTTTCATTCCTCCTGCTCCTCCCTCCTCCTTCTCCTTCCCTCTTTATGGATTTCTATAGGAAGTAATCTGATCTCTAAGTGATCTGGAATTCTCATTGTTTCCACAAAAACACATTTTAGCCATTTTTTTTAGATTCAAGGATGAGTGTAGCGAGCACCTGGGAGAAAAAAAGTCACTGATAAGTGGCAAAAGAAGAATATTTCTCAGAATAAATATATTTCAAAGTTATTTATCATCTCTAAAGACTTCATTAAGAAGCTGTAATCTGATCCCTAAGTGATAAAGTATTTCTCTTATTTTCACAAAACACATTGTAGCCCATTTTCTAAGGTCAAGATGAGTGCAGGATGCACCTGGGAGAGAAGTAACTGATAAGTTTATTAGAAATAAATATATTATAAAGATTCTTATATTCTGTATAGACTTCAATCTGTAGCTTCCTCTTGTTTTCACAAAGAGATATTCTAGCCAGTTTGTTAGATTCTAGGATGACTGCAGAATGATCCGGGGGAGAAGAACTCACAGATAAGTGGAGAAAGAAGAATATTTCTCAGAATAAATACATTATAACGTTTCTTATATTCACTTGGACTATTGATTTATGCAAAGTTTGTTGAATTAACGGCGATTATTTAATATATATTTTTTGTTTTGTTTTTGATAGCCAGAAATTTTGAGGACTCCATACCAATACTGCGTATAAGATATTATTCAAGCTGTGCTGCCTTTCGTAATGGAGCAGAGACACTATGGGAATGATGTGTTTGCAGCTTACAGAGCACATCTACTGTAATATGCTATGAACAAGACACTAACACTACCTGAAAAGGCATACCAGTTACCTAAGTGCCGTGCTTGCTGAGAGCGTTTCTCTCTAAAACATCCTAATTAGTTGTCAGACTTGTTTCATGGAGAGGCACCCTTGGGTTCCTTCATCTCATACATGGACAATAACCAAATTAAAATTTAATTTTATGGTAATTTCATTGTTTACAGCGGTAATCCTGACATTTTACAGAGCTAATGCGGCAACAGAATATAAAAAGTGCCTAATGATACCTAAATAATATCAATATGCAATCTGTACATAATACTGCTCTATATTGTCTACCAAAATGCCCAATACAATAAGCAGATACAGTGTCCAATGATAAGTAGGAAAAAGCTGAGGAGCAAAAAGTGCAATAGGGTCTTATCTGATGATAAAGGACAATAAGGTGCAGGGAATTGCTCACCTGATAAAGTTGTGTATCACACAACAATTATCAAGTTTAAATTAATCAGCTGCTTCAATCCCAAGGGTTTAAAAAACAGATGAAATGCCAGAAAAAAAACATTAGGTGGGACGTCTCAGTTTCTGATGGAGAATCGAAAGAATGGTGCACGATACAAAGTAGTCTTGATGCGGTTTTTGTTATCAGACTTCTTTATCAGGATCAACGTGTTTAGAAGTCTTCAGACTTCTTCATCAGAAGAATCACTATGTTTATAAGTCTTCAGACTTCTCATCAGGATCACTATGTTTTAAGTCTTCAGACTTCTTCATCAGGATCACATGTTTTAAGTCTTCAGACTTCTTCATCGGATCAATGTGTTCTGAAGTCTTCAGACTTCTTAATCGGGATCAACGTGTTCTGAAGTCTTCAGACTTCTTCATCAGGATCAACGTGTTAGAAGTCTTCAACTTCCTCATCAGGATCAATGTGTTTTGAAGTCTTCAGACTTCATCAGGACAAACTGTCTAAGAACAGATCTCATTCATCTATGCAACTACATGTGCCCCCATGTCGCTCACCGTGCTCTTACACACTATCACAGTCAGACTCCCTCCAAAATCAAACTGGTTTTTAAATTTAGTTTGTAAAAATTGATAACAATAGGCATCAGGTCCCATTCTCAAGACAGCGGCCAGTCGTTTTGGAAGGTCCAACATCTAACATACATTTATGGTATATCCTATGTGTGAGATCGAATACTCCTTAAAGTTGCC
>JARQOD010000001.1:13788935-13906212 GCA_033576555.1 Oophaga sylvatica | reverse complement strand
CAGATAATGATGGTATGAAATGTTTGGTTGGTGGGGCACTTTAGACTACACTGAGAAATATTTTCAAATTAATTGAGTAACGTAAAGGTCTTTTCAAGGGTTTTTTCCCAAAAAAAAAGCCCTTTGTGGAATAATCCATTCCGGTCAATATTTGACCAGTTTCACTTTTCAGATCTAAAAATTTCATTTTGTCGCTGAGTACGGGGTGGAGATGGCTGAAATGATGTCTCCTGTCCCGTCCACACAGAAATGGTGCTCCTGCTCTCTTAAAAGAAACAAGGGAAAAACCAATGAAATTGTGTCTTTTTAAAGGACAAACTGCGGTGACGTAACCCGCCTCCGTTTTTCCTTCCCCGTCCCTCCTGCTTTCTCCAAGCGGCTCCTCTCGGCCGGAGGTAGCCGCATTTCATCACCCAGTGCGTGGCAGCTCAGGAACTTTCGCTTCTCGGGGAGGACGCTCCCTTGAGGATCCCTTACCTCCAACCGGACCATCCCGCTATCGGAACCTGGGCAAATCCCGAGGGTTCTTGTACTTGAAAGCCGTCTAGCAAACAGGAGCCATTTCTCCTGCCCTCTTACCGACCATTTCCCCGGGGCTACGCACCATCCTGCGGGTTCCAAAATTTGAAAGCCCGTACAGTACATGGGAACAAGTAATTATTTTTTCTATTGGCATTTGTTTATTATATTCACACTGTGTCAGATATAAGTGGGTTGTTTCCCCCATTTTTTACTGCCCCCCTTTGGGGAAAGGCGGGGGTTTACGTTTGTTCTTTATTCCGTTCTCTTTTTTTAGTCAACGGTCACAGGGCTAATTTAACCCCCAGTGCCTCCCCAGGTGTTCGTGCATGCAACGGGGCTTTTCAAATGTTTTTTTTCTACAAAAAAACTTTTCACATATTATATTCACTCGCGTTCTTTCAGGTTTCGCCCCGTGGAATTTTTATTTTACATTATAAAATTTTTTGTCGTGAGCTACTGGGTGGAGACTGGCTGCATGATGTCCCTGTACCTGCCACACAGAAATGAGTGACTCCCGCTCTCTTAAAGAAAAAGGGAACACCAAGTGCAATTTTGTCTTTTCTGAAGGCAACTTGTTAGGTGAGGGAAAAATTTTTACTTTTTGGAAATTTTTTACCTTAAAATAAGGAATGAAAAGGTTTGCGGTGCCACATACCCTCAAGTTGTGAGATCCTGTCGTATAGACCAAGAGGGCGCTGATGGAGTAGTAGTCTGCGTGTGTGTAATTAGAAATCCGAAGACGTTGTACAGGATTAACCATATGTTTTATTCTCAACGGGTTTCAAAGTTTGACCAAATTCAACAAGAGAACCACAATATTGCATTTTGTGGTTCTCCAAAGATGTTGGTCCAACTCTGAAACGCGTTAATATTTACTAGTATTGAGAAAGTCCCATTCACTTTGCTAAAATTGGAAAAGCCCTCAGTTTTTTTTGTGAAAAAATTTACACACAGGATAGGACACAACATTCCTTTTTTTTTTCTTTTTCAGGCTGATCGATCATTGGTTGCAACAAACTTTTTGATTAGACTCCACCTTTTCCTTTTACTATTACAACCTTCACTTCATGTCTTCCTACAACAGCAATGAATAAAGGTTGCTTACCTAAAATGCTTAAGCTTATGAATGCTTAATCTTTTTTTATCCTTTTTGCTTTCTTTCACCATGTTTTTAATTGCACAGTAAAAGTTATGTTTTAACATTTTCTCATTGGTGCTGCGGCTCAGTCCTCATGGTCCCTTCTATGTAGTACATGTTGAGAAGCAGCAGCATAAAGGAATGAGTTACACAACCATACTGAGCAGTGTAGCTGTGAATTTAGCACAGGGGATAGATAAACACATACTGCAAAGAATCAGTAATGTCTATTTATGTCTCTACCTTTTCATTCCTCCTGCTCCTCCCTCCTCCTTCTCCTTCCCTCTTTATGGATTTCTATAGGAAGTAATCTGATCTCTAAGTGATCTGGAATTCTCATTGTTTCCACAAAAACACATTTTAGCCATTTTTTTTAGATTCAAGGATGAGTGTAGCGAGCACCTGGGAGAAAAAAAGTCACTGATAAGTGGCAAAAGAAGAAATTTTCTCAGAATAAATATATTTCAAAGTTATTTATCATCTCTAAAGACTTCATTAAGAAGCTGTAATCTGATCCCTAAGTGATAAAGTATTTCTCTTATTTTCACAAAACACATTGTAGCCCATTTTCTAAGGTCAAGATGAGTGCAGGATGCACCTGGGAGAGAAGTAACTGATAAGTTTATTAGAATAAATATATTATAAAGATTCTTATATTCTGTATAGACTTCAATCTGTAGCTTCCTCTTGTTTTCACAAAGAGATATTCTAGCCAGTTTGTTAGATTCTAGGATGACTGCAGAATGATCCGGGGGAGAAGAACTCACAGATAAGTGGAGAAAGAAGAATATTTCTCAGAATAAATACATTATAACGTTTCTTATATTCACTTGGACTATTGATTTATGCAAAGTTTGTTGAATTAACGGCGATTATTTAATATATTTTTTGTTTTGTTTTTGATAGCCAGAAATTTTGAGGACTCCATACCAATACTGCGTATAAGATATTATTCAAGCTGTGCTGCCTTTCGTAATGGAGCAGAGACACTATGGGAATGATGTGTTTGCAGCTTACAGAGCACATCTACTGTAATATGCTATGAACAAGACACTAACACTACCTGAAAAGGCATACCAGTTACCTAAGTGCCGTGCTTGCTGAGAGCGTTTCTCTCTAAAACATCCTAATTAGTTGTCAGACTTGTTTCATGGAGAGGCACCCTTGGGTTCCTTCATCTCATACATGGACAATAACCAAATTAAAATTTAATTTTATGGTAATTTCATTGTTTACAGCGGTAATCCTGACATTTTACAGAGCTAATGCGGCAACAGAATATAAAAAGTGCCTAATGATACCTAAATAATATCAATATGCAATCTGTACATAATACTGCTCTATATTGTCTACCAAAATGCCCAATACAATAAGCAGATACAGTGTCCAATGATAAGTAGGAAAAAGCTGAGGAGCAAAAAGTGCAATAGGGTCTTATCTGATGATAAAGGACAATAAGGTGCAGGGAATTGCTCACCTGATAAAGTTGTGTATCACACAACAATTATCAAGTTTAAATTAATCAGCTGCTTCAATCCCAAGGGTTTAAAAAACAGATGAAATGCCAGAAAAAAAACATTAGGTGGGACGTCTCAGTTTCTGATGGAGAATCGAAAGAATGGTGCACGATACAAAGTAGTCTTGATGCGGTTTTGTTATCAGACTTCTTTATCAGGATCAACGTGTTTAGAAGTCTTCAGACTTCTTCATCAGGATCACTATGTTTTAAGTCTTCAGACTTCTTCATCAGGATCACTATGTTTTAAGTCTTCAGACTTCTTCATCAGGATCACTATGTTTTAAGTCTTCAGACTTCTTCATCAGGATCACTATGTTTTAAGTCTTCAGACTTCTTCATCAGGATCACTATGTTTTAAGTCTTCAGACTTCTTCATCGGGATCAATGTGTTCTGAAGTCTTCAGACTTCTTCATCGGGATCAACGTGTTCTGAAGTCTTCAGACTTCTTCATCAGGATCAACGTGTTTAGAAGTCTTCAGACTTCCTCATCAGGATCAATGTGTTTTGAAGTCTTCAGACTTCATCAGGACAAACTGTCTAAGAACAGATCTCATTCATCTATGCAACTACATGTGCCCCCATGTCGCTCACCGTGCTCTTACACACTATCACAGTCAGACTCCCTCCAAAATCAAACTGGTTTTTAAATTTAGTTTTGTAAAAATTGATAACAATAGGCATCAGGGTCCCATTCTCAAGACAGCGGCCAGTCGTTTTGGAAGGTCCAACATCTAACATACATTTATGGTATATCCTATGTGTGAGATGCGAATACTCCTTAAAGTTGCCCATACACTTTCAATAGCTGAGGACCGGCTATTCATTGGCAGCCAGCTATTTCTTCAAAGCCACTAGGCAAGCACATGTAATTTAGTTATGCATGTGTTCCCTATGCGAAGAATGGAATACCTCTAAAGGCAATATATCATTTCTGAGAATGAAAGCATCATGTAATGTTGATCAGCATGCCCGTTCCTTATTTCTGCAGACTTAATTTTCCACGCAAAGTCAAGAGATCCTCATATACATACAATAAAATAGCTAGTTCCCATGACGAGATTGACCAATTTTTCTCTAAAATTATTTTGCATAGCTATTATTTGTTTTATTTTCAAAATTGATGTAAATTAAAGATATATTGATAGAAGTAGGTCGGTATTCTGAATTTCTAGCTTGAGTCTACTGACTACATGACCATGATAGCCATCAATAGGTAGCCCACATCTTGCCGGGGAGGAAGTATATTAGTGGACATTATGATTTCTATTTTTTTTGAAATTTGTTACATTCTTTCTATAAGTGTAACTTTTTCTTAGGCATAATTACTGTAATATTAAATTAGATCCCGAACATGTAGAGCAAAGCAAATCCAAAGATCACCTATGCCCAACAAGAGGTTGCTTTTTCCATTTTACATGAAAATGGAGAAGGCTATTCAACTGAAAAGTCTAATTTCTACTGTATGAAACCATGCCTTCCTTGTAGTCTGCAATCAAAAATACATATGTCTTTGGCTGTACGAGAGACGAGAGCATTGTTAAACAAGGTACATCTCAGAAAGCTAAAGTCTGGAAGGTTTAAGCCACTTGAGTCCTAACAGGGTTTTTGATGCAGAGAGAAGGGTGATAAATCCAATATGTGTTACGAAGAAATGCATCTGCAGCTTGAATACTCCATGGATATTACAGCGTGTTTTCTACTTGAGTTTAAGACTAATTACATCTGTCTGACTGCTGCTTTCAGGTTCACAAAACAAGAAGAAGGAATAAATTCTGCAGATGGGTTATGAAAGGGGAAAACCAGTAGGTAGCACCTCTACCCCCACAATTTATGTCAAAGCGAACCGGCAGAGCTGTGGGGAATAATGATTATTTTTTTTTTAACTTTTCTATGTTGTAAAAGATTTTATTAGTCCGAAGGAGCTACAAATTTAAACCAAGACCTGGCAGATTCGAGAAAGGCAGAGAGCTACTAATATAGACTAGCATCTTAATTAAACTGTAGTTGAACATAAGGACCCAATTTATTAATATTGGAAAATTCCACGCCGGTCATGATGAGGAGGTGTTGTGGCAACAAGTGGCATGCACCAATGTGTGGTGCACCACAATTCTTACTGCAGTCAAATTCCTGGAGCAAGGAATGTCACAGTCTCTGACCATTTTGATGGTGCTGGGCAAAACTGATATGAAAATGCTAAAGTTTGGTAAATTTTTATACAACTCCGAGTTGTGCAAAACAATTTATGACTTTTCAATTTTTTTACACCAGTTTTCTGGCTTAAAAGCTTTGATGAGTCCAGAGCCAAAAACGTTTTCATGGCACCTGATTGGACATCAAAATTAATGCATGGCCTCTGGTGGCATGTGTATTTTTTTTTACGATTATCAATGGAGAAGTGGATGGTACCGATGGAGCAACTATGTCATCTTGGCACACCTGATCAAACTGCGTCACACCGAAGCCCAGATAGTTTGCATTAAACCCGAAATGCAGTCTAGCACTGGGTAAACTAAGCAACAAAGTCGAAAAAAATCATCTCACTGGACTGTTGAACAGCTAAAATCCTACATCAGCCAAGAACGGAACAACATTCCTCACCCAAAACTCCAGCAATTGTTTCATCACTTCCCAGATGTTTACAGACTGTTGTAAAGAGAAGAGGGGACTCTACACAATGATGGACATGCCCAGGATCTACTTTTTTTGAGTTAATTTTTCAAATGAAATGGAAAAATATCTAACGTTCAAATTAGGATCTGTCCCATGTTCTGTTGTGAGCAAAATATGGCAATAAGAGATTTCCAAATCATTGCATTCTGGTTTTCAGTACAGTAGAGCTGAGCAGATCAAGAAAAATTTGTCGGACTTCATCAGGAAATTTGCAGAGAAGTAATTACTAATGTCCGTTATTGTGCTCATACTTATATTCTCCTAACCGTTCACCTCTCCTGCCACTCCTGCCGCACCCTGCCCAATCTTTCTGAGTCTCCAACATGTCGCATCTCCAGCTCAGTGATGACTCTAGGCTGGGGAGCAACCCCAGAGTTTTCTACACATGCGCAGTGACTTCCAGGGCACTGTGGTTGGAAGTCTTGGCCCACATGGGACGTGAACTTTGGGGTCAGCTCATGGCAGGACGCCCCAGCCTAGAGTGAACACTGGGCTGGAGACGCCATGTCACAGTGGTGCAGATGAACAGAAAGCAAGCAAGGACCAGGGAAGGATGCAGAGAGCTGAGCAGTGACATTAAGTATTTTTTTCTTTTCAACCTTTTGCTGGTGCTCTACTATTCAGCAAAACGACAAACGCAGCTGGACACCATTTTGCTGAATTCTCCAGAATGAGGATTTTTCTAAAAATTTGACTATTATTCAATTCAATTAGCATACATTTGCCCATCTCTACTTTATACTTTACATGGGGTCCCAAATTTCTGGAATTACCGTATATACCCATGTATAAGCCGAGATTTTCAGCCCATTTTTTAGGGCTGAAAGTCCCCCTCTCGGCTTATACGCGGGTCATATACAGGGGTCGGCGGGGGAGAGGGGGCGGGGGTTTCGGATCATACTCACCCCTCCGCCGGCGCGGTCTCTGCAGCCCCCCTGCTTCTCCATGATCTCCGGCTCCTTCCTGCAGCAGTCACATGGCACCGCTCATTAAAGTCATGAATATGCACATATTCATGACTTTAATGAGCGGTAGCACGTGACTGCTGCAGGACTGAAGTGCTGCGGAGAGCGCCGGGAGAAGAGGAGAGGCTGCAGGGATGCGTGGAGGAAGGGTGAGTATAGCAATATTTACCTGTCCCCGTGCCACCGCTGCGCTGCTCCCTCGGTCTGACTCCTCTGGCTGTGAATGTTCAGGCAGAGGGCGCGATGACGTCGTTAGTGTCCCAGAGCATTCACAGCCAGAGGAGTCAGACCGAGGGAGCAGCGCGCAGCGGTGCAGAGAGGACAGGTAAATACCTCAGGTGCCGGGGTCCTGAGCGAGCGGTGACACCGGCACCTGTCCCCCAGCGATGAGAGGTGAGTATGCCATTTTTTTTTTTTTGCAGCAGCAGCATATGAGGCCTATACTATGGGGCATAATTATGCAGCATATGGGGGCATAATCTGGAGCATATGGGGGCATATATGGAGCATATGGGGGCATAAGCTGTGGAACATATGGGGCATAATCTGGAGCATATGGGGGCATAATCTGAAGCATATGGGGGCATAAGCTGTGAACATATGGGGCATAATCTGGAGCATATGGGGGCATAAGCTGTGGAACATATGGGTCCATAATATATAGCATATGGGGCATAATCTGTGGAACATATGGGCATAATCTGGAGCATATGGGGGCATAATCTGTGGAACATATGGGGCATAATCTGGAGCATATGGGAGCATATGGGGCATAATCTGTGGAACATATGGGGGCATAATCTGGATCATATGGGGGCATAATCTGTGGATCATACGGGGGCATAATCTGTGGAATATATGGGGGCATAATCTAGAGCATATGGGGGCATAATCTCTGAAGCATATTGGGCATAATCTGGAGCATATGGAGGCATAATCTGTGGAGCATATTGGGCATAATCTGTGCAGCATATGGGGGCATAATCTGTGGTGCATCATATGGGGGCATAATCATTTTTCACCCTAGGTTTATACACGAGTCAATAAGTTTTCCCAGTTTTTTGTGGCAAAATTAGGGGGGTCGGCTTATACACGGGTCGGCTTATACATGAGTATATACGGTAGTTAGTATTTATTTTATTATTTAATATAATTTTGAGTTTTTTTTTAATTCAATGACCGGACAACCCCTTTTGAGCATATTTAACAACATGAGAGAAAAATAATCTCAAAAGAAAAGCAAACAGCATAATATCGCAATACAAAATGTCGTCCAAAGTGAAAACCATAAGGCAGGCTCCTCACCCAAGCTCGTGCTCTGGATTGAACTAGTTTGCAGCTCTTCATTTTGTAAAGTTATTCATGATACGTGGAACATTTCTATCCCTTTTTAGCTAATTAAGATTTCATAATTTTATATTGTCTCCAATTCAACTGGTAAGAGATGATGCCATGAATAATAACTTACCGGTATCAGAAGGGACATAATTAAAAATACAATCCTGTCTTGTTGACTTAATAGGAAATAGCTTACATTTAATAAAAGGTTATCAAAGATTATCAAAACATTCATGAGTAATGGTTCACTTAATTTAATAACAAACAAAAAAGATAAAATGATATAAGAAGATTAATAATAATTATAGTAATAATAACAACAATAAAGAGAAACATTTAAATGTTTAATATTACCAAGTTATTATATTTTTTTAATGAAAAAAATGAATAAAAAAGATTTAATACA
This sequence comes from Oophaga sylvatica, assembly GCA_033576555.1. NCBI lineage: Eukaryota > Metazoa > Chordata > Amphibia > Anura > Dendrobatidae > Oophaga > Oophaga sylvatica. The sequence goes on along the minus strand of JARQOD010000001.1, from coordinate 13,897,650 downwards.
ATTTAATTTTAATTTAACCTTTAAACAATTTGTTTGAAAATTATGTTTTATTCCATAGTATTTTGGAATAAAAAAGTCAATTTTTTTAACTATTTGCTTCATTATTATATATGTGTATATATGTGTGTATAAATATATATATATATGTATATATACTGTATATACTCGAGTATAAGCCAACCCGAGTATAAGCTGAGGCACCTAATTTTGCCATGGAAAACAGGGTAAGCTTTTTGACTCGAGTATAAGCCGGGTATACATTGTCCCCTCATCCCTGTCCTGCTCTGTGTGGCTCCCCTATCCCATCCTTCTATACATTGCTCGGCTCCCCCGTCCCATCCTTCTATACATTGCATGGTTCCCTAGTCCCATCCTTCTATACATTGCTCGGCTCCCCCGTCCCACCCTTCTATACATTGCTCGGCTCCCCCGTCCCATCCTTCTATACATTGCACGGTTCCCTAGTCCCATCCTTCTATACATTGCTCGGCTCCCCTGTCCTATCCTTCTATACATTGCTTGGCTCCCCCCCAGTCCCATCCTTCTATGTATGGCTCGGCTCCCCATCTTCTGTCCTCCTCTGTGCTCCCCCATCCTCCTCCGTGCTCCCTGTCCTCCTCTGTGCTCCCCCTTCCTCCTCCGTGCTCCCCCGTCCTCCTCCGTGCTCCCCCATCCTCCTCTGTGCTCCCCATCATCATTTGTGCTCCCTGTCCTCCTCTGTACTCCTCCGTGCTCCCTTGTACTCCTCCGTGCTCCCGTTATACTCACCCTCCTCGCGCCATCGCTGCACGTCCCTGTGTCACTGTTGTCCCAGCTTCCTGAAGCTCTCCTGTGCTGAGCGGTCACTTGGTACCGCTCATTAAGTTAATGAATATGCACTCCACGCCTATGGGAGTGGAGATGCGTGCATATTCATTACCTTAATGAGCGGTACCCTGTGACCGCTCAGCACAGGAGAGCTTCAGGAAGCCGGTACAATGGAGACTCAGGGACATTCAGCGATGGCACAGGGAGGGTGAGTATGATGTTACAGCCGCCGGCTCCTGATGCTCCCCCTCCCCCACTGGCTTTCTGCACAATGACTCGTGTATAAGCTGAGGGGGGCATTTTCAGCACCAAAAAATGTGCTGAAAATCTCGGCTTATACACGCGTACATATGGTATATAAAATTTTTGTTCACTGTTGAATATGGGGAGGTAGAAATTCAGTATTATTGTGTTTTTGACTATGTAGATTTTCATATTAAATTATTTAAAAAAATTATGGGAAGATACTTTAAAAATTTAGAATGAAACAATCAGATATATAGTCTAGTAGGAATATATACTATATAAAAAATAACATAAAAAAATAAAAATTCCAAATATCTGTAAGACCGTTGTATTATTTCCACCAGTTAATGATTCCCATTAATCATATTGTTTGGAGCAGTACCCTTAAAATATATATTTGTAAGCATGAGTCTGACATGATGGTCCCTGATGGGAACTATGGTACAAATTTTAACCCTCGTCTTAATGAATGAGTCGATTTCTCTCATATGTATTTGACGGGAAACTACAATGACTTGTCAAACATACAACGACTTGGGTGCAAGCAATAAACAAGTGTGGATAGTTCAATTCCCATTTTCCGCATGAATGTGAAGTATTGATGTACAGCCTGTGAACTGTAGCCCTTTCTCTATTCAGGACTATGTGAGAATACCGGAAGGCCATGGATACAGAGGACCTATTGTTTTTCTCCGGATTCCCCCTGAATTAGAACTTTAGACCCATATTAGCGTGTGTCACCATCTCATTTTTTATCCTTAAGGTCAAGAGAAGTGGTTTGCCACAAAATTAATGGAATAAGTAGATAAGTATAAAAAAAAAGTTACCAAACGAGAACATTTTTTTCTAAAAAGGCTTGGTCAATGTGTGCATCAAGCCTCCATTAGGAGACTTCCTCGCAGATTTACAGCTCATTGGAAAAATAGTATGATGCTATTCTGATAAAATGTCAACGTGCCGGAAACTCAATGGGGTCAACAGTCAGTGGGGTCTCTTGTGCGTCATTTATGTCTGTCATGCTGTCATGTAATGGTTCCTATCATAAAACAGAAAAATGGAAATGAAATGAAAATGTAGATACCAAGCCTAGGAGAAGAAATGTCAGTGATGTGTGAAGTTTGGTTGGGTATGGAGAAGTCAAGCAAGAATGATGGCTACAGAAAGGATGTTAAAGTGATTCATAGGAAAGGATGAAATAGCTTTCTGATTAAAAAAAGATAAAAGGACCCTATTGAGGCCAGAAACTTATAAGATGATGAATTGAATAATGCAGAATATGTTGGGGCTATAAAAGCCAAAGGAAAGTCATTAATGGAAAGTCAAGTGGCTCAACTTTGACAATGACAATTTGTCTATGCTTAGAATTTGGGAGTGGGGCAGTATTTGACGTTTCATGAAGTTTCCACCCTCTGGAACTTTGCAAATTTCCACTTTGATATTATTTTCACATTGCACCTCAAATCAATTTTTTGGTAAACCCCCCAAAAACACCCTTTTTTAAGAGTTATTCGGGACTTTGGTTATTTTGTTGTATGGGGCTAAGAACTTACCGGCCAGCGACAATTTCTACTGGTTCAGACGGTGACTCTTCTGCTTCTTGTGATCTTACGTCAACAGAGAAGCTTTTCTTTTTCAAGTCTGCTCTGTCGATGTGGCGTCATTGCTACCGTCATGCTTTTTTACAGCCGGCTCACCATAGCAAGGCAGTTAGAAGCCATCTGTGTATTAGCATGACATCAAAAATATTTAGAGTTGAGAGTTCTCAGTGGTTGATACCTTTTAATGGCTAACTGAAAAGATGGTAACAAATTGCAAGCTTTCGAGACTACGCAGGTCTCTTCATCAGGCTGAACTAATACAAAATCTGAAGAATCACATATTTATACACAAAAACACATACTGGCTAACACGGTACAAAGATATACATCTTTACTGTATTAGCATGACATCAGCAGTGATGCCCTGTCGACAGGGAAAAGTGGAAGAGAAGAAAAAATAAGCAAAGTCTCAGATGACCCCTTAAATCTGTTTAAAGTGGCTGGACTATCAAAAATAATTATCACCTATCCTTCTAATTGTATAGATAAATTTCAGATCATGGTGGATCCTACTGGTGGGACCTCTACAAATCAAGAGGAGTAATGGTCCATGTAATCCATTGGGATAACGTAGTGGTCGCACATGTTTGCATTTACTCCATTTATTGCCCTTTGGAATGACAGATATATATATATATATATTATGTCACTTGGATACAGTCATCGCCAAAAGTATTGGCACCCTTGAAATTGTTACAGAAAATGAAGTATTTCTACCAGAAAATTTGCAAAAGAAGAGGAGTCCAAACTTCCAGTTGAGAGGTGAAAGAAGCTTGTTGATGGTTATAGGAAACGATTGATTGCAGTTATTTATTCCAGAGGGAGTATAACTAAATATTAAGTTAGTATTACATATGGTCTGTCTCATTATCTTGTGGATGGACGGTAAAAGTCTAACCACTTTAAGAACATTGAGGGTACTCTTTGAATTTATTTGCACAGTATGAATTGTGTTCTTCAGATCTTTATATATATTTAATATATGACAGGCCAGTTACCAAACCATTGTTATCTCAGTAATTGTTACTGACAAGCTTACAGACTGCACGTAAGACCAAGCCTCAAAGCGTACAGAGCTTATAGACTTGATGACCCATGTAGAATACATTTTCGTTGAATAAATACATAATTTATTAACATTTATTGAACTTCAATTAATAATAGATGGCCACTGCCACGATAGTCTGGGATCTGCTCCAGTCCCAAGCCATCCTCATTAGCTCCCACAATTCAAAAACTCCACAGTAGGTGAAGGCACGCGTCTTTCCTCCAAATTGCTTCTCTGTATGTCTGGGTCACCAGCTTTGTGATAAATCACAGTGAATTAGTCCTAAATGTATAGCTATGGCAAAAAAAAAAATGATGGTCTTTGAATAAGAAAAATGTCTCACTTTTTTGCCATCGTGAAACTCAATCCAGCATTCATAATGGTCGTATTATACAGGCACTTTACAATCAAGGGGTTGGTTAAAACTGAATAGCTGCAACTCTTTCCATAAGTCTGTCTGATCGCACATCTTATGTTGCAGCATTGTTGTAAAATTATACCTTAGCTTTTTTATTGTACAAAGAAAGCAAAATACCTCTGAAATCATACAGTTGAAAAAATATGTATATATCCAAGGGCAGTTATATGTTTAATGAAAGCATATTTTTTATTTCCAATTGTTTTTCAAATAGACAATTACGAAAAAAAATTAACATTTAGTTTCTGCAGCCTTTATTCACAACTGTACATAGTTGGCTGCAGAATAAGTTTGTAAGTCTAATCTCTCTTCTCCTTAAAGGGAATATGTCACCAGATTTTTGCTACCTCATGTGAGAACAGCATAACATAGAAAAAGAGACCCTGATTCCAGAAATGTATCACTTAGTTTACTAGGTGCAGCAGTTGTGACACAATCAGAGTTTTTGTAAGTAAACAACATTACACAGCCTGATAAGTGACACATCATTGAAATCTGTGCTTCAGGCTGTATCTCCTGCTGCCTTCAGGTTACAAAGTAAAAACCTGCTGACAGATTCCATTTTACTTTCTTTTGAACTAACAATTTAACTTTGCTGGAGTCATAAATGAGCTTAGAAGAGTTCAGGAGAAGTGAGATAATAGTTACAGGCACTTCAGAATGAGCTCACTTACAGATTCTTTGTAAATTGATTCTGCAGCCAGCTATGTACTGTAATACATAGAGGCTGTAGAAGATAAAAAGTTCAATAATGTTAAAACAATATAAATCATTTTAGCCAACAATAAATGCATTTAAGTACAAAACAATACATCCAAAAGTGTTCATATCGCATTTCAGTTCTCCCTTTAGATCTGTCTCAGAAGATAACATAAAAAGCATGTTTCCTCATGATGATATGACAAAATTGTTTGATTTACCAGTGCAGGTTAATTCATTGCCAAGACTAAAAGTGTCCTGCATTGGGTGGTCCCATCAAGGCAACCTCTGACCGTATGCAACAGTTGAACATATGAATATAATAGTGTGATCCTGCACGCATAACCACTTATAGCATGGTCTCATAAAGGCAAACAAAAGTAGTTTCACATGTCAATCATTCCAATGAAAGGCCACCATGTAATATATGGAAAAGTAAAGCCTGCCAGAACTGAAGGCAGACTTAGGGCCTCCATATACATTAGCCTAATATCAGCTAAACCCACCACTATAGATGGGTTTAGACAACTGCGTAAGGGAGTTCCGGACAACTGATTGTTGAGGAAGCTAAAGATCCATCATGTCCGATTTTGGACTGCTGATCCATTTATTCTTCCGGATTTAAGCCTGGCGGACTCTCTTTGAGAGTGAACACTGGCACACTTGGCCGCTTGAGAGCTCCTGTGTATTTGGGAGCCAACTGAGATGGCTGTTATCCAAAAGATCGGCTGAACGATAACCATCTGATGTGTATGGTGGACATCAGATAGATGTCTTGGCTTACTCAAAGAGGGGTCCAAAGGACTATCTTCTAAAATGTATGTATGCCCTTATGATAGAGCATATGGAAAGGGGTTGATTAGATAAGATCATCCCTTTCCAAGGCAGCCTACAAAATAATAAATCAACGTCGGACAAAATAGTCATAGAGTGAACAGGTGGAGACTAGATGGACCTACAGGGACCAGCAGCTCTGCAACTACTTTTGCCTAAATTTAAACATGTACAATATGGTCTTAGAATTTGTACTTACTAAATGTCATGATAACTTTACGAGTGTACGTCTATGAAGGCTCAAAATTACTTTTTTAATTTATTTAGTCCATATCTTGATGTAAATGCATTAATCTTGTTATTATATGTCCTGAAACATGCAGTTCTTGGAGAAATACTTAAAACAGAAAAATAGTTCAAGTGCCAAAAGTTCAAGCAGACAACACGGTCACTTGAGGAGCCATTACATGGGTGCAATGTATACATATAAAGTGAAGAAGGTTGGCCTTCTTCAATCAGCTGGATAATCTGCTTCAGCTTCTGGGGTTTTATCAGCATTTGCCCACAGAAAATGGTTAAAAGTGTCCCCTTCACGTTAAACCTGCAGGAGCTTTTCTGACCTCCAATTCTAAATTCGATTCCATATGCATTAATAAGAATGCTCTTCTGGGAAGGCTGTCTACAAGATTTTGGAAGGTGTCAATGGGAATGTTTGCTCATCCATCCAGAAGAGCATTAGTGAGGCTAAACCCTGATGAGAGGACCGAGCTCATAATGTCTGTTCTAGTTCATTGCAAAGGTATTTGATGGGATGGAGGTCCGGGCTCTGTGCAAAATGTTTGAAACTTCTATATAGATTAATAAAGATTAATAGAGAGAACCATCCATACATGGGTCATATATCCATTTTGGACAAAATACAAATTAATCACATTCTCCAATTAAATGCATGGTCTCAACGGTGAAACATTTTTGGCATATACAATGGATAAGTCATAAATGTCCAAAATGAGACAAGTCCTCTAAGAGAGCACTTACTTTTCACATGGGTGATAAGACTGTGTTATCGGTTTCTTATCATGGTAGTATGGTAAATGTCTAATGTTAGATCTGGCAGATAATCCCAGCACCGTAACCTCGCCTTGCTTGGGTCATTGTTTATGTCTCTTAATGGATATTGCACTTTTTTTCTCATAGTGAATTTGAACCACCTTCGTAAAAGTAGCAAAGATGTGACTCCGAGTAGAAAATGATTAGATTAATGTTCACCAAACGCTATTAGATAACGGGAAGACCAGAAGTAATCAGATTAGTGCAGACGAGGAGTCGGTGTAGGAATGAAGAACATATTCCGAAACAGTCACCTCCATGACACAATCCCGTTATACCCAGCTATTTACATTGCTCTGAGTCCACACTCAAGGAAGGAGTGCGATTGTAGTTGGCATGCCCTCGTACTATCCCAGATGGTTGTTTATTACAGAAAATGAGCCTTCAAACAGCAGTGCCCCCGACTCTCTGTTTTGGATTCAGGCAATACGTGTTTATTACAGTTAAAATGAAATGTGTCGGAGCCTCTCCAAGATTTTCTTTGATCGATGGCCATGCCAAGGGCAAAAAAAAGTTGCAATCATAAAATGACTTAACCAGAAAAAGTGGTCTCTAATTAGAACATAGACATAATCCCCGGCTGCCACGTCAACATCTTCACTGACTTGTGCGAATGCCGGGATTCTTAAGGAATGGAGCATTGGGAAAAGAAAAATAAATCTAACATGCAGTGAAAATACAAAGAAGTTAAGTATATCTATAGGAAAACGTCAGAAATATCAGCCAGGCATCGATTCTAGCACAGAATAGACTTATCATCCAGCACTGAGCAAACATAACACAAAAAACTACTTTCCTGATCAAAATAATACTTTGATCAGAATATTTTACTTTGGAATTTTTAATTTTTTTAAACTGTAATTTTTTTTCCCAATTTTACAGTGCCAATTTTCTCAATGGTCAGTATGTGGTATTAGCTCAACTTACTTGAATGCTATAATACCAGACTGAGCCGATGAATATACATTTTTTTCAATCATTCATGCAAACTTAATGTATGTTCACATCTAGTTTATTGACATGGATTTTCCTGGACGATAATTTCTTTAAAAAATGTTCAAAACTATTTTTTGTGTATTTTTTAGTGTTGTTCACACATTTAGCTTGGAGGGTGCTTTGTGGGCTTGAAAATGTCGAAGTTGTTTTTCAGTCAAAATGGCTAAAGATCTTATGTAATCATGTGGAAAAAAATAGCAACTAAAGGCGTGTTTTGACAATGATTTAAAAGAAGGCTCAGCGAATGTTGACACAGAATTATTTTACGTGGGTTTTGGAGTGGATTTTGCTACAAAATCTAAATCAAAAACCAATTCAAATATTCAATTCAAATAAGCTTTTGTCTTATTTCAATGGTAAAACTCGTCTGTAGCGCATGTGACGCGCACACGGTACCAGGGCTATGGGGTACTCGGCACCGAGCCCATGGAAGTCTATGGGGGATGTCACTGGCAGCAGAGCTCGGTCCGTGGCCCTGGGCGGTCATACAAAGGGGGATATTTACAGGGGATTGTTAATTGTTCGTGACGCCACCTGTGGTTTCTGATCAGATTGACCAGCGCTGCAAGATGGATCTTCTGAGGGGATGTTATGGGCAGCTGGATGTTAAGTCCCCCACAGGTGGGACTGTTCCCTCAAAGTCTATGGTGGTGCAGGGTGCAGGCAAATAAGCAGTCACACACAGTTCAGTCTCTTTCCATACCTTTACTGGTAGATGTTGCAGGTATGTCCCGGGAAGCTGGTCAGGTTGGAGAATGCACATTCAGGGAATTGCTGAGCAGGTTTAAGGCCTCCTGTTTCCCTTGAAATGTATGTGAGTCCAAACTTGCATAAAGTCAAGTTTAACTCTTACTATAGCAGCTACGCCCGGCCGACATTGTGGTAGAGTCTTTTCTGTCTCTGATGCTCAGATGTTGGCAAGAACGAAGTCCTTCTAAGCTTGGCCTTGCTAAAAGTCCTTGTTCTCCCTGACTCCAGTTACGTATCAACACTTAGGGCTACCCTCTGCGACTTGAAGTCCAGCAGGGCCTCCGGATTTTCTATCACTAGCCGTGAAGTACTAGCAATTAGTGTTGAGCGATACGATAATGCAAATATCGGCTATCGGCCGATATTAGCTCTATCGGCCTTTCGATAATTCGTTTCGATATTTTCGTCTTATCGAATACCGGAATCGGAAGTTCCCATAATTCTTTGAGAGGCAATGTGATTTTATTCAGCCAATAAGGAATCCTAAGAAGTGTGGGCACATCCTGTACTGCTGCGGTCATGTTAACTAATGGCATGGCTGTGATTGGATGCTGAAATGATGTCAGAATGCACTATAAAAGGCGCCGCCGCCATTTTAGCGTCACTGTGCAGTGAATTCAGTAAGGGACAGAACGCTGCTGTGCTGACTCTGAGGGACAGTTAAAGATTGCGATTTAGTGTACTGTGCTGTAGGCAGGCTAGCACCAACCGCTGTGTAAAGCTTCCTTTTGCCTGCAGTGTTGTTTTAACAGCTCTGTAAGGTGTGTGTGAGTGCAGGTGACGCTGCAGTTTGCTCTGCATGCAACGCTGTCTGTAGGCATCTGCACCTGTCACTCACAGACTCTTTTTTTTTTTCCTTCAGTGTAATTCTTGCTGCTCCATGCAATTTAACTATTAGTGTGACTCGCTTTCATCCGTATCCAATACATTGGTTGCAAACACTATAGAAGTAGACAAAGGAGTAGCCTTTCACAGATTGTGAACAGTTGTGTTTCAGTGTTCACTTCAGTCTGTGTTTTTTATTTTTTGAGTGCACATCACGCTCCAGTTACTTGTTCAAGCACTGCTGCTTGTACTCTGCTGAGCGTGTCTCAGTGCCTCATCCTTTTCATTTATCTCCAATTGGTTCTGCTCCATCCCATTTAAAATATAATCTATTAGTGTGACGCGGTTCCATCCGTATCCAATACATTGGTTGCAAACACTATAGAAGTAGACAAAGGAGTAGCCTTTCACAGATTGTGATTTGTGAACAGTTGTGTTTCGGTGTTCACTTCAGTCTCTGCTTAATAACCACACTTAGGCCTTATAACTTTTCTGACTTTCTTTATCAATCTACCAAGATGAAGAAGTCAGTGAGTAAGGCACGTGGTCGTGGCCGTGGAGTTTCAGCAGGGAGAGGACGTGGGGATTCTGTGTCTGCTGCCGCCCTCAGTGACACAGCATCCACCATTTATCCCCGTGAGCGTTCCTTTATGCGCACTTTGGTAGGAGCTTGGCGTGCCCCCCTGCTGCGGGAAGAACAAATTGAAGCCGTTGTTGGTTGGATGGCAGCCAATGCATCAACTTCAATTCCTTCCACCTCCTCTCAGGAACACAACACTGTTGAGCAACCATCTGTCTGTTCACCGCCTGTCAAATTGCCAAGGCAGTCAGAGAGTTCTGTACAGGAGCCAGCTGAGTCTCTGCTTCTGTTCTCAGAATCTGTTGGCTCGCAAACACGGGCACAGGCAAGCAGCATTCTGCAATTTGAAGAAGAGGGAGTATGCAGTGATGCGCAACAGCTGTGTCTCTCTCAATCTGAAGAGGCGGGTGAGCCAGTGCCGATGGACAGCACACCGCAGAACGCATCTTATGATGATGATGAGACTCAGGTGCCAGGTTTTGTGGAGCATGGTGCTGCCCAGACCATCCAACAGCAGCAGGTGTTGGAAGAGGGTAGTGGAGATGATGAAGTCCGAGACCCAACATGGCGTGAGCAACAGCAAGGTGGTGAGAGCAGCTCTGAGGAAGAGATTGTCCCAACGGTACAAAGAGGACAGAGAGGTAGGCTGCAGACTCGCTTGCCTGTAGCCTCCAGTTTGGCACCTGTTGGGAGCAGTTCTCTTAGAAATGTCAAAATTGGCGCTCCCATTATTTGCACTGCGTGGTCCTTTTTTGACAGACTTGTAGATAATATTTGCTATGTTCAATGCAAGCTGTGTAAGCAAAAAGTTAAAAGAGGTAAAAATATCAGGAACCTGAATACCACAAATATGTGGACACATGTACGGCCAACCTACAGCAGCACCTAAATCTTTACGTCATGTTCGAGCCTCTACCTCCAGCTCTCACACACCTGTTTTGGCTTCCTCACAGGATCTCCATGGAAGAACCTCGGTCACTGTTGTCCATAGAGAAACTGTTATTCCACCCACTGCAGCAAGTTCACAGTCATCGTCACACTCCCAGTACAAAAAACAGCCATCGGTAACACAGGCATGGGATAAAAGACGGCCATACTCGGCAAACCATCCACGAGCACAGGCTCTGAATGCTGGCCTTGCAAAACTCCTGTCCCTTGAAATGCTGTCATTCAGGCTGGTGGAGACTGACAGTTTCAGGAACTTTATGGCATTGGCATTGGCAGTCCCACAATATAATGTGCCAAGCCGATTTTATTTCAGCAGGCAAGCTGTCCCTGCTCTGCAAAAACATGTCGAGGGAAACATTAAACATGCGCTACTAAACGCCGTCAGTAGCAGGGTCCACCTGACCACCGATGCGTGGACCAGTACCCATGGCCAGGGACGATACCTTTCCCTCACTGCCCATTGGGTCAATGTTGTGGAGCCGGGTACAGATGTTGCCAGTGGCGCTGTACGTGTTCTGCCAACTCCAAGGATTGCAGGAATCCAGTCTGTGCACATTGATTCCTCCTCCTACTCCAGTTCCTCAGAATCATCGCTGCACGAGCCGTCACGGTATACCTCCACATGGACCCGTGAACGCTTACCTGTTGCGACCGATATGAGCACAGCCGTGGCCAAACGTCAACAGGCCGTCCTGAAATTAATTCCCATGGGGAATCGAAGCCACACAGCGCAGGAGCTCTGGGATGCCATCAAGCAGGAGAGCGACGTGTGGTTTTTGTCAGCTAATCTCCAGCCAAGCTTGGTAGTGTGTGACAATGGCCGAAAACTGGTGGCAGCTCTGGGCCTTGGCAACCTCACTCACATACCATGTCTGGCACATGTGCTCAACTTGGTCGTGCAGAGGTTTTTGAGGGACTATCCGGATCTTGATGCACTGCTGCACAAGGTCCGCCTAGAGTGCGCTCACTTGCGACGTTCCAGCATGGCCAGATCGCGCATTGCAGCTCTGCAAGTCAGATTTTGCCTTCCTGAACATCGCATCATATGTGACGTACCCACCAGGTGGAATTCCACGTTACATATGTTGGAGCGGTTGTGTGAGCAGCAGCCAGCAGTAATGGAGTATCAGCTGCAACAGGCGCAATCAACTCGCAATTTGCGCCGTTCACACTTCACCACTACTGAGTGGGCCTCTATGAAGGACATCTGCGACGTTTTGCGTGCGTTTGATGTCTCAACGCGGATGGCGAGTGCAGATGATGCACTAGTCAGCATGACTGTCCCCCTTATCTGCCTGCTTCAGAAATCACTGAAAGCACTAAAGGAAGAGGTTTTGAAACAGGTGGAGGATGAGGAGTCACAAATTCAATTACCTTCAGGACAGTCAGCGCAACGTGGTTCCTCACAAAGGGCTGGGCAGGGCTCTCTTTGTGAGGAGGAGGAGGAGGAGTCAATGGAGGAGGAAGAAATCCCTACAGAGGAAGGTACACAACGCTGTAGTCAGTATGTAGAGCGAGGGTGGGGTGATGCAGAGGAGACAGAGATGACGCCTCTTCCAGAGGACAGCCTTTGTTGGCCAGTTGGGAGTCTGCAGCACATGGTTGATTTCATGCTTCAGTGCCTAAGAAACGACCGCCGCATCGCCCACATTCTCACCACGTCAGATTATTGGGTGTACACCCTCCTAGACCCTCGCTACCGGGACAACTTACAAACCCTCATCACACCGGTGAACCGGGACCGTAAAATGCAGGAGTACCAAGACACACTGGTGCAATCCATACTGTTGTACATTCCAGCCGAGAGAGATGCTGCTGCTGCTGCTGTGCTACTGCTTTACAAAGCAGCTCTGTGCGTCGAGGCAGTGTAGACACCTCTACAACAAGAGGGAGCAGAAGCAGCGCCTCTGCACAGGGCAAGAACTGTATGTTACAAATGTGGCAAAGTTTTGTGACAGCGCCAGCAAGGTCTACACCATCCGAGACGGCTCCAGTCACCAGGAAGAAACGTTTCCGTAAGATGGTGACAGACTACTTGGCTTTCCCTCTAAGTGTACTCCCAGATGCCTCTTCCCCTTTCAAATTTTGGGTCTCTAAGTTGGATACGTGGCCAGAGCTTAGCCAGTATGCATTGGAGGTGCTGGCTTGCCCTGCTGCCAGTGTATTATCTGAGCGCGTCTTTAGTGCTGCAGGTGGTGTAGTAACAGACCGTCGCATGCGACTATCCTCAGAGAATGTAGACCGGCTTACTTTTCTGAAAATGAACAAGGCATGGATCTCACCTGAATTTGCCTGTCCGTTTTCAGATTAAATAACTGTTTGGCAACGTTTTCCATGTCTCCGGTTATGTTCATCTTTCTACCACCTGAACTCTACTCCCTGGGCTACAACACCGCCATTTGTTGCTCGTAAGTAATTGGCAGGGGTACTGACTCCTGGCCAGCCTGGTTACAGCACGACAGCTGTTTCCTGGCAGTGTGAACGTCAATTATCCTCCAATAAGTTGTGCTGTCGTGTTGCATTCGGGTTAGCCGACTCTATGGTGCCTGCAGTTTAGGTGATTCCTATGTGTGCTGTGGGATATGTAAATAAAGGCGGTTTCCATTGTGACAATAGGATAAGCACCCACTGTAGGACTGTGTGATTCTGTAACTGCGGACGGCTTGCGTCCTGTCAACTTACATTTTCATGGGTGCGTTCTTCTACCCGTCCGGGTCCAGTACCGTCAAGTGGTTCTCCCCAGTGCCTTTGGCCTAGGTGCCTCCATCTCCGTATTCGAGTTCCAGCAACGTCTGCTGGTCCTTGGTAGTGCTTTGGAGCACAGGTACCTCCTGCTTAGTAACCGTGTCACAGTAACGTCAGCTGGTACTCGGTTGTGACATTGCCTCTTTTCCTTCTGCTACCCGTCCGGGTCCAGTACCGTCAAGTGGTTCTCCCCAGTGCCTTTGGCCTAGGTGCCTCCATCTCCGTATCCGAGTTCCAGCAACGTCTGCTGGTCCTTGGTAGTGCTTTGGAGCACAGGTACCTCTTGCTTAGTAACCGTGTCACAGTAACGTCAGCTGGTACTCGGTTGTGACATTGCCTCTTTTCCTTCTGCTACCCGTCCGGGGTCCAGCACAGTCAGCTGGTCCTTGTTACTTCCATTGTCTCTTGCTCCATCTGATACCCGTCAGGGTTCCAGTAACGTCAGCTGTTTCTCGGAAATTAGACGACATTAAAGACCACCCAGAAGAAGATGACGACAACAAGGACGACGAGCATGAAGCCAACCAGCCTGAACACCATCACAAAGAAAAAATAAAAGATTACCAAGAAGAAGATCACCAACAGGACAAAGAAGGTTAAGACAAACTACAAGATACAGAACAAGAGACAGAAGAACAATAAGCAGAAGATCAAAAAGCAGAAGAACATGAAGTATAAGACCAAAATGAAGAGCAAAATATATGCTCTAAATTATAAGCAGAAGAAGACTAAGCAGTGTATGGGGGTGAGTCCGTTCCTCCTCGTGGTGCCCCTGGAAAATGCCTGCTGCTGCAGGCTAAACTGAACACGGACAAATACTGTTGTAATTTAAATCTTTTGTGACAGCAAGAACGGAAGGATGAACAATTCATACTTTTACAGATTACAAGTACAGGAATCTCTGTCACAAATAAGAATATGATGAAAAAGATGAAGAGGAAGAAGATGAAGAATTTGAATATGAAGAAGATTAATTAGTTTAATAATAACAATATGAGTAATGTAAACAAAAACATGAATAGCAAGAAGTTTAAGAAGAAGATTAAGAAGGTGAAGATGAAGAATAATTTGATGAGAAAGATGATGTGCTGCTGAAGATTATGAAGGAGAAAGTGTGGCACTGGCAAAAGTTAAAAAGGTGAAGAGCATGGAAGTTGTGAAACATACATATTTGCCAAAATAGAAAAAAGGTTAACAACATTGTCAATTTGTTAGTCAATCCAAACGTATTTCCAAAAAAATATATATTAATGCTATTCCAATGCATTGGGTTAAACATGTATGCCTTTATTGTCTCCTCAACCTCCCCCAATACATTCTACATTAGTCTTTGTTGTTTTCCTTCATGTACAATTAACCAACAAGGCAAGAATGTTTTTTTTTAATTTCGATATTTTGTTCCCATAGACTTACATTGGACTTCCGGTATCGAAATCGGATATCGACGATATTTAGTGCTATCGGCGATACAATTTCGATACGATATTTTTAGATATCGAGCAATATCGCTCAACACTACTAGCAATGCTTTCGACCCGGTGTCCGGTCAATTTAGTGAAGGTGATCTGTCACCTAAGTCACTTTTCCTTCTTTCACCACTCGCCTGTCGCCCTGCTCTTACCCTTAACATAAGCACGGGTAGCAGTAGGTGTAGTTGTCAGCTTTCCTTCCAATGCTCGCTGACCTGCTCTCAGTTGACTCGATGTTATAACTGCTGTAGTCCCCTTCCTTCTTTCCTTTCTAAACTCTGTCCAGAGCAGCTCACAGGACGTTCCATCAGACTGTATACACGCTGTAGCTCCGAGAGTCACTTTCCACGTTCCTAGGGAACACAGGCAGCTTGTTCTGAGATAACGGCTTCAGATGTAGCTCTGACTAGGCTAGAGTAATTTCCTCCACTCGTACTAGCCTCCACTTCGGCTCAAGATGAACTACCTGAGCTCTGTCAGGAATCAGTCTTCTCTCCTCTCCCTCCAAGACCAGAACTTGAACTTACTAGACCGAACTGGTCTGCACTGGCTTGACTGAACACCAACTCAGACTCCTCTCCAACTCCCTCCAGTCTGATCTGATTGCTACGTCTCACTAACAGTGTTGAGCGATACTGCTCGATATCTAAAAATATCGGATCGGAATGGTATCGCCGATATCACTAAAATATCGGCGATACCCGATACCGATACCGGAAGTCCCATGTAAGTCTATGGGAACAAAATATCGCAACTAAAAAAACACTTTCTTTCCTTGTAAACACAAAATATACACACTTAGAATACATATATATATATATATATATATATATATACATGTCATTGTGACATATATATACATATATTTATAGTTTATTCACTTCTACATAGTAAAATAGCCTCTGATTCAATTGCCGGGTAAAGCCGGCATTTGTGAAAAGACAGAAGCACCCGAGGGTCCAGTCGCCACAGAGATGTTGCATCGCACCCAGCGGTGTGACAACTTATTCTCAGGTAAGGAGGAAACACCCCATTGACTCCAACCACTGCATTCAACAGTACACTATGCCAGCTGAGTGTAGGCGGACCCAATGGGATGGTCTAGCTCAGACTGGTTAGAACAGGGTGTAGCTAGTTGGATGGGAGGGGTTGAGGCAGCCTTATGCTGCATGTCTTTGTAGTAAGAATTGTTTCCTTTCCTGCTTTCTTACTACGTCGCATACTCCACTCTGCTACATCACTCTGCACCATTGCTCTATCTCACATCTATCTGCCCTGGAAGGATACCGTCTTACCTGTACAAGACTTATCACCTAGCTGCACTACACCATCCCTGCCAGAGGACCTGCACAGCAGCGCTGGTCACCCTGACCAGGTACTACAGGTGGCGTCACGACAAACTACACAAACATTCTATCATCCCCTGGAAATATCCCACATTCCAGTGAGCGACCAGGGCACGGACATAGCTGTGCTACCCGTCACATCCCCCATAGAAGTCGACGGGCTTGGTGCCGAGTACCCCCAAAACCTGTGGCTCTGTGCGACTCAACTTTGGCGTCACGAACAGGATTCAGAAGCTCGCTATAAGCGAGTCCTGTGTGCCTTAATTGAACTGTTTTTTTGCTTGAGAATTGCAAAAATCATCATAGACTGTATTTGCCATTTTTCCGTCATATCTGCGCCACGAGGCACAGGTGAAGAATAAGGGCGTGCTCTCGTGGGCGTACACTCACTCCGTGGCGCGAAAACGATGTCCGCACACTCTAAATGTTACTGCAATGTAAGATCGTGCCCCACAGCTCTGGAGTTCCGCCTCCTCATCCTCCTCAGTGGGCGGAAACGAACGCGAAGGTCCCGCCTCCCTACAAAAGATGGCGCCTCTCCTGATGCTAATGACACATGTGACTTGGCAGAGATGGCGAACGGACATGAGCAGAAGTGGGAAGGGATGGAGGAGTCAGAGCTCTCCCCCCACGGAAGTGACCCGATCGCCACGGAGCCATCGTTTGGCACCCGGCCTGGAAACCCTCCTACGCTGGAAGAAGCGAGGATACCCTGAGAGACCTGGCCCGGCACCGGGAGGAGGTCGCCAGGATGGAAGCGAGCTGGCGGGCCCTAAAACTACAATTGGAGCGGCGCCAATCCCTCTTACCCCCGAAGTGTCTGTACCGGAAGGTGAGGCACCCGTTCCAGTAGAGGAGGCCGTGCGGGCATCCCAGCCCTTGCAATCTGAACCGGTTGACAGTATCTCAGTGGAGGCACCCGTTCCAGTACAGAAGGCCGTGCGGGCATCCCAGCCCTTGCAATCTGAACCGGTTGACAGTATCTCAGTGGAGGCACCCATTCCAGTAGAGGAGGCCGTGCGGGCATCCCAGCCCTTGCAATCTGAACCGGTTGCCAGTATCACAGTGAAGGCACCCGTTCCTGCAGAAAACGCCGCACCAGCACCCCAGATCCCGCTGTCTGCCCCCGTCGCTGAGGCAGAAGAAGCGACACCCGTCCTCATGGAGGAGGCCACGCAGGCACCAGAGCTCTACCTGCCTGTACCAGAGCCCCGACCGTCATCTGTTCCAGAGCCGGCTGCTTCCGCCACAGGTGAGCGCCGCCAGGACTGGCGGGCGCCAGGAGAGCTGCCGCAAACCGGACATCGTAAGCTGGCGTTTGATGGTGGAGACATGGAGCTGCTGGTGGAGGAGAATTACAACCGGCGTCAGGAGGAAGAGTGGAGACGTCGGGAGCGGGAAGCAGAGCGACAAAGGGAGCAGAGAGAATCCCAAAAGCTTCGGCAACGTCACCTGGACAAGGACCTGGCAGAGAAGGCACGTATGAGAAAGGATAAAAGTACGCTGAGGGAGCCGCGGCGTAAGGGTGCAGTACGGAACTTTAAGTTAAAAGGTGGTTGGGGCTTCATCCAGGAGCCTGGACTTTATTTAGAAGTTTTTGTAACCCGGCGGGACGTGGAGGCTCACCTCCCAGAAGGACACCCGGGGAGGGACCTGTTGCCAGGAGACTTGGTGACTTACACCGACACTGGGGTTACAATGGATGGTACGCCCTAAATGTTACCAGGTGCGACCCCTACTCCCCAGAGTGTCAGGAAACTGACAGACCCTACGAGCCTTCAGCCTCCCCCAACCAGGCCTCTGCACAAGTGCCCACCCCACGCCGTAAATCTCCCCAGCCTCCCTCAGTGGTCTCCTCAGCAGCCCCAGCTATGGACATGATAATGATAGCTGGCCCGTACCCGGCGCCTGTTAGGCCCCCTGGGGTTCGTTCAGTCCGGGACATAGGGGTCCAGACCCGGAGGGAGACGAAAGAGGTGGCCACTAGTGTTGAGCGATACTGCTCGATATCTAAAAATATCGGATCGGAATGGTATCACCGATATCACTAAATATCGTCGATATCCGATTCCGATACCGGAAGTCCCATGTAAGTCTATGGGAACAAAATATCGCAACTAAAAAAACACTTTCTTTCGTTGTAAACACAAAATATACACACATAGAATACATATATATATATATATATATATATATATACATGTCATTGTGACATATATATATATACATATATTTATAGTTTATACACTTCTACATAGTAAAATAGACTCTGATTCAATTGCCGGGTAAAGCCGTGACATACTCCATAGAAGTCGACGGGCTCGGTGCCGAGTACCCCCAAAACCTCTGGCTCTGTGCGACTCAACTTGGGCGTCACGAACAGGATTCTGTAGCTCGCTATAAGCGAGTCCTGTGTGCCTGAATTGAACTGGTTTTGTGCTTGAGAATTGCTAAAATCATCAGAGAATGTATTTGCCATTTTTCAGCCATATCTGCGTCACGACGAGGCACTGGTGAAGAAGAAGGGCGTGCTCTTCGTGGGTGTACACTCACTCAGTGGCGCGAAAACGATGGCCGACCACTCTAAATGGTACTGCAATGTAAGATCGTGCCCCACAGCTCTTGAGTTCCGCCTCCTCATCCTCCTCAGTGTGCGGAAACTAACACGAAGGTCCCGCCTCACTACAAAAGAGGGGCCCTTTCCAGATGCTAATGACACATGTGACTTGGCAGAGATGGCTAATGGACACGAGCAGAAGTGTGAAGGGATGGAGCAGTCAGAGCTCTCCCCCCACGGAAGCGACCCGATCGCCACGGAACCACCGTTGGGCACCCAGCCTGGAAACCCTCCTACGCTGCAAGAAGCGGAGGATACCCTAAGAGGCCTGGCCCGGCACCGGGAGGAGGTCGCCAGGATGGAAGCCAGCTGGCGTGCCCTAAAACTAAACTTGGAGCGGCGCCAATCCCTCTTACCTGAAGTGTCTGTACCGGATGGTGAGGCACCCGTTCTAGTAGAGGAGTCCGTGCGGGCATCCCAGCCCTTGCAATGTGATCCGGTTGACGTTGTCGCAGTGGAGGCACCCGTTCCTGCAAAAAAACGCTGCACCGGCAGCACCCCAGATCCCGCTGTCTGCCCCCGTCGCTGAGACAGAAGAAGCGACACCCGTCCTCATGGAGGAGGCCGCGCAGGCACCAGAGGTCTACCTGTCTGTACCGGAGCCCCGACTGTCATCTGTTCCAGAGCCGGCTGCTTCCTCCGCAGGTGAGCGCCGCCAGGACTGTCGGGCGCCAGGAGAGCTGCCGCAAACCGGACATCGTAAGCTGCAGTTTGATGGTGGAGACATGGAGATGCTGATGGAGGAGAATTACAACCGGCGTCAGGAGGAAGAGTGGAGACGTTGGGAGAGAGAAGCCGAGCGACAAAGGGAGCAGCGCGAATCCCAGAAGCTTCGCCAACATCACATCGAGAAGGACCGGGCAGATAAGGACCGGATGAGAAAAGATAAAGGAACCCTGAGGGAGCCGCGGCGTAAGGGTGCAGTACGGAGCTTTAAATTGAAAGCTGGTTGGGGCTTCATCCAGGAGCCTGGACTTTATTTAGAAGTGTTTGTGACCCGGCGGGACGTGGAGACTCACCTCCCAGAAGGACACCCGGGGAGGGACCTGTTGCCAGGAGACTTGGTAACTTACACCCGACACTGGGGTTACAATGGATGGTATGCCCTAAATGTCACCAGGTGCGACCCCTGGTCCCCAGAGTGTCAGGAACCTGTGAGACCCTCGGAGCCTTCAGCCTCCCACATCCAGGCCTCTGCACAAGTGCCCACCCCACGCCGTAAATCTCCCCAGCCTCCCTCAGTGGTCTCCTCAGCAGCCCCAGCTATGGACATGATAACTATAGCTGGCCCGTACCCGTCGCCTGTTAGGCCCCCTGGGGTTCGTTCAGTCCGTGACATAGGGCTCCAGACCCGGAGGGAGATGAAAGAGGTGGCCACACAGACACAGATAGCGGGTCACGACTTGACTGTACAGGCCACACGACGTCATCAGGTCCTGGTGGTCCTTGGTGTCTCGGATGTTTGGCAAGCATCAGAAGAGTACCAGGTGGTACCTGGAACACCCCTGTCAAAGAATTATAAATAACCCGGACAGGGTCCCTGTATGTAAACAGATAAATTGTTGATGTACCCGGACAGGTGAATGTTCATAAAAAAGTTTTTTAATATAATAAAAAAAACAACACAGTTTTCATTACTTTTATTACAGTCTCATCCTGCGACGCCATCGATCTCCTGTAAAAAAATGAAAAAAAAAAAAACAGCAGTATACCACCTGTCCGACGCAGTCCATAGTAACGAGTGTCCCACGACGATCCAGCTCTGCTATATCAGAATGACATCAGAGGCAGGCAGGCAGAGGCTGTCATCCCAGCGCAGCACAGCTGATTACCTGCTTCCCCGGCGGTGACGTCATCGGACTGACTGCTTTACGGCCGGGATTACCCAGCAGTCACTGCAGTTATCGCGAAAAACTGCATGTGACCGCCAGGGAGAAGATAATGGCGGCCATCAAGCAGTCCAGGACGTGACCGCCGGAGATCTTCTGCCAGGTAAGTGCCACTGACTCCTGACAGACCCGACCGACGGACACTCACAGTGACAGTGACAAATCCGATTCCGGTATCCGATATGACGAAAATATCGGTACTCGGAATCGAAAGCCCGATACAGCTAATATCGGCCGATACCCGATATTTGCAGTATCGTATCGCTCAACACTAGTGGCCACACAGACCCAGATAGCGGGTCACGACGTCACTGTACAGGCCACACGACGTCATCAGGTCTGGGTGGACCCTCCTGTCATGGATGTTTGGCAAGCTCCAGAACAGTACCAGGTGGTACCTGTAAGAGGCCAGCCAAAGAAGTCTAAATAACCCGGACAGGGTCTCTGTATGTAAATAGTTAAATTATTGATGTACCCGGACGGGTGAATGTTCATAAAAAGAAGTTTATTGTTGCCATAATATACCCAGGTTGGGTAATGGTTTGATGTACCCGGACGGGTGAATGTTCAGAAGAACAAGTTTATTGTTGCCTTAATATACCCAGGTTGGGTAATGGTGTTTCACTGTAATCAAAATGTTGAACTTTGAAGCCATGAACTGTACTGGCTCACAAACTTTTCTGTAAATAGTTGGCACTTCGGTGCTCCATCTTGGTTTTACAAAAAACTTAACTGTGCACTATTTTCAACTACCTCAGAAACTAAAAACCCGTTTGGTGTGGCCGAAAGTGAGGTCTGCTCAAGGAAAGTCTTGCAGCCCACCCAAGACCACAGTTGGAGGTTTGGAGCGGGTCCTCCACAAGCACAAGTAAAGGACACTGTGAAGTTACCCCGGTGGGGGTAGTCCTAAGAAGTCTCCACGAACTTCGGCACTAATGCTATTTGCACTTTTGTAATGTTATTATTAAAATTTTATTATGCAACGTTTAACTTGAAGTGTTTCCTGCTTTCTTACTACGTCGCATAGTCCACTCTGCTACATCACTTTGCACCATTGCTCTATCTCACATCTATCTGCCCTGGAAGGATAGCGTGTTACCTGTAGAAGACTTTTCACCTACCTGCACTACACCATCCCTTCCAGAGGACCTGCACAGCAGCGCTGGACACCCTGACCAGGTACTACAGTGGCGTCACGACAAACTACACAAACATTCTATCATCCCCTGGAAATATCCCACATTCCAGTGATCGCCCAGGTCACGGACCGAGCTGTGCTACTCGTGACATCCCCCATAGAAGTCGACGTGATCGGTGCCGAGTACCCCCAAAACCCCTGTCTCTGTGCGACTCAACTTCCCTCACTGTGCTGGCACTTTACATTTACAATGCCTCTGGGTTTTTTTTTTGGGGGGGGTGGGGAACATTCAGACTTTTGCTATGGGGCCCCATGATTTATATGTACACCCCTGCTGCTGAGGCATGGTATTTAAGGCTGTTAAGGAGCCAACATACATGGACCTTGCCAGCAGCGTCGGACTGGAGTACCTTGGGCCCACCAGAGAAAATATATTCTTGCGGCCCAACATCATACTTCCCAACCTTTGAATAAGGGAAAGAGGGACAAAGGCTGTGGCACGCTGTGCATGCTGCAGAAAATTTTAGGCCATGCCACGTTGCACCACAGACTGTCCAGGAGTTGGTGGATGCTTTAGTCCAGGTGTGGGAGGAGATCCCTCACGAGACCATCCGTCGCGCTCATCAGGAGCATGGCCAGAAGTTGTAGGGAGGTCATACAGCATACCTCCCAAATTTGGAAGACAGGAAAGAGGATTAAAGGCTGCGGCGCGTGTTGCGCGCCGCTGAAAATTTTAGGCCACGCCCCGACAACACCCATTTCACAGCTAATCACACCCATATCCTCGCCCCAAGCGTAACCATTTAGCACTGCTGATCACACTGACTGGTAATGAGGGCACAGTGGCTGGTACTGAGGAAAAGAAAGAAAGAGCAGCGAGAGAGAAAGAACAAACAGAGAAAGAAAGAGAGGAAAGAAAGAAAAGAGAGAAAGAAAGAACAGAGAGAAAAAAGAACAGAGAGCGAGAAGGAAAGAACAGAGAGCGAGAAAGAAAGACTAGAGAGAGAGCCATAGGCATAGCTAGGGTTTTGGTTTAGTGGGGGCAAAACTTCTGAGTGGGCCCATCATCAGAGAACCTCAGCAAATGACCGCGCTGTTGGCCAAAATAATCTATATATAAAAACACCAATATTGATATTACCGCCATATGGTGTGTTAAATAATACCAGTCCTACAGAACATATAGATTACAGCACAGGTACAGATAATGACTTACCGCTGATGTTCTTTCTAATGGAATTGTTCACTTTCATGTCTTTTCCATCTGGCCCACACCGACATGACGACTTCTCCAGCCAGGACTCGACTGCACCCCAATTAAAAAAAAAATCAAAAAAAACCTCACCTCCCGGCTCCTGTGCTGCTCACTGTTCTCCCTCTCAGCGTCTGACAGCGGGCGCCGGCAGGTGATGTTATTGCGCCCGCTGTCATACGCTGAGAGGGGGATTATGGGAGAGAAGGAGCGCTCGCTCCTTCTCTCTCTATGCGGTCAGCTTTATCGGCTGGATGCCGATACAGCTGACCCTCCGATGACGGGTGGGGGGCCCACTGCTGGCACCAGGCCCCCCCAACGCCTGTTCAGGCCCCATAGCTTCCGGGCGGCAGAGCAGGGAGAGCGATTCTCCCTGCTCTGCCGCAGAATGTAACTGTATCGTAGCTCCGGGTGGGCCCCCTCAGAGCGCGGGCCCCGGGGCCACTGCCCCCTCTGCCCCGCGACCTATCCTTTCAAATCAGGGCCCACCACGCAGGAGCTGGGGCCCACCGTAGGTTTCTCCGGTGTCCCGGTGCCTCAGTCCGACCCTGCTTGCCAGCCTGATAATACCAGGCCACAGCAGTCTGCATATCTTGGCTGGTTAACAAAAATAGGGGATCCCCTCGAAAAAAATTTGGCGTGGGGTCCCCCTATTTTTGTTAACCAGCCAGATGAAGCAGACTGCTGAGGCCTGGTTTTTCAGGCTGCTAAGGATCCAATATCCATGGACCTTGCCAACCTGATAATACCAGGCCACAGCAGTCTGCATATCTTGGCTGGTTAACAAAAATAGGGGATCCCCTCGAAAAAAATTAGGCGTGGGGTCCCCCCTATTTTTGTTAACCAGCCAGATGAAGCAGACCGCTGAGGCCTGGTTTTTCAGGCTGGTAAGGATCCAATATCCATGGACCTTGCCAGCCTGATAATACCAGGCCACAGCAGTCTGCTTAGCTTGGCTGGTTAACAAAAATAGGGGATCCCCTCGAAAAAAAAAAGCCGTAGGGGTCCCCCTATTTTTGTTAACCAGCCAAGTAAAATGCAGATTGCTGCGGCCCGGTATTAAAAGACTGTCAAGGCCCATGGATTTTGGCCCTCAACAGCCTGATAATACCAGGCTACAGCAGCCCCACATTTGGTGCATCAAAAGATGTGCCAATTGTGGCACTTTACCCGGCTCTTCCCACTGCCCTGTAGCGGTGGCAAGTGGGGTAATAAGGGGTTAATGTCACCGTTGATTGCACGGTGACAATAATCCCGGTTAATAATGGAGAGGTGTCAATAAGACACCAATCCATTATTAATCCCAAAGTTTTAAAATGTATAAAAAAAAAGACACAGCAAGAAAAAAGTATTTTAATGAAATAAAAGAGACAACACAGTTTTCATTTATTTTATTATACTCTCATTCCTGCGACGCCATCGATCTCCTGTAAAAAAAGGAAAAAAAAAAACCCAACAGTATACCACCTGTCCGACGCAGTCCATAGTAACGACTGTCCCACGGCGATCCAGCTCTGCTACATCGGAATGACAGGCAGAGCCTGTCATCCCGGCGCAGCACAGCTGATTACCTGCTTCCCGGCGGTGACGTCATCGGACTGACTGCTTTACGGCCGGGATTACCCAGCAGTCACTGCAGTTATCGTGAGAAACTGCATGTGACCGCCGGGGAAAGATGATGGCGGCCATCAACCAGTCCAGGCCGTGACCACCGGAGATCTTCTGCCAGGTAGGTGCCGCTGACTCCTGACAGACCCGACCGACGGACACTCACAGTGACAGTGACAAATCCGATTCCGGTATACGATATATGGAAAATATCGAAACTAAGTATCGAAAGTCCGATACAGCTAATATCGGCTGATACCCGATACTTGTGGTATCGTATCGCTCAACACTACTCACTAACCTTATATATCCTAAGGTTCCCTCTAGTGGTAATGTTGGGAAGTGTGAGATGTGAATGAATATCAGGTTTTCACAATTACCTTCCTGTGCACTCTCCAGGAAACGTGTACCAAGCGCAGCTGGGCCACACACATGTATAGTTCTGTTCTTTTATATGTATTTTATCCTCTTTAAAAAAGAGCATTTCTGAATAAAAAATACTCCAGATTTAAATACTGAATCAACTTAATCAGATTAATCTCCCAATGAACAAAAAAGTTAGAAAAAACATACAAAACGGCTTAAAAATGGTTTCTCATTGTGATTTTTGAATGTTTATTTTTCGGTCTGAGAAATCTACAATCTACAGGTACTGTAGGTACTCGTACTGAGTTTTTGTCACATGGATTTTTTTCGTACAGAAAAATTCATATCCTAAGGGTTTGTTCATAGTTTATGCAGATTCACTTAAAAATACACATCAAAAAATATTAGGAAATTTTTGAAGTCATTGTCAGACTGGGGTGGCAAGAGCACACCAGTAAGGCCTGGATCACACAGGACGAGTGAATTCCAGGCACTGCCGACTGCACTCGGGAGCGGAGCGGCTGCATAGAAATACATGCAGCCGTACACTCCGCTCCAGAGTGCCGGCGGCAGTGCCGGGAATTCACATGCGAGACTCGTCTGTGTTTCTCGCATGTGTGATCCCGGCCTTACATTGACATTGTGGCTCACTGTTCAGAAATTTACTTCTGCTTCTAAATATTAATAATCTATGTACTTTGTTGAAAGAATGATGAGATTCAACTTTTGTCTGTACATGGGGAAACAAATGTAATGGACCAACTACGGCTTATGTTGGGCAGTAAAGGGCTTACTCCTTTACTGTGGCCTACCGGGGAACTTAAAACTCTGAGACTTTTGGAAGTGTTGAATGTTGATTTTGAAGCAGACTTCTAACCAGGTGTGAATATACACTAATGTGTTCTGTGCTTCTTATGTTTATGTGATCTGAAATGTTCCATAATCTGCCAGCTTTAAGATCCCATGAGATTATATTTTAATACTAAATTGCAAATTAAATAAAATCAATACATATGAAATCAATAATATGTAAATGTGAAAAAAAATTGCTGCAATAATTTTATAATAATAACATTTAATATGTAAATGGTGAAAAAAAATTGCTTCAATAATTTTATAATAATAATAATAATAATAATATTTAATATGTAAATGTCATAGCAAAGATTCTCGCTCTATTCTCTCCTCACAATGATTAAAAAAATCCGCAATTATGTTGAGCCTCTGGTCGAAGATCAAAAATGAATCTCTGGTGTGACAATACTCTACAAATAGCAGGAACCCACTTTGGTTTAAACACCTTAATAGTCTTAACACCCTCAGCTATTAACTCCCTAGTGGACCATATGGACAACCAGGCGTATCTCATCTGTACTCAGGATCATGGAGGAGTTTATAAGCGCTTATACCACCAGATGTTAATACACGGAGTTCTGGCCACTGGTTTTATCCTCATAGAGAGGAGACAAACTGATCTGACAGTTCTCTGCCGGTACTTTCCACCAATGTCATGACGAGTTAGGATAAATATGCAGCTTATTGCACATACTGTGTAATGTTGGCTTTTGGTAGCTTCAGAAACCCATTAAAGATGTTGTAAAGGATTAGGAGAACATGGTTTCTTTCTTCCAAAAGTAGGACCATTTCTGTGCACAATTTTTTTGGTAGAGATCAGCAAATCTTTTTAATTCAAATTCACCTGTCTCATCAATTTTTGTTTCAGAAAAATTGAATTCAAAAGTACTGCAAAGCCTTGACCCTCTGAGATCACCTAGAAATGGATCCAACCCATTCCAAGTTCTCCAGTGCAAATACAGGCTTAATAATATCAAAGAGACCTCAACATATAAGGCTTTAGGGTTATAATGTCCATGGCGGTACCTGTCTTCTCTGTCTTCACTTTTGTTACTCGACAGCACCGCAACGCTGGGCAACAACGTAGTCCTGTTTAATTCCTGGGTTGTTCAACTCAGCCAAGGAACTTTGGAGTTCATTTCTCGTCCATTTAGTATTACTCCCTCCTGTGAGCCCTTGGCAGGGGGCTGCCATTCAATTAAACTCCTGGACCTCTAACTCCCGTTGTCAGTTTTGATTGCTTTTTATCTGGTCCACTCCTAAGTGCTCTGTTTCTGCAGTTTTAGTGGCTATTCTTCTTCTTGACCTTTTCTATTGACTGGTGATTTTGCCCCTTTACCACCTTCCTAATTTTGACTCAGTTACCTGACTTTCCTGCCAGCCCGCTCCATCGGTCAGCAGCTACTCTGAGGACTGAACCTAAGGTCCCTTTGTAAATCTTGATCATTCTCTATATATAAAGGTAAAAATGAGAATGTCAGTGTTACCCTCAAATCTGATAATCAAAAAAAACTAATGCAAAGCCTATTCACGGAGACCCTCTTTAGAATTGCCAGGTGACTACGGACAGAGCCACTATTACATGGGTAAATGGATGGCAACCAGTAATACAGTGATTTTCCTATCTCTATCCTTATCAGTTAAATCTGTGTAT
Organism: Oophaga sylvatica; assembly: GCA_033576555.1. Classification (NCBI taxonomy): domain Eukaryota; kingdom Metazoa; phylum Chordata; class Amphibia; order Anura; family Dendrobatidae; genus Oophaga; species Oophaga sylvatica. The sequence continues at coordinate 13,869,912 of JARQOD010000001.1, read as the reverse complement.
AACTCTCTTTTCTTCACACGCTAATCATCACCTCTGCTTTGCTGTCACACACCACTAGTACAGTTTGCTCAGTGTTTTATAATTTTCTTTCCTTATCCCCATGGCTAACATGTGACCTCTGAAGACCTTTCAGTCTTCAGATTCACCCCGAATTGGCTGCTGTATTCCTTGCCCCGGCTTTTATACAGACTATAACAGACCCTATTAATTGGCTGCACTATGTGATACAATAGCTTTTTAATAAATGTTTTTAGTATTCTGTTGTTGTTTTTAGTCTAGCCAGTGTACTTTTAGTTAAAATACTTTGATTATAGTGTATATTTTTATGTGGAACTGCTTGGTAGTATGCACAAGCATATGTTAATGGGGTAGGGGTTAGCACTGATTGTGATATCCAATAGGATAAGCAGTCAAGAGAAAACATGTCAAAACATATGCCCGATTGGAAAAGGAGAAAGTTAAAAAGCATTGTTCCTCACTGGTATGCTCCTTCGAAAATAAGAGCAGTATGGCATGCACCAGTAAAGACCAAGACTCCGAGACCCAGGTCCGAGATGATGATGTCACAGTCATGTCCCTTCCAGCAAATACTGTGCACTATTACATGTCTACACCATGCTTTAAACGTTCCATTACTACATTTTTCTTGGCCTTTGTGCCCTTTATTTCGTATCCCAGTTTTCTTTTCCCACGAAAACCTCATAAAGAAATTGAGGAAAAATGTGAAGATTGACCTGCGCTATAGGACTTCACTGTAGATAAAATGGCTAGGTCTAGCCTAGGTGGTATAAAACCATGCAAGAACAATACAGAAAGGAGGGTGATAAGGAGCCCTGCTTCCAAAATAGGGGGAGTTTTTACTGTGTTGGTAGCTAGTGCGTGGTTGAGAGCTGTGAATTAGCTTTTTTCCTCATTTTCTGGTTTGGGCTGACAGCGACCCTCATTTGACCTTAGCAGCCGAAGACTTATTTTCATTTAGTGTTGGGTAAGCGCTTGTGTGATTTTTTGACTCATAAAAAAATTATTAAGAAAAAAATATTACTTATGCCCCTGCAGCAGAATATAGTCACGCAAACTGAACACCAAATGCAGAAATTTTGTCACAGAAAAACCTGGTGTCAACTTTCCATACTGTATAAATGCTAGCAAAAACATTTTCATCTAAAAGTATAATTCTTTTTAAAGTACGTATTATTTAAAAAAAAAATGAAGAATTTCGAGACTGTGATTATCCTGATAAAGCAAACAGTCTACGATCAAATTGTCACGGTTTTATCATTCACTATGGCCTAGAGACGCTGTGACTGATATATCAGTTGTCGGATCCGATGCTGAGGCGTGCAGAGCTGTCAGCATTTTGATTGACAGCCGTGCTGATCAATCTGGCCAAGCCTGCGGGACTTCCTCCAGGTGCCTCCTGTCCTTGATAACTTGCTAGGTATTTAGCTGGCTGCTGTGAGGTGACCATAGTCAGCTGTAACCTTACTTTGTTATGTCTGTGCTTTGCTCTGTGTCTAAATCCCTGATCTTGTTGCTAGACCTAGGATTTGTTGTGTCTATTGGTGTATGTTAATCCCTTTTTGCTCTTGACACTCTCTGACCTTAGGTACCTAACCCCAGAATTTTCCTCTGACTATCCGTTTGTCTTATCCTCTTATCTTGACGTACCCTCCTGGAATTTGGACCCCAGACTGCTTGACCACGCTTTTGTATTGCCCTCTTGTACTGCAAGCCCTCCGTTTATTTGCCCCCGGACCTCCTGACTACACTGTTTCACAGCTTGTCCATGAGTAGTGAGTCAGAGTCACACAAATGACATAAAAACAAAAACTAAACTAGAAATGACCCTATATTTCAAAATTAGAATCCTTACATATAATAAATTTAAAAAAAAATCATTATTTTGAATAAATAGCTCCAATTTTTCTGACATTTGACAATATTTACTTGTATAAAAAAAAAAACGAAATGTCAGAACTTCCTGAATTTATTCATTTTTCAGGATTACATCCTGAGACCTGTGAGGGCAGTTATTGGCTGCAGACATGATGTGGGGTCTATGGCTGCAAAGTCTGTGGTCAATTTAAAGCCTCATTCAGGCATCTATTTTTTCACATAAGTGAAAAACAATATTTCAGATTTCCATTAGTGATTCATCAGTTTAAGAAAAAACAAAAAACAAACAAAAAAAAAAAAGAGTAATTCTTAGGCATCTTTCTTTACCAAACCATTTGGGAACGTCTCACAATGCCATTTAAATGTCTTTCTTTTACATCAAACAAGAAATGTCTTTCCAGTTTCAATTAAAAAAAAAAGTCCTTCAAAAAAAAAAAGAAAAATGAAAGCACAAAAACATCATTTTTTTCTTAATTCTTCCAAAGGACATTTTGTTTTTGATCTAGAAAAAAAATAAAATAGCACAAAATATAAAAAAAAATCAAAAAACAGAAACAGGAATTCACAATTAGGAATCAATTCCAATAATTTTATTACTTAAAAAAAGGGTTTTTTTTGTAAAAATTTGCATGTTTTACCAGTCAGATAAAACATATTTAAACCAGCAATGGTGTACGTACAGACTGCAAAGTCCATATCTCTCAGCACTAGCTTTAAGCGACACTTAATACACAGACCTTATTCTGCAAACATAAAAGTTTATTTCCCATGATACCCTGCAGGAAAAAAGTACACATTGATTTATTGAAAGTTTTCATCTCTTATGCAATAATAATACATGGTAGGGATATGTCTCTACACGCTCTTTAATGTTTTACGGATCAATGTAAACTTGACAGTTCATACCGGGATGTGTTCCTAACTCACACTGATAGCATTGCCGATGAAGTCACAACGCAAACAGAGCCGGTGCCGGAATAGTTCTTCCTCGCTCCCATAACATAACATTCTTATTTCTGGCTAAGACAATTGATTTTAAAGCAAACAGTAGGTTATCGAGGATTTTCTGGTCTGTGAGATCTCAGGAAAAGATTCAGAAACCCAACATTCGTCTGAGACTTTATCCTCTCGGTATTTAGCATCTAGCCCTGTACGTCAGCGCTCAACCATCTGTCCTTCAGTACGAAGCTCCTCTTTCTGGTGTTGCCCCAAACTAAAATCTTTTTTTGAAAAAAATGGTTTGTGGTCAATTTGAGGAGCGCTACGGCAATAGAGCTCACTGCAATAAGTTGATAGTGAATAGTCTTTTATCAGATACTGCGCGTTTTGGCAGCGGCCCGCAGCCTTCCTCAGGTGGATTTACTGACAGTGGAGGAAGTGACACATTAAATAGGAGCAGTGACCAATAAGATGGAAGCATTAATTAATCTCAATTAACCATTTGTGTACTCGTGGTCAGCTATCAAATGAAGCAATTAAAACCAAAAACATGTAATATATAATATAAAAATTGTGTAAAATGTAGCAATATAGTGATAAAATAATTAAATGTGATAAAATATAGGACCAAAAAATAATTACATTTCAAAGTAATTCAACCACCTAATCACCTACAAAATGTTTTTTTACAAAATACTTATCATACACAATCAAAAAGTGATAAAAACAGATTATGCTGTAGCATGTAGGAAAGAACAAAAAAAAAGTCTAAAAAAAATATTTTTTTCTTTTTTCATTCCATTCCCCTCTCCTCCTTTCTTTTCTTTCTGTCTTTTTCTCCTCCTTCCCCTCCTATCCTTCCTCTCCCTCCTCCCCTCTCTTCTCCCCTCCCTTCTCCCCCTCTTCCTCCCCTCCCCTTTTTAAAAAACTGTAAAAAGAAATATAAACTCATCCCTCTCATCTTATCATTCATTATTTATATAACAGCCAGGAATTCTCAACCAGTCTCCCATTCTGGTGCTAACTCAGCCTCAACTTGCTTAGCATCTCCGATCTAATGAGGAAACACACATTCAGTCCTTTCCTCTTATCATTTCCTAGTCATTGCCCTACAGTGCATTTATTTTATATGCTAACAACTGTTACTTGGCCACATTCTCAATGGTTAAGTTCATACTCTCCGGACTCAAAGTACCCAATTTGAAGATCCAAAAATTTTTTTACTTTATCAAGCTGCTATAACGATTCGGAGCAGTAACAGCCAACTGATCTATAATTATAAGTTTTAAAAATTTTGGATCTTTTTGATGGAAAGTGAAAAAATGTTTGGACACCCTTTGTTATTGAAACCCATTGTGAATATTATGAGGATGTTTGTTTAATCTAGCATGCATGGTCTGAATAGTGCGACCCACATATTGTAGGCCGCACGTGCATTGTAAGAGATGCACCACATAAGTGGACAGGCAGTCCACCCTACAATTGATGGTGAAGCTCTCCCCAGTTGTTTGGGATCTGAAAGAGGTAGCTCCACCAACAATTGTGTTACAGCACAGACATTTAGGGGTGTTGCAAGTAAAGCAACCCAAATTCCAATTCTTGGGTTTCTCCTTCGCATTATTTGATTTCTAAAAATGTTGCTAGGTGACTCAATACTCCGCAGATTGCGGTTCTTCTATAAACAATATTCGGCTTGTTGGGCAAATGGTTTGAAAGAATTGGGTTAGCCTGTAAAATGAACCAATACCTACTTAACAACCTTTGAATACTTGCTCGAGATTGGTTGTAAGTGGTTTCCATACTCCATTCCCTAGATTTCGTTTCATTGGTCTTATTAGCGGAAAGGATTTTTGCAATGCAAGAATCTTTTGTGAGAGGTTGAGTTCTCGTATGGGCATCTATTAATAACTTTTTAGGATGTCCTTTCTGTAGGAACCTCTGCCTACGAATTCCCGATTCCTTTACAAAATCCTGATCATCTGAACAATTTTTACTAACCCTCCAATACTGGCCGTATGGAATATTCTTAATCCATCTGGGGAGGTGTCCACTATCAAACCTGAGATAACCGTTCCCACCTAACCTCCGGGTGCTTCTCATACTGCGCTCTCCCATGTTCATTTTCGTAACTAAAATTTTTGGCTCAAATAAAACTTTTTTCCAATAATCATCATGTAATAGCTCAACACTTCATCAAGTTTACTTCATGCCAGCAAAGTGACAAACTTGATGAGTTGATCAATAATTTAGAGGACTTGTCATTTGTCATAAAAATGTAAACACCTATTCAACAAAGCAATTTTGCAAAAATTTCTTTGAAAAGTTGTAAAATTTTGACCCAACTTTTTCCCTCCAGCTTATCTGGTCGGGATGGGGGTGTGATGCTACAGCTTGTCTAATTCGTGACGTTGTGCCGTTCTCTACAACAAAAAACTACTCCGGTTTTGTACCACTCTGTCTTCAGACACTCCATATTCATGAAGAGGCGTGCACCTCTTCATGAATCAGGAGCGACTTTCTCCACCAAGCCCCTTCATCAAGAGCTGAAGGAGAATTTTGGATGATTCAGAGCTGTAAACTTTTATTTAGTATAAATATCATGGTTGTCCTGAAATATAATGTAGTGTTGTTTGTTTTTTTGTTCTAGTGAAATATTTCACCTCTTCCCTGAACATAACTCTAGTCTTTTTAACCAGTGGAGCATGATCCTCAACACTTTTCTATGGGAGTCTTCCTGAAAACCTTCCCCAAAATGCTAAAAAACCTTATTTATACATACAGGGAAGAGGGTGGCCTATCTCAGGAACAAAGGGGCATAAGTGAAGTGGAAAAATAATTTATTTATGCAAACCAAAATAATTCAGCACAAATAACGTTCCGGCCCTGAATCCAGACATTCATCAGAATGGTGCGGATTGCAATGGGAATAGAGAGTGGTGATATGAATGCAACACTATGGTAAATGTGACTGCCATCGCTGGCGGCGTGGCGCTGTCGCATTTATCATAGCGCTGCATCCATGTCACCACTCTCCATCTCCACCATTCTGATGAAGATCTGGATTCACGGGTCAAAACATTAATTATTCTGAATAATTTTTTTGGAATTGCATAAATAAATTACTGTAGTTGTCCTTTACCGCATACCCCAAAGTGCCAAGTTTTTTCCTATAATTATACTTACAGATTGGAACTGTACTCGAGCACCAACTCGCTTACGGAGTGATAAATACTATACTTGTTACATTTTTAGCCCCATCACATGCAGGCAAGGTGTGGAGATGACAAACTTGCTATCTTATGGGTACCCAAAAAACATTCGGTATTGTAGCTGAGCAGATACCAATGTCTCAGCATCTGTCTGCTGACATGAACGAGTAGAGGAAGCATCTCTTTTTTATTTTTAGCACGTAGGATATTTGTTACTTCTCTTTCTTGACACTGTAATGAAGTGGAAGTGAACATTTCTATCCCGGACGAGGGTACCAAGCAAGTCTGAAGATGTTTGATTCTGGTATCTTGATATTGTGTCATAGTTCTGAATCAGGACTGAAATTGGCAATGTTTCCTATACTAAGACTACATTTACAATAGAATTGCTTTTCAATAACTGTGTTTTCGGATCTCTGCATGAACAGGTCTTGTACTTATGAAATGTGAAACAAATGTTCTTGACAACGGCAGCTTCACACCGGATGACCTCCTACCTCCGCAGTCCACCTTTGCTATTCTGGCTCACTGACTGTATTTGTGTAAGTGCCTGATTTAATTGACGGCACTTATTAAACGTCATGTTTTTGTGGTCACTGAATACTCAACACAGAAAAGATTTCTCAAGAGCTGACCTCCCGCAGGGTACTGTATTCCAACTGTGGCCACCGCTCGGGTTAAAGGCAGCGAAGCACTCAGACATCTCGAAAGCTTTTCCTAAATGATTCCATCATGACAATATCTGGAGGGGGTATTTAGCAAGAGCTAAATACTGGGAAATGAGTGTTAAAATAAATCTGTGTTTCATAATCGAGTCTCAGACGAGAACTCATGATCTGATGAGGCAGATCTGAGATACCAGTGTTAAACGGAACATTAGACAGTAGTGTATGGACACAAAAAAAAGAGGTCATGCTCAGAGAGGAAATCACAATCTGTTTATTTGCTGGGACCCATCAAGAACGCTCTTGCTAAGGGAATAATCACACAATTATATCTAATATATATGTTACTGTAAAAGTCATAAATCCTTGGTTTTACCGGCCTTCTGACTTTTACAGTAACATATACTTACCTTGTAATTTCTTCACATCCTGTTAACAACCGCACATTTGCCGTTTCCTACTCCCACACTACATCCTCACCTCGCCCCCTCTCTGTTGGTGTCCCTCAAGGCTCTGTCCTAGGACCCATTCTCTTCTCAATCTATACCCATGGCCTGGGACAACTCATAAAGTCTCATGGTTTCCAGTACCATCTATATGCTGATGACACTCAGATCTACCTCTCTGGCCCAATGTCACCTCTCTCCTCTCCATGTCACCTCACTCTACCAAAATGCTTGTGCATGCCCTAATCATCTCCCGCCTCGACTACTGCAACATCCTCCTCTGTGGCCTACCTTCTAACACTCTCGCATCCTTCCAGTCCATCCTTAAGTCTGCTGCCCGACTAATTAATCTCTCTCCTCGCTACACTCCTAAATGAGGCAAAAAAAGTCATTTATCTTACTCTTCATTCTCACCCCAAGTGGTCCTTTGGATACTTATGGAGAAGGATGGACAGTTCTGTTCTTTAGAGTTTCCACCATCTGCTTAGATGGTAATGTCATTTAGAAGATTTATTTGATTTCAGTTTATAGAGAACAGACATTTTTGCCATTATAATCCTAACACAAATTATTCTACTTATGTCTTATACACGTGGTGTTTGCATGTTATTGGGCTATTATCACAAATCTCTTCTAATTGAAGACTCGTCTTGTTTCTTCTCAATGTCTAATTAACAGATAATGGACCATAAATTTAACATCAGACAAAAAGATGATTAATAGGAAGTAAAAAGTAACTTGCTGTCACCAACATCACAATTAATTGTCTCGTCAGCTGTCAACAACATTGCAGAATGACAGTTCCATTATTACAATGAAGAAACCTTCTCAACGGACTAGAGAAAGCTCTGTGTGAGCTGGGCCAGTAAAAAAGACTCAAAATTACTTAAAAATGAAAAAATGTGGTTTATAGATTAAATCTAATTATATAAGAAAAATAGTACTAAAAATTGCATATATATTATTGCTTAAGTTGGTTAAAACTACACATTAGATTTCATCATAAACAGGAAGCAATTAAACAGTCAAATTTCAGTTCACTGGGGATTATTATAGTAGTTATATTCTTATACATAGGGGCAGTATTATAGCAGTTATATTCTTATACATAGGGGTAGTATTATAGTAGTTATATTCTTATACATAGGGGTAGTATTATAGTAGTTATATTCTTGCACATAGGGGTATTATTATAGTAGTTATATTCTTGTACATAGGAGCAGTATTATAGTAGTTATATTCTTGTACATAGGGGCAATATTATAGTAGTTATATTCTTGTACATAGGGGCAGTATTATAGTAGTTATATTCTTGTACATAGGGAGCAGTATTATAGTAGTTATATTCTTGTACATAGGGAGCAGTATTATAGTAGTTATATTCTTGTACATAGGCGCAGTATTATAGTAGTTATATTCTTGTATATAGGGGCAGTATTATAGTAGTTATATTCTTGTACATAGGAGCAGTATTATAGTAGTTATATTCTTATACATAGGGGTAGTATTATAGTAGTTATATTCCTATACATAGGGGTATTATTATAGTAGTTATATTCTTGTACATAGGGGTAGTATTATAGTAGTTATATTCTTGTACATAGGAGCAGTATTATAGTAGTTATATTCTTGTACATAGGGGTAGTATTATAGTAGTTATATTCCTATACATAGGGGTATTATTATAGTAGTTATATTCTTGTACATAGGGGTAGTATTATAGTAGTTATATTCTTGTACATAGGAGCAGTATTATAGTAGTTATATTCTTGTACATAGGGGTATTATTATAGTAGTTATATTCTTGTACATAGGAGCAGTATTATAGTAGTTATATTCTTGTATATAGGAGCAGTATTATAGTAGTTATATTCTTGTACATAGGAGCAGTATTATAGTAGTTATATTCTTGTACATAGGAGCAGTATTATAGTAGTTATATTCTTGTATATAGGAGCAGTATTATAGCAGTTATATTCTTGTACATAGGAGCAGTATTATAGTAGTTATATTCTTGTACATAGGAGCAGTATTATAGTAGTTATATTCTTGTACATAGGGAGCAGTATTATAGTAGTTATATTCTTGTATATAGGAGGAGTATTATAGTAGTTATATTCTTATACATAGGGTAGTATTATAGTAGTTATATTCCTATACATAGGGGTATTATTATAGTAGTTATATTCTTGTACATAGGGGTAGTATTATAGTAGTTATATTCTTATACATAGGGGTAGTATTATAGTAGTTATATTCCTATACATAGGGGTATTATTATAGTAGTTATATTCTTGTACATAGGAGCAGTATTATAGTAGTTATATTCTTATACATAGGGGTAGTATTATAGTAGTTATATTCCTATACATAGGGTATTATTATAGTAGTTATATTCTTGTACATAGGGGTAGTATTATAGTAGTTATATTCTTGTACATAGGAGCAGTATTATAGTAGTTATATTCTTGTACATAGGGGTATTATTATAGTAGTTATATTCTTGTACATAGGAGCAGTATTATAGTAGTTATATTCTTGTATATAGGAGCAGTATTATAGTAGTTATATTCTTGTACATAGGAGCAGTATTATAGTAGTTATATTCTTGTACATAGGAGCAGTATTATAGTAGTTATATTCTTGTATATAGGAGCAGTATTATAGCAGTTATATTCTTGTACATAGGAGCAGTATTATAGTAGTTATATTCTTGTACATAGGAGCAGTATTATAGTAGTTATATTCTTGTACATAGGGAGCAGTATTATAGTAGTTATATTCTTGTATATAGGAGGAGTATTATAGTAGTTATATTCTTATACATAGGGTAGTATTATAGTAGTTATATTCCTATACATAGGGGTATTATTATAGTAGTTATATTCTTGTACATAGGGGTAGTATTATAGTAGTTATATTCTTATACATAGGGGTAGTATTATAGTAGTTATATTCCTATACATAGGGGTATTATTATAGTAGTTATATTCTTGTACATAGGAGCAGTATTATAGTAGTTATATTCTTATACATAGGGGTAGTATTATAGTAGTTATATTCCTATACATAGGGGTATTATTATAGTAGTTATATTCTTGTACATAGGGGTAGTATTATAGTAGTTATATTCTTGTACATAGGAGCAGTATTATAGTAGTTATATTCTTGTACATAGGGGTATTATTATAGTAGTTATATTCTTGTACATAGGAGCAGTATTATAGTAGTTATATTCTTGTATATAGGAGCAGTATTATAGTAGTTATATTCTTGTACATAGGAGCAGTATTATAGTAGTTATATTCTTGTACATAGGAGCAGTATTATAGTAGTTATATTCTTGTACATAGGGGCAGTATTATAGTAGTTATATTCTTATACATAGGGGTAGTATTATAGTAGTTATATTCTTATACATAGGGGTAGTATTATAGTAGTTATATTCTTGTACATAGGAGCAGTATTATAGTAGTTATATTCTTGTACATAGGGGTATTATTATAGTAGTTATATTCTTGTACATAGGAGCAGTATTATAGTAGTTATATTCTTGTACATAGGGGCAGTATTATAGTAGTTATATTCTTGTACATAGGGAGCAGTATTATAGTATATTCTTGTATATAGGAGCAGTATTATAGTAGATATATTCTTGTACATAGAGGCAGTATTATAGTAGTTATATTCTTGTACATAGGGGCAGTATTAAAGTAGTTATATTCTTGTACATAGGAGCAGTATTATAGTAGTTATATTCTTGTACATAGGGCAGTATTATAGTAGTTATATTCTTGAACATAGGGGGCAGTATTATAGTAGTTATATTCTTGTACATAGGGGGCAGTATTATAGTAGTTATATTCTTGTACATAGGAGCAGTATTATAGTAGTTTATTCTTGTACATAGGGCAGTATATATAGTATTATATTCTTATACATAGGGGTAGTATTATAGTAGTTATATTCTTGTACATAGGGGGCAGTATTATAGTAGTTATATTCTTGTACATAGGGGCAGTATTAAAGTAGTTATATTCTTGTACATAGGAGCAGTATTATAGTAGTTATATTCTTGTACATAGGGGCAGTATTATAGTAGTTATATTCTTATACATAGGGGTAGTATTATAGTAGTTATATTCTTATACATAGGGGTAGTATTATAGTAGTTATATTCTTGTACATAGGAGCAGTATTATAGTAGTTATATTCTTGTACATAGGGGTATTATTATAGTAGTTATATTCTTGTACATAGGAGCAGTATTATAGTAGTTATATTCTTTTACATAGGAGCAGTATTATAGTAGTTATATTCTTGTACATAGGAGCAGTATTATAGTAGTTATATTCTTGTACATAGGGGCAGTATTATAGTAGTTATATTCTTATACATAGGGGTAGTATTATAGTAGTTATATTCTTATACATAGGGGTAGTATTATAGTAGTTATATTCTTGTACATAGGAGCAGTATTATAGTAGTTATATTCTTGTACATAGGGGTATTATTATAGTAGTTATATTCTTGTACATAGGAGCAGTATTATAGTAGTTATATTCTTGTACATAGGGGCAGTATTATAGTAGTTATATTCTTGTACATAGGGAGCAGTATTATAGTAGTTATATTCTTGTATTTAGGAGCAGTATTATAGTAGATATATTCTTGTACATAGAGGCAGTATTATAGTAGTTATATTCTTGTACATAGGGGCAGTATTAAAGTAGTTATATTCTTGTACATAGGAGCAGTATTATAGTAGTTATATTCTTGTACATAGGGGCAGTATTATAGTTTATATTCTTGAACATAGGGGGCGGTATTATAGTAGTTATATTCTTGTACATAGGGGGCAGTATTATAGTAGTTATATTCTTGTACATAGGAGCAGTATTATAGTAGTTATATTCTTGTACATAGGGGCAGTAATATAGTAGTTATATTCTTATACATAGGGGTAGTATTATAGTAGTTATATTCTTGTACATAGGGGGCAGTATTATAGTAGTTATATTCTTGTACATAGGGGCAGTATTAAAGTAGTTATATTCTTGTACATAGGAGCAGTATTATAGTAGTTATATTCTTGTACATAAGGGCAGTATTATAGTAGTTATATTCTTATACATAGGGGTAGTATTATAGTAGTTATATTCTTATACATGGGGTAGTATTATAGTAGTTATATTCTTATACATAGGGGTAGTATTATAGTAGTTATATTCTTGTACATAGGAGCAGTATTATAGTAGTTATATTCTTGTACATAGGGGTATTATTATAGTATTTATATTCTTGTACATAGGAGCAGTATTATAGTAGTTATATTCTTGTATATAGGAGCAGTATTATAGTAGTTATATTCTTGTACATAGGAGCAGTATTATAGTAGTTATATTCTTGTACATAGGAGCAGTATTATAGTAGTTATATTCTTGTACATAGGGGCAGTATTATAGTAGTTATATTCTTATACATAGGGGTAGTATTATAGTAGTTATATTCTTATACATAGGGGTAGTATTATAGTAGTTATATTCTTGTACATAGGAGCAGTATTATAGTAGATATATTCTTGTACATAGGGGTATTATTATAGTAGTTATATTCTTGTACATAGGAGCAGTATTATAGTAGTTATATTCTTGTACATAGGGGCAGTATTATAGTAGTTATATTCTTGTACATAGGGAGCAGTATTATAGTAGTTATATTCTTGTATATAGGAGCAGTATTATAGTAGATATATTCTTGTACATAGAGGCAGTATTATAGTAGTTATATTCTTGTACATAGGGGCAGTATTAAAGTAGTTATATTCTTGTACATAGGAGCAGTATTATAGTAGTTATATTCTTGTATATAGGGGCAGTATTATAGTAGTTATATTCTTGAACATAGGGGGCAGTATTATAGTAGTTATATTCTTGTACATAGGGGCAGTATTATAGTAGTTATATTCTTGTACATAGGAGCAGTATTATAGTAGTTATATTCTTGTACATAGGGGCAGTAATATAGTAGTTATATTCTTATACATAGGGGTAGTATTATAGTAGTTATATTCTTGTACATAGGGGGCAGTATTATAGTAGTTATATTCTTGTACATAGGGGGCAGTATTATAGTAGTTATATTCTTGTACATAGGGGCAATATTATAGTAGATATATTCTTGTACATAGGTGAAGAATTATAGTAGTTATATTCTTGTACATAGGGGGCAGTATTATAGGAGTTATATTCTTGTACATAGGGGCAATTTTTATTGTAAAAACCATACAAATACAAATATACTGACATTCCTCCAGTAATACAAAACTAAATTCACTTGGATTTTACATACATTCATTACATATCCGGATTATACATATAAATTAACTTAAAGAGTCCATACACCTGGTTGGAAAAAAATAAAAATAAACTCATCATATTTCAACCCATTGACACATCCTTCCATAACTTAACATTTCCTAATTTTGCTAATGATTTTATCTATCTGGGCTCGGACATTATCAGGTTGACAGCTTCACAGATCTGAGTCGGAGTTATTCTGGTCACCACCGGTCTCCATTTCAGACTCTACCCGAGAGCCCTCAGGTAATGGCTTCCGCTTTGGCGGAGGACAGTCCTCTACGTCCCTATCAAACTCTGCGTCAATTCTTCTAAGGTCATCCTCAAAATTACCGTCAGACTCAGACAGAACGTCAAACCTATTAGATAAGTCCATTACACCTGCAGAACTCTGGACTTTCTTCCTGGCCCCTTGGCCAGTGTCATACTCCTTCTCAGGTTTGCGGGAGGTCTTGTCCTTCTTCCTTTTAGTCTGATTTTTGCTATTCCCTTCAGACACAGATGGTAGTACTGAAGTAATGCCTCCCTGTGACTGCTGCCCCTGAGGGACAACCTCCATACTCCCTGTGCACCCTCTGAACCCTGCTGCTCTGGTGTCACCTGAGTAGACCCCTGGTGGGCCTCTGGGCTGGACAGTATTTCCCCTGACAGTAAAGCTGCCTCCTCCAGAATCTCTGCCCCTGCCACCAAATCCTCATCAGGATAGTCCTTACAGATATTGTGCCAGGCGTCAGGACAGTCCCTGTGAGGGTGACCGATCTTCCCACAGAGGTTGCACCTAATGTTCTGGCAGTCTGCAGCCACATGGCCGACCTCCCCACACAGGTTGCACTTCACCACAGTACACGTATTTGCCAAGTGACCTGCCTTGCCACATTTGAAGCACTTACGAGGCTGCCCAGGATAGAAACACACACCCCTCTCCCTTCCAATATAGAAGGAGTTGGGTAAGTGGGCAGTGATATTATCGCATTGGCGCAGTTTCACCAAAACCCTACACCCTCCCGTCCAGATACCATCATTGTCTCTGCTTTTGGTGAGGTCAGAGACCAGGTCACAATGCCTCCGGAGCCACACCACAATGTCCTGCGGGGGAACAGACTCATTCCAGAAGATGAGATTAACCGTAACGGTGTCTGGCTTAGAGATAGGAATAAAGCTGAACTTACTCCAGCCCTCAGAGTCTCTAAACTTGGGGAAATTAGACCAGAACCTGTCCAGGTCAGTCATGAGCTTAAAACTGACGTCATAGCCCTGCCTGTCTGGAAGATTAATCACCGCCAAGATGCTAACTGGCGCAAACCCCATCTGGCGACACAAGAGCTCCCTGACCACAAACCTCCTATCTGGCAGATCCTCCTTGGCACCTCTGTGCCGGAAATGCACGACGTTTCTCCGTTTAAACGCCTGGCCGGTATAATTGGCACCAGAGGTGAAGGACGGAGCACCACGACTCCAGGCATTACTGGGGGGAACCTGCGGGTCACACTAGGCTGACTGATGGGGTGAGGGTCTGCAGCAGGGTGGGCTGCTACACCTTGTGTGCTCGGAATTAAAGGGGGGAAATCACAGACATTATCATGTACATTGTTATCATCAACATCAATGTCACTATCAGACTGCGCAGCGTCCAGCAAAGATACTGTGCTCCCTCAAACCCCCGACCCCTCAGATACAGCGCGGTTATCCCCAGCATCAGAGCCCTGCTGGGCACCATCAGGAACTACCGGCACATGTCCACTGCCCAACTGCTGTGCTTGGCATTCTGAGACTTGTAGTCCCTCTGCTGAAATATGTCCATGCTGCTGCTTGGAATCTGCTGCAGGCTGTTGTGCTGGGCATTCTGCGACTTGTTGTACCTCTGCTGGAATCTGCACTACATGCATCTGCTTTGGATCTGCCGCAGGCTGTTGTGCTGGGCATTCTGTGACTTGTTGTACCTCTGCTGGAATCTGCACTACATGCTTCTGCTTTGGATCTGCCGCAGGCAGTATTGCTGGGCATTCTGAGACTTGTGGTACCTCTGCTGGGGTCTGCACTACAGGCTGCTGCTGGTGCTGTATTTGCCCCTTTTGGAAGCAGAAACTTGCAGGCTGCAGCACTGGCCGCACCTGCTTCTGGGGTCCACCTGGGACAATGTCTGACCTGGAACCTGCAGAGTTCTGATTCTGTGACTTAAACAGTTCCTGGTTCCTATAAGTCTCTGCCAGGGGCCCCATCCTCTCTAGAACGCAGTCCATGTCCCTCACCACTTTTGCCAGCAATACACCCAGTGTGTTCAGAACCACTTCATAAAAATCATGACTCCCGGGATTAACGCCTTTAGCTTATAACCAGTGTCTATCTGCATCTGTAGTGAGTCTTTCTGCTGCTGTAACTCACCAAATTTCTTGACTAGTCCTGGGATCTCCTCTGCGAGCTGAAGCTCAGGTGCACGTGGCGTCTCCTCCTGGGATCCTGCATTCAGCGATGTCCCCGGCTGCTTGAATCCAGACTTCCCCTTAATTTTCACCACCGCTGGTTTCGTGGCTCCAGGCTCCACAGCACTTTTACTGCTGCCACCTGACTGCGACCTTGTGCGTCCAGAGCTCGCCATGCTGGTCACCACATATTTCTGCTGCAAGTTTTCCTGGAGCGTCTGTCTCTCCAGTGAGGTTCTCCTCTGCCTGGGAGTCAGCTGCACACCTGAGGCCGCTGATGGCCTCTCCTGAGCTGCAGGCTGCTTTCCTCCATTCAGCTTCTCACCAGGAGATTTCTTCTTGTATTATAGTAGCTATATTCTTGTACATAGGAGTAGTATTATAGTAGTTATATTCTTGTACATGGGAGCAGTATTAGAGTAGTTATATTCTTGTACATAGGAGCAGTATTATAGTAGTTATATTCTTGTACATAGGAGCAGTATTATAGTAGTTATATTCTTGTACATAGGGGCAGTATTATAGTAGTTATATTCTTGTACATAGGGGCAGTATTATAGTAGTTATATTCTTGTACATAGGGGCAGTATTATAGTAGTTATATCCCTGTACATAGGGCAGTATTATAGTAGTTATATTATTGTACAAAGGGGAAGTATTATAGCAGTTATATTCTTGTACATAGGAGCAGTATTATAGTATTTATATTCTTGTACATAGAGGGTAGTATTATAGTAGTTATATTCTTGTGTATAGGGGACAGTATTATAGTAGTTATATTCTTGTACAAAGGAGCAGTATTATAATAGTTATATCTCTGTACATAGGGGCAGTATTATAGTAGTTATATTCTTGTACATAGGAGCAGTATTATAGTAGTTATATTCTTGTACATAGGAGCAGTATTATAGTAGTTATATTCTTGAACATAGGAGCAGTATTATAGTAGTTATATTCTTGTACATAGGAGCAGTATTATAGTAGTTATATCTCTGTACATAGAGGTAGTATGATAGTAGTTATATTCTTGTACATAGGGGCAGTATTATAGTAGTTAATCTTTGTATGTAGGATCAGTATTATAGTAGTTATATTCTTGTACATAGGAGCAGTATTATAGTAGTTATATTCTTGTACATAGGAGCAGTATTATAGTAGTTATATTCCTGTACATAGGAGCAGTATTATAGTAGTTATATTCTTGTACATAGGAGCAGTATTATAGTAGTTATATTCTTGTACATAGAGGGTAGTATTATAGTAGTTATATTCTTGTGTATAGGGGACAGTATTATAGTAGTTATATTCTTGTACAAAGGAGCAGTATTATAATAGTTATATCTCTGTACATAGGAGCAGTATTATAGTAGTTATATTCTTGTACATAGGAGCAGTATTATAGTATTTATATTCTTGTACATAGGGGGTAGTATTATAGTAGTTATATTCTTGTATATAGGAGCAGTATTATAGTAGTTATATTCCTATACATAGAAGCAGTATTATAGTAGTTATATTCTTGTACATAGGAGCAGTATTATAGTATTTATATTCTTGTACATAGAGGGTAGTATTATAGTAGTTATATTCTTGTATATAGGGGCAGTATTATAGGAGTTATATTCTTGTATATAGGGTCAGTATTATAGTAGTTATATTCTTGTACATAGGAGCAGTATTATAGTAGTTATATTCTTGTACATAGGAGCAGTATTATAGTAGTTATATTCTTGTACAAAGGAGCAGTATTATAATAGTTATATCTCTGTACATAGGAGCAGTATTATAGTAGTTATATTCTTGTACATAAGAGCAGTATTATAGTATTTATATTCTTGTACATAGAGGGTAGTATTATAGTAGTTATATTCTTGTATATAGGGGCAGTATTATAGTAGCTATATTCTTGTACATAGGGGCAGTATTATAGTAGTTATATTCTTGTACATAGGGGCAGGATTATAGTAGTTATATTCTTGTACATAGGAGCATTATTATAGTAGTTATATTCTTGTACATAGGGAGCAGCATTATAGTAGTTATATTCTTGTACATAGGGGGCAGTATTATAGCAGTTATATTCTTGTACATATTAGCAGTATTATATTAGATATATTCTTATACTTAGTAGCAGTAGTATAGCAGTTGTATTTGTATCTATTGAATGGTTGTCATGTGTGCATTGCCACGAAGATCGTCGCGGTTGCACATTTTGACTTCTCACAGCTGATCTGCTGTTTCTTTGTGTTTGGCAGCTAGGGAGTTAATTCTGTCTGTGCTCGGTGCTGGGACTGGGTGCAGTTTCTCCCGGCTGCAATTGATTATTTGTTGATTGGTTTCCTTTAAATTCCTGGTTGTCTGCTTGGGGAGTTGCCAGTGAAACCTTCATGCAGACCACAGATAGGAATGAATCTGTATAGACTTTAGTTGTGAGCTCCTTAGTTGTTCTAAGCTCAACTTGGTTAGAGTTTATTTCCCAGACCATTTATGTTCCTTTGGTGTTTGAGTGTGTATGCAAGCGAGTGTTATCCTGTCTGTCTTATATGTCTAATCTGTGTATTTAGCTGAGATCAGCCCATATCCCTTTGGTGGTAGTCAGGATCCTTCTTAGGACTGATTACAGGGTTCAGGGTCTGATAGGAGACAGGGTTAGGTTGGAGACTTGGACCTCTGAACCATTATCAGTACCTCCAAGGTGAGGGATTAGTTAGGACCCCAGTTTAGGGTCAGGTTAGATCCCGGTCCACCTCTTTCCTGTTTCAGCTCATCAAGTCCTCAAGATTAACCCTGAGTTCAGCAGATATTGTGTCAGGTAAATCTATTCTATACTTACATGCTGATGTTGCTATACTAGTTGTTGTATAGAGTGTTGTTCCTGTATTAATAGTTTACTGACATTGTATACATATCATTAGACAGCGTGACATTTTCACTGGCCATAAAAATTATCTCCAGTTACCATGCATCCAGTAGCCCAGCTGGCTCTGCAGTTGCAGGGATTATCCATGGAGCTGACGGACATTAAGTCCAAAGTTTTGTCTCCCCTGGAGCAAACCAGATTTGAACCTAAAGTAGCTCTCCCGGACAGGTTCACTGGTGGGCGAGACAAATTTTTCACCTTCCGGGAGGCATGTAAATTGTATTTTCGGCTTCGGCCTCGATCATCAGGGAGTGATGAGCAGAGAGTGGGAATTGTTATCTCACTTCTGCAAGGGGACCCTCAATCCTGGGCATTTTCCCTTCCTCCGGGATCCCCGGCTCTACTGTCTGTAGATCAATTTTTTACTGCCCTGGGATTGGTATATGATGACCCAGATCGGGTCTCTCTTGCTGAGACAAAATTACGTAAGATACAGCAGGGAGATCGTCCTGCAGAGGAATTTGCTTCTGAGTTTTGTAGATGGGCCACAGATACTCAGTGGAATGACCCAGCTCTTAGGAGCCAGTTTTGTCATGGGCTTTCTGATAAATTAAAAGACGTTTTGGCTCAGTATGAGTCTCCTCATTCACTGGAGGCTGCTATGGCCTTAGCTATCCGTACTGATAGACGGTTTCGGGAGAGGGGTGAGGTAACCCCACTCCCTGTTGTTTCTCCACCTACCACTAAAGTCCCTTATGTTGAGGTTCCCCTTGTCTGTTCGGATGAGCCTATGCAGTTGGGAGGGACATCATTTCGTAGGAGGGGATTGGCGGTACGCCGCAGGACTAGAAGATGTTTTTTCTGCGGGAAAGAGGGACATTTTGTTGGAGAATGTCCATCCCGTGCCTTGTTGAGCCAAAAGTCGCCGGAAAACTGTTAATCCCAGGTTGTGTGGTGGACAACAACCTGGGAGTATGTATTTCATCCGCCAGTTCTTCTCAGTTCCTTGTACCAGTGGAGGTGGTAGTTGGTACGAGAGTGGAGAGATTGTCTGTTCTTCTTGATAGTGGTTCCGGGGCTAATCTGGTTGACGCTCAGTTTGCTCAGGCTCAAGGTATGCATCTGAGTGTATTGGTCAAACCGATCCCTATATTCTCCATTGACGCCAGGCCTCTCGGCTAAGGTAGCTTTGTTCATGAGGTTCATAACATTGACCTTCGGGTAGGGGCAATACATAGGGAACAATTATCTTGTTATGTGTTGGAGGGTCTACCTACTTCCATTGTGTTGGGACTTCCTTGGTTGGTTAAACATAACCCTGTGATTAATTGGCAGTCCAGAGAAATAAGCCAATGGGGTGAGTTTTGCAAAAGCAACTGCATGAACACAGTCATCAGTGCGGTCGTGCCTAGTACATTGCCTCCTTTTTTGGAGGATTTTGGGGATGTTTTCTCTGAGGAGGGGTGTCAGGAGTTGCCTCCTCATCGCGTGTATGACTGCTCTATTAATCTCCTTCCTGATGCTAAGTTGCCTAAAGCTAGGTTGTATAATCTTTCTGGTCCTGAGAGGCAGGCTATGAAAGATTATATTTCTGAAAGTCTGGCCAAAGGGCATATTAGACCTTCATCTTCCCCAGTAGCCGCGGGGTTCTTCTTTGTGAAGAAGAAAGATGGAGGCCTACGCCCTTGCTTGGATTTCCGCGAACTTAATCGGATTACTGTTCGAGATCCGTATCCACTCCCTCTTATTCCTGATCTCTTCAATCAAATTGTTGGCGCCAAATGGTTCTCTAAATTGGATCTCAGGGGGGCGTATAATCTGATTAGGATAAAAGAGGGGGATGAGTGGAAAACGGCGTTTAACACGCCGGAGGGACATTATGAGAACCTTGTCATGCCTTTTGGTCTGACTACTGCACCAGCAGTATTCCAACATTTTGTTAATGACATTTTTCGTCACCTTGTGGGGCTGTTTGTGGTTGTATATTTGGACGACATTTTAATTTACTCGCCAGATCTTGTGTCTCATCAGGAGCATGTGAGACAGGTGTTGCAGATCTTGCGAGACAATAAACTATACGCCAAACTGGAGAAGTGTGTATTTGCCGTACAGGAACTTCAGTTTTTGGGTTTTTTGGTGTCAGCCTCCGGTTTCCGTATGGACCCTGAAAAGGTGAGAGCAGTGCTTGAATGGGATCAGCCAGGGAATCTTAAGGCTCTGCAGCGTTTTTTGGGGTTTGCTAACTACTACCGGAAATTTATTTGTAATTTCTCATCTGTCGTCAAACCTCTCACTGACATGACAAGAAAAGGGACGGATTTTTCTAAATGGTCGGACAAAGCTTGCCAAGCCTTTTCCTCTTTGAAGAAATGTTTTGCTTCGGCACCCGTTCTCATCCAACCAGATGCATCTCAGCCGTTCATTGTGGAGGTGGATGCGTCTGACGTAGGGGTGGGTGCTATATTGTCCCAGGGTCCGTCCCCTGGTAAATGGCATCCGTGCGCTTTCTTTTCTAAGAAATTGTCGTCCGCCGAAAGGAATTATGATATCGGCAATAGGGAACTTTTGGCCATTAAGTTAGCTTTTGAAGAATGGCGTCACTTTTTGGAGGGGGCAGTCCACCCGGTTACCGTTATTACTGATCACAAGAACCTGTTGTATTTGGAATCCGCTAAGCGTCTGAATTCCAGACAAGCTCGATGGTCGTTGTTTTTTACCAGGTTTAATTTTGTCGTCACTTATCGCCCGGGGTCTAAGAATGTAAAGGCTGATGCCTTGTCTCGCAGTTTCCCAGGGGCCGGGAAAATGGATGACCCGAGTCCTATCCTTCAGGAGGGGGTGGTAGTGTCGGCTGTATTTTCTGAGCTTGAGGAGGAGGTGTTAGAGGCTCAGGGGGACGCCCCTGCAGGACCTCCAGGGAGACTGTTTGTCCCAAATCTGTTGAGACAAAAGGTTATTGAGGCACATCATAATTCTGCTCTAGCAGGACATCCAGGGAGTAAGGCTACCTTAGATCTCCTTTCTCGCCGGTTTTGGTGGCCTAATGCTAATAAAGATGTTATAACTTTTGTCGCGTCATGTGGGGTGTGTGCTCGCTCTAAAACCCATTACCCGTCCATCTGGGACCCTTTTACCCTTGAAACTTCCGGAGCGTCCATGGACTCATTTATCTATGGACTTCATTACGGACCTTCCTCCGTCGTCAGGGAATACTGTCATACTGGTGGTTGTTGACAGGTTCAGTAAGATGGCACATTTCGTTGCTCTTCCTGCACTCCCTAATGCTAAAACTCTGGCGCAGGTGTTCATTAGGGAGATCGTTAGACTTCATGGGTTGCCTTCTGATGTGGTGTCAGATAGGGGGTCTCAGTTTGTGTCCAAATTTTGGAGGGCATTTTGTTTACGTCGGGGGATGCAATTGTCATTTTCCTCGGCTTTTCATCCGCAGACCAATGGTCAGACAGAGCGTCTGAATCAGAGCTTAGAGACATATCTCCAGTGTTTTGTTTCAGAGAACCAAGAGGACTGGTCTTCTTTCTTGCCTCTGGCAGAGTTCGCTCTTAACAACAGGCGGAGCGAGTCCACTGGTAAGTCCCCGTTTTTTGGGGCATATGGTTTCCATCCCCAGTTTTGTACTTTCAATGGGGGGGGCCCTTCTGGGGTTCCTGAGGAGGAGCGTTTCTCGTCGTCACTTGCTTCTGTGTGGAGGGGTGTATTGAATAATCTGAGTGCGATGGGGAACCGTTACAAACGTATGGCTGATAGGAGGAGAGTTTCTGGTCCAGATCTGAATGTGAACGATCTGGTATGGTTGTCTACCAGGAATATAAAACTTAAGGTGCCCTCCTGGAAACTGGGTCCCAGATTCATCGGGCCGTACAGGATCAGTTCCATAATTAATCCTGTGGCATTTCGTCTGGACCTCCCTCCTACGTTTAAAATTCATAATGTGTTCCACAAGTCATTACTTAAAAGGTATGTGGCACCAGTCATACCGTCACCTCTACCTCCTCCTCCTGTGTTGGTCAATGGTAACTTGGAATTTCAAGTATCAAAGATCATTGACTCACGTCTGAATCGCCGGTCCCTTCAGTACTTGGTGCATTGGAAGGGGTATGGTCCAGAGGAGAGGACGTGGGTCCCTGCGTCTGATGTTAACGCAGATCGTTTGGTTCGGACCTTCCACAGAACTCACCCGGGCAGGCCTGGCCCTGAGGGTCCGGAGGCCCCTCGTAGAAGGGGGGGTACTGTCATGTGTGCATTGCCACGAAGATCGTCGCGGTTGCACATTTTGACTTCTCACAGCTGATCTGCTGTTTCTTTGTGTTTGGCAGCTAGGGAGTTAATTCTGTCTGTGCTCGGTGCTGGGACTGGGTGCAGTTTCTCCCGGCTGCAATTGATTATTTGTTGATTGGTTTCCTTTAAATTCCTGGTTGTCTGCTTGGGGAGTTGCCAGTGAAACCTTCATGCAGACCACAGATAGGAATGAATCTGTATAGACTTTAGTTGTGAGCTCCTTAGTTGTTCTAAGCTCAACTTGGTTAGAGTTTATTTCCCAGACCATTTATGTTCCTTTGGTGTTTGAGTGTGTATGCAAGCGAGTGTTATCCTGTCTGTCTTATATGTCTAATCTGTGTATTTAGCTGAGATCAGCCCATATCCCTTTGGTGGTAGTCAGGATCCTTCTTAGGACTGATTACAGGGTTCAGGGTCTGATAGGAGACAGGGTTAGGTTGGAGACTTGGACCTCTGAACCATTATCAGTACCTCCAAGGTGAGGGATTAGTTAGGACCCCAGTTTAGGGTCAGGTTAGATCCCGGTCCACCTCTTTCCTGTTTCAGCTCATCAAGTCCTCAAGATTAACCCTGAGTTCAGCAGATATTGTGTCAGGTAAATCTATTCTATACTTACATGCTGATGTTGCTATACTAGTTGTTGTATAGAGTGTTGTTCCTGTATTAATAGTTTACTGACATTGTATACATATCATTAGACAGCGTGACAATGGTGCAGTATACCTGCTCATGCATTGTTTTTTTTTATAACAATAAGTTGAAATAAAAAAAGGAGAAAACTTTTAGAAACCAACTTTTCCATTTTGTATCACTAATCATGTTTGTAAAGCACAATAGAACAAGGATAGAGTCAGTATAGAAACTGCAGGAGTTGATGAACTCTAACACAAATATGTTGTACTGTGTTACTTATTTGTATGTGGACGCTTGGGGGTAAAGCATAACATGCGTGTGATTTTTAATATAAATATCATCTATTCAAAAGGCATTATGCTGAACTTCAGAAATCAAGGGCATTACAGTCTGAAATCTCTGCCTTAGGCACTGAGAACTGATACTTGAGCATTTAATTATTGTGTTCATTTAATTGCATAAAACAACAAATATGCATTACGAATGAATGTTATATTTTTGTAACATCAATAATTACCAGTTTTTACATCCATTGTGAGGTTTCCAATATATTAGTGCAAATGCAACATTATCCATCAGCCTTCACTGAAAATCAGGTATCTGAAATGCCATTGAAGAAGACCTCAATAAAGCTGTGTTAGATGTAGTCGGAGCCTTTACAGGAGAGACATGAAATGAGCCAGGCCTACTCTGCAGGTTCCTTGAAACTGACGTACATGTAAAAATATTAAATAAAAAAAGCAGGAAATTGATGTGTAGACCCCTACAGGGACTACAGAGATCTTTGAAGTGCTTGCTTTGCTGTTTAGAGTTTGACGTGAAGTCCCGGACTCATAGGTCCATGTTTTATATCTCTGAAACACATGTTTTTTATCCTTTCAGGTGATTCCTGTGCAGTGATTATTAAATGTTAAAGCCATACTTCATGGTGATTGTTATTACTTAT
Source organism: Oophaga sylvatica (assembly GCA_033576555.1). Classification (NCBI taxonomy): domain Eukaryota; kingdom Metazoa; phylum Chordata; class Amphibia; order Anura; family Dendrobatidae; genus Oophaga; species Oophaga sylvatica. The sequence goes on along the minus strand of JARQOD010000001.1, from coordinate 13,845,243 downwards.
TGATAAAATGGCGTCACCATGCAGAAACCTGGTGGGAAGAAAAACATTACTAGCGATAAAGTGCAGCTCTTCTTGCAAATCCGTTCTTCAAATCTTTCTTCGTGCCCCTTTTTATGGCTGTCTTTGTTACATCTGACTCCTCTATATATCGGAAGTGAATTGATCACTCATGAAAACTCCGAAAAATACAACATTCCTCCTATTCTTGACGAACATCACCAAGTGGGTTCTTCACTCTGCCCTTAGATCTCTTCTTCCCTGTCTGGTCGCCTAGTGTTAATGATTACAATATTTACTGTGCCGATTTTTTTTACTTGTTCCGTCTTCCTATTTCACCCTTCTAGCATCCGCCATTATTGAATACTACCCTCATCGTAGCAGTCTACTTCATCAGTACTTATGTCCATGCCCTTAGGACTTTTGTTCCCTTGTATGGCCTCCTATCATTATTAATTACACTATTTACTATGCCACATTTTTTTACTTGTTCCGTCTATAAATTTCACCCTTCTAACGTCTGCCATTATTCAATTCTGTCCCTCATCGCAGCGGTCTACTTCCCCGGTAGTTATGTCAGTGCTACAAATTAAAGAAGACCCCCTTTCCAATGTACCTTCATCTAGCTTGTACTTTTTTCCACTTGTTCTTTTTCCACTTACAGATCAGCACTAGCCTTACCGGCACATGGCCAATGAGGCTGGACAGTGGACATCAGCCATTACTGCTGACACTGGTGCCAAAGATGAATTGGCACTTGAGGGTTTGATGACTTACTGATATCCTTTGTTTAGCCATCGGACACCATTTTTCTAAATCTGCGCAAAAAGTGAATTACAAAAAAAATCTGCAATTTTGTCTAATGAGATTTAAAAAAAAAAAAATTGGAGTACAATTCAATTCCGCTCAAATATATTTGCTCTTAGTAATTATGATTGAGTATGTGATTTTATTTTTATTACTGAATAATACCTAAGTTATTATTAGGTATGAGCGGATCCGTGTAAGTTCGGGTTCTGATAAACGAGCCGAACTTTAGTCCAAAGTTCGGTTCGGGTACGAGAACTGTGCCCAAACTTTAACCGGAACCTGTACCACATTGAAAACAATGAGCACCCAATCTTTGGAACTGATAAATCTCTCTCTCTCTGTCTCCCTTTCTCCCTCTTTCCTCTCTACACCCTCTCTCACTCTCTGTCTCTTGCTCTCTTTCTAGCCCTCTCCCTCTGTTTCTGTCTCTTGCTCTCTTTCTCCCCCTCTTCCTCTCTACCCCCTCTCTCACTCTTTGTCTCTTGCTCTCTTTCTCTCCCTCTGCCTCTCTGTCTCTATCCCCCTCTCTAACTCTGTCTCTTTCTCTCTTTGCTCCCTCTCTGTCTCTACTCCTCTCTCACTCTCTGTCTCTTGCTCTCTTTCTATCCCTCTCCCTCTCTTTTTCTACCCCCTCTCTCACTCTCTGTCTCTTTCTCTCCCTCTCATTCTCTACCCCCTCTCTCACTCTCTGTCTCTTGCTGTCTTTCTCTCCCCCTGCCTCTCTGTCTCTATCCCCCTCTCTAACTATATCTCTTGCTCTCTTTCTCTCTCGCTACCCCCTCTCTCACTCTGTCTCTTGCTCTCTTTCTCTCCCTCTGCCTCTCTGTCTCTATCCCCCTCTCTAACTCTCTCTTTCTCTCTTTCACTCCCTCTCTGTCTCTACTCCCTCTCACTCTCTGTCTCTTGCTCTCTTTCTATCCCTCTCCCTCTCTTTTCTACCCCCTCTCTCACTCTCTGTCTCTTTCTCTCTCTCTCCCTCTCCCTTTCTACCCCCTCTCTTACTTTGTCTCTTGCGCTCTTTCTCTAACTCTCCCTCTCTCCCTCTACCCGCTCTCTCACTCTCTGTCTCTTTCTCTCTTTCTCTCCCTCTCTGTCTCTATCCCTCTCTCTCACTCTGTCTCTTGCTCTCTTTCTCTCCCTTTCTCTCTCTACCCCTCTCATTCTCTTTCTCTTGCTCTCTTTCTCTCACTCTCTGTTTCTATCCCCCTCTCTCACTCTCTGTCTCTTGCTCTCTTTCTTGCTCTCTTTCTCTCCATCGCTCTCTTTACCCCCTCTCTCACTCTCTCTTGCTCTCTTTCTCTCCCTCTGCCTCAACCCCTTTTCTCACTCTCTGTCTCTTGCTCTCTTTCTCTCCCTCTACCTCTGTCTCTACCCACTTTCTCACTCTCTGTCACTTGCTCTCTTTTTCTCTTTCCTTCTCCCTTTCTCTCTCCTCCCAGTCTCGGCTTGAAACTAGGAATATTAAAATGGACTTCTGATAGAAGTCCATGTTTGCAGTTTAGTAACAGAGACTAACTGTCCTAACCCCAAACTTTTAACATCTTTTATACAGTATGTATGGTATTTGCATTAATGCACAATTAAGTGTTGCTATATGCTTTCATGGTGCACATTTATATACATACTTACTGCATGTGACGTGTCATCTTATAGCATCATTGTTTGGGTCGGAGGAGGCCGTCCTTTACTGTATATATTCTGTATCCTGTATAGGACACATTGCTTTAATCTGTCTTCACCTTCTATTGAAAAATGATTTGTTTCTTGAGTATCACTTCATCTCTCTCTATGTTTTAGCATGCAAAGAAAGTCATTTACTCACCTCCCCAAAACAAATAAATATTAATGGCGTCTACAGGAAAGCCGACAACTACATAAAAATCTGTCCTGTTCTCTAACGGATCAACATATTTTACCTATACGGGATGTCATTTATGTGGCGGGTGTCTGAGAATAATGTAAACAAGTGTTTTAATAAAATATAATTCAATAGCAAGGAATAAAGTTTCATTGGAAGAGATTTACGCCTCTTTTAACACGGGAGCTGGCGGAGGAAGCTGCTGTATTTTAATTTTCAGATATTGTCATTTCATGAAGCTACGGGCTGCATGACTGGATAAAATAACTCTCGCACCACTGACGACAGCCAGGTTTGAAGCATAGCGGCACTTTGGTGTTATATGAGCTACGAAATCGATGGACTAGATACAGGTTTATTTTTTCATTTTATTATTTTATCATTTTATCACATAGAGTACATTGTATATGGTCCAATTATAAATACTAATATTACTTTGTACACATCAATTCGGATTATTATTTTTTTATTGTTAGAAATTTCATATTCCTATTGGATAATTTTTAGTTGCACCATCTTTATTTGCACAGAAAATAACAGAAAATGTAGATTTATAGGTTTTAACTATTGAAAGACTTTCTAGGCAATTCATGTTTCAGATCTTTTAGGCTTTTCTGCATTGTATTTTCCATTAGAGATTTAAAAATCTGTCAAAACTTAGAATTTGGTTTAGAAATTTAATTTGCATCAAATTTATCTCTTAAAAATTAAATGAGCTTCAATGTTGTTAAAAAAAACTATTTATTTCCCTTATCCCACTCTAAATTTTTCCCCTTCATTCCTTAGTTACTTCTTTTGCTACATTTGTTATCTCTTATATTCCATGACAAATATTAAATTAAGAATATTTATAAAAAAAAAGCTGTTTATTATGCTCTGATTTGCCTTTATCACAATCCAACAAAGTATTATTCTCACATCATCCCTTACTAGAGTCCCTACCATGGCAGTTACTTTGGCTCTGATCTCCGCTTTACTCTTCGGTAATGATGGGATGAACCCAAAAACAGTAAAGGTTAGGGTCTGCACCGAATGCCTAGTGTCCGTGCACAGACTTTCTCCAGGAAGTCCATGTTACTGTTTGGGTTTGACTCCTTGAACAAAGGTTGTTTTCCATGTTGTCATCTGTGTGACAGCATGGGAAAAGCCAGTGGTTCTAATCGGTGGTAAAATCATTACTAGAGTTGAGCAAATTTTTCAGTATTCGGTTTGGATCACATTCACCGGTGAATATTGTATGTGCAATATTCGCAGAACACAGCCGAACGCCATTGTAGTCAATGGGAGTAGAAATGAGCAAATATGTTTGGAAACCATCATCAAACATAAATTTACCGACCCCAGAATTGCGATCACCGTTCACGGAATAACGACGACCGCAAGAAAAAATATGATTTCCCATTAATTTCTCTTTCCTGTGATGTGATTGCACATCAGAGGAGAGAGAAATGGGGTCCCCCGATTCCCTTCTGGTACCTCCCTTGTCCTTCGACCCTCCTGCATCCCCGTGGCAGCTGGCGTCCTCTTTTGGGAAGAAAATGGCGGGAGCATGCACATTGAGCCCGCAGAGATCTGCCGTCTGGCACCTGGCAACAATTGGAAATATTTACTATTGGTTCATTTTGATCACTGTGATAGACCATATCACAGTGATCAAAATAAATAAAATAGTAAATCAAACCCCCCTTTATCACCCTCTTATTTTGGTAAAAATAAAAAATAAAAAATTTATTTATTTCCATTTTTCCATTAGGGTTAAGGTTGGGCTAAAGTTAGGGTTGGGCTAAAGTTAGTGTCAGGCTAAATTTAGGATTAGGGTTGGGTTAGTGTTGGGGCTAGGGTTAGGGTTGGGCTAAAGTTAGGGATGGACTAAAGTTAGGGTTGTGGTTATGGTTAGTGTTGGGATTAGTGTTAGTGGTGTGTTGGGGTTAGGGTTGTGGTTAGGGTTATTGTTAGGGTTGGGATTAGGGTTAGGGGTGTTTTGGGGATAGGGTTGGAGTTAGAATTGGGGGTTTCCACTGTTTAGGTACATCAGAGGGTTGCTAAACGAGACATGGTGCCACCATTGACTCCAGCCAATTTTGCGCTCCTAAAGTCAAACAGTGCTTCCTCTCTTCTGAGCCTGCCATGCGCACAGTGGCTTTCCCCAACATACAGGATATTTGTGTACTCAGGAAAAATTGCACAAAAATTTCGTGGTCCTTTTTCTCTTGTTACCCTTGTGAAAATAAAAAAAAATTGGTTCCAAAGTTAACTTTTTGTGAAAAAAGTAAAATGTTCATTAATTCCTTCCACATTGCTTTAGTTCTCGTGAAGCACCTGAAGGGTTAATAAAGTTATTGAATGTGATTTTGCACACCTTGAGGGGTGAAGTCTTTAGAATGATGTCACTTTTGGGTATTTTCTGTGATATTGACCACCAAACTCACTTCAAATGTGAGGTGGTCACTAAACAAAATGATTTTGTAAATTTAGTTGGAAAAATGAGAAATCGCTGGTTATCGTTTAACCCTTATAACGTCCTAATAAAAAAATTATGTTTACAAAATTGTGCTGATGTAAAGTTGACGTGTGAAAAATGTTATTTATTAACTATTTTGTGTGACATACCTCTCTGATTTAAGAGTACAAAAATTAAAATTTTGAAAATTGCAAAATTTTCAATATTTTTTGCCAAATTTCCATTTTTTTATAATTAAACGCAAGTTATATCGAAGAAATTTTATCACTGTCATGAAGTACAATATGTCATGAAAAAACATTTTCAGAATTAGTGGGATATGTTGAAGCGTTCCAGAGCTATAACCTCATAAAATGACAGTGGTCAGAATTGTAAAAACTGGCTTGGTCATTAAGTACCAAATTAACTCTGTCACTAAGAGGTTAAATGAAAAAATAACAGGTGGTACACCAATGAAAAATATTCCCTAATCAACACATAGGGCTTATGATGTGGAGAATCGATGCACTAGCCTGCAATCAGCCCAATCTCAGTGCATTTGTCACTTCATTATTAAATGGATATAAAATATGATCACAAGGGTGTATAAAAGGGGTTGTCCACTAATAGGAAAGCCCCTTCTCAATCTTAATGCTTGCCTCCTTTAAAAAAAATAACACTTATATTCACCTCTCCAATTCCCAGGCCCATTTGAGGTTGTTATATCACCGTAACTCTGTGCTTAATCATTGCCTGCTTCACTGTCCCTGCCTTCATGCGTACTGAGCATCAACAGGAGGTCAGGGTCACAGCTGCTCTTTCACTTCTTCTGGATGTTCGATTTGTCCAAAAGTGGGGACAGTGAAACCAAAACTGATTAGGAACACGGCTCACATGACATAACAATCTCACGTGAGCCCCAGGAACATGAATGCCAACAATGCTTGAAATGCACTGGCACCGGAGGTGAATATATGTTATTTTATTTTAATGGACGCAACCATTAAGATTGAGAAGGGGTTGTCATAGTAGTGGACAACTCCTTTAATTACTCTATAGTAGAGCTATATTTGTATCAGATTTTTGAAATAATTCCAATGTGTTTTTACTTAAAAATATTATAATCTCAGCACAATCAACCAAAACAGACGAATGGAAGGGAATCCTCATTTTGAGGGAAAGCAGAACTTAGATGTCCATTTGGTAGAACCAAATCCGGACCAATAGTTAAAAGACCTGAATATTGAAATATCCTCCCTGACTTGGGCTTAGATTAAATAATGCCATATCACAATGACAAACATTTATTCATTAAATATTCATTCACGGAGAGTACTGAACGTATGACCAACATTTATCCTGCACATGTCTGGAAGGGGAACCAGTTCCTGCTATATACATCATTATCATCAAATGTCTACAAGACTTTGGTAAAACTAAATTTCTGGGAATTTGTCAGTCAAAGAAATGGCTTCTGAGAGCTGTCTTTAGACAAGATACAAGATATAATGCAATATTAGCCTTGTTAGAGAAAAGCTGGGAGGTCTAATTATGGTCTGTGACCTTAGAGAGTAGAACCTCCTCATGGCGATCAAGGAGAACTCCCTGCTAATTGTACAAAGCTTCTTAGAGAACGGGATGTCAGTCATCTCAACTTTAATGCTATATTAAATTAGGCTTTTGATGTATAAATATGTGAAGCCAGCATAGACACATAGTACAGTGGGTACAGAAAGTATTCAGACCCCTTTAAATTTTTCAATCTTTGTTTCATTGCAGCCATTTGGTAAATTCAAAAAAGTTCATGTTTCTTCTCATTAATGGACACTCTGCACCCTATATTGTCTGAAAAAAAACAGTAATGCAGAAATCGTTGCAAATTTATTAAAAAAGAAAAACTGAAATATCACATGGTCATAAGTATTCAGCCCCTTTGCTCAGTATTGAGTAGAAGCACCTTTTGAGCTAGTACAGTCATGAGTCTTCTTGGGAATGATGCAACAAGTTTTTCACACCTGGATTTGAGGATCCTTTGCCATTCTTCCTTGCAGATCCTCTCCAGTTCCGTCAGGTTGGATGATGAACGTTGGTGGACAGCCATTTTCAGGACTCTCCAGAGATGCTCAATTGGGTTTAGGTCAGGGCTCTGGCTGGGCCAGTCAAGAGTGGTCACAAATTTGTTCTGAAGCTACTCCTTTGTTATTTTAGCTGTGTGCTTAGGGTCATTGTCTTGTTGGAAGGTGAACCTTTGGCCAAGTCTGAGGTCCAGTGCACTCTGGAAGAGGTTTTCATCTAGGATATCTCGATACTTGGCCGCATTCATGTTTCCTTCAATTGCAACCAGTTGTCCTGTCCCTGCAGCTGAAAAACACCCCATAGCATGATGCTGCCACCACCATGTTTCACTGTTGGGATTGTATTGGGCAGGTGATGAGCAGTGCCTGGTTTTCTCCACACATACTGCTTGGAATTATCACTAAAAAGTTCTATCTTCGTCTCATCAAACCAAAATAATCTTATTTCCATTAGTGTTGGAGTCCTTCATGTGTTTTTTAGCAAACTCTATGCGGACATTCATATGTCTGGCACTGAGGAGAGGCTTCTGTCGGGTCACTCTGCCATAAAGGCCCGACTGGTGGAGGGCTGCAGTGATAGTTGACTTTGTGGAACTTTCTCCCATCTCCCTACTGCATCTGTGGAGCTCAGCCACAGTGATCTTGGGGTTCTTCTTTACCTCTCTCATCAAGACTCTCTCCACGATTGCTCAGTTTGGCTGGACAGCCAGGACAAGGAAATCTTCTGGTGGTCCCAACCTTCTTCCATTTAAGGATTATGGAAGCCACTGTGCTCTTAAGAACCTTGAGTACTGCAGAAATTCTTTTGTAACCTTGGCCAGATGTGCTCCTTGCCACAATTCTGTCTCTGAGGTCTTGGCCAGATCCTTTGACCTCATGATTCTCATCTGGTCTGATATGCACTGTGAGCTGTGAGGTCTTAAATAGATAGGTGTGTGCCTTTACAAATCAAGTCCTATCAGTCTAATTAAACACAGCTGGACTCCAATGAAGGAGTAGAACCATCTCAAGGAGGATCACAAGGAACTGTACAGCATGTGACTTAAATATGAGTGTCTGGGCAAAGGGTCTGAATACTTATGATCATGTGATATTTTAGTTTTTCTTTTTTAATAAATTTGCAAACATTTCTACATTTCTGCTTTTTTCAGTCAAGATGGGGTGCAGAGTGTACATTAATGAGAAAAAAAATGAACTTTTTTTGAATTTATCAAATGGCTGCAATGAAACAAAGATTGAAAAATTTAAAGGGGTCTGAATACTTTCCGTACCCACTATATATAAGGTAATGGACTCTTCAGAGTAGTGTAAAGATGCTTCACGTCATCAAGGAATTTTGTGGCCACATAAATGCACAACGGATCTCAGAAGTCCAAGGTCACTCATAGTCCTGATAAATTGCAGTAGGGAGGACATTATGTGGTACACTACACCTCGTAGATTCATCAACATCTTCTGTTAAAGAGCAGGGAACAGCTTTAAATCAATCATTGACTAATATGCAGTGGCTCCATGTTTGATTTTTAAAGAGTATATACACATCTGAGCATTTCATAGCCATTGAAATGAATCAATGGGACCAATACAAAGGTTTCTCATCTACCCAAAATATTCTTACTCTTCTTCATATTAGAATGACATTGACATCTCTTAACGTGATGGTATATCACTAGCAATGCCATCACTTTATGATTGATGATGGTCCAACCTCTGAGACCCTCACTGATCCTGAAAAAGAAGGGCTGTACTGCTAAATCTGAACTGTGAAAACAGTAAAGAAGTCTTGGTCTGTGGTCAAAACCCAACTGATCATAAAGTGATCAATGTTTTACAATATTCTTATAAAATGAGGTGAAGGATAAAAATTAGAAACCCCCAATAACATATGAGATATAGTCATGTCACTCAAAACAGCAGGCACTTTTCATTATTCCAGTGTTTGCCAGATGCAAATTAAGCTTCAGATGACACATACGTGGCTTAGATGCCCTCATGCAGACTCTCAGCCTTTGATGTCCCAAATAGTATGTTATATTACCAATATACTGTACTGACATGTGAAGGACTTTGAGAAGTTTCATCGTGGCTTTTGGGGAGAAATGGTGACACGAGTCAAGGTAACCTAGTGGAGCTCAGCATTACATTTGTAAGAAGATGGAGATGCAAGGAGGAGATTTGCCTAATAGTAAACTGCTTGGTAAGGAGACTGGAAAGAGTCATTATGAAAAGGTTTGATTGATGCATTGATACAACAGGTTTGGGATGCCTAATATTCGAAATTGCCAAGCTAATATACAACAGACCGGCTGCAAAAATCTTTTCATAGAAAAAGGGGTCTTCAAGTTAAACGCCAAAAGATCCTCCTTCTACATCAAAGATCCAAATAAACATGTTGAAACTCTGTGATGACTCATCTAAGGATTGAGGTTTTTTATTAAGTTTTTGGAGCAAAAGCTTTCCAAAACCGAAGAGTTCAAAAACCATGAGTTTTCATTGGATCGTTGGGGTAAGTACACATGACGATTAAAAAACTGCAACAAAGAACGAAGAGAATGCATCAATTGAAAAATGACTTTCTGTGCACATGCTCTGCTTTTTGTCACTTCTTTTAACCATTTCTGATTTCAAAAACAAGGAAGCTGTTAAAAGTTGTAGCACGTTCATTCTTTTTTGGCAGCTTACACTTGGGAGCTGCTCAATATTTAAAGTTTAAATCACAAAAGAAAGACGTCAACAGTTGAGCTACCACAAAATCGATTGAAAAACTGCCAGAAAAGCCACTTCAGAAAAAACATCACTGGCTTTTCCTGAGGTATATTTGCTTAAGAAAATCTTGTCAGCTTCACCCTCTGAATGCAGATATCTTGTGCAAATAATCGAAAATCTATATGCACATGGAGGTTTCCTTGCAAAGTTTATGAAGCAGAAACTGAGTGGATTCTCAACATTTTTTGAGGCGTTTTGAGATGTGGAGTAGGAGTTGAAAATTATTTTATGACCAGTTTCCATTTAGCCTCTGCTCCAAAAACGCCATGAAAAACTGTGTGCTGATAGCCTAAGAGTATGTGCAAACAAAGGGGTTTTGTTTTAAAGTTTTTGAAGTAGAAGCTGAGAAGAAACACTCAAAATTCTTCTCAAAAGCTCAAAAGTCCTAGATTCTGCTATGTGCACATGGATATTTTCTGCGTATTTTTTAGCAGAAACTGAGCGGAAGCTGGGCATGAACTCTTTAAATCCTCCTTCAAATCTCAAAACTCCTCAAAAACTCAGCTTCTGCTTTGTTTTTTCTCCAAAAACTCAGCACGAAGATTCTGTGTGCATATATAGTTTTCCACAAGTTCTCGAAGTGTTCTTTATGGAGGATTTTGGAGAGAATCTGCAAAAATAAAAGCTCTTCTAAAAAAAAATCTAAAAAAAAAATCTCAGTGTAAACATAGCCTAAAAGAAAAAAATAAGAGTATAAAAGAGTTCTTGAAGAGGACAAAAGAGACAAAAAATATGAACTACCAAGGAAGTGGATGCTAGGGTAGATAAGAGAGAGCTCCTGGTTTGATTATGCAGAATAGAGATGACAAATCCAAACTGGATACTGTCGAAAGCCATACAACAAAAAATGGATAAATATTTTCACAGCACTGATGACGTCTGTACATAATTCAGCTGGTTGAACGTTGGTTGATCTCACCAATGTTGTTGACAAGGATTGATGATCTAATTGGTCCATGGTAATGTGAAAGCCAGCTGCCAGCGCAGTTTCAATCGTCGATCTGGGAACATAAAAGGACGGCTGTAACCGCACCCCCTCACTGACTGATACTGGCTAAGAATTGGGTCTGGCTGTCAGTCAGATCTGGTGGCAAAGTTACAGCCACCTCTCTGCATTCTCAAATCTGTGATTGAACCCACACCGGCTCTGCACCAGTGAATGAAGCTGGAATGTTGCCGGGTAGAATGAAGTTCATTAGGCCACGTGTAGGTGCCGGGCAGGTTAGTAACACTATTAACCTGCAGATTAAGCTCATAACTGCAGCTTAACAGCGTTTTTGCTGGTGACAGGTTCCTTTTAAATGTACTTTAATATTTCAATTAGAAATAACTATGTGCACGAGAATGTGTAAAATCAGAATTAAAATTTTACAAATTTGAATTTCAGTTTTCAAATTTAAGTTTAAACTTAAAAAACCTAAAATCTATTTAGAAAAATAAATAAATGTTGTTAAATTAAATAATAATAAAAATGTTCCAAAGTTTAATTGTTATCTTCTTCATAGAGACGACCAAACCGATTGAAATTCACTTCCCAATTTGGCTCAAATTCTGCCAGGAAAATCAAATTTCGTAAAATGTATTCACGTCACATTGTTGGTAAAAGCTTATTACTAAGTCTCTCTAGACGCTAAAGCATAATAAATGAAGGGGTTAAAAAATAAATAATATAATACTCACCTCGCTCTCACTTGTCCCGTCACATCAGCTCCCCGCCCGGTGCTGTGTGGCCCACTTAGTCCCTCTGGTTCCTGTCTTCCCTCCAGTCTTTATTCGCTCTTCATCGTTTCTGGTGCTTACTATTTGCGATGCAATGTCACCTGAAGCCCACTCAGTGAATGAGTGAAGCATGAAGAGAAGATCGGAGATGAAGGGAGGAAGTGACTTAGCATAAATCTGGGATGGTAGCTGGCTGGTGCCCCAGAGCCCACGAGGGGAAAGGTGAGTATCATGTAATTTTGTTTTCATATTTTGACCTAATTGAATCATGAAAAATTAGACAATCAAAATTTTAACTGTAAATTTTAAGAGAACTCAATTAAGCCATACTTTTTAATTTTTCTCGTTTAAAGTGGAAAACTCTGTGCACTGTACATCAAGCTTTACAATGGAAAATTTACACTTCTCAACATTGAAATCACAACACAAAGAAGGAAAAATTGGGGAACTACAGACATTTTAAGAATTTACAAATTGAAAAAAAAAATTGCCAAATTTTCAAACATTTCAATTTATTCAGTATTGAGTAGGAGTGGCAGCAAAGAGGAGAGATCCAGCTTCACGGACATAAAAATCTCCTTTATTGGTACCAGAAATGCGTCTATGTTTTTTATTGCTCTAAGACGATATGGATGTTATTTAGAATTTTAACATGCACCAATGAAAAAGACTTTTATGTCTGTGAAGCTGGATCTTTCCTCTTTGCTTCCAGTTTTGGGTGTTTTGGCAGTAGCACTATTTCTGCTGCGGACAGGATTAGATTCAGGCATTACTGGAGTTTTTTCTTCACATTGAGCATGAGTGCTATGCACAGAAAACCTTGCCCTTACAACGTTGGCTGCCATTAATGATTTTATTAATGGTTGTCTGAGAAATGTTTTGCGACACGTAATGCAGTTGGACATGAAAATCATCAAGATCCACTGCTGGCAGCTTTCTTTGCAATTACTGAGCAATGATTTCCCAGATGTGTTTGATGTCAGACAAGTCTAGAGATACTGCAAAACATGGTAGAATGTCTAACTTGTAGACTAAAGTCATACAAATGCCATGTAATGGTTTCTGTAGACACTGTTTAATGCCTTAAACTTGGTTCTGTATGTGATTTCCATTTTCAGTACAGAATGGAATAATCGTGGAACCAGTTGTGCATCCATTTAACCCAAGTGTTGTTTTTCAAACCAATAATGCCAGGCCGCATGTTGCTCCTGCTACTATGAGCATCCTCCATTGTCTTAACATTATACCATGGTCCACAGTGTCTCCGGACTCGTCTCCAAAAGAAAAAGGAGCTGCCAGCAGCCGATCTTGATGAGTTTCACAAGTGCATAAAAATATTTCTCAGAAAACTATTAATAACCTAATTCATAGACTGTACATTCTGGGATTTCTGCACTTGGCGCTCATTCTCCACACTGAATAAATCAAGATGTTTTGAAAATGTTGTTATTTTGAATCATTTACATATGATTAACATGTCTATACATCCTGTGATTTCCAGAATTCCATGACTTTTCCTTTCTGGTGTTGCCATTTTTTCAATGTTCAGGAGTGTATAAATGTTTTCTTGTACCTCTAGAGCTAGAATATACATCACAGTGTAAAAAAAATGTCCTCCAAAACACAAGAGTTAAACCAAAATATCGAAGCCAGGTAAACAGTCTTCTTGAGAAAGGTATCGGTGGTTCAGATTTCCCTTTATATAGCTGTGATGAAAGCTTCATTGTCAATGTGCTGAGATTCACCCATGTCTTACATCGTCTATGTATCTCACTGTTGTAAAGAAATTTTAAAAAATGACATCTTGTGACAGGCGCGTTTCAGAACCTCAGACTTTGTGAAGATTCAATTATCCTCCACATTCTGTCCTCTATTCAGTGCTATAAGTATTGTAAAAAAGCCGGCATAAGGAATGTGAATGAATCAGAAAAGATGTAGAAATGCATCACAGGACAGCACATGTATCCTCAGTGTAACTGCAAGGTCGTCGTCTATAGTCTTTCTTCCTTCCTGGTAGTTAATTCTTTTTTTTTCAGCATTTTATCAGTGCAGATTAATGATTCATTTACAGCATCAATAAATAGTAATATGTAAACCAGTACAATTCTTAAGTAGATGATGCATAGATACAATCCAATAACCTACGAAGAGTTATAAATCCAGAAAACCAATGTACAGTTATACCCCCCATTAACCTATATTTAGTGATATCCTTGGAACTAGAGTTATAATAATCTATTCTATTATTTCTAAACACTTTTTTTCGGTGATTACTTTGTATCGTTTTTACTGCACCCACACACACAAATGGTACACCATTTGAAAGGTAAACTTGCCCCCTTCAGCAAGAAAATAGCGAAACAAACCACACATCCACGATTTGATCACAAAATGCAGTTTAATATATTATTTTCATATGCCTGTAGTAAGGAAAAATGACCTGCAGGTGGCACAACAGTACCCCAAAGCACACTACCACAAAGCTGCTTACAGACATCACAAACAAATCCAAACATTTGCCTTGGGGGCTTTCCAGCCTATTTCAGGCACATTGGAGGATTGCACACTTCACTTCAGGTGAGTCACATATGCAAACACATTTGTATACATGCACTGCTTTTTCGCTGATTACTTCGCCCCACACACACAAATGATACACTATTTGAACGGTAAACTTGCGCCCTTCAGCAAGAAAAAAGCCAAACAAACCACACATCCATGATTTTATCACTAAACACAGTTTAAAAATTTATTTTCATAAACCTGCAGAAAGACACAATGACCTGCAGGTGGCACCTCAACCGGAAGACATTTTTTGGCCTCTACTTATCAAACCAATTTATTGTATTACCAATCTACAGATATAAATACCTGTCTGTGTTCATCATCTCATGAAATACATTTACATTTGACCAGCTTGCTTTTCTGAAATTGCTTGCGCTCCCGACGAACAAAGGGGGGGAAATTTCGCATGGGCCAAGCTAGTCTTTGAATATTTGCATTTTTTTTTTCAAAATTTGATTCACAGGAAATTAATTCACCATAAATTGCAAATAATGAATAATAATAAAGGCTACTATGGCTAAAAAGATGCTTTTGGGTTTCCTACGACTGTAGTGAACCTATTTCTAACTCTTTAATGCAAACACAACCATAGTAATGTCATACTGACCTCATATCTGTTGGTGAACGAATAGTAGATGTTCTTCACGACTGTGCTGTCACACATGATATGTAATGTTTATTTACAGATTTATGGCTGTCTATCCCATTGCTAAGCAATGTTCTGTGACATATTCTCACAAACTAGATTCTCTCCAAAATGTCTGCTGTATTCCTTGTCTCGGCTTTTATACAGGCTATGGTATTTGGTATTCCATCCTGATTGAATGGGCTATATATCAAGTGATTCTGATAACTGCAAGACATTCTAGGGAAGCTTACGTGACTGTGCCTGAAGTTGTGTGAGTCTTCTCTTGTTGATGAAATTGTTTGTTATATGTAAAAATATTTTTTTTTTACAATTGCAAATTGTTTCCCGTAAAATACACTTCTCCTGGCTCACATGAGCTGGAAAGAGTGTGTTTCACATGAAACAGCGGCTGCTTGTCTCTGTTACTCCAGGTCTATATCTTGCACATTTTACCTAATAAAGATGCTGTCTAGGCTATGTGCCCATGATCAGGAATAGCAGTGTATTGGACAAGGCATATTTTCGCCGCCTCCAAAACGCTGCGTTCTATACATGCAATTTACTCTTAGCTAACTATTCAGATTTAACGCATGTAATGACTGAATATGTGGGAAACTACATGCTGCGGCTCATAAGCCTGCACCTCCGGTGAGTATGCGCAGCGGTAAATAGAAGCACAGTGGGCATGAGATTTGTATAAATCCCATCCACTCTCCTTGTAATGTAGAATTCCATGTTTTTTTCCCTGTGCCCAAAACGCTGCTCTTCCTGATCATGGTTATGGCCTTAGGCTACTCCTGATTTTGGGCATGTAACCTTAGGCTACTCCTAATCGTGGGTTCATAGCCTTTGGCTACTTCTTATCGTAAACACGTAACCTTAAAGTAAGCAGTGGTGAGTGCCACTACTTATCAACTTTACCTCTTGTCCATTAATGCTTTTCTTGATCATGGGCACGTACAATTGGGCTATTCCTGATCGTGGACACATAGCCCTTGGCTACTCCTGATTGTGGGCACATAGCCTTAAAGTAAGCTATCGTGGACACATAGCCTTAAAGTAAGCAGTGGTATGTGCCGCTGTTTATCAACTTTACCTCTTGTCCATTAATGGTTTTCTTGATCATGCGCATGTAGAATTGGGCTATTCCTGATCGTGTGCACATAGCCTTAAAGTAAGCAGTGGTGAGTGCCGCTATTTATCAACTTTACCTCTTGTCCATTAATGGTTTTCTTGATCATGCGCATGTAGAATTGGGCTATTCCTGATCGTGTGCACATAGCCTTAAAGTAAGCAGTGGTGAGTGCCGCTATTTATCAACTTTACCTCTTGTCCATTAACGCTTTTCTTGATCATGCGCATGTAGAATTGGGCTATTCCTGATTGTGGGCACATAGCCCTTGGCTACTCCTGATCATGGGCGCATAGTCTTAAGTAAGCAGTGGTGAGTGCCGCTATTTATCATCTTTACCTCTTGTCCATACATGCAATTCTATTTTGCAGCTGAGCACCAAAATAGACTGTTTATTTTTCCTGATCGTTCAACAGATTAAAAGGGACTTTTCTTATTGAAAGTGATATCTCCTATTGAAAGTTGTATGGACGTGTCAGCTGTGCCCGCATTGTATACCGCTATACAGACCCATTGATAAATTGCATAGTCATACCCTTAATGACCCAAGTATAGTTATAACCTGAAAAACCCATGAACACTGTTTTACTCCATTCATGTATAGCACTCGTATATTTATCCCTCAATGCGTGATGTGTAGTTTTAATGACAATACCCATGCATATTTATATTCCCAAAAATCCATGTAAAGTTATGCCCTATAATCCTTGGAATTATTACTATAAGGGGACACTATTCTGAAGTATGTTATATATGGCTATAAGAGTCTACCAGACAAGTATTTGGAGAAAGCTTGGTTTACATACGCATTATTGCTTTTGATGTGAAGGAAAGTTGCAAAGAGCCAAATCATCGTACGGTCATGCCATGGATTGTACTGACTCTGACGGACTTTATTGACTTCATTGGCTCTGATCATATCTGTATTGTGGTCTCCATACTCAACCACTAAACCACGAGACAGTGACGGGTCCATCATACAAGGGATGCGATTGGCTTACTGTAGCGCAAGTTTTCTCTTCAAATGTTATAAAATTTGCAAAAAAAACTTCTAACATAATTCTGAACAGCAGGAATTTAAGAAATCAAAAAAGTTAAATGGAAAAGTAAAAAAGTATAATTGATAAATCAATCAATACCTGGTGATGATATATTGCAGAGTGTATGTATGCAGGATTAACGCCATATATTCTAATGACCGTACATTGAAAAATATTAATCTAAAAAAATGTTTTTGGTGATGGGATAAAATATATAAAAAATAAATCCCCTCCAACCAGTGTAACGCGCGTGGACTCCTGAGCTGCATTTACTGACACTCCTCAGCTTCTTGGCAGTTTATGATACTTTATGGATTAGATTTGGTATTTAGATACATGCATTGTTGCTTTTTTATTTTTAATATTTACATATTAAGGTTTTTTATTTTACTTTTTGTGACTGCTTTATTATCTGACCATTTTATACCTTTATTAACTTGGCACAGAAGGGGTTTTAATTGAAAGTTTTACCCCGTCTTCTATGGATAAGTTATACGTGTTACCCCTTTAACCATGGGGGAGTTTTTTTCCTACGTGTTTTTAAGTCGTTTTATCTGTGTATCTTAGTTTTTAATTTTTTTTTATAAAATACATTTGCTAACTTTTTTATTAGAGCAGGTTTTTTCTATGTGATTTTTTTTCTTGAATATAAAAACTAGTTTGCATTTATAAATTGCTGCACTTCCAGTCTATTTTAAAGGAAATCTATCATCAAGCATTTTTCTAAGCTAATTCGAGAGCAGCATTATAGAGATACAGAGAACCTGTGTAACGCTGCTGCTATGCAGGTAGATGCAAGCTCCACTAGATGGCAATAGAGTGGAGGGAGGACTGCACACAGCAAGAGCAGACCTGCAGTGCAGCAGCGAGGCTGCCATCAGGTGGCAGCAGAACAGTCAAACAAGCCGGGTCAGAACCTAGACTATAGCGCAGTACCAAAGGAATAAACAAAACACAGAGTCATATGCAAGCCAAATGGGTCAGTACCGATCAGGAGCAGATATGCCAAAAGACAAGAGACAAACAGCAGGTCAGGGTCCAAGCAGAGTCAAATACCAAAGAGTCCCAAACATGAAAGAGAAACACTGAGTCGGGACGGGGAGTGGGAACAAGACAGACATGGGCAAAGTCAGAAACAGCAGGAGATCTAATCAGGGTTCTTCAAGAGTCAGATACTCACGCCATAGGCAGAAAATATAACTGACATGACCTGCAGGACACTGCAGGAAGAAATAGCAAACCTGAATCCAAAATGAGGCCAGGCAAAGTTAACCCCTGACATGATCAGCCTGGGAAAAGGGCAGACAGGACTCAAAACCCAGACTGGATCATGACAACCTAATTCCTGTGATGTATCACTTAATGGGCTGCTTGCTGTAATTTTGAAAAAAACAATCACAGTTTTATCAGCAGGAGATTATCACTAGAGGACTAGTAAACCTGCTGCCATGTAATTCAACCCCACCCACATCACTTATTGGCCACTTCCTGTATTCACAGAAAGTGGCCAATCAGTGGTGTGGGCAGGGCATTCTGAGCTCTGCTAGATCTGCAGCAGAAAAAACAGAGATTTCATGCAAACTGCAGCAAACTGCCCAGTAAGTGATACATCTGTGAAATCAGAGTCTCTGTCTGTACATCATGCTGCTCTTAGATGGGGTAGCAAAATAAGACTGTGACAGATTTCCTTTAATAATTGTGCCCATCTCCATTTTGTTTTTCTTTGTACTATATATATTCAGAATTCACACCATATAATATAATGATTATACTGTGTATTAAAAAATAATATATCTACAAAAATAGTTTATAATGATATGACAAAAGTATAAAAGAAATAGGAATAAAAAACAATTATACTAATTAAAGTAAAATATTGTATAATAATAATAATATCCATAAAAAAGTGTATAACTAATGATGAATTTAAAAAATCATAAAAGTAAATAGAAATAAAAAAAACAATTATTCTCATTAAAGTAAAATAATGTCTAATAATAATAATAATAATAATAATAATGTCCAAAAAGAATTGTATAACTATAAATTAATTAAAAAAATCATCAAAAAATAAATATGAATAAAAAACACTTGTTCTAGTTAACCCCTTAGTGACAGAGCCAATTTGCAGCTTAATGACTGGGCCAATTTTTACAATTCTGACCACTGTCAATTTATGAGGTTATAACTCTGGAACGCTTTAACGAATCCCGCTGATTCTGACACTGTTTTTTCGTAACATATTGTACTTCATGTTAGTGGTAAAATTTTTTTGATATAACTTGCGTTTATTTCTGAAAAAAATGGAAATATGGCGAAAATTTTGAAAATTTTGCAATTTTCAAACTTTAAATTTTTATGCCCTTAATTTAGAGAGATATGTCACACAAATTTCTTAATAAATAACATTTCCCACATGTCTACTTTACATCAGCACAATTTTGGGAACAAAATTTTTTTTTGTTACGAAGTTATAAGGGTTAAAAGTTGACCAGCAATTTCTCATTTTTACAACACCATTTTTTTAAGGGACCACATCACATTTGAAGTCACTTTGAGGGGTCTATATGATAGAAAATACCCAAAAGTGACACCATTCTAAAAACTGCACCCCTCAAGGTGCTCAAAACCACATTCAAGAAGTTTATTAACCCTTTATGTGCTTCACAGGAACTGAAGCAATATGAAAGGAAAAAATTAACATTTAACTTTTTTTGCAAAAACTTTATTCGGAACCAATTTTTTTTATTTTCACAAGTGTTAAAAGAAAAACTTAACCACAAAATTTGTTGTGCAATACGCCGATACCCCATATGTGGGGTAAACCACTTTTTGGGCACACGGCAGAGGTCGCAAGGGAAGGAGCGCCATTTGAGTTTTTCAACGCAGAATTGGCTGGACGCCAAGTCGCGTTTAGAGAGCCTCTCATGTGCCTAAACAGTGGAAACCCCAACAAATGACCCCATTTTGGAAACTAGACCCCTTAAGGAACTTATCTAGATGTGTGATGAGCACTTTGAACCTACAAGTGCTTCACAGAAGTTTATAACGTAGAGCCATGAAAATAAAAAATCATATTTTTTTCCACAAAAATGATCTTTTCACCCCAATTTTTATTTTCCCAAGGGTAAAAAGACCCCAAAAGTTTTTGTGCAATTTGTCCTGAGCATGCTGATACCCAATATGTGGGGGTAAACCACTGTTTGGGTTCATGGCAGAGCTTGGAAAGGAAGGAGCACCGTTTGACTTTTTCAACGCAGAATTGGCTGGACGCCATGTAGCATTTGTAGAGCCCCAGATGTGTCTAAACAGTGGAAACCCCTCACAAGTGACCCTAATTTGGAAACTAGACCCGCTAAGGAGCTTATCTAGATGTGTGGTAAGCACTTTGAACCCCCAATTGCTTCACAGAAGTTTATAACATCCGGGAGTGAAAATAAAAAATCTTATTTTTTCCACAAACCTGATCGTTTAATCCCCAATTTTTTATTTTCCCAAGGGTAATAGGAGAAATTAGACCACAAAAGTTGTTGTCCAATTTGTCCTGAGTACGCTGGTACCCCATATGTTTGGGTGCACAGCAGGCTTGGAAGGGAAGGAGCGCCGTTTGACTTTTTCAAACCAAAATTGGCTGGAATTGAAATTGGACACCATGTCGCGTTTGGAGAGCCCCTGATGCACCTAAACAGTGGAAACCCCCACAAATGACATCATTTTGGAAACTAGACTCCTTAAGGAACTTATCTAGATGTATGGTGAGCATTTTGAACCCCCAAGTGCTTCACAGAAGTTCATAACGTAGAGTGCTGTGAATGTGTTAGAAATGAGTTCTGAGCAGAAGCTCCCTCTGGTGGTTGCAGACAGTGCTGAACCATTTAGTGAAGATTGGCAATCAGGAGTTACAGACTGGTCTTATATAAGGGAGGTGCCCTCCCATCAGGGTTGCCGGTGATCAATTGTTCTTGTCTCAACTGTGGTTCCTGGTTCACTTGGAAGCTTGCTGAATCTTGCCTCTTCTGCTCTCGGATGGGACATTTTCTGTTTTTGTTTTTATGCTTGCTTTTTGCATTGTTTCCTGCACTTTTGTGGAGGTCAGCCGGGTCCCCTCCGGGGGCTTGTGCTCCTCTCAGTTTGTCTGAGCCACTGTTGTTTGTTCATTTGCCTTTTCCAGTTTTTTCTTCAGTGGCTGCGGCTTAGTTTTGTTACACCAGAGAACTAATTTAGGTGGTAGAGGTCGTGTGATCTCAGGTGTTTTTGCAATTAGAAGAGTTGGTACTTTTTAGGGTTTTTTGGGATTGCAGTAAGTGTCCTTCCTATCCTTTTCTGTCTAGGAAGATTGGGCCCCAACGTTTGCTCATACTATTTTCTGTCTGTGTCTGTATTTCCTCTTGTCTAACTGCCATTACATGTTTGGGGCTTCCTATGTTCTTTGGGGATCTGCTCCGGGGCAGATAGCTTTTCCTCTTTCTATCTTTAGGTGTAGTTAACCTCTCAGGCTGTGACGAGGCGTCTAGGACCAACGTAGGTACGCTCCACGGCTGCATTTAGTTGTGGTGGTTAGTCAGGGTGCTGCAATCCAGTAGATTCCAACCTCTCTGGTGTATTGCCGTTTTTGCTTGCTCTCCTCAGCTACCAAATCATAACAGTATCACCGGCCAAACTGAAAATTATATGGTGCTCAACAGAAGGGAAAAATAGTAAAGGGAAAAAGAGCAAAGGAAGTTGTCAGAAATTTTTTTTTTTTTCTCTGTTTGTTGCATTTCCCTCTTTTTCTCTGGGTGCTGAGGAGGATTTTTTTTTCTCTCAATGGAGTTTGCACAGTTGTCTGGCCGTGTGGATCAGCTTGCCACTGAAGTTCGGAGTATTGCTACCTATCTTGCTAGGTTGCCGGTTGTGGAACCTAGGATCCCCATGCCAGATTTATTTTTGGGGGATCGAGCTAAATTTCTGAATTTCAAAAATAACTGTAAGTTGTTTTTTGCCTTAAAACCTAAGTCCTCAGGGAACGCAGCACAGCAGGTTCAAATTGTCATCTCTCTCCTGCGCAGCGATCCTCAGGATTGGGCTTTTTCCCTGACACCTGGGGACCCTGTTTTGAGTAATGTTGATGCATTTTTCTGGCTCTGGGGTTATTGTACGATGAACCTAATGTCACTGATCAAGCTGAAAAAACCTTGTTGGCATTAAATCAGGGGCTTGAGGACGCTGAGTTGTACTGTCAGAGATTCCGAAAGTGGGCAGTCCTGACCAAATGGAATGATGATGCTTTGGCAGCCCCTTTTTCGGAAGGGTCTGTCAGAGAATGTAAAAGATGTTATGGTGGGTTTCCCTGCTCCCTCTGGTCTCAATGATTCTATGTCATTAGCGATTCAAATTGACAGACGTTTGCGTGAGCGTAGAGGTATGCGTGGAATAGTGTTGCCTTGTGAACCAGCTTCTGAGTCCATGCAGTGTGATAGAGTGGCTTCTGGGGCACAGCGTCATGAGTTTCGAAAACGTAAAGGGTTATGTTTCTACTGTGGTGACGCCTCTCATGCTATTTCAGTCTGCCCTAAGCGGGGAAGACGTTTTGCACGCTCAGTTGTCTTGGGTAGTGTTCAGACTAAATTTCTGTTGACTGTTACCCTGATTTGCTCCTGTCTACATTTTCTGCTCAGGCTTTTGTTGATTCGGGAGCAGCTATTAACCTGATGGATTTTGATTTTGCTAAACGTTGTGGGTTTCCCTTGATACCCCTACGGAAGTCTATTCCCCTACTGGGGATTGATTCTACCCCTTTGGCTGAGAATAAACCCCAGTTCTCTACTCAGGTGATAATGAGGGTTGAACCTGATCATCAGGAGAGTTGCAAATATTTGGTGCTGTATAATCTGCATGACATTATTGTACTGGGTTTCCCTTGGTTACAGTCTCATAATCCTGTTTTGGATTGGAAATCTGTGTCTGTGACCAGTTGGGGCTGCCAATGTGTTAATGCCAACACTCCTGTTTTTCTGCCTCTCCCCAGGCTCAGGATGTTCCTGACTTTTTGACTGATTTTTCTGATGTGTTTAGCGAAAGTAAATCTGCATCCTTGCCCCCCATAGGAGCTATGACTGCGCTATTGAATTAGTGCCTGGTAGTAAATTCCCTAAAGGTCGCCTTTTTAACTTGTCTGTACCTGAACATGACGCTATGCGGTCTTATATCAAGGAGTCATTGGAGAAGGGTCATATCAGACCATCCTCTTCACCCTTGGGTGCCGGTTTTTTCTTTGTGGCCAAAAAGGATGGTTCATTAAGGCCGTGTATTGATTATCGTCTCTTGAACAATATCACTGTGAAATATCAATATCCGTTACCCTTGATTTCTGACCTGTTTTCCAGGGTGAAAAATGCTACATGGTTTACCAAGCTTGATCTCAGGGGGGCGTATAACCTTATTCGCATTAAGCACGGGGATGAATGGAAGACGGCGTTTAATACCCCAGAGGGGCATTTTGAGTACCTAGTGATGCCCTTTGGGCTCACTAATGCTCCTTCCGTCTTCCAGTCCTTAATGAATGACATTTTCAGGGATTTTGTGGATAAATTTCTGATTGTTTATTTGGATGATATCTTGATTTTTTCCAATGACTGGGACTCTCATGTGAAACATGTTCGGACATTGTTCCAGATTTTGAGAGAGAATGCTCTGTATGTGAAGGGATCAAAGTGTCTTTTTGGCATACAGAGGATCTCATTTCTGGGATTCATTTTGTCCCCATCTGTTATTGAAATGGACCCGGTCAAGGTACAGGCCATCTGTGATTGGGTCCAACCTACTTCATTAAAGGCTCTTCAGAGATTCTTGGGTTTTGCCAATTTTTATCGTAAATTTATTGGTAATTTCTCTGTTATTGTTAAACCATTGACTGATTTGACCAAAAAGGGTTCTGATGTGGTGAATTGGCCTCCTGAGGCAGTCTCTGCGTTTCAGGAACTTAAGCAGAGATTCACTTCTGCTCCTGTTCTGAGGCAGCCTGATGTTTCTCTGCCATTTCAGGTGGAGGTTGATGCCTCTGAAATTGGGGCAGGTGCCGTTTTGTCCCAAAGAGATCCGGAGACCTCTAAAAGTAACCCTTGTGCCTTTTTCTCTCGAAAATTTTCTCCAACTGAACGTAATTATGACGTGGGTAATCGGGAGTTATTGGCCATGAAGTGGGCTTTTGAAGAATGGAGACATTGGCTGGAGGGAGCCAAACATCAGGTGGTGATCCTCACGGACCATAAGAATCTGGTTTATCTGGAATCAGCCAAGCGACTTAATCCTAGACAGGCCAGGTGGGCCTTGTTTTTCACACGTTTTAATTTTGTGGTTTCCTTTCTTCCTGGCACTAAGAATGTTAAGGCGGATGCCCTCTCGAGGAGTTTCCTTGCGGACTCTCCTGAGTTATCTGATCCTGCTGTTATTTTGAAAGAGGGTGTAGTTCTTTCCGCCATCTCGCCCAATTTGAGACTGGCTCTGGAAGGGTGTCAGGAGGATAAACCCGAGCGCTGCCCTATTGGGAAATTGTTTGTCCCAGACAGGTGGAAAAGAGTGTGATGTCTGAGATTCATTGTTCCGCGTTGGCCGATCATCCCGGAATTTTTGGTTCCAGAGACTTGGTTAGTCAGTCCTTTTGGTGGCCTACCTTGTCTCGTGACGTCAGGGAATTTGTGCAGTCCTGCGGGACTTGCTTTCGCTCCAAGCCTTGCTCTCGCTCTAGTGGTTTGTTGATGCCATTGCCTGTGCCCAAGAGACCATGGACCCATATCTCTATGGATTTCATTTCCGACCTCCTTGTTTCTCAGAGAATGACCATTATCTGGGTGATTTGTGATAGGTTTTCCAAAATGATACATCTTGTGCCATTGCCTATGTTGCCTTCCTCCTCCGAATTGGTGCCTTTGTTCCTTCAGCACGTGGTTCGGTTACACGGCATTCCTGAGAACATTGTGTCTGACAGAGGAGTCCAGTTTGTGTCCAGATTTTGGAGGACTTTTTGTTCTAAACTTGGTGTTCAATTGCATTTCTCCTCGGCTTTTCATCCTCAGACCAATGGACAAACTGAGAGAACAAACCAGACATTGGAGACTTATCTGAGATGCTTTGTGTCTGCTGATCAAGATGACTGGGTCTCTTTTTTGCCTTTGGCTGAGTTTGCTCTTAATAATAGGGTTAGCTCTGCCACTTTGATGTCTCCATTTTTCTGCAATTTTGGGTTTCACCCTCGATTTTCTTCGGGACAGACGGAGGCTTCTGTCTGTCCAGGTGTTGACTTTGTTGTGGAGCGTATGCAGCAGATTTGGGACCAGGTAGTGGAGAGGTTGTCCCTCTCTCAGGAGAGGGCCCAGCGGTTTGCCAACCGGCATAGGACTGATGGTCCTCGGATTGAAGTGGGGGACTTGGTCTGGTTGTCCTCAAGAAATATCCCTATGAGAGTTGCATCTCCTAAGTTTAAGCCTAGATTCATTGGACCTTATAAGATCATGGAGATTCTTAATCCTGTTTCCTTTCGTTTACTTCTTCCAGGGACATTTAAGATCCATAACGTGTTCCACAAGTCCTTATTGAAGAGGTTTGTCGAGCCAGTGGTTCCTATGGCTGCGTCTCCTGACCCTGTTTTGGTTGAGGGCAATCTGGAGTATGTGGTTGAGAAAATATTGGATTCTCGTTTTTCTAGACGGAAACTCCAGTATTTGGTTAAGTGGAGAGGTTATGGTCAGGAGGACAATTCTTGGGTGTTTGCTTCGGACATCCATGCTAGGAGACTGATCCGTGCGTATCACAGAGCTCATCCTGACCGACCTGGTTGCCCAAGTGAGAGTTCGGTGACCCCTCCTCAAGGGGGGGTACTGTTGTGAATGTGTTAGAAATGAGTCCTGAGCAGAAGCTCCCTCTGGTGGTTGCAGACAGTGCTGAACCATTTAGTGAAGATTGGCAATCAGGAGTTACAGACTGGTCTTATATAATGGAGGTGCCCTCCCATCAGGGTTGCCGGTGATCAATTGTTCTTGTCTCAACTGTGGTTCCTGGTTCACTTGGAAGCTTGCTGAATCTTGCCTCTTCCCCTGCTCTCGGATGGGACATTTTCTGTTTTTGTTTTTGTGCTTGCTTTTTGCATTGTTTCCTGCACTTTTGTGGAGGTCAGCCGGGTCCCCTCCGGGGGCTTGTGCTCCTCTCAGTTTGTCTGAGCCACTGTTGTTTGTTCATTTGCCTTTTCCAGTTTTTTCTTCAGTGGCTGCGGCTTAGTTTTGTTACACCAGAGAACTAATTTAGGTGGTAGAGTGTTGTGAATGGACTTGAAATGAGTTCTGAGCAGAGGCTCCCTCTGGTGGTTACAAGCGGTACTGGACTGTCCAGTGAAGATTGTGAGGATTGGAAATCAGGTGTTACTGACTGGTCTTATTTAAGGGAGTCGCCTTCCCATCAGGGTTGCCGGTGATCAATTGTTCTGGTCTCAATCCTTGATTCCTGTTTCCTTTGTAGCCTGCTGTGTCGTGTCTGCATCTCCTTCTAACAGATAAGACATTTTCTTCTTTTTGTTTTTGTGCGTGATTTTTGCATTTTGTCCTGCACTTCTGTGGGGGCATTCAGGGTCTCCTCCGGGGGCTTTTGCCCTCTCAGTTTAGTTCAGCCACTGATGTTTTGTACATTTGCTTTTTCCAGTTTTTTCAGTGGCTGCTGTTTTGATTTTGTTACACCAGAGAACTAATTTAGGTGGTAGAGGTCGTGTGATCTCAGGTGTTTTTGAAATTAGTTGAGTTGGTGCTTTTCAGGGTTTTTTGGGATTGCAGTAAGTGCCCTTCCTATCCTTTTCTATTTAGATAGTTTGGGCCCCAACGTTTGCTCATTCTATTTTCTGTGTCAGTATTTCTTCTTGTCTAACCGCCATTACATGTTTGGGGGCTTTCTATGTTCTTTGGGGATCTGCTCCGGGGCAGATAGCTTTCCTCTTTCTATCTTTAGGTATAGTTAGTTTCTCAGGCTGTGACGAGGCGTCTAGGACCAATGTAGGAACGCTCCACGGTTGCCTCTAGTTGTGGTGGTTAGTCAGGGTACTGCAATCTCATAGATTCCAACTGCTCTGGTATATTGCCTTTTTTACCTGCACTCCTCAGCTACCATATCATAACAGTATCACCGGCCTAAACTGAAAATTATATGGTACTCACAGAAGGGAAAAATATTGTGAAAGAAAAAAAAAGGTTGTCAGAGTTGTCAGAGATATTTTTCTGTTTGTTGCATTTTTTTTTTTTCCTCTGTATCTCTGGGTGCTGGGGAGGATTTTTTCTCTCAATGGAGTTTGCACAGTTGTCTGGCCGTGTGGATCAGCTTGCCACTGAGGTTCGGAGTATTGCTACCTATCTTGCTAGGTTGCCTGTTGTGGAACCTAGGATTCCCATGCCAGATTTGTTTTTGGGGGATCGAGTCAAGTTTCTGAATTTCAAAAATAATTGTAAATTGTTTTTTGCCTTAAAATCTAAGTCCTCAGGGAACGCAGCGCAGCAGGTTCAAATTGTCATCTCTCTCCTGCGCGGCGATCCTCAGGATTGGGCTTTTTCCCTGACACCTGGGGATCCTGTTTTGAGTGATGTTGATGCATTTTTTCAGGCCTTGGGGTTATTGTACGATGAGCCTAATGTCACTGATCAAGCTGAAAAAGCCTTGTTGGCATTAAATCAGGGGCTTGATGACGCCGAGTTATACTGTAAGAGATTCCGCAGGTGGGCAGTCCTGACCAAATGGAATGACGACGCTTTGGCAGCCCTTTTTCGGAAGGGTCTGTCAGATAATGTAAAGGATGTTATGGTGGGATTCCCTGTCCCCTCTGGTCTCAATGATTCTATGTCATTAGCGATTCAAATTGACAGACGTTTGCGTGAGCGGAGAAGTATGCGCGGAATAGTGTTGCCTTGTGAACCTGCTTCTGAACCTATGCAGTGTGATAGAGTGGTTTCTGGGGCACAGCGTCATGAGTTTCGAAAGCGCAATGGGTTATGTTTCTACTGTGGTGATGCCTCTCATGCTATTTCAGTCTGCCCTAAGTGGTGAAGACGTTTTGCACGCTCAGTTGTCTTGGGTAGTGTTCAGACTAAGTTTTTATTAACTGTTACTCTGATATGCTCTCTGTCCTCATTTTCTGCTCAGGCTTTCGTTGATTCGGGAGCAGCTATTAACCTGATGGATTTTGATTTTGCTAAACGTTGCGGGTTTCCCTTGATACCCCTACAGAAGTCTATTCCCCTACTGGGGATCGATTCTACCCCTTTGGCTGAGAATAAACCTCAGTTCTCTACTCAGGTGATAATGAGGGTTGAACCTGATCATCAGGAGAGCTGCAAATTTTTGGTTCTGTATAATCTGCATGACATTATCGTGCTGGGTTTCCCTTGGTTACAGTCTCATAATCCTGTTTTGGATTGGAAATCTGTGTCTGTAACCAGTTGGGGCTGCCAATGTGTTAATACCAACACTCCTGTTTTTTCTGCCTCCCCCAGGCTCAGGATGTTCCTGACTTTTTGATTGATTTTTCTGATGTGTTTAGCGAAAGTAAATCTGCATCCTTGCCTCCCATAGGAGCTATGACTGCGCTATTGAATTAGTGCCTGGTAGTAAATTCCCTAAAGGTCGCTTTTTAACTTGGCCGTACCTGAACATGACGCTATGCGGTCTTATATCAAGGAGTCATTGGAGAAGGGTCATATCAGACCATCCTCTTCACCCTTGGGTGCCGGTTTTTTCTTTGTGGCCAAAAAGGATGGTTCATTAAGGCCGTGTATTGATTATCGTCTTTTGAACAATATTACTGTGAAATATCAATATCCGTTACCCTTGATTTCTGACCTGTTTTCCAGGGTGAAAAACGCTACTTGGTTTACCAAGCTTGACCTCAGGGGGGCATATAACCTTATTCGCATTAAGCACGGGGATGAATGGAAGACGGCATTTAACACCCCTGAAGGGCATTTTGAGTACCTTGTGATGCCCTTTGGGCTCACTAATGCTCCTTCTGTCTTCCAGTCCTTCATGAATGACATTTTCAGGGATTTTGTGGATAATTTCTGATTGTTTATTTGGATGATATCTTGATTTTTTCTAATGACTGGGACTCTCATGTGAAACATGTTCGAACTGTATTCCAGATTTTGAGAGAGAATGCTCTGTATGTGAAGGGATCAAAGTGTCTTTTTGGCGTACAGAGGATCTCATTTTTGGGATTCATTTTGTCCCCATCTGTTATTGAAATGGACCCGGTCAAGGTTCAGGCCATCTGTGATTGGGTCCAACCTACTTCATTAAAGGCTCTTCAAAGATTTTTGGGTTTTGCCAATTTTTATCGTAAATTTATTGGTAATTTTTCGGTTATTGTTAAACCATTAACTGATTTGACCAAAAAGGGTTCTGATGTGGTGAATTGGCCTCTTGAGGCAGTTTCTGCATTTCAGGAACTTAAGCAGAGATTCACTTCTGCTCCTGTTCTACGGCAGCCTGATGTTTCTCTGCCATTTCAGGTGGAGGTTGATGCCTCTGAAATTGGGGCAGGTGCCGTTTTGTCCCAAAGAGATCCAGAGACCTCTAAAAGTAACCCTTGTGCCTTTTTCTCTCGAAAATTTTCTTCTACTGAACGTAATTATGACGTGGGTAATCGGGAGTTGTTGGCCATGAAGTGGGCTTTTGAAGAGTGGAGACATTGGCTGGAGGGAGCCAAACATCAGGTGGTGGTCCTTACGGACCATAAGAATCTGGTTTATCTGGAATCTGCCAAGCGACTTAATCCTAGACAGGCCAGGTGGGCCTTGTTTTTCACACGTTTTAATTTTGTGGTTTCCTTTCTTCCTGGCACTAAGAATGTTAAGGCGGATGCCCTCTTGAGGAGTTTCCTTGCGGACTCTCCTGAGGTATCTGATCCTTCTGTTATTTTGAAAGAAGGTGTAGTTCTTTCCGCCATCTCGCCCAATTTGAGACTGGCTCTGGAGGGGTGTCAGGAGGATAGGCCCGAGCGCTGCCCTGTTGGGAAATTGTTTGTCCCGGACCAGTGGAAAAAGAGTGTGATGTCTGAGATTCATTGTTCCGCGTTGGCCGGTCATCCCGGAATTTTTGGTACCAGAGACTTGGTTAGTTGGTCCTTTTGGTGGCCTACCTTGTCTCGTGATGTCAGGGAATTTGTGCAGTCCTGGTGGACTTGCTCTCGCTCCAAGCCTTGCTCTCGCTCTAGTGGTTTGTTGATGCCATTGCCTGTGCCCAAGAGACCATGGACCCATATCTCTATGGATTTCATTTCCGACCTCCCTGTTTCTCAGAGAATGACCGTCATCTGGGTGATTTGTGATAGGTTTTCCAAGATGATACATCTTGTGCCATTACCTAAATTGCCTTCCTCCTCCGAATTGGTGCCTTTGTTCCTTCAGCACGTGGTTCGTTTACACGGCATTCCTGAGAACATTGTGTCTGACAGAGGAGTCCAGTTTGTTTCCAGATTTTGGAGGACCTTTTGTTCTAAGCTTGGTGTTCAGTTGTCTTTCTCCTCTGCGTTTCATCCTCAGACCAATGGTCAAACTGAGAGAACAAACCAGACATTGGAGACTTATCTAAGATGCTTTGTGTCTGCTGATCAGGATGACTGGGTCTCTTTTTTGCCTTTGGCTGAGTTTGCTCTTAATAATAGGGCTAGCTCTGCCACTTTATGTCTCCATTTTTCTGTAATTCTGGGTTTCACCCTCGATTTTCTTCAGGACAGACGGAGGCTTCTGCCTGTCCAGGTGTTGACTCTGTTGTGGAGCGTATGCAACAGATTTGGGACCAGGTAGTGGAGAGGTTGTCCTCTCTCAGGAGAGGGTCCAGCGGTTTGCTAACCGGCATAGGACTGATGGTCCTCGGTTTAAAGTGGGGGACTTGGTCTGGTTGTCCTCAAAAAATATTCCTATGAGAGTGGCATCTCCTAAATTTAAGCCTAGGTTCATTGGACCTTATACGATCATGGAGATTCTTAATCCTGTTTCTTTTCGTTTGCTTCTTCCAGGGACATTTAAGATCCATAACGTGTTCCACAAGTCCTTGTTGTAGAGGTTTGTTGAGCCAGTGGTTCCTACTGCTTTGCCTCCTGACCCTGTTCTGGTTGAGGGCAATATGGAGTTTGTGGTTGAGAAAATATTGAATTCTCTTTTTTTCTAGACGGAAACTCCAGTATTTGGTTAAGTGGAGAGGTTATGGTCAGGAAGACAATTCTTGGGTGTTTGCTTCGGACATCCATGCTAGGAGACTCATCCGTGCGTATCATAGAACTCATCCTGACCGACCTGGTTGCTCAAGTGAGGGTTCGGTGACCCCTCCTCAAGGGGGGGGTACTGTTGTGAATGGACTTGAAATGAGTTCTGAGCAGAGGCTCTCTCTGGTGGTTACAAGCGGTACTGGACTGTCCAGTGAAGATTGTGATGATTGGGAATCAGGTGTTACTGACTGGTCTTATTTAAGGGAGTCGCCTTCCCATCAGGGTTGCCGGTGATCAATTGTTCTGGTCTCAATCCTTGATTCCTGTTTCCTTTGTAGCCTGCTGTGTCGTGTCTGCATCTCCTTCTAACAGATAAGACATTTTCTTCTTTTTGTTTTTGTGCTTGATTTTTGCATTTTGTCCTGCACTTCTGTGGGGGCCTTCAGGGTCTCCTCCGGGGGCCTTTGCCCTCTCAGTTTAGTTCAGCCACTGATGTTTTGTACATTTGCTTTTTCCAGTTTTTTCAGTGGCTGCTGTTTTGATTTTGTTACACCAGAGAACTAATTTAGGTGGTAGAGGTCGTGTGATCTCAGGTGTTTTTGAAATTAGTTCAGTTGGTGCTTTTCAGGGTTTTTTGGGATTGCAGTAAGTGCCCTTCCTATCCTTTTCTATTTAGATAGTTTGGGCCCCAACGTTTGCTCATTCTATTTTCTGTCTGTGTCAGTATTTCTTCTTGTCTAACCGCCATTACATGTTTGGGGGCTTTCTATGTTCTTTGGGGTATCTGCTCCGGGGCAGATAGCTTTCCTCTTTCTATCTTTAGGTATAGTTAGTTTCTCAGGCTGTGACGAGGCGTCTAGGACCAATGTAGGAACGCTCCACGGCTGCCTCTAGTTTGTGGTGGTTTGTCAGGGTACTGCAATCTCATAGATTCCAACTGCTCTGGTATATTGCCTTTTTTACCTGCACTCCTCAGCTACCATATCATAACAGTAGAGGTCGTGTGATCTCAGGTGTTTTTGCAATTAGTAGAGTTGGTACTTTTTAGGGTTTTTTGGGATTGCAGTAAGCGTCCTTCCTATCCTTTTCTGTCTAGGAAGATTGGGCCCCAATGTTTGCTCATACTATTTTCTCTCTGTGTCTGTATTTCCTCTTGTCTAACTGCCATTACATGTTTGGGGGCTTCCTATGTTCTTTGGGGATCTGCTCCGGGGCAGATAGCTTTTCCTCTTTCTATCTTTAGGTGTAGTTAACCTCTCAGGCTGTGACGAGGCGTCTAGGACAAACGTAGGTACGCTCCACGGCTGCCTATAGTTGTGGTGGTTAGTCAGGGTGCTGCAATCCAGTAGATTCCAACCTCTCTGGTGTATTGCCGTTTTTGCTTGCTCTCCTCAGCTACCAAATCATAACATAGAGCCATGAAAATATAAAATCATTTTTTTCCTCAAAAATGATTCTTTAGCCCACTATTTTTTTATTTCCCAAGGGTAACAGGTAAAATTGGACCCCAAAGGTTGTTGTGCAATTTTTCCTGAGTACGCTGATACCCCATTTGTGGTGTGAAACCACTGTTTGGGCGCATGGGAGAGCTTGGAAGGGAAGGAGCGCCATTTTGTAATGCAGACTTTGATGGAATGTTCTGCGGGTGTCATGTTGTGTTTGCAGAGCCCTTGATGTGCCTAAACAGTAAAACCCCCTGCAAGTGACACCATTTTGGAAACTAGACCCCCCAAGGAGCTTATCTAGATGTGTGGTGAGCACTTTGAACCCCCAAGTGCTTCACAGAAATTTATAAACGCAGAGCCGTGAAAATAAAAAATCATTTTGTTCCTCAAAAACAATTTTTTAACCAGCTATTCTTTATTTTCCCAAGGGTAACAGGAGAAATTAGAACCCCAAAATTGGTGTGCAATTTGTCCTGAGTGCGATGATACCCCATATGTTGGGGTAAACCACTGTTTGGGGGCACGGTAGGGTTCGGAAGGGAGGGAGTGCCATTTGACTTTTTGAATGCCACATCGTGTTTGGAGACCCCCTGATGTGCCTAAATAGTGGAAGCCCCTCAATTCTAGCTCCAACCCTAACCCCAACACACCCCTAACCCTAATCCCAACCCTAACCCTAATCCTAACCCTAATCCCAACCCTAATTTCAACCCTAATTGTAACTCTAACTCTAACCCTAACCCTAATTATAACCCTAACCCTAAGGCTAGGTTCATTTTGCATTTTACCAGCCCGTTCAACACATAGCGTTGACGGGCTGGTAATGGTATAGCATAACGCAATCGCGTTATGCTATACCCGCTAGCACAGAGGAATCAGCAGATGATTCATCTGCGCTAGTGGTGACGGAGCCCAGCCGTCGCGTAACGCATGCCGCTTTACGGTATGCGTCGCGATGCGCCCTCAAATGGGGGTGAATGGCAGCATTAATGGACTGCGTTACACCACGTTGTACCGCGGTGTAACGCAGTCCGTCTAACGGACTGCCATAAAGCAGTATGAACCCAGCCTAACTCTAACCCTAATGCTAACCCTAACCCTAATTATAACCCTAACCCTAACCCTAGCCCTAACCCTAACCCTAACTCTAACCCTAACGGAAAAATGAAAATAAATACAATTTCTATATTTTATTATATGTCCCTAACTTAAGGGGGTGATACTGTTTTTTTTTATTTTGATCACTGTGATAGTTTATCACAGTGATCAAAATGTACTTTCATTCATTCAGTTTTTGAATCTGCAGCCAGGCAGATTCGGCAGGCACACTAGGCATGCGCCTGCCATTTTTTTTTACAGGATGAAGAGGCCAGAGCTGCAGGAGCTGCTGGCGGACAGTGGGGACACTGGGAGGTACAGGGAGTGATCGGGGGTACTGAGAACCCTAATTCTCACCCCTCTGATGTGCGATCACATCAGAAGAGAGAGAAATCATTTTTTTTTTGTGTCGGTCGCCGTTATACTGTTATAACTGCGATCGCAACACCGGGATCGGTAAATACCGACCCGGATCATGTTCTCTGGGGTCTCGGCTACCCCCGACAGCCAAGAACTTGGAGAAAATTGCCCAACCCCCCCGGCACATCGCGGCAGGTGCACTACGCATGCGCCCGCTATTTTCTCGCCATTAAAGATGGCGGCGCCCACCGGATGAGGCAGGAGGGCACTAGGACCACCGGGGGCTACAAGGGGGGATCGGCGACCCTTTTTCTCTCTCCTCTGATGTCCGATCACATCAGAGGAGAGAGAAATTATATGGCACATCATTTTTTTTGTTGCGATCGCCATTATAGGGTTAATAACGGCGATTGCAACATCGGGGTCGGTAAAAACCAACCCGATTCATGTTCTCTGGGGTCTCGGCTACCCCCGGCAGCCGAGACCCCGGAGAAAATCTGACTTCGGGGGGCGCTATTCACTTTTTCCACAGCTGTGGTTTATGTACCCTTAATGACCGTCGTTAAAAGGCGTATAGGCGGTCGTTAAGGGGTTAAAGTCAAGTAATGTATAACAATAATAATATCCATGAAGCAGGGTATAAGTAGCGATTAATAAAAAAAAACAGAAAAAAATAAATATTTATTTTGCCTAAAATTAATTGGGCCATTTTACATTCTGGTGATACGGTTGATCCTGTGGCTGCAATTTGTGCAATGTCTGATTTTCTTTGTGATTTGAGGGCCGAGGACCCATTAGGTAGCATCAACCGATTCCTCAGAATGTCTCTTCAGAAGCTGCAGCAGCTTTTCCAAATGCTAAGGCTTTAAATATTGATCTTGTTCCCTGTGAATTCCTGGCCTCGTTATAATTCTGCCCTTAGGCAGCCTGCAATTCAAAACACATCAGATGATCCTGGTAGAATTTAATAGCGAAGCATCAACCCCAATGAAAAAAAAAATGTACAGACGTAAAGACCAAAAAAAGGCCCTGATGTGACGTCCATGCACAGATGTGCCCGTTATTTTTGTCTATTTTATAATAATGTAGGTCATTGTACTATTAGTCCATTCACCCCATGTCCACTTTCCATTTTTTCGCTTTCTTATTGTCCTCCCCTTCTTCCAAAAGCCATAACTTGTATATTTTTCCACCCCCATAGCTGTATGAGGGCTTTATTATTGCAGGATGAGTGGTACTATTGATTGACACCCTGAGTAGGTAGATGCCAAATGTGTAGAGTTTATTTTTGAAGTGGTGAAAAAAATCCCCAAATTTGAATTAAAGAAAAAAGATTTTTCGTTTGTCGTTATTTTCAGAGACCGGTAACGTTTTCATTTTTCAGAATCTGGGGCTGTGAGGAAACATATTTTTTGCGCCCTGAGCTGACATTTTTATTGATACCATTTGGGGGTAAATACGATGTTCTGTTCGCCTCTTCTTGCATTTTTTTGTAATGTTGTGGAGGCCAAAAGACGTAATTCTGGCGTTTGGATTTTTTTTCTCATTACATCGTTTATTGATCTCATTCATTTATCTTTTGATAGAGCGAACATTTCATTTTTGAACCCAGTGATACCAGATATGTGTATTTGTTATATTTTTTAATTGTTTTCTTTTTAATGGTGCAAAAGAGTTGTGAGTTGAACTTTTGTGTTTTATTTCTTTTTTCATATTTTTTAAAACTTTTTTTTAACTTTTTACTGCCTTCAATAGTCCAATATAGAGACGTGAAACTTCAATCGTCCAATTGCCTGTGCTGTACATAGGCAATCTAGAGCAAAAATCCTGATCTCCTATGAATGTCGGCCACAAGCTGGCCTTCACAGGAAATTCACAGTGAGAGGCACGGGGTCTTCTGCAGGCCAGTCCAGGCTGTCATCACAACCCATTGGCTCCCCATGACCACGTGACAGGGGTGGAAATGGGTGGGATTTGTGACGTGCTTACGGCTGGAGCGTGTTAGCTCCCGCTATCACAACCTGAAAGCGGGATTCAACTGGTTAACAGCCATGGGTGGAGCTCCAATCCACCCTCATCTGTTAAAAGCACATGACAGCTGATGAAAGCATCTGTCAAGTGCAAGGAAAGATGTGGCTCAGCACCGGAGCCATCATAAAAACCGGAGTAAATATACGTCATGTGTCGTGAAAGGATAAAAAAAACTTAGGGCTCCATGGCCTCGATTCATTAAAGGGAATCTGAAATCAAGATTTTGCCACATAATCCGAGAGCAGCATGATATTTAAGCAAAAATTACTAGAATACAGTCAGGAACATATTGGCCAATGAGAAATCAATAATAGCATAGCCAATGGACCGGGGGAGATGAGAATGCCTGTCGCTCATGGCCCATATACATGGGCATAGGATGCTGATACAGTTAATCAATATTCTGGCAGGTTGGCTAATGATGTCACCACGTCACTTCACCTGTGTCAGGATGATGACGGTGCCAGCAGACTCATCAGTATCCGCGGGTTAAGTGAGTATGCTTACTGGCACACTATAACTTTTTGTGTGGTAACAGGGTGCATTATTTCTATATATAAGGCAAAAACAGGTGATCAGGTGGTGTTTTCATATGTGGGGACCCTGAATTCCCCTGGGGTGCAATATTACTGTACATGGGGGTACACTATATGCTGTACATCTCTAGAGGCTTCCTTATTATATGTGATGGGACTGGCTATATAACTTTTAATTGATATTGTATATATTATTGTAAAGGGTGAGTCCAGGGGGCGTTATTATTACGTGGGGTACTGAGGGGACATTATTAGGTATGTATTAATGTTTGGAACACTATTAATTATTAATGAGATACTCTGGGGACGTTATTACATTTTAGAATCCCTCGGGACATTAATAATTGTTAAAAGGGCACTTAAGGGGCATTATTAAACTACAAGCACTCAGGGTATTATAACCATCTAAGGGGCCACTATCACATTCTAAGGGACAGTATGAGGGCACTATCACTTTCCAGGGTGCTCACACAGGACATTAATATGTTTAAGGGGCAATTTTATAATCTAGAGGGCACAAAGGGGCCTTATTGTTATGTAGGGTCACAGTAGTGACATTATTACTGTCAGGCACTAGCATAGGCACTGTTATAGCGTCTGTGCCATACAGAAGGTGCAGTAAAATGGACAAATTCAGGAGCAGAGGCTCAGCATTGGGGTATCGGCAGATTGACGAGTTAGTGTAGGTTGGGATTTGGTGGAGGCAGTGTTCGAAATGTGAGAAGTGAAATGTTTGTGTTTTGTTGTAAACTCTGCAGACAAATCAAGGACTCACATCAAAGTTTTTATCCTCTTAATTTTCTGCAATCCTCATATCATATACAGTAGCACTGTGTAGTTATAATTGCTCATTTTTCCCTTCTACCCAGTTAATTCTTCTCTTTTCCATTAAGTCTATGACATCACATGATTAAAAGCGGACTAGCTGAATCCTCCTAAGCTCTATGCAGAAACAGGAAACTTATTTTCCTTGCATGAGTCATCATTAGAACTACAATTCTACTTCACTGCAAAGTCACTGGCAAGGGGTTTAGGATGCTGTTAAGACCGGAAATGAAGAAGGAGTGGAGCTGGGCTGCCAGGGACTTTGCAGCGATGTGTTAACAGTCGTCTTGTCTGTGCAAGAGCTAATTGAGAGGATGGTAAGTTCAGGAGGCAGGTGGAGGAAAGAAATGGCTCAAAAGTGTCAAACAAGGCCAATTTCTCTGAGCAAATTTGTGATTTAACTCATAAGAAATAACCCGTAACTGCTTGAGATTTGGGACCCTGTTGTATTAGGAGGCCATTAATGCATGCGTAGCATGGGTCCAACAGAAGATTCTGTGGTTCTTCAGATGAACGTGACTAGAACCACCTACACAACACTTAAGAGGTTCTTCTTAATTCTAGACACAGTGACACAACCCATAGGGGTTATGATAGTACAAATCTTGATTTTCTTAAACAAAATAACCCAACTTCAAGGTCAGGACCCTCTGGCCTCCGAATTAAATCATCTATCCAAATATGATTAGCTTAGTAAGCTCTTAAAAAGAAGAAGCCTCCTACCTTCCAGCAAGCCTGTAATACACTTCTATGTATAATCTGTAGTGTTATTATCACTGCTGAAATTTTATTTTTTTTGGAGAAGATTGTTAAGACTTTTGCTCGTCTGAGGCCGTGATTTTTTATTCCCCTAAAGCAGCCAGCATGAAAAAAAATTGACTAGAGTCATAAAAATGAAATATATTGGCTGAGACAAAGGATTACTTTGTGTCTACAGGATTGAGGTATAATTATGGAAATAGGATTAGAGATATGCGACTTTCAGTCAACACCAAGCAATAATAAAAAAACCTCCTTTTTAAGCTTCAGTTCAGTCTGTGGGATAAGCCGGCTGCATTATAGAGTTGTACTGAGTACTGGATTTCTCAGAGAGTAGGACTAGATTGATTTTATGGCTAAAATTCTCATTATTTACCAACTAACCAACTGGTCTATCGGAATCTATAACATTGTATAAATCATAAGAGAGATATTTGGTTGTGGGTTTTCAGACGGGGTCATGTAAAGTAATAAGAAAGCTGCATGTTATCAATATGATACTTTTTTTTACTGAGTTCAGGACATTACAGTACTTGACTTTGAAGATATCCATTTATAAGGATGACATAAACCAGATTTTATAAACCAAACTGCTAGAGATGAGGAGGATTTTCACATAATGCACTGAAGATGTCATATCACGTGTTATAGCAGAGTTAACAATTAGGCATTAGCGTAGCCTGTAGGAAAGCAGAGGCAGGGAATGCAGCAGCCAATTTGCGGAGAATCTGGATAGTGAGGGAATGACAAATCTCACAGCTTAGCGATGGGGATAGGGAAAGCCATAAAACACTGAAAAAAAGCACTGTTAGAGTGTGACAAGACAGTACAAGAAGAAAGTTACAGTGTGAGGAAAACAGATTAGTGTCATACACAACTGGAGGCTTAGGAATACTTTCGATTCATCATGACTAATCAAATTTCCTGTCAAAATTCTGTGAAGTTGGCAAATTCAAGTTTAAAACCAATCACTTAACTCTACAAACTCTACACACCATTGAACAGATATCTTAAACCTGATGAACCGGGAGTACTTACTATGGAAACCCAAGATAGCATAGCTGTAAATTCCAACCAGACTTCTAAAATGTGTATTTTATCCTGTGTATATTATGAAACAAACATTTTCATAAAGCACTTCACAGGCATTTTAAAACAGATTTTCAGAGTAAGTACACCCACCTCATCAGGTTTAAGAAATTGTCTAAGGCTGCTTTCACACATCAGTTTTTTTGTGTCAGGCCTAATCCGTCGTATACCTGATAGGACGGATCCGGCGCTGATTTTGAAAAAACTGATACAACGGATCAGTTTTCTTGCCGGATCCGACCTGACCTTTTCAACCCGGAAAATGCAGATACGCATGTCCGGACCGAGGAGAGAGAAAGAGAGAGAGAGACCTTGGTTTCCAGAATCCGGATCAGTCTTTTGACTGATTGCACAAAAGACTGGTCCGGTTCCATACACTTCTATTATTTCCGGCCGCCTGATGCGCCGCTTCAGGCACTATCAGGCGGGTCCGGAAAAAAAAAAACATTGCAGTGAGCATCTTGTCCGGCCGTCGGAATGTACATTTCCGCCGGGATCCGGCCAAAAACGGATGCAACGCAACGACATCAGGCGCGATCCGGCGCTAATGAAAGTCAATGCTAAAAAAAACGCATCCGGTACCGGATCCATTTTTTAAAAAACATGCCG
The DNA here is from genome assembly GCA_033576555.1 of Oophaga sylvatica. Lineage (NCBI taxonomy): Eukaryota > Metazoa > Chordata > Amphibia > Anura > Dendrobatidae > Oophaga > Oophaga sylvatica. The sequence goes on along the minus strand of JARQOD010000001.1, from coordinate 13,805,249 downwards.
GATCGCGCCTGACGTAAAAAAACTGATGTGTGAAAGCAGCCTTAAGATTATGGTAAGAATTTGCTAAACCATTTGACCGTCAAATAACTTTATTATTAAAAATACCTATGTGGAAAAGGACAAATATAATAACTGAACTTAAAACTCAATATTGACCTTATCTCAAGTGTTCAAGGGGTGAGTCCTTTAAAAAGTGTTAACTAAAGTAATAAAAGTCATAAACCATTACTAGGAATTTCAGCCAAATTAGATGGTCCTCCAAAAGATAAGAACGTCATCTGCAGACTGCTTTTTCAAGGTTCTTGCCTATATAAAATGAGGAACTGACTGGTCGGATGGAAGACCTTTACTGCCGGTAGGCAGCTACCGTCTAAACCAATCTCATTGTTTGACTGTCACCCAAACATCCAGTAACTTACAGATGAATGGAAATTTACTTGGTCTTATCTTTTTGGTGGGGACTTAAGATTAACTAAAACTCATAGTCAAGTTTCAAAGACATCAGGGAAGTTCCATTTAGGTGGCACAAGTGAGATAGTTCCTTACTTCTGGAGGAGAGATGATTTGCATACCATATTCCTGTAAAAATGTGCTTATAAGACTCAATGAGAAGAAGACGTGCTCTACGACAAGAGTCATAAGTCCTAACATTTTCAAGTTTGAAGTTTCAAGGTACTAGGATAAGAAAGTGCCCATTCCTCCATCAATTTACCATTCTAACCTATCTTCATCACGTGTCAGAAGATGTTTTAGATGGAAAAAACCCTCTCACCTCTTTACTGCTTTTGCGCTACTGTTACAAATTTATTATACTGGACGAAACACAGATGTTTTACTACCTTTTCCTTTTTATGTCCATCCATAGATACAATGACTGTAGTATCACTTATTTGAGGCCGGGTGGCACGTGGCGAGGTGATCTGCAAAAGCTAGGGACCATCCCGATTAGGTACACCTTGTCATGGTGGGAAGGCTTTTATGCATTTTTGATAAAAAATAGTGTAAACTAAGTACCCTATGTACTGTTACTTCTCACTTAAATCAGGGTATGTGTTCCTTTTGTTTTTCTTCTTGTTTCTGTCTATAATGGCCACTGTGTGAACGTGCACCTACACATTGCATTTAAACTAACATGTATTCCAGCTCATTTCTTTGGTCTTTCTTTAGTTTTTTTGTACGTTTTACATATAAGGGTGTGCCCTCCCCTTTTTGAGCTATGTATTTTTTCTATATAGCTTTATATGGGCAGGGGTTGAAACAGTCAAGTCTGAGTCCTCCTCTGCCCTGTCTATTTTGAGGTCTCCTTGCATGTAGTCAGTGAAACTATGACTATCCTGATTGGGTCACCATGTCGCGGTGGGGTGACTTTTACACTTTTATCAAAATAATGTAAACTAAGTACCTTCGTTATTTACATGTACAATTACTATTGAATTTACTTATGGCAGGCTATTTGCTCATTTTATTTTTATTCCAGTGTCTGTTAATGGCCACAGTGTGAATTTGCACCTACACATTGCATTTATACCAACATTTGTTCCAGCTCATTTTTTGTCTTTGCTTCTGTATTGTATAGCTTTTGACCTCTCCCTATCTCCTAGTAGGAACATCTTATAACATGACACCTTACCACAAAGACCTCCTGAATCTTTACATATTCATTCCTAACATTTTGTGGCAGAAATCTGCAAAGTCATACTTCTCTTACAGTAAAGAATCTTTGGCCACCTTTTAGATTGAATGGACACAAAAGATTCAAAATGATCATTAGTAAAAGATAAAACTTTGAAAATAATAATAGCAGGTTATTTCTAGTTGATTTCCACCATGCTATTTTATAATTTAAGGCAGCATTATATTCTGCATTTCATTGTCTTCTAAGTCTCCCAGTATTTTAAAAGAATAGTGAACGTCGTATAGCTACAGGCCAAAAGTACTCCATGTTGGCCAAAGTTTGATAATCCACCCATTTCGAATTACTTTTGTCTCTCATTCTGCTCTGCATCCTTTCTATACGTAATATCCTTGAGGATTTGTGTTTCAACACACAGAGGAATTTGCAAGAGCTCTACGGTGTATTAAATGATGTCAAAAGTTAAAATCATCCAACATGTTGGACAACATAATAGAAAATATGGTGTTAAAGTAGCAACCCCCGCACTTATATCTCATCTTAAATCCCTTCTCCTAAAATCTGGTATCTGAATAATCCTGAAAATCCCCCTTTAGAATCTATGCTGACTGACATTATCTAGTATCATCCACATGCATCCGAGTCTATAATACCTTTATTATTGACATGTGTGTGATGGCCCTCCCTTCAATGCCAAATGTCATTCATGATATGGGAGACCGATTTCTGCCTTTTATTGCTTTGTGTTAATCTCAGGACAAGGTAGGACCCTTATTTTCCGCACCACCGAACCTAAATGTATTTCTTAACCGAGAATTCATCCCCCCTCCTCGCCTCCCTGTTGGATTCTTTGCCACCTTTTTGATTGAATCTACAACTATAGATACAATGGGGTCTGAATTATCAATACTGAGTGGTAAAAGGTTGGAAACATAGCAGGATCTATCTAGATGATTCCCACCATGCCATCTTATAATTTGAGGCACCATTATATCCTACATTCCTGTTAATGGAAGCACGTCTTTGATGTCTTCTACGGCAGTCTCCTGTTGAGCGAGAATAGGGGCAGTTTGACCTTCCGACAATAACTCAAGGTCATCATCAATCAAGTGAAATGAAAAAAACAAGTAAATAAATGTCATTTGTTTCTAAAATCATTTTTAGAATTTCATATAATATAGAAATTGGTTCCATACCATTTTTTGACGTACAAGCTTAGATGTTTAAAGGGACTTTCTGGTTTAGAAAATGATTTGTAATATATCTTACTAATGAACTTTAAGCTACCAGATGGAGGTCATCCACTCTGAAACCTCAACTTACCGACAAAAGGTGTCACTTGCTTACCGATGACATGTAAAACTTAATTTCTCCTGAGGTGGTTCTATAGGAAAATGACCCACTTGCTGCCAGGATTACCCACAGAATACAGTTGATTATATGATGTCTAATCACCAAATACAGACTAGGACTGGCTCACAGGACAACAGATGAATTCCCCGGTGGACCCGTGTGCAGACGTAGGCCCACCACCTCCCTGTCCAAGCAGTAGTGAGCAGAATACACTTGATTCACTATGAACAGACCAACCCAGCATCTCATAATACATTTAATAAACTGTCTAGTGTCATGATCCCAGTGTAGGGTTGACCTGCACGCTAGGGGTTAAGGTTTTGATCCCAGTGCAAGCTCTTACCTGCACACCTGGGGCTTATTATTGTGGCCTCTCCTTGGTTAGTTATAGCCCTAGGAAGCTCCAGTCCCCGTCAGTTATACTTTCGCCCTTGGCAGAGTGTGTTGACCCCTGAGTGTGTTTGTGCTGTGTTCTGGTTTTCCTGATACTTTGGTTTTGACTCGGTCTGTTCTCTGGATACTGCTTGTGGATTCTGTTTCTGTACCTTCGCTGTCTGTTTGGTTTTGACCTCTGCCTGTCCCCGACTATCCGTTCTGTCTCATCCTTGGTACTATACTGTCTTCTCGTGCTTTGACCTTGGCTTGTTCAGATTTACGTCTCTGTCTGTGCCCCTGGGTAACTTTGTCCCGTAGTTACCTTTCTAGGAGTTTTCCCTCAGCTTCTAGCTCCCTGGAGCTGAAGCCACGCCCCTCAACTGTCAGGTGATTCAGACCCTGAAACCATCTCTCTCCTGCCTTGCTCACCCTGCATTCCTAGGAGCCTGAAGTTTTCTTCTGCACTCGTCTTCCGGGAGATTGCACTGGTGAGTTCTCTTGCAATCCTCACTGTGATATTATAACTGACCACTAAGTTTTTTTATTTTTTTGCTTCACGGCTGTGTTTAGGGCGCAGGTTGTGCAGAGAGTTATGGATCCCATACAGTCGCTGTCCGAACAGATGAAAAATCTGAGTCAGATGTTTCAGGATTTATCTCTGGAACAGCAATCGCTGTCGTGTTCTCAGCGGCAGGTTTCTGAGACTGTGCAGGGAGCTTTATCTGCTGGTTCTCTGAGGGCTATGGCGAGTGATGTTGCACTCGTGTCCTCAGAACCACCTGTTAAACTGCCTGACTTCTTTTCTGGGAACAAAAAGGAGTTTAGGATCTTCATGGAGGGTTGCAAACTTTTCTTTAGTTTGAGACCACGGTCCTCTGGGGATGAAAGTCAGAGGGTAGGGGTCATCATGTCTTTATTAATAGTGTCCCCACAAGCATGGGCATTTTCCCTTCCTCCCACTGCCCCTGAGAGTGTGTCGGTGAATGCATTCTTTGAGGCCCTCGGGCACATATGCGATGAGCCTGACCGAGTGCGATTGGCAGAGGACATGGTGATGAGTGTCTGTCAGGGGAAGCACTCGGCCGAGTGGTTTTGTACTGAGTTCCGCCGCTGGGCCGCAGAGATTTCTTGGGAGGACGCCGCCCTCCGAGGACTATTTCGCAGAGGCTTGTCCGAGCGGTTTTCAGGATGCTTTGGCGTTACACCCCCCACCTAACTCTCTCGAGGACGCCATGACCCAGGCCGTCCGGATGGACCGCAGGTTGCGGGCCAGAGGGGTGATGCAGCTGGAGACTACATTGTTCCCCAGTGGAAAAGAGACTGTCTCTGAGCCCATGGATGTGGGCGCTATCACTCTGAAGGAAAAGGAGAGAAAACGCCGTCGGGAAGAACAGTTGTGCTTCTACTGCGGTAAAGCTGGACATTGGAAAAATGAGTGTCCTGTCTGCCCGTCCTCAACCCGGTCGGCGGGAAACGACTAGGTCTGGGTAGTCAGCGAGGAGACTACTCAGACCCTCAGGTACACTTTTCCTCGTTCTCTAAGGTGTTGCTTCATGTGGAACTGTTAGTGGATGGTTGTTCTTTTTCCTCTACAGCCTTTGTGGACTGCGGGTCATCCATCAATCTGATTGACTCTTAATTGGTCACACGCTGCAAGATAGGGACAGCTAGGCTTAAGACTCCGATCAAGGTGGTGGCCATTGACACCTCCCCCCTCACAAAAGAGGGAATTCTCTTTATGTCTGACTTGTTTTCGCTCAGAGTGGGCGCTGCTCACGAGGAAAAATTAAGTTGTTTTGTTCTGGACAATCTACCAGCAGCATTGGTGTTGGGCATGCCCTGGTTACAACGCCATAACCCAGTTATTAACTGGAAAACGGGGGAGATTGTTCAATGGGGGTTTAATGATTCTAAGTTATGTTATGAATCTGCACTGCTGGTTAAACCTGTTAAATCTGTGTCTGTGTCATCTGTCGAGCTGGAAGGTATTCCGGAGTACCTGAAAGACTTCGAAGATGTGTTCTCAGAAAGCGAGGCCGAGACGTTGCCGCCACATAGACCCTTTGACTGCGCCATCGAGCTAGTCCCGGGGGCTAAACTACCTAAAGCCCGCCTGTTTAATTTGTCTGGACCTGAGCGCTTAGCTATGAAGGATTATATTGCTGAAAGTCTTCGCAAGGGACACATACGTCCCTTAGTTTCACCTGTGGCGGCGGGGTTCTTTTTTGTGAAGAAAAAAGATGGCGGTCTACGTCCCTGTCTCGACTTTTGTGAATTAAATAAGATTACTGTACGAAATACGTATCCCCTTCCGTTGATTCCTGATTTATGTAACCAACTATCAGGGGCAAAATGGTTCTCTAAACTGGATCTTCGGGGAGCATATAATTTGATAAGGGTCAGGAAGGGGGATGAATGGAAAACTGCGTTCCTCACGTCCGAGGGACTTTTTGAAAATTTAGTCATGCCGTTTGGTCTTACCAATGCTCCCACCATATTTCAGAATTTCATCAACGTGGTGTTTTCTGATCTCATTGGTCGTTTTGTTGTTATCTACTTAGATGATATTCTGATATATTCCCCCGACAGTCATTCTCATATGAATCATGTACAAACTGTTCTCCAAAGACTTAGGGAAAATCATCTGTTTGCTAAATTGGAGAAGAGTGTGTTTTTTGTTCAAGAATTATCTTTTTTGGGATTGATTGTGTCCTGTGAGGGTTTTCGTATGGACCCCAAGAAGGTGCAGGCCATTTCGGATTGGGTACAACTCCGAGATCTTAAAGGGCTCCAGCGCTTCTTGGGGTTCGCCAATTACTACCGAAAATTTATTCGGGGGTTTTCGCAGGTGGTCAAACCACTCACTGATTTAACATGCAAAGGTTCGGATGTGAAAAATTGGTCCTCGCTCGCAAAAGAGGCCTTTGCTAGTCTGAAAAAATGCTTTATGACTGCTCCGGTGTTGGTACAGCCAGATCCGTCCAAACCATTTATTGTGGAAGTGGACGCCTCTGAGGTGGGGGTGGGTGCTGTGTTGTCCCAAGGTCCTGCCACTCTGACCAACCTCAGGCCATGTGCTTTTTTTTCCAGGAAATTCTCTGCTGCTGAGAGGAATTACGATGTTGGCAATAGAGAGCTTCTTGCGGTCAAGTTAGCGTTTGAAGAATGGAGGCATTTTTTGGAGGGGGCCAGTCACTCGGTTACTGTGATTACCGACCACAAAAATTTATCGTATATTGAGTCTGCTAAGAGACTAACACCCAGACAGGCCCGTTGGTCACTTTTTTTTTCCCGTTTTCAGTTTACTATTACGTTTCGTCCGAGGTCAAAGAATATCAAGGCTGATGCCTTATCTCGCAGTTTTCATCCGGTGTCTCCCCTGAGCCACCTTCCTCCATTCTTCACCCTGGGGTTGTGTTGGCAGTGGTCTCGTCTGAGTTGGAACAGGAGATTGAGAGGGCCCAGTCTCTGGCCCCTGCTGCCAAGCCAGGGGGTAAGTTGTTTGTCCCAGAGCAGCTTCGGCTTAAACTCCTCCAGGAGTTCCATGAATCCAAGCTCAGTGCTCACCCTGGTATATCTGCCACACGTCGGGCGGTGGCTAGGATCTTTTGGTGGCCTACTCTTAGCTCTGACATAAAAAAATTTGTTTCTGGTTGTGAGGTCTGCGCTCGTTCTAAAAACTCACATAGCCGGCCGGCTGGGGAACTGATGCCCTTGGCAGTTCCCGAAAGGCCATGGACTCACTTGTCCATGGATTTTATTACTAATCTTCCTCCATCCAAGGGCAATACGGTGGTATGGGTAGTGGTGGACAGGTTTTCGAAGCAGGCTCATTTTGTACCCTTATCCGCACTACCCTCAGCTGAGACTTTGTCCAGATTGTTTGTACAGCATGTTATCCGGTTGCATGAGGTACCCCTGAATGTGGTGTCTGATCGTGGAGTGCAGTTTGTGGCAAAGTTTTGGCGTGCTTTTTGCAAGAAATTGGGGATGTCTCTGTCTTTTTCATCTGCATACCATCCTGAGAGCAATGGTCAGACGGAACGCACTAATCAGTCTCTGGAACAGATCCAGATGTCTGACTTCTGCAAGACAGAATGACTGGTGTGATGTACTGCCTTTGGCGGAATTTGCCTTCAATAGTCGGGTGAGCCAATCTACTGGTATGTCTCCTTTCCTGATCAATTATGGTTTTAGTCCTCATTTTGGTGAGTTTTCTCGTTTGGATTCTAGGTGTCCAGGGGCAGAGGGGTCTGTTCAGCGATTAAAGAATACATGGGCGGAGGTCCAGCGGAATATATCCAGGTCTCAAGGCAGGTACAAGTTTTTCGCTGACAGGAAAAGAACACCAGGTCTTATGTTTCGGGTTGGAGAGAAAGTTTGGCTCTCCACGCGAAACATTAAGTTGAAGGTTCCGTCAGCCAAGTTGGGCCCCAAGTTCATTGGCCCATACAAGATTGTGGAAAAGATCAATCCAGTGGCTTACAGGTTGTGTCTTCCAGTCTCATTCAAGATCCCTAACGTCTTCCATAAATCCCTACTGAAACCTTTTGAGGCAGTCCGGGGGGAGTCCGAGTCCGCTGCTCCTCCTGTTTTGGTTGAGGGACACATGGAATATGAGATTGAGCATATCGTTGACTCCAGGTTGGTGCAGCGGTCGGTACAGTACCTGGTACATTGGAAGGGGTATGGACCGGAGGACAGATCCTGGGTGCCGGCCCGTTTGATGCATGCGGATCGCCTGGTTCGGGCTTTCTATGCCAGGTTCCCGGGCAAGCCTGGGGGTCCAGAGGCCCCCCGTTGAGAGGGGGGTACTGTCATGATCCCAGTGCAGGGTTGACCTGCACGCTAGGGGTTAAGGTTTTGATCCCAGTGCAAGCTCTTACCTGCACACTTGGGGCTTATTATTGTGGCCTCTCCTTGGTTAGGGGAGAGCTTCTTATAGCCCTAGGAAGCTCCAATCCCTGTCAGTTATACTTTCGCCCTTGGCAGAGTGTGTTGACCCCTGAGTGTGTTTGTGCTGTGTTCTGGTTTGCCTGATACTTTGGTTTTGACTCGGTCTGTTCTCTGGATACTGCTTGTTGGATTCTGTTTCTGTACCTTCGCTGTCTGTTTGGTTTTGATCTCTGCCTGTCCCCGACTATCCGTTCTGTCTCATCCTTGGTACTATACTGTCTTCTCGTGCTTTGACCTTGGCTTGTTCAGATTTACGTCTCTGTCTGTGCCCCTGGGTAACTTTGTCCCGTAGTTACCTTTCTAGGAGTTTTCCCTCAGCTTCTAGCTCCCTGGAGCTGAAGCCACGCCCCTCAACTGTCAGGTGATTCAGGCCCTGAAACCATCTCTCTCCTGCCTTGCTCACCCTGCGTTCCTAGGAGCCTGAAGTTTTCTTCTGCACTCTCTTCCGGGAGATTGCACTGGTGAGTTCTCTTGCAATCCTCACTGTGATATCTAGTTTAATATTAGATAAAAGACTAAGTAAATTCGTGAAGAATGGTAATATAATATTTGCATGTAGCTAAACAATGGGCCATAAGGATACGAAACCTGGGCGAGAAAGAAACAAAACAAAAGAAGAATAGACTCCTTCGAAATGTGGTGCTGGAGAAGGATGTTATTAATACCATGAATGGCAAGAAGAACAATCAAATCAATCTTAGAACAAATCAAGCCTAACATTTCAGTCGAAGCAAGGATCACCAAACTACGACTTGCCGACTTTGTACAAATGATACAAGACAGCAATCACTGAAAAAGGGCATCATGGTCAGAAGAATAGAAGGAACAAGGCAATGAGGAAGTCAAACAATCCGATGGCTTGGCTTGATACTATCAAGATAACGGTGGAGAAGACCCTGGTGGACTTATGTAGGCTTGCATAAGATCGATCTTCCTACAGACCATTCATCTATCAAGTCGCCACAGTTCAAGATCGATCCAAAGGCCATTAAAAAAGATAAAACAGTGGATCCTAGTAGTCAATGTTACCAGTGGGTCTCTGGCCCCCCAGTCTGACACTAATCCCATAATACAGCCCCAAACAGCTTGGAGCTTTTACAGACTCATAAAAAGACCTCATACATAAGTTCTGAAGCCATAAAAGTCTTGAATTTCTCGATTGAACTTCTTAATGCCTCCAATTTTTCTCGAGAAATCCAACAGAAAAAAAAGTGTCTTATTCTATCAGGTGCTTTATTAGGAGAAACAGTACCTTCTAGATGGAGCTATAAAAACAGTATTGACAAAGCATATTCACAAACTGTGTTGAATAGACGCTAGAACCTTCCAATATGTCCCCAAAATGGAAGAAATCTCTCTCTTTCACCTTTTAGACCCCCATTTCTTCAAGTTAAGATCAAAGTACTCTGCTATCCCCAGGACATGGATTTATGACACTAGATTATTAAGATACCTAGAGACATTAGACATCATAAATGCTCTCATGGTGAAAGTTAAACGACAATCGATATTTTTAGTTGACCTTCATTGTCTGAAATAATGTTGTTGTGTTTATTTTTTTTATCCTGGTAAAAAAAATATTGAGCCAAAGATGTTTCATTCAGTCCAATTTTCTTTGAAAGACTCTTCCCACTTATTAATCATCCAGTGTCATGGAACATGTATAGTTAAGTTTCAACGACTGTGATTACCAAAGTGTATTATAACGTTCAATACTGCACCACTGTAATAATCATTACGTAGAAGATCATTTGTCTAATGATTGATCAACTATCAAACTACTTTTATTTATTATACATTGTCACTTTTATCTTATGCTTGCTTTTAATTTAAGACAAGATCAGTGGCTCCATCTGAAGCCCTGAAAAATAAAATTTGGGCAAAAACCCCAACAGGGCAGCTCACTTTAATGAGGCAAATTGAGTTAATTTGCACTTTGTTTGACCTCTGTTTCATCAATGCCCACCTTTTTAACTACTTTTTTCGACTACATTTTTGTGCCTATCTCAAAAAGGTGGACATTGTTAAAAAAAGAGGCAAAACAAAGCACAAACTGACTCCATCAGCCTCATTAGAGGGAATGGTTTCATCACTGGTTTTGCTCAAATTTTGTTTTTAGGGTGTCATACAGAAGCCTTGAATGAGCCACTGAAGTGTGCACCAAGTGCAATGTGAACCCAGTCTTAGAAGATATTGTAGTAGAAAAAAAGATAAAAGAGCAAGTGGATGAAGGCAGGAATGAGAAATTCAAACTTAACTAACCAAGTCAAGACAAAATAGTTAGAGATGGTATCGATGCTTGAGTGAAATGTGTAAAAGGGAAAAGAGGTTTGTTTCAACTCCTTCAATAAAATTCCAGACTTTATTCAATCATGATTAGAATTCCATTTTCCTAACAGGAGAGAATCCAAAGAAATAAGTGAAGCACGCAACCCTGGTTACACATAGCTGGATTGCAATCGAAACGCGTCAATCATTTCTTTGAATTCTCTCCTATGAAAGAAATGGAATGAGTGAATAAAGTCTGGAATTTTATTGAAAGAGTTGGGACCAACCTCTTTTCCTTTCTCCACACTGTTATACAATCAGGATGGAAATCCATGCACTTTAAGGATTTGGACATTGATGGCAAGTGACCTTCTCGCTGTACCAAAATTTCAGGCTTGAGGAAAATACATGATCAAAAGTGACCTTGGATTAGAAGCGCGGCAAATAAAGCAGTAATAAAGGGGAAAAGACAAGTAATAATGCCTAATCTTGCTGAGGTTACTAAATGTGAAAAGTCAGCAATCCACCCAAGATGAGGTCACAAACAATTAAAGAAGCAGTCATACCAAAATTTGTATCCTCTTAATATGTTGCAATCATCATATTATTTAGCACTGTGTACTTACAATTGCTCATTTTGCCTTTCTACCCAGACAATTCTTCTATTTTCTGATAGGTCTATGACATCATGTGATTAAAAACTGACTATTCCTTCTAAGATCTATGTAGAAACAGGAAGTCTCTTTTCCTTGCATAAGTCATCACTGGAAAAGTCCCTGGCAAGGTGGAGGAGCAGATCAGCTGAGTAAGGAGTTGAAGAGGGGAATGACTCATGCAGGGAAAAGAGCCTTGCTGCTTCTACATACAGCAGAGAAAAGAGAAGAATTAATTGGGTAGAAAACTAAAATGAGCAATTGTAAGTACACAGTGCTGTACAATATGATGAATACAATATATTAAGAGGCAAAAACATTGATGGGAGTGCTTCTTTAATTAGTTAGTTTAATACCTCTTCTTCCCAGCCAAGTTATATTCCCTAGACAGTATTTGATAGAACACATATGTACCCCTGCGTTGAGCACCATACAACTCTTGGACCTTCAACGAGGGCAGTTAATTTTTTTTTCTTAAATTTTCTGTATTACCATCACATTTACCAAAATAATAGTCTTCCTTTGGCCTCAACTTTTTATTTCACAATAAGCAAAACAGGGTTGCCTGTTACAATATATTTATACTTGGGGTTTCCCTTTAAAAGAGATGTCAGTGCTTCATTCTTCCATACAGATGTAGACAGTAGAAGAGGTCTACACAAAAGTTTTATGCGCTGACTGTCAAATAGCCTTACATGTTCCAGACAGCTCTGGAAACGGAAAATAAACTACACGCAACGGGTAAGATCTTGGGAAGATGCAATTTTGAAGTCTTTACTATAGACGTAACATTAGACAAAAGTACTTCTATCCCGGTAACCAAGGAACTACAGAGCAGAGAGATTCAAATGCCAAATCATCCAGACTTCATAAGAAAGCCCGAGTGACACTCTCCATGCAATCAATCAGCATTTCATACACGCCACGTGGGTGGTGGTGAAAGGATACTGTTTTCAAAATTTCAGCATTCACAGTGACATAATTTGGGATGGATGCCAAAATTGTAAAAAAAGAACATAGAGACTGAAACTTTGAACATGTCACACAAAGTTTTCAATACAGTGTAGTCCTTTTAATCTGGCAAGAAATTCTGATAATCTGACACTCTTCTTAGAACTGTAAACTTGAGGTCTCACCAAGCGCTAAACTCTGGATTCAGCTTTAGACGTAAATTGGGAAAATAAGACGAAATTCTAAATTTGTATACATATAATATTTTTGTAGATTTTAACTTGGAAATATATCCATTAATGGGAACCTGACAGCTGATATATGCTTCCCAATACACGGGCAGCATGTGTCAGGCGCTGGCTGTATGATCTCAGCTAGATATGTTGAACTCAAACGCCTCAGTGAAAAACATATTTTACAAGCCACCAGTGATCGAAGAGAGCTGTACACTAGTCAGGCAGATTCCCAGTGGTTTATTCTCGTCTGCTACCATTGATTGACTGGTCTCTGCCTAAGTATACTTATTTCTGAAATGTTGCAGACTTTTAGAGTCAAACCTACCTAGCTGGGATTATACAGCCAGTGCCTGATACATTCTGCCCATGGATAGGGTAGCATGTATCAGTTGACAGGTTCACTTTAACTGGTACCTGCCATCTTGTTTTACCTCAAAATCATCTCCATGCCCACAAAGTGAAAATGAAAACTACCATCAAAAAGCCATTTGGGCAAGGTCCACATCAGGAAAAGTCACAGAGTTTGGGTTTTATGGAATCATTTGGCCTTTCGATTCTGTTCTACTTTCTTTAGTGCACTGCAAATACATTGGTCAAACAAGACAACATGAATATGGTGCATACGTGAGATTTGGTGTGGGCTTCTGGTGATGTATGAATAGAATCTGGAGGGAAATCAATCAAGCTAGGAGAGCGGGGTTGGAGCCAGAATGATGTGACTCTTCCTGATCTGGACTCCACCGTAATGACTCCTTTATGGTAATACATACCATTCTACCTCTAGACTCCGTAGAGAGTGGACGTGCTTGTCTGCTCTCTGCAAGACGGAGGGATAGAGGAGATAATACTGGCGCCGTGCTACTGGCAGCCCATTGCAGAAGAGCACATTCAGCAGCCGTCTAATCCTAACAAGGTGCAAGAAGGAGAAATTCAGGAAATCGTTTGTGCCTACTGCTATGGGGATGTATAACAATTCACTAAGGGTGAAAGATGACTACGACCTAGGACTGGCGCACTAATGGAAATGATTAGAGATTTGTGTACCTTTGTTTGTTACGTATTGTGGTTAGTCATGTGCAAATCTGTGTCTAGTAATTACTCTATGTAATGCTGTTTGTAATGGTTTGTTTGTAATGCAGTTGTAACGCTGCTGTGACACCATAATTTCCCTCGGGATCAATAAAGTGTATCGTATCGTATACTACTTTCTGGTTGGTTGTTGTATGTTACTAGAGGTTAGAAAGAATCTGTAGTTGACACCATATTCCTAAGAAAATTTGACCCAAAGTTTATAAGTAGGGTTTGGTGAGGAAAATAAACTTTGTCATTGGTTATAAAACCCGAGAACTGTATTGGGAGGCCTATTTTGATTGTTGATTTGGGGTCCTATATCTTGCAGGTACACTACTGGTTAACAGCCTTGGTTCCAAATATTCTTCCAGTCCAGTGTGCTTTTTTTTTTCAATTGGACTTTTCATAAAATAACCCAGTAAGTTATAATATGGCTGCATTTTGTCATTTCAGATTTCAGTTCATTTGATAATTTATTAAAGCACAGAATCCCAATGACAAATGATATGCAAAAGACATACATTTGTTAAGGGTCATTACATGTCAGTAATAACTATAATGACAGAAAGCAATTCAAGTGCCGGCAGTATAAGAGGAAAGAAAAAGCATGTAGAACAGCTGCAAATGACTCAGATACGGAAAATGATAAAGGAAACTTATGAAAGGTGCTTAGAATGAAAATCTACTTTATCCAGCTCATCTTTAGATCGTGTTCTCAGTCTTGATAACCCAATATCCATGGAAAATAGACTGTAATTATATTATATATGGTATTAAATTTAATATACGTGGCGCACAAGGCTATACTTGCTCCTACCGTCAGGTCCATGAAGAACAAAGGCTAATAGTCAACTTGGACCAACCATCATTTTGTAAAATGTTGTGAGAACCTGTACTCTACTCCAAGGTCAATGCAAAATGAGAAAGAGGAGTCCAGATGGTCATCTTGCTCTTTTTGAAAAACTTGGAAGGCAGATGACTTATGGGATGCCAAAAAAACTTTGAGTCCTTTATGGATGTTCAATGTGTGGTGCTTTAACCCCTTTATTCCATCAGACGTACTATTCCGTCCATGTGACCCTGGACCTAATTCCCATGGACGGAATAGTACGTCATGGGCGATCAGCTGCGCTCCCGGTGGGAGCGCAGCTGATCGCGGCGGGTGTCAGCTCTTTATCACAGCTGACACCCAGCACTATCTGTCAGGAGCGGTCACGGACCACTCCCGGACATTAACCCCTGGCACACCGCGATCAAACATGATCGCGGTGTACCGGGGCACAGGGGAGGATGAGTCGCGCTGTTCCGAGGGTCCGTCCCCCCTCCAGGTTCCCGGATCCAAGATGGCGCCGGGGTCCTGCAGGGAGGCGACTTCCTCAGTGCCTGCTGAGAGCAGGCGCTGAGGAAGCCTGCAGCGATGCCAGAGCGATCGCTGGTGTGACAGAGTGCTGTGCACACTGTCACACCAGCGATCTGCTAAAATAATGTGATGTCCCACCCTGGGACAAAGTAAAAAAGTAAAAAAAATAAAAATAAAAAGTGGTAAAAAAAATCATAAAAAAAAAAAAAATATTCCCCAATAAATTCATTTCTTCCTGTAAATAAAAAAAACAAAACAATAAAAGTACACATATTTGGTATCGACGCGTCCGTAACGACCCCCCTATAAAACTGTCCCACTAGTTAACCCCTTTAGTGAACCCCTTAAAAAAAAATAAGCAAAAAATCAATGCTTTATCATCATACCGCCGAACAAAAAGTGGAATAACACGCGATCAAAACACCGATATAAATAAATATGGTACCGCTGAAAACGTCATCTTGTCCCGCAAAAAATTAGCTGCCATACAGCATCATCAGCGAAAAAATAAAAAAGTTATAGATCGCAGAATAAAGCGATGCAAAAATAATGATTTTTTTATATAAAATTGTTTTTATTCTATAAAAGTGCCAAAACATAAAAAAATTATATATATGAGGTATCACCATAATCGTACTGACCCAAAGAATAAAACTGCTTTATCAATTTTACCACACGCGGACGCTATAAACGCCTCCCCCAAAAGAAATTCATGAATTGCTGATTTTTGTTCATTCTAACCTCCCAAAAATCGAAATAAAAAGTGATGAAAAAATGTCACGTGGTCATATATGGTACCAATAAAAATGTCACCTCGTCCCGCAAAAAATAAGACCTCACATGACTCTGTGGGCCAAAATATACAAAAATTATAGCTCTCAAAATGTGGTGATGCAAAAAACTACTTTTTGCAATAAAAAGCGTCTTTTAGCGTGACAGCTGCCAATCACAAAAACCCACTATAAATAGTAAATCAAACCCCCCTTTATCACCCCGTTAGTTAGGGAAAAATAAGAAAATTAAAAAAATGTATTTATTTCCATTTTCCCATTAGGGTTAGGGTTAGGGTTGCGGCTAAAGTTAGGGTTAGGGTTGGCGCTAACGTTAGGATTAGGGTTAGGGTTGGGACTAGGGTTAGGGGTGTGTTGGGGTTAGGGTTGGAGTTAGAATTGGGGGGTTTCTGCTGTTTAGGCACATCAGGGGCTCTCCAAATGTGACATGGCGTCTGATCTCAATTCCAGCCAATTCTGCGTTGAAAAAGTCAAACGGTGCTCCTTCACTTCTGAGCTCTGCCATGCGCCCAAACAGTAGTTTACCCCCGCATATGGGGTATCAGCGTACTCTGGACCACAAGAGTTATTGTGCAATTTGTCCTATTTCTTCTGTTGCCCTTGGGAAAATAAAAAACTGGGGCGACAAAATCATTTTTGTAAAAAAAAAATGATTTTTTTTGTTTTT
>JARQOD010000001.1:13760715-13788835 GCA_033576555.1 Oophaga sylvatica | reverse complement strand
AGCTGTGTGTGCAGTGCCCGGCATGTGTCAGCTGGCTGCAGCAGAGCTGTGTGTGCAGAGCCCGGCATGTGTCAGCTGGCTGCAGCAGAGCTGTGTGTGCAGTGCCCGGCATGTGTCAGCTGGCTGCAGCAGAGCTGTGTGTGCAGAGCCCGGCATGTGTCAGCTGGCTGCAGCAGAGCTGTGTGTGCAGAGCCCGGCATGTGTCAGCTGGCTGCAGCAGAGCTGTGTGTGCAGAGCCCGGCATGTGTCAGCTGGCTGCAGCAGAGCTGTGTGTGCAGAGCCCGGCGTGTGTCAGCTGCTGCAACAGAGCTGTGTGTCAGCTGGCTGCAGCAGAGCTGTGTGTGCAGAGCCCGGCGTGTGTCAGTGAAACACTTCCGGGACATAATACTTTCGGCGCATGAGCACTAATGCTTTTCGGCTTTGACCGCAGTTGGGCAAAGCATACTGCGCACGTGCGGGAGGCAATTTGAATGCGCACACGCGGGACCTGTACGCGAACAATGCTATTCACAGAACGGAATGCGTACAGCACGCCGAGGAGGGCTGGAGAGAGGGAACAGAACCAACGCCCACCGGACCGAGGAAATTTACATACAGCGCGGGAACAATATGAAGGGTTTTTATTGAGGATTCATGGGGAGTCGGGGGCTTTCACAAGTAGTTGGGGAATGTATGGCTCACACTCTATTAGATGATATTTTTAGTTGATAGGCCAAAAAAACTGGTGACAGGTTCCCTTTGACATTCGCAGCAGCATCCCATGGGAAGGAATAAATAAATGTACAGTTCTATAATGATTCATTACCACAATGTAGATCAGTTGGCAAAATGTAAAAAATGTTGTGCCGTTCACATTTCACAGTATAGTTTTGTGGTTTCTCCAAATCCACCACAAAATGCCGCTTCTACTGAACCATGCAGTGTTATTAACCCCTTCGTGACATGCACCGTACATGGCTCATGTCGTGTCTCTCCCTTTGATGTGGGCTCCCGCACTGAGCCCTCATCTTTCCTGGCACATGTCAGCTGATTTGAACAGCTGACATGTGCCCCTAACAGCCGCGGTTTGAATCGCGATCCACCCGTGGCTGTTAACCTGTTAAATACTGCTGTCATTCTCTGACAGCGGCCTTCAATGTGATCGCACCAGAAGTGCGTCACTAATCCTGTCCATCAGCGCCCATGTCACATGATCACGGGTAACCGATGGGTTGACATGACAACCTGGGGTCTGCAACAGACCCCTGTGGTTGTCATTGCCGGATTGCTATGAATGCCCCCAGCGGTCGGCGCTCATAGCAAGTGAGCATCTTTGCTACATAGGGAAGGGCGGAAGCACTGCTCTGCAGCACAAATGATCGGATGATCACAGCACAACAGTGAGGATCTCCAGCTCGCCCCTATGAAGGATTCCATGCTCCTACCATAGATCTATCCAGCTGATTAATCCGTGGCTCAGAGGCAGGTAATGGTAAGGGCAGCACGGGCAGATTTATCCTCTGATGTGATTCACTGGCTAAATCTGCCCATTTAAAGAACGTTTACCCATTAAGAAAGGCGGACACCTTATTTTACTGAGTGTCAATGGACCCTTGTAACACAAGTCTGGATTGTCTAAAATGGGGAGGCTGTTTAAGAGTGGACATTAGAGTCTCTAAGACTTGGGATGAGGTATAGTTTGCACTTAGAATATGCGCAGCACTGGCTTTTATTGGTGTATTCATTTGTGTCTTTTGTATAGTTTTTTTATTGTCCAAGACCTTGAAGTTCTACGTGGCAAGAGGGTTTGTTGGACTATTTTCATTGTTAAGGCCCAACTGAAACCATACAGTGAGTAGTATTCTTAAAATCCTTTATTATCAATTTTACCACACGGGGAACGGTATAAACGCCCCCCCCAAAAGAAATTCATGAATTGCTGGTTTTTGCTCATTCTGCGTCCCAAAAACCGGAATAAAAAGCGATCAAAAAATGTCATGTGCCCGAAAATGGTATCAATACAAGCGTCAACTCGTCCCACAAAAAACAAGACCTCACATGATTCTGTGGGCCAAAATATGGAAACATTATAGCTCTCAATTTATGATGATGCAAAAACATTTTTGCAAAAAAAGCGTCTGCCATGCATCCAAACAGTGGTGTACCCCCACATATGGGGTATCGGCGTACTCAGGACAAATTCCACAACTTTTGGGAACCAATTTCACCTTGTACCCTTGGGAAATTTAAAATTGGGGGCGAGATCATTTTTGGGGAAAAATTATGAGTTTATTTTTACGGCTCTACGTTATAAACTTCTGTGAAGCACTTGGGGGTTCAAATTGCTCACCACACATCTATATAAGTTACTTAGGGGGTCTACTTTCAAAAATGGTGTCACATGTGGGGGGTTTCCACTGTTTATGCACATCAGGGGCTCTCCAAAGGCGACATGACGTCTGATCTCAATTCCAGACAATTCTGCGTTGAAAAAGTCAAACTGTGCTCCTTCCCTTCCGAGCTCTGCCGTGCGCCCAAACAGTAGTTTACCCCCACATATGGGGTATCAGCGTTCTCAGGAAAAATTGCAGACCAACTTTTGGGGTCCAATTTCTCCTGTTACCATTGGTAAAATAACAAAAATTGGATCTGAAGTAAATATTTTATGAAAAAAGTTAAATGTTAAAATTTTTTTAAAACATTCCAAAAATTCCTGTGAAGCTCCTGAAGGGTTAATAAACTTCTTGAATGTGGTTTTGAGCACCGTGAGGGGTGCAGTGTTTAGAATGGTGTCACTTTTGGGTATTTTCCATCATATAGACCCCTCAAAGTGACTTCAAATGTGATGTGGTCCCTAAAAAAAATTATGGTGTTGTAAAAATGAGAAATCGCTGGTCAAGTTTTAACCCTTATAACTTCCTAACAAAAAAAATTTTGTTCCAAAATTGTGCTGATGTAAAGTAGATATGTGGGAAATGTTATTTAGTAACTATTTTGTGCGATATAACTCTCTGATTTAAGGGCATAAAAATTCAATGTTTGAAAATTGCAAAATTTTCGCCATATTTTCATTTTTTTTTTAGCAATAAACGCAAGTTTTATCGAAGACATTTTACCACTAACATGAAGTACAATATGGCACGAGAAAACAATCTCAGAATCGAGAAGATCCGTTGAAGCGTTCCAGAGTTATAACCTCATAAAGGGACAGTGGTCAGAATTTTAAAAATTGGCCCGGTCATTAAGGTGCAAACCACCCTTGGGAGTAAAGGGGTTAAAGGTATGGCTGAAAATGGCACTAAATTTGCAGATCGTTGCCTGCTAAAATGTGGCGTCATTAGATTTTCTGCCCTTGATGAACCAAACTAGACCAAATTCATGAACTCATGTGTTCATCCATTTCCTGCCAATCACGACTGCTCCCGGCTTTTCTAGGACTGTGTGACATGAAGCAATCTTAGTATATGAATGTGCAGGTCCGGCCGGTGTTCTCTTTAGGCCTTTGTCATGTAGCGGAAACATGTAGCGGAGATCAATCACACTGCACTCGGATGTGAATCGGAAGCTAGGCGTGAAAAATCGCATTGTACTCGCATGAAAAAAGCGCATGATACTTGCTTTACATTCATACGACTCTGCAGGAACAAAATCGGACCGATTATAAAATCGCTAGTGTGACTCCAGTTCCCTTTTTAACCCCTTTGCTACATGCACCTTACTAGTACTGCACATGTCACTTCTCTTCCTTTGATGTGGGCTCCGGCAGTGAACCCACAACTTTCCTGGCACATGTCAGCTGTTTTGAACAACTGACATGTGCCTAAAACAGCCGTGGGTGTAATTGCGATCCACCCGCAGCTATTAACCTGTTAAATGCTGCTGTCAAACTCTGACAGCAGCATTTAACGTGTGCTTCCGCCCATCTGGCCGGAAATCCGCCCATCGGTGATCGCAGGTCACTGGTGGGTTGGTATGACAACCAGAGGTCTCCTGGAGACCTCTATGGTTTTCACTGCCGACTTTCTGTGAGCGCCGCCCGGTGGTCGGTACTCATAGCAAGTGAGTAATTCGGCTACATACAGGTGAATTGATCATCGCCTGTATGTAGCAGAGCTGATCGCGTTATGGCAGTTTCTAGTCTCCCATGTAGACTATTGAAGCATGCCAAAAGTAAAAATATCAAAATGTTTAGAAATATAAAAAAATAAATAAAAATTTAAATCACCCCCTTTTGCCCCATTCAAAAAAAAATCAAACACATATTTGGCATCACCGCGTTCAGAATCGCTCGATCTATCAATAAAAATAAGGATTAACCTGATCGCTAAATAGCGTAGCGACAAAAAAAAGTCAAAACACCAGAATTACAATTTTGGTCACCACGACATTGCATTAAAATGCAATAACGGACGATCAAAAGATCATATCTGCACTAAAATGGTATAAATAAAAGCGTCAGCTCGGCACGCAAAAAATATAAGCCCTCACCCAACCCGAGATCAGGAAAAATGGAGACACCACCGGTCTCGGAAAATGGCACAATTTTTATTTTTTTTAAACAAACTTTGTATTTTTTTTACCACTTAATTAAAAAAGAATAGAAAAAAGAACCGAGACATGTTTGGTGTCTATGAACTCGTAATGACCTGGAGAATCATAATGGCAGGTCAGTTTTAGCATTTGGTGAACATGGTAAAAAAAAAAAAGTTGTGGAATTGCATTTTTTTTTTCATTTTCACCGCACTTAGAATTTTTTTCCTGTTTTTGAGTATACAATACATGAAACTAATGTTGACTTTCAAAAGTACAACTTTTCCCTCAAATAACAAGCCCTCACATGGCCATATTGACAGAGAAATAAAAAAGTTATGGCTCTGGGAAGAAGGGGAGTGGAAAACAAACGCAAAAACAAAAAATGGGCTGCGGCGCGAAGGGGTTAAAGCAACGACTTGTGCTCTAGTAAGTTTTTATACATTTCATCCCAATCCAGCTAACCCCTATCCATGCAGTGACAGCTGGTATTGGATGCTCTGCCATGGGTAACAGAACTAGTTTTTCTACATTAGACCCTTTGCCATGTTCGGCTTTATGACCTCACAGAAGCGTTGTCCACGAGTCATGGAATGCTCATCAAGAACGGTCAGTGCGAGGCAAGCAGAGGTAGAGAAGAGAGCTGAGCACTAACCCAGAGCGACTTGAGTTACTTGTTTCTTTTATTTTATTTATTTATTTACTTTTTTTGGGAGTGTTTTTTACCATCTGCACACACTTGTGTGTGTGGAGGGGAAGACAGCCTAATGGCTGCACCCGTAGCTGGCGGGAAGATCCAACTACGGAGACGTCTCCCACATGCCAGGACATCCCCATACAGCCAGAGGCCTGGACACCACCAAAGGCAAACTGGCTTCTCTGGGTGTTTGATGGCAGCACTTTATTCTGTCGTGTCATTTATTAAATGCCTGTTCCAAACACCGGAACAGGAAACGGGCCGATATTTGAATAGTCCACCACCAACTGATACTGGCCGATATTCGGAAAGTCCACCACCAAATCCTCCACCAACCGAAACGGGCCAAAATGTGAAAAATCCACCACCGTCTCCTCCACCAACTAAAACAATGCACCAGTTTGAAAGACTGAAGTTGTTTCTGCAATCTAAAGGATACAGCATGGAAGGACAAGAACCAGAGCCATTGGTTATGATGAAACACCCGAAACTCCCCAACGATGATGAGGTGCAGACATTAGCAAAGTCGTTCAAGATCCTGTTTTCTGGCAGGTACGACCCAACTTCCTCTCAAACACCTGAAGTCCCACTGCGTATTAAGGTGACTGCTAAAGAAGCCTACAGACCTATGCCGTACATGCCAGTCAGCTATGCTGCTAGAAAGAACATGCAAGCAATGCTGATGAGCCCACATGGAGTACGCCGGACCTACATGAGAGATGAGGGCATCATTTCTGGTGCTTGGAAGATTACTCTCCCTAGGAGAGAATACCGCGGCACTATGATTTAGCCGGAGGAAAATATAGTGGTGGGTGGCTTGCAGCATGCCCATAACATCTTGTGCGCAGCTGCTTCTCAGACAGATTTTCTGGTTTTGACTATGGCTTGTTCAATGGATCACCTTTTGGACTGCCGCCTGCCCTGACCTCTGCTTCTTTCCGACTGTTGTCTTTTAACCATAAACTTTTTATTAAAATTTTAAATAAACTCCTATTTAACAACCATTTAGCTTCCATTCATTGTTACAGAAGGTTCCTCAAAACATTAATCGGGTAAATATAATAACAATTTAACATAGCTAAATATGATCGGGAAAAGGGAAGGGGTGATGACAACAAATGACTATACCCGTATATTCCCATTAATAGCTCTATTACATCTCTGTGACCACAGTGTTTAGTCTGAATGATCGCCAACTGTCCCATTTCCTGAGATATGATGATATATTATTGGTGGATGAAGCAATTATCTTCTCTGGTAAACAATTGTCATTCACCAATGCCATGATTTCAGTTGATGACGAACATTTGGGATTTTTCCAATATCCTGCGATTTTAATTTTAGTAGCTATGAGGATGTGCGCAATCACTGTCCTGAACTCGTACGGGAGTAAATCCAGGTCACTGGCCAGAAGCGCCTGCTCTTTCCCAGTTTTCATTGGGATACCACTAATTTGAGACACTAGATGGGAGATTGCGTCCCAGAGCGGCTCCACTTTATGGCACTTCCACCTGACGTGTAACATATCTGCGTTAGCTTCTCCGCACCTCCAGCATGGAGGTTGTGTGAACAGATGCTTTGAGGGTCATGATGTTAAAGAAAATTATGTATGGGCGAAATGAGGATAGTTAGATAAGTGAGGTGAGGCTATAGGCTAGTCTAAAGAAATGTGTTTTTAGTCCATATTTGAAACTGTGGTTATTGGGAATTAATTGAATTGTACTGGGTAGTGCATTTCAAAGAATTGGAGCAGCACACGAGAAGTCTTGAAGACGGGAGTGGGAGGTTCCGATTATTGAGGATTTTAGTTTTACATCATTAGCGGAAAGGAGGGCACGGGTGGGTGTTATGTTTCGGTAGCTGAGGAGTGCAGGTAAAAAAGGCAATACACCACAGCAGTTGGAATCTATGAGATTGCAGTACCCTTACTAACCACCACAACTAGAGGCAGCCGTGGAGCGTTCCTACGTTGGTCCTAGACGCCTCGTCACAGCCTGAGAAACTAACTACACCTAAAGATAGATATAGGAAAGCTATCTGCCCCGGAGCAGAACCCCAAAGATATTAGAAAGCCCCCAAACATGTAATGGCGGTTAGACAAGATGAAATACTGACACAGACAGAAAATAGTATGAGCAAACGCTGGGGCCCAAACTATCTAAATAGAAAAGGATAGGAAGGGTACTTACTGCAATCCCAGAAAACCCTGAAAAGCACCAACTCTAATAATTTCAAAATCACCTGAGATCACACGACCTCTACCACCTAAATTAGTTCTCTGGTGTAACAAAATCAAAACAGCAAAAAAAAAAAAAAAAAAACCAGCGAGAAGGTTGCAGTCTAAAAGATAACCTTTAATCCATTAGGTTAAAACATAAGTGGCACAGGATTGTCGGGCATAGGAAAAAACACTTCAAAAACAGATGACGCGTTTCGACTTAGCAGTCTTCATCAAGATCTATGTTCTGATTACAGAGTGTGAGAATATATGCTAGGAAGTCAAACATGATTGGTCAGACAATCAGCATCATTTGAATAATGAATACATCATAGTTTCTAAAATCCAAGAGAAGAGAAAAATAAAAAAATAAAAAAACACAAAATAATAAAATCACAGAAGATCATATAAAAGGAAAACAATGTATATACAGAAAAATCCAAGCAATTCTGATCAGTTGTAATATTTTATCAAGTCCTGTCTATAATTCAACCCTGATGGTGTTCTCGTATTTAATGTGAAAATCCAGAAGGATTCTCTATTGAACAGCTTGCGTTTGTGATTACCTCCTCTCAAAGGTTTGTGAACTTTCTCTATAGCATTAAACCTGAAAGAGTTAACACTGCCTTTGTGGTGTGTTAAGAAATGCTTTGAAGCTGCAGATGGAGAGATAGCATTAGGATTTACTGCATCGGCTAAATGTCTTCTGATACGCACTTTGAGAGGACATGTAGTGCAACCTATATATTGTAGCTTGCAAGTAATGCACTCTATTTGATAAATAACAAATGATGTGTTGCAGTTAACATAATCCTTGATGTAAAAAACTGAAGAGTCTTGAGCTGAAAAAAATTTCTCTGTTTTACGTGCAAACCTGCATGCTTTGCATATGTTAGCACCACATTTGTAGAAACCCCTCAGGTTTAGCCAATTATTTTGAGAACGAGACTTATCAGGATCAGTGAAAATACTGGGAGATAATAATGAGCCTAGTGTGGGAGCTTTTTTTGGAACAAACCGCACAGGATTTTTTAAAACCTCTCTTAATTTTTTATCTTGATTTAAAAGAGGTAGATATTTTTTAATGATAGAGACTATATTATTGTATTGAGAGCTATAGTTTGTTGTGAAAGTGACACCAGAGAAACCTACTGCATTTGTTGGTTGCAGTTTTTTATTTTTTAAAAGGCTTTCTCTGTTTATATTAGTGACTCTATTTCTGGCCCGAATTAAGGAGGAATTATTTCTATATAACGATGACAATCCTTACAGTACCAAAATTATATGGTATGGCCGTTATATAGATGACCTCCTGTTAGTGTGGGGGGATACACAGGATGAAGCAAAGGAGTTTATTAATTACATCAATGATAATGGGTTCAATTTAAAATTTACATTTTTTCATGATTTTTTTTCTGTAAATTTTTTGGATTTAACTTTGTCAGCAGACATTGACAAACATCTAGTGAATATTTCTCCTTTTTACAAACCCACAACAAGTAATTCCACTCTCATGGCAAGTTCCTGTCATCCTAAACACGTTGTAAAAAATATTCCTTATGGAGAATTAATTAGATTGAGACGTAATTGTAGCGACTTCTCCACTTTTTTAGAGGAATCAAACAAAACTTGCAACAAATTAATCAAAAGGGGATACAAAGAAAGGATTTAATTCGGGCCAGAAATAGAGTCACTAATATAAACAGAGAAAGCCTTTTAAAAATAAAAAAACTGCAACCAACAAATGCAGTAGGTTTCTCTGGTGTCACTTTCACAACAAACTATAGCTCTCAATACAATAATATAGTCTCTATCATTAAAAAATATCTACCTCTTTTAAATCAAGATAAAAAATTAAGAGAGGTTTTAAAAAATCCTGTGCGGTTTGTTCCAAAAAAAGCTCCCACACTAGGCTCATTATTATCTCCCAGTATTTTCACTGATCCTGATAAGTCTCGTTCTCAAAATAATTGGCTAAACCTGAGGGGTTTCTACAAATGTGGTGCTAACATATGCAAAGCATGCAGGTTTGCACGTAAAACAGAGAAATTTTTTTCAGCTCAAGACTCTTCAGTTTTTTACATCAAGGATTATGTTAACTGCAACACATCATTTGTTATTTATCAAATAGAGTGCATTACTTGCAAGCTACAATATATAGGTTGCACTACATGTCCTCTCAAAGTGCGTATCAGAAGACATTTAGCCGATGCAGTAAATCCTAATGCTATCTCTCCATCTGCAGCTTCAAAGCATTTCTTAACACACCACAAAGGCAGTGTTAACTCTTTCAGGTTTAATGCTATAGAGAAAGTTCACAAACCTTTGAGAGGAGGTAATCACAAACGCAAGCTGTTCAATAGAGAATCCTTCTGGATTTTCACATTAAATACGAGAACACCATCAGGGTTGAATTATAGACAGGACTTGATAAAATATTACAACTGATCAGAATTGCTTGGATTTTTCTGTATATACATTGTTTTCCTTATATGATCTTCTGTGATTTTATTATTTTGTGTTTTTTTATTTTTTTATTTTCTCTTCTCTTGGATTTTAGAAACTATGGTGTATTCATTATTCAAATGATGCTGATTGTCTGACCAATCATGTTTGACTTCCTAGCATATATTCTCACACTCTGTAATCAGAACATAGATCTTGATGAAGACTGCTAAGTCGAAACGCGTCATCTGTTTTTGAAGTGTTTTTTCCTATGCCCGACAATCCTGTGCCACTTATGTTTTAACCTAATGGATTAAAGGTTATCTTTTAGACTGCAACCTTCTCGCTGATTTTTTTATTTTTTTTTTCTCTTCCCAAGTACGTTTGCTTCATGGAACCGTGCTGAGCACCAGCTGTCTAATGAAGATTTCACAGAAGGGTGAGCTGACTATATATTTTTTGTTTCCCATTTTCTCTTGCAAACTGTGTCAGTCGTGCACACCGCTATTGTGATACTTCTTAATCATACAAAAGGCACATTTATTTGGATTGTTGTGGCTCTTTCCTCTTACCTTTCCTCATGGATACAACTAAAAGTTTCAGTGTAATTGATGATTACACACTACGACTGAATAAAGCAGCCACTGTGTTCAATCATGAATCTCCAACCAGCAGTAAAAAGACTGACAAATTAAAGGAACTTATGATAGAACTGGAGAACAAGATGGCTAAAGAGTTGCGCACGTGGTGGGATTTAACTACGTTGAAGACATATGAATCTAAGGAAATGATTCCTAGAGGTCTCCGTTTGAAAAAAATCGCCACCACTATCTACAATGACGCATTCCAATCTGAATGGAACTCTATTCTCAGTCAATGTTCGCTGAAACTAATTGCTCTGATTACCAAATATGAGGACTTAGAATTAATTACAATAAATAAAGAGATTAAAGTACTACAGAATTCGGTGGAGGAATATAACACTTCAAAGGATTTTAAGAATTTGAATGATCGTCTAAAGGAAAACATGTCTAAATTGGAGAATCATATTATGGAGATAAAAAAGAAAAAGTTCACCAGAGACACCCAGGACTATGCCATGGACAAGGTTTATAATTGGCATTCTAGACCACAGTCTATTCTCAAAAATAGGTTCCATAAACGCAGACGTCACATGGGAAGGGTTAATTTTAGTGACTTAAATGACTCTTCTGATGTTTCTACATTTTTAACGTCGGATGACTATTCGGACTCTTCTTGTGCTTCCACAAGTAGTTCCGCTCCCCAGTCTAACAAAAATCTGAATAAATCTACTCCAAAAAACGGAGAAGACGCGCGGGGCGCAAACACAGGAGGAAGCAGATATACGACACGCTTTCAGAATCGACGTTATCAGAAACACTAGTAATTAATTTATCAAGTTACATCATTTCTAGTGATCAAACGTCTCTTTTGAGTAAAGGACTTGGTTTTTCACCATCAAAGGACTTCGATGTTTTTTCTACTATACTGGACATTAATAAATTAGCCCGTAATTTAACCATTAAATGTCATTTTTGTCAGAGGACATTTCAATGCCATATGAGTCCTCAGAGGGGGAACCACCCATGGACACATTCAGAACTCTAAAAGAACAAAAAGCGCTATTACATTTGAGTTCGCTACAAAAAGAATCATGTGTTGATAAGATTACAATTAGTGATCATTTTCCTACTAGTAATCCATTATTTTATCCACTAAATTCTAGACCCAATGTACTTGATGGATTCCAGGACATGATTGAGAAAGAATTGCAGGAACTAAAGATTAAAATTAATAATAATAATTCTAGAAAATCAAATGCCAATTTGTCTTCTGTTGAAAAGAAGGCTCTATTTGATCTCAAACAAAACAAGGATCTCATTATAAAAGAATCCGATAAGGGTGGCTCAATAGTGTTAATGGATGCTAGTCTGTACAAAAAAATGGTATTTGTTGATTTAGATAATACGGAAATGTATGAGAAAATACCCAATGATCCCACAGATCAGTACAATCTGGTTCTTTTCAAATTAATACAAGAGGGCTTGCATATGCAAGTCATTGACAAAAAAATCTCTGATTTTATGTTTAATGATCATCCTATTGTCCCTATCTATCATGCGCTCCCCAAGGTCCATAAACAAGTGTTCCCACCTCCTCTTAGGCCAATTGTGGCAGGTATTGGGTCCTTGGGAGAACGATTGGGATCTTGGGTAGATTTCCATTTACAACCACTTGTACAGGCTCTTCCAGGATACATTAGAGACTCCAAATTTATTACTACTATCTTTAATAAATTTACCTGGAATAATAATTTTTCATGGCTTTCTTGCGATGTTGTGGGGCTTTATCCATCCATTCCTCACAACATTGCTATCCAGAGTCTATCCTTTTATTTGGACAAATACGGTCTTTATGATACCGCTACTTCTGAATTCATTTTATTAGCAGTGAAATTCCTGTTATCACATAATTATTTCAGATTTGATGATTGCTTTTTCTTACAGAAGAGTGGAGTAAGCATGGGGGCTAAATTCTCCCCTTCACTGGCTAACATTGTTATGGCCCATTGGGAGGAATTATTTCTATATAACGATGACAATCCTTACAGTACCAAAATTATATGGTATGGCCGTTATATAGATGACCTCCTGTTAGTGGGGGGGGGTACACAGGATGAAGCAAAGGAGTTTATTAATTACATCAATGATAATGGGTTCAATTTAAAATTTACATTTTTTCATGATTTTTTTTCTATCAATTTTTTGGATTTAACTTTGTCAGCAGACATTAACAAACATCTAGTGAATATTTCTCCTTCTTACAAACCCACAACAAGTAATTCCACTCTCATGGCAAGTTCCTGTCATCCTAAACACGTTGTAAAAAATATTCCTTATGGAGAATTAATTAGATTGAGACGTAATTGTAGCGACTTCTCCACCTTTTTAGAGGAATCAAACAAAACTTGCAACAAATTAATCAAAAGGGGATACAAAGAAAAGGATTTAATTCGGGCCAGAAATAGTCACTAATATAAACAGAGAAAGCCTTTTAAAAAATAAAAAACTGCAACCAACAAATGCAGTAGGTTTCTCTGGTGTCACTTTCACAACAAATTATAGCTCTCAATACACTAATATAGTCTCTATCATTAAAAAATATCTACCTCTTTTAAATCAAGATAAAAAATTAAGAGAGGTTTTAAAAAATCCTGTGCGGTTTGTTCCAAAAAAAGCTCCCACACTAGGCTCATTATTATCTCCCAGTATTTTCACTGATCCTGATAAGTCTCGTTCTCAAAATAATTGGCTAAACCTGAGGGGTTTCTACAAATGTGGTGCTAACATATGCAAAGCATGCAGGTTTGCACGTAAAACAGAGAAATTTTTTTCAGCTCAAGACTCTTCAGTTTTTTACATCAAGGATTATGTTAACTGCAACACATCATTTGTTATTTATCAAATAGAGTGCATTACTTGCAAGCTACAATACATAGGTTGCACCACATGTCCTCTCAAAGTGCGTATTAGGAGACATTTAGCCGATGCGGTAAATCCTAATGCTATCTCTCCATCTGCAGCTTCAAAGCATTTCTTAACACACCACAAAGGCAGTGTTAACTCTTTCAGGTTTAATGCTATAGAGAAAGTTCACAAACCTTTGAGAGGAGGTAATCACAAACGCAAGCTGTTCAATAGAGAATCCTTCTGGATTTTCACATTAAACACGAGAACACCATCAGGGTTGAATTATAGACAGGACTTGATAAAATATTACAACTGATCAGAATTGCTTGGATTTTTCTGTATATACATTGTTTTCCTTATATGATCTTCTGTGATTTTATTATTTTGTGTTTTTTTTTTTTTGTTTTTTTTTTCTCTTCTCTTGGATTTTAGAAACTATGATGTATTCATTATTCAAATGATGCTGATTGTCTGACCAATCATGTTTGACTTCCTAGAATATATTCTCACACTCTGTAATCAGAACATAGATCTTGATGAAGACTGCTAAGTCGAAACGCGTCATCTGTTTTTGAAGTGTTTTTTCCTATGCCCGACAATCCTGTGCCACTTATGTTTTAACCTAATGGATTAAAGGTTCTTTTAGACTGCAACCTTCTCGCTGTTTTTTTTTTTTTATCAGCATGACTATTCCAGTGATTTACATGTTGGAGCACATGTTAAACAGAATTCGGAGTCAGGTGGTGGGACAAGAGGAGGAGGAGTTGGATGCGGAAGGGCTAACATCTGCAAGGTCCAGACGATCGGCAGCACCAAGGCGGCAGGCATTTGAGGCTGGGGGAGAGGGATTAACCAGGGCACATGGTAGCAGCCAAACTAGTGAGGAAGGTGCAGGAGGCCAGGACGAAGTGGAGGATGGACTGGCGATGGGCTTGGAAGACTCATCAGATGAGGGAGACCTTGATGACATTTCTGTTGGGGGAGAGGGCAGAGTAAGGAAGAATGATTCGTACCTCCCACCAACACAACAGGGACTTGGTGCTTCTGCATGCGCAAGACACATGAGTGCCTTCTTGCTGCACTACCTGCAACATGACCCTCGATTTGTCAGAATTTGAAATAATCCTGACTACTGGGTAGCCACACTCTTAGATCCCCGGTACAAAAGTAAATTTGCCGAAATCATTCCTGCCATAGAAAGGGATTCACGCATCCAGGAGTGTCATTGGAGACTGTTGCAGAATCTTACATGTGCTTTTCCACAAAACACCAGTGGTGCATGTAGTGAATCTCACAGTTCTAACTTGCTAACCGTGGGACTGTCGAGTCTTCAGCACTCAAACCGTAACAGAAACACAGTATCTGCTGGTGTTCACAGCAATTTTGCAGAATCCTTTCACCAGTTTTTTAGCCCACCTTTGCAAGGCCACAGGAGACAAGAAGTCAGACACATTGTCAACGCCTAGAGATGATGGTACAGGAGTATCTCCTACTGAACATCAAAGCCATGACTGTGTCACTGGACCCTTGCTCTTTTTGGGCTTCCAATCTGGAGTGCTGACAGATAAGCGCACACGGCTGTCCACTGAGAATGTAGAAAGACTCCCGTTCATAAAGATGAACAAATCATGGATCCGCAAGGACTTTTCTACCCCTGTGTCATCCTGGGGAGAGTAAATGCTTTAGGATTTGTTAAAATCACCTCACCAACTGTTTTAAGCAACTGTGGGGCAATTGATGCTACTTGTGGTGTCTGTGCCCCAAATTTTTAGAAAAAAATGTAGACTCTTTTTGGAATCCCCTTGCTGTGTTTTATGTGACGTTGGCATTGTCAATTACAGGTGGGTTGGGTTCCCCCCCCCCCTTTTTAACTGTAAGAAACTACATACACTATGGCTTGGGGGTAATATAGATGGTTGAGTGTGAAGAGCTGTTTACTCATACTATAGCCTGGCAATCAGAGGTCTGCTCCAAAGCTTCAGTGTCTGCTAGTCAGCGGAGTAGCCACCGGCTGTAGATCTAATTACAAATTTTTAACTGCATCTAGCCCAGACAATTTTGGGCCTAGTAGTCGTGTCTGCTAGTTAGCGGTTTAATCCAGCTGTTAAGCAAGCTACACCACCTGTACTTTGGACACTTAATTTTTTTCTAAGGAAATGCTTCAGGCCCCCGGGACACTCAGTGAAGAGCATCGGGGAGGCACCCCAAGGCACAGGGGCTGTGACTGGCGTTTGGACGCCTTGCGGTGGACCGCCAAGCTCGATCCTTATAAAAGCTTTTTAACTGCAGCAGCTTTAGTGGACGCTACTGGAGCTGGAATTACCGCGGCTTCTGGCACGAGACTTGCCCTCCAATAGATCCTTGTAAAAGGATTTAAAGTGTACTCCTTCAAATTAGAGAGACAATTTAAATTAGAAAGATTAGACCTGCCTCCACTGCAGGGGGCTTGCTCGACCCACCAGCAGACAGGCAACAGTATTGGGAGAGGGGGGCTGGCCGTCAGGGTCCACCGCAGCTCTGGCACAATCCCGGCGACACGCAGGTCGCACAGGCAGGAATGCACTGGCCGTGTCAGCTTCGCACTTTTTTGGTTTTAGAAGGGCATGACATGCCTATATCTGTCTCCCCCTCTTTTTACTCCTCCACCTCTTTTCTTTTCGCATTACTATATGTACTTGTGACTTTTCCTTGTGTTAGTTGTGTCTTCTGAGCAATTTGACAGCTTTTGAACACCTTTGAAGTGTTGTCTGTGTGTTGCCTGTGTGTTGCCTATGGCCTGCTATTGGTTTTAACGGTGTTCGACAAACTGTTCGTCGAACCGAACTCAAACACTACAGGGGTGGCTCATCACTAACCATGACCTCTGCTGATTTGAGAGATGAGCTGGACTGCTCCATCTGCCTGAGCACTTATACAGATCCTGTAATTCTGAGATGTGGACACAACTTCTGCCGGATCTGTATTGCTTGTGCGCTGAATGCACAGGATGGGTCTGGAGTTTATTCCAGTCCTGAATGCGGAGAAGAATTTTAAGGGCGGCCGGCACTGATGAGGAACTTTGTTCTGCATAAAGTAATTGATATAGGAAAGATGTGTATCTTCGTACCGTGTTAGCCAGTAGATAGAAAAATATTTAGACTTGAGAGTCCTCAGTGGTTGATACCTATTATCTAACTGAAATGTACAATCAGCTTCGAACTACGTCATCCTCTCACAAAGACTAACAAAGCTAATCACATATTATACACGAGCCAGATATGATGTGAGACAATGATGAAACTTCATTTATGTTTGCTGTCTGATGAAGAGGAGTTATTCTGATTGGTTCTGTTACTTTTATAGCCTAAAAGGTTCAGACGACCTAATGTTAAAGTAAATGATTTTCTATCCGCTAATGTCAAGTATCATCTTTCCCAGACTTAGAATATCCTCTTAGATTAATAGTCTTTGAATACATCATGTGTATCGTCTCTATGACCGGTAATGACATAGAATCATTGTATTCTCTATGCATAGATCACCTCTTTCGTTTCCTCTAAAAAAGACCACTGTGGAATTCATCATAAATTAGTACACACATAGTGTGATCAGCTAGAATAGTACCTGGTACTGACTTAGAACAAGATACTCATGGTAGCTCGATGAATAATCACTATGTGTGTCACTAATAGATCATGTGTAATGTCTCATGATGGTGAGTCTGAAATGTAACCCTACTAGAACAGATCATTTATCGACTACAATAGAAAAAATCTGGATTTATGTCCCTATCCTAAGATAGATCATGGAATTCTTATAAATTACACTTGTAATCTCCAAGATAGAATAATCTGGGAATTCAAAACGAATGACCTGCACTTGTATGCTATAGAATAATCCATCTGAGTTTTATGTCTTATTAAAATAAATCTGCTTCTGACTCTATGTCACCGGTCTCAACCAATACAGACCCTAATGAGTCATAGAATAGTCACTCCTTAATGACTATGAATAGATCACTGTTATGTCTCTACTAGCAATAATACAGTCTGCTTAGTATTGTCTCTATGCATAATCCTTGTGTATGTCTTATAGAATAGATCCAGCTTGTGTGTTGTCTCTATGAATAGACCTGGGTATTAAACTTAGCAATAGATACTCTTTCAATTACTCTATAAATAGATCAACTACTGAATGAACTATAAATAATGCTCTGTGTCTACATGGCAATATAGAATAATCACTTTATATCTATAGAATAGATCACTCTGTGTAATGTCTCTATGAATAGATCCTGTGTAATGTCTCTATAGAATAGATCACTCTGTGTAATGTATCTATAGAATAGATCGCTCTGTGTAATGATTATAGAATAGATTCACTGTGTGTAATGACTCATAGAATAGATCACTTATAATGACCTATAGAATAGATCACTTGTGTAATGACTATAGAATAGATCACTCTGTAATAACTCTATAGAATAGATCACTTGTGTAATGACTTATAGACATGTAGATCCTCTGTGTGTAATAATTATAGAATAGATCCTCGTGTGTAATGCTTATAGAATAGATCAGCTCTGTGTAATGATTATAGAATAGATCCTCTGTGTGAATGACTATAGAATAGATCACTGTGTGTAATGACTATAGAATAGATCACTCTGTGTGTAATGTCTCTATAGAATAGATCTCTTGTAATAGTCTCTATAGAATAGATCATCTGTGTGTAATGATCTATAGAATAGATCGCTCTGTGTAATGTCTCTATAGAATAGATCACTCTGTGTGTAATGACTCTATAGAATAGATCACTCTGTGTGTAATGCTCTATAGAATAGATCCTCTGTGTTAATGTCTCTATAGAATAGATGCTCTGTGTGTAATGTACTCTATAGAATAGATCACTCTGTGTAATGTCTCTATAGAATAGATCACTCTGTGTGTAATGATATAGAATAGATCACTGTGTGTAATGTCTCTATAGAATAGATCCTGTGTGTATGACTCTATAGAATCACTCGAATGTTCTTAATAGATCATCTGTATGATATAGAGATCACTCTGTGTAATGTCTCTATAGAATAGATCACTCTGTGTAATGACTATAGAATAGATCACTCTGTGTGTAATGATCTATAGAATAGATCACCTGTGTTAATGACTCTATAGAATAGATCACTCTGTGTAATGACTATAGAATAGATCACTCTGTGTGTAATGTTCTATAGAATAGATCACTCTGTGTATGTATGACTATAAATAGATCACTCTGTGTAATGTCTCTATAGAATAGATCACTCTGTGTAATGTCTCTATAGAATAGATCACTCTGTGTGTAATGATCTATAGAATAGATCGCTCTGTGTGTAATGTCTCTATAGAATAGATCATCTGGTAATGACTCTATAGAATAGATCACTCTGGTAATGACTTATAGAATAGATCACTTGTGTGTAATGTCTCTATAGAATAGATGCTCTGTGTAATGACTCTATAGAATAGATCACTCTG
Organism: Oophaga sylvatica; assembly: GCA_033576555.1. Taxonomy (NCBI): domain Eukaryota; kingdom Metazoa; phylum Chordata; class Amphibia; order Anura; family Dendrobatidae; genus Oophaga; species Oophaga sylvatica. The sequence goes on along the minus strand of JARQOD010000001.1, from coordinate 13,769,980 downwards.
TGTGTAATGTCTATAGAATAGATCACCTGTGTGTAATGCTCTATAGAATAGATCACTCTGTGTAATGTCTCTATAGAATAGATCACTCTGTGTAATGTCTCTATAGAATAGATCACTCTGTGTGTAATGATCTATAGAATAGATCACTCTGTGTGTAATGTCTCTATAGAATAGATCACTCTGTGTGTAATGTCTCTATAGAATAGATCACTCTGTGTGTAATGCTCTATAGAATAGATCACTCTGTGTGTAATGACTCTATAGAATAGATCACTCTGTGTGTAATGTCTCTATAGAATAGATCACTCTGTGTGTAATGTCTCTATAGAATAGATCACTCTGTGTGTAATGTCTCTATAGAATAGATCACTGTGTGTAATGTCTCTATAGAATAGATCACTCTGTGTGTAATGACTCTATAGAATAGATCACTCTGTGTAATGTCTCTATAGAATAGATCGCTCTGTGTGTAATGACTCTATAGAATAGATCACTCTGTGTGTAATGTCTCTATAGAATAGATCACTGTGTAATGTCTCTATAGAATAGATCGCTCTGTGTGTAATGTCTCTAAGAATAGATCGCTCTGTGTGTAATGATTATAGAATAGATCACTCTGTGTAATGCTCTATAGAATAGATCACTGTGTAATGACTCTATAGAATAGATCACTCTGTGTAATGTCTCTATAGAATAGATCACTCTGTGTAATGATTATAGAATAGATCACTGTGTGTAATGACTCTATAGAATAGATCACTGTGTGTAATGCTCTATAGAATAGATCACTTGTGTAATGTCTCTATAGAATAGATCACTCTTGTAATGTCTCTATAGAATAGATCACTCTGTGTAATGACTTATAGAATAGATCACTGTGTGTATGTTATAGAAAGATCATGTATCTATAGAATAGATCACTCTGTTGTAAGACTCTATAGAATAGATCACTTGTGTAATGACTTATAGAATAGATCACTCTGTGTAATGTACTCTATAGAATAGATCACTCTGTGTTATGACTCTATAGAATAGATCACTGTGTGAATGTCTCTATAGAATAGATCACTGTGTTATGACTCTATAGAATAGATCACTCTGTTATGACTCTATAGATGATCACTCGGTGTAATGTCTCTATAGAATAGATCACTGTTATGACTCTAGAATAGATCACTCTGTGTTGTCTCTATAGAATAGATCGCTCTGTGTGTAATGTCTCTATAGAATAGATCACTGTGTGTAATGACTCTATAGAATAGATCACTCTGTGTAATGTCTCTGTGATGAATGGGCACACGGTCCGCCACACGGTAGCCCGGGGTATCACGGCTTGTGATCCCTCCGTGCCGCAAATGTGACGAAAACGCGCACACACACGACAGCTGCTGCCGTCCAACCCGGTAAACTGCAGGGATTTATAATTATCCCACTTCCACTTAGGAACTTGCAGCTCTCTGGCGCCCCCCTTACCCTCAGGTCAGTCAGGGAACTGCACCTAGGATAATTAGTCACCAGACGGGTCACTTGGATGTGTGCTGGCTATTGGGCACGCTGCAGTGAGGGAATTATAACTACTCCGGGCCGCAGCCAGGCAATACACTTAAAAAACCCGCTCCGTCACTGCCAAACGCCACCCAATAGGTTAACACTTTACACCCCTTCCTTTTTAGCTGCCACCAGCTACGATTTACTTAATGAACAATTTATCAAGAGGGTCCGTAGCAACCCCAAAACAGTAGCGTAGTACCTCAGGCACGTGCAAATTCGTTTATAGAGCAGGAGAAACAAACTAATAAATTTATAGGTTTATTCCTTAAAAAGACAGGCAGTGCTTATAGTTTAAAAAGAAAGGTAACAAGATGAGACAATAGTTATGTACAATAGCAGTTAAAAAATAAACGGGATTAAGAATGGAAAAAACTCACATGGTAATTATGTAGTTGCAGGCAAAGCTGGCTGGGGGAAGGAGCCACACGTCATAGTTCATTTGCAGGTCTCTTAGTCACGTCACCACAGCAAGAAGTGACTAAGGGGGGCTTTGCTGCAACACTTATACCTGTGGGCTTATGACCTCACAAAAGGGGCGGGTTTTCTGGCCACCTCCACTGGGCTACAAGTTATGGTCTGAGCTCTGAGCGATCATAAGATTGATACCGCCTTCTGTGAAACTAGCAGAATAATGGCAGACCTATCAATGATCTTACTTTAAAATGACGGTTCAAATGAGCCCAAACTTGGGTGAGATAGTTCATAGGGCATCCGAGAATTCCATTTCTCGGGTTCTGTTGGAGTTACGGGTTTACCAGTACCACGGGAACGATGCCTGTCGGCGCATGTTTCAAAACAGTAACTTTCGTGTTTCTGACGCAAATTCCCACCGTGTTATTACGAAAAATAATGGATTCTCCAAAATGGCTGCTATGGGGAAAAGCACATGGACAGACAATGCAGACCCCATGCGGAGAGACGGGAACTCCACTGCTGGCAGCTCAGATTACACTGAGCCTGTTTGTAGGCGGGGAGGATGGGTGAACTGCAGAGAGGAGAGGGAGGGGGGCTTTGCTCTGTGGGCTGTCAGCAAAACGCTGGGAGTCGTAGTTCTATGGGGAAGGTTCTAGAACAACACAGGAAATGGAGCTTGCAGTATCATCACACCTCCCCCTCTTAGAGGGCGCTAAGGAGGCATGACCTGCCGGTAATCCGACATGCGCACCTCAGCGTGTTCGCCACGTCGTGACAACCCATCAGCATTCCCATGATCGCTGCCTTTCTTGTGTTGTACGGCAAAATCATACTGCTGTAGGGCGAGGCTCCAGCGTAGCAACCTACCATTGGTTCCGGACACTGTGTGCAGCCAGCTCAGAGGGTTGTGGTCGGTGACCACCTTGAAGGTGCGCCCGTACAGGTAGGGCTGCAAACGTTGCAGTGCCCAGACCATGGCCAGGCACTCCTTCTCAATGGTGGAGTATGCCACTTCCCTCGGCAGAAGTTTCCGGCTCAGGTACAACACGGGGTGCTCCTGGTTCCCCGAATCAACCTGGCTGAGTACAGCACCGAGGCCAAATTCGCTGGCGTCAGTCTGTACCAGGAATGGCCGACTGCTGTCGACAGCTTTCAACACTGGAGAGCTGCACAGGGCTGTTTTCAAAGCTCGGAATGCCGCCTCACAGCCATCTGTCCAGCTGACTGTTTGGGGTAGACCGCCCTTGGTGAGGTCCGTCAAGAGTTTTGCAATGGCGCTATAGTTCTGTACGAAACGCCTATAGTACCCTGCAGTGCCCAGGAAGGACTTCACCTGCTTTTTGGTCCTGGGGGTGGGCCAGGACACGATCGCGTCCACTTTCTCGGGCTCCGGACTCATGGAACCTCCGCCTACCCGGTGCCCCAGGTAGTGGACCTCCCTCATGCCCATCTGGCATTTTCCCGGCTTGATGGTCAGACCTGCCTGGTGAATACGCTTGAGCACCTCCTGGAGATGCTGAAGGTGTTCCTCCCAGGTGGAACTGAAGACGGCAATGTCGTCCAGGTACGCCACAGCGTACTCCTCCAGTCCCTGAAGCAGGTGGTTGACCATCCGCTGAAAAGTGGCAAAGGCATGACCGTGGACTCGTACAGTCCAAAAGGGGTGATAAAGGCGGATTTCTCCTGCGCCGCAGGGCTCAGGGGAATCTGCCAGTACCCCCGGCTTAAATCCATGATGGATATGTACTTGGCATTCGCCAACCGCTCCAGCAGATCCTCGATGCGTGGCATTGGGTGCGCATCAGAGGTAGTGATGGCGTTGAGCCCCCTGTAGTCCACGCAGAACCGGGTGGTCCGATCCTTTTTTGGCACGAGAACTACAGGTGAGGCCCACGTGCTTTTGGACGGTCGGATCACCGCCAGCTGCAACATCTCATGGATCTCCTGGCGCATAATCTGCTGCACCTCCTCAGAGATCCGATAAGGTGTCCGCCGTAATGGGGCGTGATTCCCGGTATCCACCTCGTGGATTGCCAACTTGGTCCTTCCGGGTCGGTTAGTGAACACGGCCCGAAAGGATTCCAAAGTGGTCAACAACTGCAACCTCTGGGAGACGGTTAGCGAGGCATTTACCTCCATGTCCTCAATGGACTCATTGGCCTGGGCTTGGGCCAGCATGTCCAGGAGGGGATCCTCCTCCCCGTCCTCGGGCAGGTTGCAGACCGGCAGGACGCAGGCTTCAAGTTCGTGATGGGCCTTCATCATGTTGACGTGAAAGGCCTTGCGCCTACCCCGAGTGTGGTCAAGCGTGACCACGTAGGTGACTGGGTTGAGCCGTTGGTGCACGACGTACGGGCCTTCCCAGGCTGCCTGAAGCTTATCCTTCGGTACGGGGACCAGCATCTACACCTTTTGACCCACCTGGTAGGTCCGCTCCCGGGCGTTCTGGTCGTACCAGTGCTTCTGGTCAGCCTGAGCCTGCGTCATGTTGTCATGCACCAACTGCGTCAAGGTCTGCATCTTGTCGCGGAAGCGCATGACATAATCCACGATGGACACTTCCGTGGGGTTTGGCTCATCTTCCCAGGATTCTCTTATCAACCCAAGGGGTCCCCGGACTCGCCTACCATACAGGAGCTCGAAGGGGGAGAACCCCGTCGAGGCCTGCGGGACTTCTCTGTAGGCAAATAGCAGGTGTGGGAGGTACCGCTCCCAATCGCGTCCCTGGGTCTCAACCAGCATGCGGAGCATCTGTTTGAGGGTACCGTTAAATCGCTCACACAAACCATTGGTCTGTGGGTGATACGCACTCGATACCATACGCGTCACCTGCATTTTGCTGCATAGAGCCTTCATTAGGCGAGACATAAATTGGGTCCCTTGATCGGTAAGCAGCTCCCTGGGAAATCCTACCCGTGAAAAGATGGTCACCAGTGCATCTGCCACCTTATCTGCCCTAGTTGAGGACAGAGCTACTGCCTCCGGGTATCGGGTAGCGTAGTCCACCACAGTAAGGATGTATTGCTTTCCAGAGCTGCTGGGGACGGCCAGCGGGCCCACAATGTCCACCGCCATCCTCTGGAAAGGCTCCTCTATCACTGGCAACGGGATCAGGGAGCCTTAAGAGCAGGCCCCGCCTTCCCCACTCTTTGACAGGTGATACAGGAGCGGCAGTAATTAGTCACATCTGTCCCCATCTTGGGCCAATAGAAGTGCTGAGACAGCCGTGCCTTAGTTTTGCTGATCCCCAAGTGTCCAGCAAGTGGAATCTCATGGGCAATCCTCAACAACTCACCTCGGAACTGGTGGGGACGACCAGCTGTTTTTCCCTCAACCACTCCTTTTGGGAATCTCCGGGTACTGTCTCCCGGTACAACCTTCCTCGTTCCCAGAACACCCTCTCCTTATCAGTCACGGAGGTGGGCGTCTCGGCGAGGTGCCTCAAGTTCTCCAGGCTCGTATCTGAGTGCAGAGCGGCCTGGAACTCCTGGCTGGAGGCAGCCAGAAGTGACGTCAGGGTTCCTTCCTCAATGGGACCCTCTGGGACCGGCTCTGGGTCCACCTCTGGTTCAGTCTCTCCTGTAGCGGAGGAGGGTCCAGATGGCAGGGCGCTACCTGCGATCTGGGCACTCTGACTGCGGGTGACAGCAGCTACATATGCAGTCTCCCCGGGGATTTCTACAGACCCATCAGTCTGCGCTGCTATGGGCTCTACCTCCCCATCCACCCCCAACACTTCAGGAGCAGTGCTACTTATGGGCCAGTTACCTTCCTCGGTGGCACTGGTCAGTGTCATGGCGTCACCTTCCTCCCGGTTCCCATGCACCTCCCCATTTCCTTGAGCACTGTCGATTGCTCCTGCAAGGGGTTCCTCAGCCGTCTCACTCCGCAGAGCGATGTGGCTGAACGCTCCTGTGCCTGTGGACACATCTACCACTTCAGAGAAAGGGTTAACAAATTCAGATGGCACAGATACATCACTATCAGCATCATTCCTAGGGAAAGAAAGGTTATCGGTTGCATAATCACTTCGCAAAGCATTGGCAGGTAACACATTCAGTTTCCCATCATCATCAAACAACATTATCATGGATAACTTTAACCTTATATCAGTTTGGGGAGGGTGTCAGGGACATAGGACGCCCCCAATCCCGGTGACAGTTAAGGTTTTCCCCCGAATCAACTCTTCAGGGGCCGCCAGTTCGGGTTGGATGAGGGTTCGTTCAGCCCCGGTGTCCTTGAGGCCTGTAGCAATACGGGCCCCCACGCGGACGGGCTTCACGTTGTCATCAACACTCCCCACCACACCACCCACCAAAAGAACAGAGGCGTTGGGCCCGGAGGCTATGGCTGGGGGGTTCTTCTGCCTCTCCGGACAGGTGGCGCTGATGTGTCCAGTCCTTTTACAGGAGAAACACTGGCGGGGGTCTGATGTAGGCCTGGCGCTGGCAAAGGGTTTAGTGCCTCCAGAGGGACGACTGGCAGGGGCACTGGGGTTGGTTGCAGGCTTACCCCCTCCCCAGCGGGCGGTGATGGGCTTCCGCACCTCGGTTTTCCGGTTGGCCTCATAGCTGTTGGCGATCCGTGCTGTTCTGACCGCGTCCTCCGGTTCTCGGTCCAGGATGAACTGTCGGACCTCAGCTGGGCACAGATGCAGGAACTGGTCTTTGATCATCAGGTCCCTCAGCTTCTCAAAGGTGTCAACTGACAGTCCATGGATCCACTGGTCAAAGTGGGTCCTGAGTCCTTGCACCACATCGCTATAACTGTCGTGTGGGCCACGTTGGAGGTTCCGGAACTTCTTTCGGTATACCTCAGGGGTTAGCTGGTACTTGGCGATCAGGGCCTGCTTGATGGCCTCATAGTCATCATCTTGATCTGGCGTGAGGGAAGCAAACGCCTCCAGAGCTTTGCCCTTTAGCCCGGGGTCAAGTACCTGGCCCATTGGTTGTCAGGCAGCCGGTACTGTCTGCAGACTTTCTCAAAGGTCCGCAGAAAAGTGTCCAAGTCTCCGTCCTTTTCCATCACGGGAAAGTGCTCCGGCCGGGGCTTCGGACTCTGAGAGCTGCTGGGTGTGCCGCTCTGGGCTGTGGAGGGCACTGCCCCTTGTCTGAGCAGCTCCAGTTCATGGGCTCTCTGAGCTTCCCGCTCGGCTCTCTCAGCCTCCCGCTCGGCCTCTCGCTGGGCTTGGCGCTCGGCTCGGGCCTCCTGCTGGTATTGCTGGATCAGCTGCAGGCGCCCATCACGGTCGTCGGCAGGAAGTCCCGCCAGGGCCGCCTGCAAGTAAGGGTCCAACCCGCCCTGGGTGTAAGCAGTCAGGGGTTGGGCCTCTGCTCCTGCGGCACCACCTTGGCTTGGGCCGGCTCCTGCGCCGCCACGCTCTGCTGCTCGTCCAGTTCCTTCAGGGCCTGGACCAGTCGGGGTTTGGTTCTCGTGGTCAAGGCCGTGGTACACGCAGATTCCCACAAGAGTGTCCCTGTTCTGCTGTGCGTACCAACTTGCTCCTCTTGTAGCCATGTTTGCCAAATAAAAGATAGGATAGAAAAACAAAGAGAAGGGAGGGGTAACCGCAAGTACACACAATTGTCTCCGGACTAATAAACACTGAGTCTGTTCTCCAAAACTTTAGTTGCAGGGTCCCTGAAGAACCGTGCAAGTTTTTTTAGTGAAGGGAATGATTGCTCAAACCAGATCACTAATCCTCTATAATCCCACCGCTGTGCCACCAATATGTGATGAACGGGCACACGGTCCGCCACACGGTAGCCCGGGGTATCACGGCTTGTGATCCCTCCGTGCCGCAAATGTGACGAAAACGCGCGCACACACACGACGGCTGCTGCCGTCCGACCCGGTAAACTGCAGGGATTTATAATTATCCCACTTCCACTTAGGAACTTGCAGCTCTCTGGCGCCCCCCTTACCCTCAGGTCAGTCAGGGAACTGCACCTAGGATACTTAGTCACCAGATGGGTCACTTGGATGTGTGCTGGCTATTGGGCACGCTGCAGTGAGGGAATTATAACTACTCCGGGCCGCAGCCAGGCAATACACTTATAAAACCCGCTCCGTCACTGCCAAACGCTACCCAATAGGTTAACACTTTACACCCCTTCCTTTTTAGCTGCCACCAGCTACGATTTACTTAATGAACAATTTATCAAGAGGGTCCATAGCAACCCCAAAACAGTAGCGTAGTACCTCAGGCACGTGCAAATTCGTTTATAGAGCAGGAGAAACAAACTAATAAATTTATAGGTTTATTCCTTAAAAAGACAGGCAGTGCTTATAGTTTAAAAAGAAAGGTAACAAGATGAGACAATACAGTTATGTACAATAGCAGTTAAAAAATAAACGGGATTAAGAATGAAAAAAAACTCACATGGTAATTATGTAGTTGCAGGCAAAGCTGGCTGGGGGAAGGAGCCACACGTCATAGTTCATTTGCAGGTCTCTTAGTCACGTCACCACAGCAAGAAGTGACTAAGGGGGGGCTTTGCTGCAACACTTATACCTGTGGGCTTATGACCTCACAAAAGGGGCGGGTTTTCTGGCCACCTCCACTGGGCTACAAGTTATGGTCTGAGCTCTGAGCGATCATAAGATTGATACCGCCTTCTGTGAAACTAGCAGAATAATGGCAGACCTATCAATGATCTTACTTTAAAATGACGGTTCAAATGAGCCCAAACTTGGGTGAGATAGTTCATAGGGCATCCGAGAATTCCATTTCTCGGGTTCTGTTGGAGTTACGGGTTTACCAGTACCACGGGAACGATGCCTGTCGGCGCATGTTTCAAAACAGTAACTTTCGTGTTTCTGACGCAAATTCCCACCGTGTTAGTACGAAAAAGAATGGATTCTCCAAAATGGCTGCTATGGGGAAAAGCACATGGACAGACAATGCAGACCCCATGCGGAGAGGCGGGAACTCCACTGCTGGCAGCTCAGATTACACTGAGCCTGTTTGTAGGCGGGGAGGGATGGGTGAACTGCAGAGGAGAGGGAGGGGGGCTTTGCTCTGTGGGCTGTCAGCAAAACGCTGGGAGTCGTAGTTCTATGGGGAAGGTTCTAAAACAACACAGGAAATGGAGCTTGCAGTATCATCAGTCTCTATAGAATAGATCACTGTGTAATGTCTCTATAGAATAGATCACTCTGTGTGTAATGACTATAGAATAGATCACTCTGTGTAATGACTCTATAGAATACTCTGTGTAATGACTATAGGATAGATCACTCTGTATAATGTCTCTATAGAATAGATCACTCTGTGTGTAATGTCTCTATAGAATAGATC
>JARQOD010000001.1:13735114-13760615 GCA_033576555.1 Oophaga sylvatica | reverse complement strand
AATGAAGTCCATAGAAATGGATCCCCACGGCGGGACGGGTGGGAAGAGGTTGCAACAGACCAGTTGGTGAGGAGCGAGGTGTTTTGCATCTTGCACAGACTTCACATGAAGTGACATAGTTTAAAACATCTTTCCTGTAAGTGGGCCACCAAAAGAAACGAGAAAGAAATTCTTGTGTCTTTAGAATTCCCCTATGCCCGGCTATCTTGGAATCGTGGATGAGTTGCAATACTCTCAATCTGACTGTTCAGGTATATACAGACGTTGTCCCTGAATCCACACACCATTCTTAAAGACAAGACTTACGTCCCTTGGGGTTGAGCCAACAAAGAATCCGCATGGTATGCTTCCTTGATGTCCTTAAGTAGGTCTTGATTATGAATCACTCCCAGGAATCTAGAGTCAGGAAGAATAGTCTTAGGAGGAGTAAGTGGACGTGTCTCTGCTGAATGAATCCTAGAGAGTGCATCAGCCTTTCCATTGCGCGATCCTGGTCTATAAGAAATGACAAAATTAAATTGGTTTAGGAAAAGATTCCAGCGAGCCTGGCGAGGAGTCAGGCACTTAGCCGACCTGATAAATTCAAGGTTACGATGGTCTGTCAGGACGACTATTTGCTGTGCAGCTCCCTGAAGAAGGTGTCTCCATTCCTTGAAGGCGGCAATAATGGCCAACAATTCTCTATTGCCCACATCGTAGTTCCTCTCAGCCGAAGACAACTGCTGGGAAAAGAAGGCACAGGGATGCAAGACATTCTTCTCACCTGTTCTCTGAGAGAGTATAGCTCCAACGGCACAGTCTGAAGCATCCACCTCTATTATGAAGGCAAGCTCGGGTTGGGATGTACTAAGATAGGTGCGGTGGTAAATTTATCCTTTAAACAGGAAAATGCTTCCTGAGCTTGCGGGGTCCAGGAGAACCTAGACTGTTTCCGGGTAAGTTGGGTGATAGGTGACACTACCTCAGAAAAATTCTTAATGAAACGTCTATAGAAGTTGGCAAACCCGATGAAGCGCTGCACCTCCTTCACATTTCTAGGAATTGGCCAATCCTTGATGGCTTGGGTCTTGCTTCCATCCATACTAATCCCTTGCGTAGATAGTACATACCCCAGAAATTGAATTTCGGTCCTATGGAATTCACACTTTTCAAGTTTGATGTAGAGATGGTTTTGTCTTAGGCGTTCTAAGACCATTCTCACATGTCCATGATGTTCCTCTGTGGAGTTAGAAAAAATTAGAATATCATCCAGATAAATCACCACAAATGTATCTAGGAGATCCCTGAAGATATCATTCACGAAGTGTTGAAAGTGGCTGGGGCGTACTCAGACCAAAAGGCATAACTAGATATTCAAAGTGTCCATAGCGTGACCTGAAAGCAGTCTTCCATTCATCCCCAGGTCTAATACGGACCAAGTTATAGGCCCCACGGAGATCCAGTTTAGAGAAAATTTTGGCATGCCGCACTCTCTCCAACAACTCAGGGATTAAAGGCAATGGATAACGGTTTCTAATAGTAACCTTATTGAGTTCCCTATAGTCTATGCAGGGTCTCAGAGATCCATCTTTCTTCTTCACAAAGAAGATGGGTGCACCTGCGGAGATGAAGAGGGGCGTATGAAGCCCTTGGCTAAATTTTCGTCTATATAATCCTTCAAAGCTTTTAGCTCGGGCCCCGCTAGGGGGTAGATCTTACCAAAAGGTATCTCGGCTCCAGGCAATAATTCAATTGGACAATCATATGGACGTGAGGAGGAAGCTGATCAGCGTTCTTCTTGTCACATAAATCCACATAGTCCTGGTATACAGCTGGTAGTTCAGGGACTGACATGGTTCCTTTAGGAACAGAGCAAGCTGAAACTCCTTGACTCATCTGTTTCTCCGGAAAGTGTAATTCCTTGGTCTCCCAGTTAATCGTAGGATTCTGCGCCTGCAGCCATGGTAGCCCTAGAATAATGGGAAAGTGGGAGAAGAGATAAGCATAAAAGACATTTTCTCCTGATGATCTTTACCCATAAGGACCCTCAAAGGCTCTGTTTCTTGATCCACTGGTCCAGAAGTCAGTAGAGAGCCATCCACAGTCTCCATCTGTACTGGAGTAGCCTTCTTCACTGAACGTATCCCTGTTTCAGAGCAAAGGAGATATCCATAAAATTTCCACTTGCTCCTGAGTCGATCATAGCAGAGCTAGACACCCAGACTGAGTCAACCCAGAGTTTGATGGAAAGGAAGCAATGAGAATTGTTTCTTTTACAACTCAGCTGGGACACCGCTGAGGAAACTTGAAAAATTGCAGCGTTTATACCGTCATCGTCCCCAGAACTAACAGAGTTTAAGTCCGAGAAATCAAGATCTCTTGCGCAGATCTCTCTGGAGCCTGAGGCTCGGACATGACAGAGCTCCTCTCGCAACACTCACAGTGAATGACTGCTGCAGTAGTCTTACGAGAACGGCTGGGGCAGTTTATAATGAAGTGCCCTGACTTACCACAGTAGAAACATAGATTTTCCTTTATACGATGTTCTTTGCGTGCATCACTAACCCGTCTTTGTAAAGAGTCCACCTGCATGGGTTCAGGTTCTGGTTCCCTTGTGATCCTACTCAAAGGTTCCTTAGCTGAGGAGGGAGGTAGTAAAAGGTTAGTGCGATTATTTTCGAACCATCTCTCTTGTCTGCGTTCAGTCAGACGAGCATCAATACGGATACAATAGTTAATAAAGTCACCTAACGCAGTGGGAGGGTCGGCACGAGCAAGTTCATCCTTAATCAGTGGAGACAACCCTTTCCGAAAAATAGATTTTTAGCGGAAGTGTCCCAAGTGGTATCAAGAGCCCATCTCCTGAAATCCAGGGCATATTCGGCTACTGAACGCTTACCTTGGCGCAAAGTTAACATGGCTGCTTCAGCTGTTGCACCTCGATTGGGGTCATCAAACACCTGCCCCATGGCTGAAATAAAAGCATCAAGGTGATTCAAACAATCATCCTCAGTCTCAATCAGAGGGTTTGCCCACATCAAAGCCTTATTGGTAAGCAACATGATTATAGTAAGCACTTTGGATCGTTCAGTGGGAAATTGTGAAGCATGTGCAGAGAAAAATAAATTGCATTGATTAATAAATCCCCTGAATTTCTCACGTTCACCGCCAAAACGAAAAGGAGGTAATTTGGGGATCCCAGAACTCGGGGTTATGGCAGGAGCCTGGGCTCGTTCCTCTAGTGCCTCAATCCTGGCTCGCAATTCCTGGGTAGTCTGTCCAAACACTTGCAAATTATGATTAGTGAGGTCCTGTAGGCTTGCAAAACGGGTTTTTAAAGTCTGTACATCTGAAAGGATTGTATCAGTCACTCCGCAAAGTTCCTTTATGCGGGCCTCCATCTTCCAGATCTTTTAAGGCAGAAGTGCTGGAAGGAGAAGAGGAAAAAAAAAAAAAAAAACAATAGTGTTTACCTGTGGTAACACTCCAGAGTAAAATTTTAAGGGAATGTGCTCACCTGGAATGGTTGTGAGAAGTCACAACCACTGTCATCACATAAGGTATTAAACGGACATCCACAGTCACAGCAGACACGGCTTTCCCAGACCCAGCAGACACTAAACATTGGCTCCTGAATCTTGTCATGTATAGTGTACAGTTCCTATAGCGTCTTGTGCTTGAGTGCAAGGAAAACACAGGAGACATAGGTTGAAATGAAATGACTTGTATTACTTCATACAAGCATGCTGAAAAGTTCACACAGTTTGCAGGAACAGAGACAGGAGACACAGCAGGCCAGAGTAACTTCAAGCACTACAATAAATCTACAAAGCAGGTTCAGGATCTCTTCTCTGTACCGTAATTCCTCTGCAAACATGGATTCACCAAACAGCAGGGTTCCAGAGTCCAAAAGTGTTCCAAGGTTCCTCAGTAGGGAATAGCTGGAGTACAAGTCCAAGGTTTCAGGAGTCAGGTCACAGACTGACTGAGGCTTGATTCAGGAGCACTGATTGTTCAGCTGAGGCTGCTTAAGAAGCAAGAGGGAAGAATCAGGGCGGGAACATGAAAACTGGAAACTCCATATTAACTGAGGGCAAGAGCTGCAGAAAGACAGAAAGCAAAATGGCCGACGGAAAACTGAGTTTCAGGAACATGTCAACAGAGACAAAGAACCTTACAGCCTGTCTATTTGCTAAAGTTGTATCACTTATTGGGATCACAGTCTCCTGGGTAAATAGGGAAAGAGATAGGCAAACTTGAATGTTACTGAATTTGGCGGGTCCTGGTTGCGATCCGGCGGCGGGTCCTGGCGGGGGTTCGGCGGTGGGTCCTGGCGGGGGTCCAGAGGCGGGTCCAGCGGCGGCAGCGACAGGGGTCCGGCATTGGTGTCCCGGCAGTGTCCCGCTGGTGGTACTGCGCAAGGGCCTGGTACCACCAGTGGGTGCCATATTGGAATACCCATCACTTGCTTGGGTATTCCAATATGGTGGTCGGTGTACTTCCGGTGCGGCACGGTGGATTGTGGGATTCGAGGACGTCCGGACGGAAGTGGATGACAGACAATTTTAGGTAATTATATAAATTGTTGAGTCAAATAGAAAAATAATTATCTCATCAATCTTTCCAATTTAGCTGATAATTAGAGTTCCTCCATGTTTAAAGAGGATTTCTTTCCAGACAGTAGGGTCATCAGGATATGCAAATGCCCTATAATGTCCTGTAGGATCTATTTAGTCCCAGATAAGTTCTGGATAGAGTCAGACTCCTTTCCTTCTACCAATATACCAGAAGTTAGGGATTTAGTAGTCCAATAGGATGGTTATCTCCTGGCAAAAAAAAATGCTAGACTCTCGAGCCTCTAACTAAACTTTGATGCACCTGACAAAAAAAGACATCAGTGTAAGCACTAAGTGTATATCCAAAAACACACATAAGTGTCACTTGCAAAATCTCCAGTTCATGTGGATTTCTTCAGTTCTTCAGAGACCCATAGGAGAGAGTTTTTGTAACAAAATGGAGGTTTGCCCACATTCTACCTTGAAGAAACAAGTTTATTGTTGTAACAAGCTATGTGATACAATGTGACTTGTGATGTATTATGTGAATTGTAAAACGCATTTAAGATGCTAGTAGGATTGGTAAAGTGTGAAGTTTGACAGTAAGTATAGTGAGAGTTAATGTTTGGGATTAGCCCAGTGTGAGAGTTGGTAAATTGAAGAGAAAGTGATGGTTTTCTGTCAGGAAGGCAGATAAGGTCTGTTGGCATAACAAGAGGACTTAGGTCCAATTTGAACAGTGCCTTATTCTGGAGTGTCTGTAAGTGGAAGGAGACCAAAGGAGAGAGATAGTAACATCCAAAGCAGAAGTCACTAAGAAGAAGAGTGATCTATTGGAGACAAGTCATGGGAGAGGACGCCTAGCCACAGTGCCCCGAGTTTATAACTCTTGAAGGAAATGGGCCTAAACAGGACTGAGTACATGAGACGAGTAAAATGTCCCGGGCTGGAGTTCCACATCATCAGCCTTACCGGCCATATTGGCGACCTTCTTGGAAAGAAGACGTTGAATCGTGGGATAAGTACCAGACTCTTGCTATGCAGACAATCGATAGAACTTGAGAAAACTTTTTTATCTGATTTTACAGATTTGGTGCCCACTGGGATGAATTTTTATATTATTTCACTACATTTTTACTTCACTTATGATGAGTTAAGTAAAAATAGATAAATTAAAAGGTTGTCTATTATTCGTACACACTTTTCTCAATCTGAGTGTTTGCCCCCATTAAAAAAAAATATACAGTACTTACCTCCCATGGCACTCTCTCTGCTGGTTCTCAAGCGACGTAACAACAGCCATTGGCTTCACATAGCAACCTCACACTACCTCCAGGAATGTAGGGGCTAGAACCACCGGAAAAGTGCTGGCACAGGAGATGAGTATAAGTATTGAGAAGGGGTTGTCCTAGTAGTGGATAATGCCTTTTAAATAAAAAATAAATAAATAAATTGTATTCTATAGACCAGCAACTTGACAAAATAAATCTATTTGTTCACCGTCGATCCTTTTTTTTTACTCCACTTGTTCAACTTCTACTGAGTTGTCTGACTGATCAGTAATCATTAAAAAAAGGAAGACTAACCAATACATTACTACAAGATAGCTAAACCGTCAGGGAAGGAAAAAAAAAACTTGAAGGGGAAAAATTTCTCGCTTTTGCCACTTTTGTCTAAAGCATGAAAACAAACTCAAGCAAATAGAATAGGATCTTCTGGGCTCCTACGCACATTTATTTGCTGGAAGGAATAAGAGCTTAGCCAGCAAAAATATATACAATTTCAGCACTTGGTGACATTTTTCTGCAATGTAGCATTGTACAGTAATGGTCTGCTCATAACAGTTCTCAGATTTCTTTGTGTCCTTTGTCCTTTAACTCTTTCTATAGATCACCATGTGGCTACAGGTTTTATAGTGTGAAAGAACATCTCGAAATTTGAGCAAGAAGAATTTTATCTAGTAGACTGGGAATACAAACACAGGAGAACACTGACAGGTTGTTAAACTTCACTTTGGGGAAACTTACACGGGACCTTTGACTTCGTCTCATGTGAAGTTGGCTTCAGTAGTTCTTGAAGCTCAGCAGATCTTAGATTATATGATTTCTGTAGATCGAGCAGTATATTAGTTTGAGCAAATACTGGAACAAATCTCGAGTGGTGGTTTCAGCAGACCTTGGAATTCATACAAGCCAAACATCGACCATATCTCTTAGGGTTATAGGTTCAATAGACTTTGTTGAAAGCTTGCGGGAATTGTCAGCAGATCTTGGACTTTATTTCTCAGGGACAATTTCAGTAGACCCACTAATACATACCTATGGTAAGGTTGGCTTGGTGCATATGACTAAGACCTTGGTTCCCTAGGTCAAGACTCTGTGATAGAATTTACCTTAGTGACAATTTGACTAAGATATGAAAGGCATGTTGCCCCACTATATTTTCCTAAAACTAACACACAGACCCTATACTGTACGACTTCTTCACTGTCAGATGTTAAAGGGACTTTGTCACTAGTCAAAAATATGCAATTTTTACCTAGTAAGAAGGTCATTGTTCTCTTGAATGTTGCATTGGTTTTTTTTTAGCTATGGCCCTTCTGCAATCCTAAAATATGATCTTCCTCTTCCCTGTGTAAAAATATATTTTTAGCCAATCAGTGAACAGTTGAGAACCATGCCGATTTGGAAAATTGGTTAGATCTACTTATTATTAAGAGCGCACTATAGATCAGGAATGGAGAGGCGGAGGAACAAAATAAAAATGCCAAACTGAGAAGAGCAGAGGCATTTATATTAGGTTCAAAAAAAATAATCACATATTTTGTGGCAGGCTCTCTTTGAGAACTGTTGGGTATCGTTCCAATTTACCTTACAGTATTTTACTCACTTTACTGTTAAACTAAACTTTGCATCTTTTCACTTGTGGAACATCATCTGTATGTCATTGTTTTATCATTCGTGCCTATTGAGTAAGTTTGAAATCTTAAAGAAAATCGAGGTAAAAGCTCTCAAGAGACAATTCACCACATTCTTTCCTGGCTTATTCCATATTAGCTTTATATAAAACTCGAAATAAAATTGAAAAAAAAATGAAGGTTTCTCTTTATTTTATAGTTTTATTAGGTTTTTTTTAAATTTCATAATATATGAAAAAACACCAGATTTTTTTTTTTTTATAGATTCTCAAGCCTTGCCAGGGTAGATCTAGAATACAATGCAAATTTGTAGCTTTAATTAATTTTTCTGATATTTTTTTTTGTTATACTTTTGTTACTCACCTTATCCATATACATCGGCCCATCTATTAAAGAATCATGTCTCCCAGTCCTGCCCATGTCTGGACATCTCTTACTTTGCTCTTGTTGCCTGCCATAATCCTACCCAATCCAGTCACAATTCTCTTTCCTGTTTCTTTCCAATCCATGTGCTGCCAGGATAAGTGATGCCAACAAATGGCACCCACTTTAATAGAAATTGACCTGCTGGCCCTCATCTGCAAATTAGAAAATTATATTTTGTTGCTTTTTTTTGTAATAGTTAATTCAACTTCAATCTTGACCTTCACTTTGTCCTTGCATCCGGATTATGCTCCAGTGGTATATTTTTAATTGTCTTCTGCTTCCACTCATGATATCTAGATGAACCACTAGAGCCTAGTCTGTCTTCCAACTTTGGTCTTATCTCATCCACCGGTTTGTCCTATCTTGGTTGTTATTCCCCTAATTGCTTTTGACCATTCCTGACTTCGCTGCAGCCCACTGACCGGCAATCGGTCACTATTTTGAGGTCCACAATGTAGAAATCCTGCCAGAAGAATACAAGCCTCTTTGCAGAGGTTACGAGTAAAGATAATGAAGATTTCATAAACTCTGATGTCTAACAGGAACTAAATAAATTGCAGCCAAAAGAATCCACTCCTACAGTGAGGAGCTCAACAACTTTCCTCACTTAGACTCAGATATCTGCTTAATGATAACTAAACCTTTTAAACATCTAAACAATAAATTCAGCAGGAGGAAACCTGTTATGAATTGGTAGCTGAGGAGGACAGGAGCAAAAAACAGCCAAGGCAGCAGAACACCAGAGAGGTTGGGAACTAATGGGTTGCAGATCCCTAAACTAACCGCACAACTAGAAGCAGATGTGGGACGTACCTACGGTGACCTAGACGCCTCGGCACAGCTGCAGAGCTAGCTACACCTAAAGATAGAATCAGGAAAGCAAACTGCCCCAGAGTAGAGCCCCAAAGGAATAGGTAGCCCTCACACATATAATGGCGGTTAGACAAGACAAAATATAAATGCAGGCAGAAAATAGAGTGAGCAAACACTGGGGCCAAACACTGCCTAGATAGGACAGGACAGGACAGAATACTATCTGCAACCCAGCAAAACCCTAGAAAAACATCCAACACTTCTGATTTCAAAAATGCTGAGATCATACGATCTCGCCACCCGCTAAATCAGATCTCTGGTGTGAACAAGCGGCTAACCCGCAGCCACTCAAATAGCAGGGACAGAGCAATGCAACAAATAAACAGTGGCTACTGAAAAACAGAGAGTAGCACAGGCTTCTGGAGGGGAACCCGGCTAACCTCCCATAAAAGTGCAGACAAAAAATGGAAATAGCAAACACGATACAAACAAGCAGAAAATATCTTATCTGAAAGTAGCAGACGAAGGCAAGACACCAGCTGACTTCCAAATGAACCAGGAAACAACAATTGATCACTGGCGAGGATCATGGGAAGGCAGTTCACATATATCAGCCCAGTCCGTCTCTCCTGATTGCCAGTCATTGCTCGCAGGTGATGGACTTCTACTATTCAACACTGGTTCAATACCCTCAGCAACCACCAGAGGGAGCCCCAACTCAGAAGTCATTTCCAACATGCTCACAGCAGAAACCATTTTACACTGTACAAATACAAAAGACTTGTGTGATTTTGTAAATATATTTGTAATGTATGTGATACAGTTCATATAGCGTCTTGTGCTTGGGTGCGATGAAAATACTTGAGACACAGGTTGAAAAAGAAAGTCTTGTATTGCTTCATACAAATTGGCAAAAATAAACACACAGGTTGCAAACACAGAAGCAGGAGACACAGCAGGCCAAAGTAATCTAAGTTCATTAATAACTCTCCACAACAGATTCAGATCTTCTTCTATGTTACCGCAAGTCCATGCAACCGTGAGGCTTTCAAGAGCAGAGTTCAGAGTCCACAAGAGCTCCAGAGTTTCTCAGTAGAAATGGCTGGAGTACAAAGTCCAAGGCTTCAGGAGTCAGAACACAGGTTCACTGCAGGCCAGATTCTGAAGCACTGATTGCTCAGGTGTGGCTGTTTAAGAAGCAAACGGAGAGAATCAGGGCGGGAACATGCAAGCTGGAAAACTCCATTTTAACTGAGGGCAAGATAGCTGCAGCAAAACAGAAAGCAAAATGGCCGACGAACAAACTGAATTTCAGAAACAGATATACAGAACCTTACATTACTCCCCCCTTAGGGGCAACCTCCGGATGACCTCAGACCAGGCTTATGTGGGTACCTCTGATGAAACTGACGGAGCAAGCGAGGAGCATTAACGTTATTGACTGGCTCCCATGAGTTGTCCTCCACTGGGTAGCCCTGCCATTTGATCAAATATTGTAACTGATTTCTATACAACCTGGAATCTAAAATCCTTTCCACCACAAATTCTTCCTGACCATCGACTAGCACTGGGTCAGGGCAAGGAGAAGAACGTCCAGGAAACGTATTGGGTGTTGCAGCCTTTAGTAGGGATACATGAAAGACAGGGTGAATTCTCATAGTTCTGGGCAATTGAAGACGACAAGCAACGGCACTTATAATCTTACTGATTTTATAGGGTCCAATGTACTTATGTCCCAACTTAGATGATGGAATCCTTAACTTAAGATTTCTGGTTGACAGCCAGACCAGGTCTCCTACCTTAAAAACTGGTGCAGGTTTACGAAATTTATCTGCTGCCTTCTTGTACCTTTCCTGAGCCGATTCCAGATTCTCCTTTAGAAGATCCATATTCTTCTGTAAAGTCGTGAGTCTTTCAGCCACTGCTGGCAAAGGCGTCTCTATGGGAAATCGTGGTAGAATATTAGGATGATAACCTAAATTAGAGAAAAAAGGAGACTGTTTAGTGGAGGCACTCTGAGAGTTGTTGTAAGAGAACTCAGCCAATGGAAGTAGATCCACCCAATCATCCTGTAGGTGACAGATAAAACAGCGGAGATACTGCTCCAGGGTTTGATTGGTTCGTTCGGTTTGTCCATTAGTCTGGGGATGAAAAGCAGAAGAAAGGTTTACTTTAATGTCCAATGCTGCACAGAAATTTTGCCAAAACCTAGAAGTGAATTGCACCCCTCGATCCGAAATAACCTCATCCGGTACTCCATGTAAACGAAACACATCTTTAATCATCAAATCTGATGTCTGTTTTGCAGTGGGTAAGCCGACACAAGGGATAAAATGAGCTGCCTTTGTTAAACGATCAACCACCACTAGAATAGTGTTCTTCCCTTGAGAGGTTGGTAATTCGACAATGAAGTCCATAGAAATGGATCCCCACGGGCGGACGGGGTGGGAAGAGGCTGTAACAGACCAGTTGGTGAAGAGCGAGGTGTTTTGCATCTTGCACAAACCTCACACGAAGTGACATAATCCAAAACATCCTTCCTGCAAGTGGGCCACCAAAAGAAACGAGAAAGAAATTCCTGTGTCTTTAGAATTCCTCTATGCCCGGCTATTTTGGAATCATGAATGAGTTGCAATACTCTCAATCTGACTGTTTCAGGTATATACAGACGTTGTCCCAGAATCCACACACCATTCTTAAAGACAAGACTTACGTCCCTTGGGGTTGAGCCAAAAAAGAATCCGCATGGTATGCTTCCTTGATGTCTTTAATTAGGTCTTGATGATGAATCACTCCTAGGAATCTAGAGTCAGGAAGAATAGTCTTAGGAGGAGTAATTGGACGTGTCTCTGCTGAGTAAATCCTAGAGAGTGCATCAGCCTTTCCATTGCGCGATCCTGGTCTATAAGAAATAATAAAATTAAATTGGTTTAAGAAAAGATTCCAGCGAGCCTGGCGAGGAGTCAGGCACTTAGCCGACCTGATAAACTCAAGATTACATGATCTGTCAGAACGACTATTTGCTGTGCAGCTCCTTGCAGAAGGTGTCTCCATTCTTTGAAGGCGGCAATAATGGCCAACAACTCTCTATTGCCCACATCGTAGTTCTTCTCAGCCGAAGACAACTGCGGGGAAAAGAAGGCACAGGGATGCAAGACATTCTTCTCACCTGTTCTCTGAGAGAGTATAGCTCCCACGGCACAGTCTGAAGCATCCACCTCTATTATGAAGACAAGCTCTGGGTTGGGATGTACTAGAATAGGTGCAGTGGTAAATTTATCTTTTAGACGGGAAAATGCTTCCTGGGCTTGGGGAGTCCAGGAGAACTTAGACTCTTTCCGGGTAAGTTGGGTGATAGGTGACACTACCTCAGAGAAATTTCTAATGAAACGTCTATAGAAGTTTGCAAACCCGATGAAGCGCTGTACCTCCTTCACATTTCTAGGACTTGGCCAATCATTGATGGCTTGGGTTTTACTTCCATCCATACTAATTCCTTGTGTAGACAGTACATACCCCAGAAATTGAATTTCGGTCTTATGGAATTCACACTTTTCAAGCTTGATGTAAAGATGATTTTGTCTTAGACGTTCCAAGACCATTCTCACATGTCCATGATGTTCCTCTGTGGAGTTAGAAAAAATTAAAATATCATCCAAATAAATTACCACGAATGTATCTAGGAGATCCCTGAAGATGTCATTCACCAAGTGTTGGAAAGTGGCTGGGGCGGTACTCAGACCAAAAGGCATAACCAGATATTCAAAGTGTCCATAGCGTGACCTGAATGCAGTCTTCCATTCATCCCCAGGTCTAATACGGACTAAGTTATAGGCCCCACGAAGATCTAGTTTAGAAAAAATTTTAGCATGTCGCACTCTCTCCAATAACTCAGGGATTAAAGGCAATGGATAACGGTTTCTAATAGTAACCTTATTAAGTTCCCTATAGTCTACGCATGGTCTCAGGGATCCATCTTTCTTCTTTACAAAGAATATGGGTGCCCCTGCAGGAGATGAAGAGGGGCGTATGAAGCCCTTGGCTAGATTTTCGTCTATGTACTCTTTTAA
The DNA here is from genome assembly GCA_033576555.1 of Oophaga sylvatica. Taxonomy (NCBI): domain Eukaryota; kingdom Metazoa; phylum Chordata; class Amphibia; order Anura; family Dendrobatidae; genus Oophaga; species Oophaga sylvatica. The sequence continues at coordinate 13,747,854 of JARQOD010000001.1, read as the reverse complement.
AGCCTTCAGCTCGGGCCCCGCCAGGGGGTAGATCTTACCAAAAGGTATCTCTGCTCCAGGCAATAATTCAATTGGACAATCATATGGACGGTGAGGAGGAAGCTGATCAGCGTTCTTCTTGTCACATAAATCCACATAGTCCTGGTATACAGCTGGTAATTCAGGACTGACATGGTTCCTTTAGGAACAGAGCAAGCTGAAATTTTTTGACTCATCTGTTTCTCTGGGAAGTGTAATTCCTTGGTCTCCCAGTTAATGGTAGGATTCTGAGCCTGCAGCCATGGTAGCCCTAGAATAATGGGAAAGTGAGGAGAAGAGATAAGCATAAAGGACAGTTTCTCTTTATGATCTTTACCCATAAGAACCTTTAAAGGCTCTGTTTCCTGATCCACTGGTCCAGAGGTCAGCAGGGAGCCATCCACAGTTTCCATCTGTACGGGAGCAACCTTCTTCACTGAACGTATTCCCTGTTTTAGAGCAAAGGAGACATCCATAAAATTTCCACTTGCACCTGAGTCGATCATGGCAGAGCTAGACACCCAGGCTGAGTCAACCCAGAGTTTGATGGAAAGAAAACAGTGAGAATTGTTTTTCTTACAACTCAGCTGGGACACCGCTGAGGAAACTTGAAAGATGGCAGCATTTACACAGTCAACGTCCTCAGAGGTAACGGAGTTTAAGTCCGAGAAATCAAGATCTGCTGCGGCAGCTATCTCTGGAGCCTGAGGCTCGGACCTGACAGATCCCCTCTCGCAACACTCACAATGTATGAGTGCTGCAGTAGTCTTGCGAGAACGGCTGGGACAGTTAATAATAAAGTGCCCTGACTTACCACAGTAAAAACATAGATTCTCCTTAAAACGATGTTCCTTGCGTGCATCACTAACCCGTCGTAGCAAAGAGTCTACCTGCATGGGTTCAGGTTCAGGTTCCCGTGTAATCCTATTCAAAGGTTCCTTAGCTGGAGAGGAAGGTAGGAAAAGGTTAGTACGATTGTTTTCGAACCATCTCTCTTGCCTGCGTTCAGTTAAACGAGTATCAATACGGATGCAGTAGTTAATAAAGTCACCTAACGCAGTGGGAGGGTCGGCACGAGCAAGTTCATCCTTAATTAGTGGGGATAACCCCTTTCGAAAAATAGATTTTTTGGCGGAATTGTCCCAGGTGGTATCAAGGGCCCATCTCCTGAAATCCAAGGCATATTCAGCTACTGAGTGCTTACCTTGGCGCAAAACTAACATGGCTGCTTCAGCTGTTGCACCTCGATTGGGGTCATCAAACACCTGCCCCATGGCTGAAATAAAGTCATCAAGGTGATTCAAACAATCATCCTCAGTCTCAATCAGAGGGTTTGCCCATATCAAAGCCTTGTTGGTAAGCAACATAATTATAGTAAGCACCTTAGATCGTTCAGTAGGAAATTGTGAAGCATGTGCAGAAAAAAAAAGATTACATTGATTAACAAATCCCCTGAATTTTTCACGTTCACCACCAAAACGAAAAGGGGGCAACTTGGGAATCCCAGAACTCGGGGCCATGGCAGGAGCCTGGACTCGCCCCTCTAGAACCTCAATCCTGGCTCGCAAATCCTGAGTAGTCTGTCCAACCACTTGCAAATTGTGATTATTTAGGTCCTGAAGATTTGTAAGACGGGTCTTTATATTCTGCAAATCTGCAAGGATATTATCAGTCACTCCACAAAGTTCCTTTATGCGGGCCTCCATTTTCCAGATCTTTTAAGACAGGATACTGGAAGAAGAGGAGAGAAAAAAAAAAAAAAACAATAGTGTTCACCTGTGGCAACACTGAAGAAAGAAAAAAACTTTAAGGGAACTGCTCACCTGGAATGGTTGTGAGAAGTCACAACCACTATCATCACAGAAAGCTTTCAACCAGACATCTGATATCCAGAGTTTCAGCAGACAAAAAAGAAGAGAAAAAAAAAAAACAATAGTGTTTACCTGTGATAACTCTGCAGAAAAAAAAACTTAAGGGAATTGCTCACCTGGAATGGTTGTGAGAAGTCACAACCACTGTCATCACAGAAAGTACAACCGGACATCCGATATCCACAGTACAGCAGACAAGCCTTTCCAGACCCAGCAGACACTAACGTTTGGCTTCAGAATCTTGTAATGTATGTGATACAGTTCATATAGCGTCTTGTGCTTGGGTGCGATGAAAATACTTGAGACACAGGTTGAAAAAGAAAGTCTTGTATTGCTTCATACAAATTGGCAAAAATAAACACACAGGTTGCAAACACAGAAGCAGGAGACACAGCAGGCCAAAGTAATCTAAGTTCATTAATAACTCTCCACAACAGATTCAGATCTTCTTCTATGTTACCGCAAGTCCATGCAACCGTGAGGCTTTCAAGAGCAGAGTTCAGAGTCCACAAGAGCTCCAGAGTTTCTCAGTAGAAATGGCTGGAGTACAAAGTCCAAGGCTTCAGGAGTCAGAACACAGTTCACTGCAGGCCAGATTCTGAAGCACTGATTGCTCAGGTGTGGCTGTTTAAGAAGCAAACGGAGAGAATCAGGGCGGGAACATGCAAGCTGGAAAACTCCATTTTAACTGAGGGCAAGATAGCTGCAGCAAAACAGAAAGCAAAATGGCCGACGAACAAACTGAATTTCAGAAACAGATATACAGAACCTTACAATATTATTAGAGATGAGAGAATAAATTTGAGAGGAATTGAACTCTAAGCGAGTATAACAAAAATCTGCGTTTGCAAAAATTCTCTTCCTCAAATTTCACAGAGTATTTTTGAACCATAAAATGCCATAAAAATGTTAAAAAATACCTGTTTAGCACCTCCACATCACCCATCAAGTTCTATCCACATCTTCAGATCACCTCTACTTGAGCTGAAATCTTTGTGCTTCTCACGCTAGATCAGGACTTCTGGCTTTGATAAATGCACAGGAGGGTTCCGCTCAAGCATGTAGGAGGTCATAGCATCATGTCATCCTGTCATCACGTCATCACATCATGCACCATGACCTTGTACTTGTATGTGCTGTACTCTTCTGGGCTCCATCAAAGCCGGAAGTCCTGGCCCAGGATGAGATGCATGGAGATTTCAACGTGAGCAGTGGCGATCTGAAGATGCCTTGAGGACTGGAGAGATTTCTTTTTTTATTTTTTATATATTCTGTCTATTATGGAAATAATAGGGTCTGGAAAGTATGATAAGAAGAACCTTAAATTTGCAAAGAACAACAAGCATATATTATCCAGACTTACAGTCTGTATTGTTCTCCATTACAATGTTATATGCTTCAGATGTGGTTTTACAACACCTTCAGCTGGCTTATAGTCTTCAGTAAGTTTGCTCTTAAAATTTGCAATGCAATATGTCTTTGGGTATTTTCAGGGATACCTAGCAGAACTGTGAGTGCAGCTCTGAAGCATAACACTGGCTCTAAACCAGAATTAGTACAATATAAGTTAAGAAATATACTTACAAAGTTTCTCAAACACATATGTAGATTTTATCTGTATCTATAAACTATAACATTTTGGTCAAATCTTGTAGTGCTGGAAATGGTCACGATTGAAAGTCACATCTAGACAATGTGACATTTTTATGATGGAATGAAATGCCGGACTGTCAGAGTTGCTTTGGGAGAAATGAATGACATGTTTTAATAAAGACAGGATAAAATCTGCTTTTCAAAGGCCAAAAAAGTCTACAAGATAGTCAATTTTATTTCTTCAGACATGGAGGGTGACAGACTGTAGAGTACCAGACAACCCTGATCAAGTCTCCATGCAGGTGAAGAAGCAGAACTAGATCCTAACTACTAAATGCAGTTGACTTCAGTGTCCGAATTGTATTTTCGGGTTGTGGTAGTTTTTTCCATTTCGTTTTCTGCACCTTGTTATAGGTACATGTCAAAATAATACCTTAAATCAGTAGTTTTGAAGAGGGCTAGTTATAGGGAGGTTTAGCTACTTGAAACAGGTGGATTTGCCATTTTATTAGCATCAGAGCAGGTTCGAAAGCGTTCCAGAGGTGAGTTAGGAGCTGATTTGTTAGAAGGATGTGGGAGTTATTTTAGAAAGTGACTTTGAAAAAAACAAAGACAGAAACAGAATAAGCAAATACCCTGCAGGAAATAAATAAACAGCAATAGTGCATACAAATAATACTTATTTAACATAATTTTGATTGGAAAAAATGCGAAAGCCATCCCACCACTTCACGGTGACCCTAATCGGTATGGTCCTAACTCTAATATTAAAACCTTACCATTTGTCAAGTGACATGAATGTGGATAAGGGCTGAGATGGATTGAACCTGGCTAGAAGACCCACAGCCATGGGGAACCACATGAATATAATATCCAGTTCAAGGAAAAGCCAGTCCACACCTTTATATGTTACTTTAGAAATCGACTTGAAAAAAAGTAAAAAAAACTCAATTCTAAAAACGTAGTAGTAACTTACGTAAGTAATAAAATTCAAGATATTAAGGAGGTCTGGAAGAACGACTTTTCATCTTTTATCACTGACAGTCAATGGCGGACCTCTGTGTCCTCCCCACACATTATTTATTATTATTATTATTTTTTTTTTTCTATAGCACCATTGATTCCATGGTGCTGTACATGAGAAGGGTTACATACAAATTACAGGTATTACTTACAGTAAAACTAACAATCACAGACTAGTACACAGGGGAGAGGACCCTGCCCTTTCGGGCTTACATTCTACAGGATGGTGGGGAAGGAGACAGTAGGTTGGGGGGTTGCAGCAGTTCCGGTGTTGGTTGAGGCGATATCTCCGGTAGTGTGACGAGGCAGCAGGGTCATTGCAGGCTGTAAGCTTTCCTGAAGAGGTGGGTTTTCAGGTTACGTCTGAAGGATCCGAGAGTGGTTGATAGTCGGACGTGTTTGGCAAAGAATTCCAGAGGATGGGGGATATGCTAACTAAGTTCATTAATCTCCTTGAAAATGCAAGAATTATCCTTTGTAGTTGCTATGTACCAACCAGACTAGCACACATGTTCCATAATACCTCTTGAAATTGTTGGAAATGGGGCTGATAATATGGCTGTTACAGTACTCCAAACATGCAACTTTTGTGAGGATGTCTTCCATTTCATTTCGTCACTTGGAAAGTTTACTATCATTCCTAATCTTACACTGGTGCTCCTAGCTATAGATCTAAATACTTTCCACAACTCCTATAAGGTTTAGGCAAGAGCTCTGTTGGGTCACACAGAAGAGGGAAGGGTGTTATAGTTTCAACTGGTGAGGTGTATTTTCTAAACCAAAGGTCATGTCAGCAACACATACCGATGGTAATGGCACACTCAAATTAGTTGACATTTTTTACACCAGAAATGCTACTCCAATCACTGACTGGAGCAAAACTAAAGGAATGAGCTGAAATATAAGTGGTAGTAAGTGCAATGTATAGGTACACATGGGGCCATTTAACTAACAAGATCTAAGATAAAAGCAAAATGAGCAAATACCTTGAAAACATAAATAGGTCAATGGTAATAGTAATTGTAAATAAAATAGGGTACTTAGTTAACACTATTTCATTTAAAAAAAGCATAAAAGCCTTCCCACCACGACAAGGTGACCCAATCAGGATTGTCCCTAAATCTTGTAGTTTACCTCACTATGTATCAGCAGATATCAAAAGAGATGCGGACAGAGCAGGACCCAGACCTGACTGTTCAGACCATCCCTGACTGGAGTATCATTTCTGGGGCAGCGCACGGACACACAGATAACTTAGTAGAGGAGCCTCGAAATGAATTTGGTGCTGCCTACTCTGGCAAGACTGGAGCAGTGCGAGCCTGCTGAATTGGCTCCTTAATGTTTTAAAAAAGTTTTGGAAATTTATTATCAAAATCATTTAAGACCAAAACAAACTGTTTTACAGAATGAATTGGATTTCGCTAACAGCGAACCACTTGGCAAATGACAATTTTCCATTAAAAAAAGTAAAAAGTTAGTGGTGGATAAAGGAGATCACCATCCTTTTGCTTCAGGAAGACAGTTCCAAAATCATTACCCCAATTTAGTTATTTCTTTTTGGTATATGGACTAGAAAGCAGATGAGAGTGCATAAAAGGGAGAAGAGATTGCACAGTATTATCAGAATTATGCGCAAAGGAAATGTGAAGCTTCAGCCGCTTGCAGCAGAGCAGGAAGCATTGTCAGAGAAGGTGCATCCTTTTAACCACATCCCCAGTACATCCCATTTTGGTATTCCTGCCTAATGCTTCTTGGAAACTATTGATTTTGAGAACCACAGTGTATGAACTAACCACTCTGATATACAACATGACCTAGAAGCTCAATTTAAGAATTGTGAAATTTTGTCTAGACTTTCTCTTTTTTTTATATAAGCTAAATTGGCAGCTAAAGATGCAAGTCCCTCATCTTGGAGAGTCAATCTTAGTTATATTCATGCTCCAGATTGGAGAGTTCTAGTCTCAAGAGGTCTTTATCTAAGGCTATCACTGTATGGTTAATGTGGAAACCCTGCTTTATCAATCCTTGTCCTTGAAATGGGTCGCCCTGCCTTATGAATAGGTGATCCATATTTGATCAAATATTGATCAATCATATTGAGATGAACACAGTGAACACAGTGAATGGGGCTGGGACAGCACAGTTCAGTTCACCGCGTAGTGACTTTTGCTGAGAACTAACGCTCAGCTCATATTCAAATAGAATGTTCTGCCTCTGTACAGCGTTCAATGCATCCACCAACAGAGCTGATAACAAATTTTCAGGTGGTGCCGAGTGTTAAATCCCCACTAATCTGATATTGATTACTCATCAATATCATAAAATCAAACAACTCCTATAAGCTTAAAGCCCGGGTCTCACATAGCGATACACCAGCGATCCCGACAATGATCAGGATCGCTGGTGTGTCGCTACATGATCGCTGCTGAGCTGCCATACAGGCAGCTCAGGCAGCGATCAGCACAGCGACACTGCGGGTAACATCGCTTAGTTACCCGCAGTGTACGTTGGATACCAGCGCCCTGATGCAGGGAGCTGGTAACCAAGGTACACGTCGGGTTTCCAGGCGCTGCGCGGTGCCTGGAAACCCGCTGTGTACCTTGGTTACCAGCGATCACTGGTCTCCCGCCTGTCACACGCAGCGATGTGTGCTGGACCACGGGAGACCAGCGATCAAAAAAAATGTCCAGGACATTCAGCGACGATCAGCGATACCCGGCAGGGGGCTGATCGTCGCTGAATGTCACACACAGCGATATCGCTGGGGAGATCGCTGCTGCGTCACAAAACGAGTGACTCAGCAGCGATCTTGCTAGCGAGATCGCTGTGTGAGACGGGGGCTTTAGGCAAGAGTTCTGTTTGGTCACATAGAAGAGTGAAAGGAGGTAAAGTTTCAACTGGTGAGGTGGATTTTTTAAGCTGAAGGTCATGGTCAGCAATTCAGGCTGAAGTGATGGCACAAGAGGCGAGATACTCTAGGCGGCAGATGGATCTGCAAGGACCAAGAAAACAGCACTTGCAAGACATCAGACAGACAAACAGAGAAGGAAACACCAGAAGATAAATAGATTGGAGTGTGAATATAAACAGGAACTATAGATGTATACTGTGTCCAGGACTTGCATCAACTAAATGGTTAATCACAGTGTAGTAGGTAAGCAGCAAACAAATGGTTAATTGCAGGAAGAATTAGAAAGCAAGCAAACTGAATATTTGTTGTTCGAAGGATTACACACTGTTGCCACAGCATTGTAGTATGAATAGCACCAATACAGCACAGAAGAATATATTACGTTTAGAGTAGATGAATAGTTATCTTCGGGTCTCAGTCAGGAAGTAAATACAGATAGTTAATAGCTGAAGAGATGATTTGCCAGATTAGATAAATGGATGGGGGAGGAATACAAGTACATATTGTAACTGAATACAAACCTTATTGAATACTCAAACAACAAACAGCTCTCTGAGTCAACCTTAAAAGACCTTGGGTGGAGATGTCACAGGTAGAGTTGAGCGATACTGCCCGATATACTAAAATATCGGATCGGATTTGATCGGCCCGATACGCAAAAAGTATCGGGTATCGCCGATCCGATACCGGAAACACAATGCAAGTCAATGGGACAGAAATATCGTTATTAAAAAAAAACCCTTTCTTTCCTTGTAAACACTAAATATACACACATAGAATGCATATATATATATATATATATATATATATATTATATATATATATATATATATATATATATATATACAGTACAGACCAAAAGTTTGGAAACACCTTCTCATTCAATGATTTTTCTGTATTTTCATGACTATGAAAATTGTAGAATCACACTGAAGGCATCAAAACTATGAATTAACACATGTGGAATTATACATTGCACTTTACAAAAAAGTGTGAAACAACTGAAAATATGTCTTATATTCTAGGTTCTTCAAAGTAGCCACCTTTTACTTTGATTACTGCTTTGCATGCAGAAAAGGTGAACGGATGGACTCTACATGCCTGGTTCCCACCGTGAAGTATGGAGGAGGTAGTGTGATGGTGTGGGGGTGCTTTGCTGGTGACACTGTTGGGGATTTATTCAAAATTGAAGGCATACTGACCCAGCATGGCTACCACAGCATCTTGCAGCGGCATGCTATTCCATCCGGGTTGAGTTTAGTTGGACCTTCATTTATTTTTCAACAGGACAATGACCCCAAACATACCTCCAGGCTGTGTAAGGGCTATTTGACCAAGAAGGAGAGTGTTGGGGTGCTACGACAGATGACCTGGCCTCCACAGTCACCAGACCTGAACCCAATCGAGATGGTTTGGGGTGAGCTGGACCGCTCACTGCTTCAATTTTAAATAAATCCCCAACAGTGTCACCAGCAAAGCACCCCCACACCATCACACCACCTCCTCCATGCTTCACGGTGGGAACCAGGCATGTAGAGTCCATCCGTTCACCTTTTCTGTGTGCAGAGCAGTAATCAAAGCAAAAGGTGGCTACTTTGAAGAACCTAGAATATAAGACATATTTTCAGTTGTTTCACACTTTTTGTAAAGTGTAATGTATAATTCCACGTGTTAATTCATAGTTTTGATGCCTTCAGTGTGATTCTACAATTTTCATAGTCATGAAAATACAGAAAAATCATTGAATGAGAAGGTGTATCCAAACTTTTGGTCTGTACTGTACATGTCATTGTGACATATATACATACATATATTTATAGTTCTACACTTCTACATAGTAAAATATCCTCTGATTCAATTGCCGGGTAATGCCGGCTTTTGTGAAAATACAGAAGCACCCGACATGAAATGACACATGGTTTACATAGAGTTAACCATGTCTTTTCATGTAGTTTTGATATCTGGTTTTCACAAACAATTACATGAGTGTATGTGTGCAAAATTTCACACCTGTAGGGGTTAATTAAAGGTGTAAATTCGTTGTAAAAAAAACAGACTTTTTTGCTACGAATTTAAACCTTTAATTAACCCCTACATGTGTCAAATTTTGCACACATACACTCATGTAATTGTTAGTGAAAACAATATATCAAACAACATGAAATGACATGGTTAACTCTATGTAAACCATGTGTCATTTCATGTCGGCTTCTGTATTTTCACAAAAGCCGGCAATTGAATTAGCGGCTATTATACTATGTAGAAGTGTATGAACTATACATATAAATATATATATATAGTGTCACAAATTCAATGACATGTATATATATATATATATATATATATATATATATATGAGATTGTAAAGTTGTTGAAAAAAAATGCGTGGGCTCCCGCCCTATTTTCTCAACCAGACAGACAAAGCCAGCGAGTAGGGGCAGATAATAATAGCCCAGAGAGGACCATTATTTTTGGCCCCCCCTGGCTACTAACATCTGCCTCCAGACACCCCAGAAAAGGCAAATCTATAATTGGATTCGCCCTTTCTGGCACTTTGCCCATCTATTCCCATTGCCCTGTAGCGGTGGCGAATGGGTTAATAAGGGGTTTAAGCCACCTTGCTATTGAAAGGTGAGTTTAAGCCAGGTTAATAATTGAGAGCTGTCAATTAGACAACTATCAATTATTAATCCTATTGTATGAAATAAAAATAAAACACACACACTTTAATTAAAAATCATTTTAATGAAATAAACACACAGTTTTTGACAATATTTTATTTTACTGCCATTCCTTGCGAAGCCCTTGTTCACCTGTAATAAAAATAAAATAATAAAGCAACATTATTCTTACCTTTCCGATGTTCAGTCAGGTCCCCCGATGTAATCCTTCTGAAAGGGTTAATGTTTACTGCAGAGACTGCAGCTAATGCTGACAGTCTCACAGTAAACCCCCGAATGAATGAGCTCCTCTCCTGGCTGACAGAAGAGGAAGTGGTTAGCATAATTGATTGCTTTCCACTTTCACTTCAGGTCAGCCAGGGACACCCACAGCATCAGTGACGTCAGAGGGAATCCCGGCTCACCTAAAGTGAACTGATAAACAAAAATAGGGAATCACCTCTAAAAAAAAATGATGTGGGGTCCCCCCTATTTTTGTTAACCAGCCTGATAAAGCAGACTACTGAGGCCTGGTTTTTCAGGCTGTTAAGGAGCCAATATCCATGGACCTTGCAAGCCTGATAAAATCAGGCCACAGCAGTCTGCTTATCTTGGCTGGTTAACAAAAATAGGGGATCCCCTCGAAAAAAATGGCGTGGGGTCCCCCCTATTTTTGTTAACCAGCCAGATAATGCAGACTGCTGAGGCCTGGTTTTTCAGGCTGGTAAGGATCCAATATCCATGGACATTGCAAGCCTGATAATACCAGGCCACAGCAGTCTGCTTAGCTTGGCTGGTTAACAAAATTAGGGGATCCCCTTGAAAAAAAAATGGCGTGGGAATCCCCCTATTTTTGTTAACCAGCCAAGTAAAATGCAGACTGCTGCAGCCTGGTATTAAAAGACTGTCAAGGCCCATGGATTTTGGCCCTTAACAGCCTAAAAATACCAGGCTGCAGCAGCCCCACAAATGGCGATCCAAAGATGCGCCAATTGTGGCACTTTACCTGTCTCTTCCCACTTGCCCTGTAGCGGTGGCAAGCGGGGTAATAAGGGTTAATGTCACCTTTGATTGATCGGTGACAATAAGCCCGGTTAATAATAGAGAGGCATCAATAAGACACCGATCCAGTATTAATCATAGTTTGTAAATTTAAAAAAAAACACAGCAAGAAAAAAGTCTTTTAATGAAATAAAATACCACACAGTTTTCATTTTTTTTTTATACTCTCATTCCTGACGCCATCGATCTCCTGTAAAAAAAACAAAAATAATAACCAACACAAATACTCCCTGTCCGACGCAGTCCAAAATCACGAGTGTCCCACGACGAGTCCAGCTCTGCTACATCTGGATGACAGGCTGAGCCTGACATCCACATAGAGCAGAGCTGCTTACCAGAGCTGCGTCCCCGGCGGGGACGTAATCCGGACTGGTTTACGCCAGCTGTCGCGAGAGTACAGCTGGCCGAGATTACCCAGTAACCCGGCAGTCTCTGCAGTTTATCGCGAGATTCTGCACGTGACCGACAGGGACAGGGTAATGGCGGCATCCAGGAGGACGTGACCACCGGGGAAGGGGATCTTCTGACAGGTAAGTGCGGACTCTGCTGAGTCCTGACACCTGACAGACCCAACCGACACTGACTGTGACAGTTTCGGGGAGTTCCTGTGTCACGTACTTCGTTCTGTGACACAGGAACTCCCATAGACTTGTCGGAAAACTCCGATTCCGGTATCCGATATGACAAAAATATCGGAACTCAGAATCTGAATTCCGATACAGCAAATACGTCCGTACCCGATATTTGCAGTATCGGAATGCTCAACACTAGTCACAGGTGATGGTGATGTCACAGATGACTGCCATGTTACATCAGTAACCCGTCATGGACTTGCAAAAAGGGAACTAAGAGCATGCAGCAATCTTTGGTGTTTACGCCGAGACAGTTGACTTACAATGTGGCAGTAATCTGCAGAGAGGCTCAATCCTCATTTCATCATGGCTTCTTCTCCATTACTTGGATGTACTATAACAGCTCTGCAAAAAAAATGTTGGATATTGTAAATATATGTACAATACGTCAGAATATGTGTGTGTAATGTGTATGTTTTCAGCATTGTTTGCCTATATGTTTGGATTATGCATGTACAGTTTGTGTATATAAACAAAGTTTTTTATGCATATATCTTTTAGTAGAACTTTTTACTTTTTGTGCATGCTATAGCAAATACAATTTGTGCCAGATACCAGAATTTTAAATATATGGTTTTAAATGGAACCTGTCATGTGAAAGAAACACTATTAGCCTGTAGATATGGGGTCAATCTTCAGGTTAATACCATTTGAACCTGCCCTGTGCCCGCATTCAGAGCCTCAATGCCGGGGGGAAATTTACTTTATTCACACTAGCAGCATTTAGGTTTTAGTCAGGAGGTGGCATGCGCACAGTTTCAGTCATCGCTCAGTGTATACAGAATGTAACGCTGCTGCTGGTGCCCTTGCATGGTGTCCCCTTCCCCCTCCATCCAGGGACGCCAGCTTACTCACTGCCTGAGTTCCACAGCGTGGTCCCCGGTGTTCTCCTCTTCAATGTCTGTGTGTTTGTGCTGCAGTCCGGTGGCGCACCTAGTACACCTTTCTTCAGGGGCATCTCACACATTAT
>JARQOD010000001.1:13409104-13735014 GCA_033576555.1 Oophaga sylvatica | reverse complement strand
GTGACTGCACCAGCAGAATAGTGACAGCAGCTCTGGGTATAATAAAGGAGGTAACTCAGGATCAGTAATGTAATGTATGTACACAGTGACTGCACCAGCAGAATAGTGAGTGCAGCTCTGGGGTATAAGACAGGCAGTAACTTAGGATCAGTAATGTAATGTATGTACACAGTGACTGCACCAGCAGAATAGTGAGTGCAGCTCTGGAGTATAATACAGGATGTAACTCAGGATCAGTAATGTAATGTATGTACACAGTGACTCCACCAGCAGAATAGTGAGTGCAGCTCTGGAGTATAATACAGGATGTAACTCAGGATCAGTAATGTAATGTATGTACACAGTGACTGCACCAGCAGAATAGTGAGTGCAGCTCTGGAGTATAATACAGGATGTAACTCAGGATAAGTAATGTATGTACACAGTGACTCCCCCAGCAGAATAGTGAGTGCAGCTCTGGAGTATAATACAGGATGTAACTCAGGATCAGTAATGTAATGTATGTACACAGTGACTGCACCAGCAGAATAGTGAGTGCAGCTCTGGGGTATAATACAGGATGTAACTCAGGATCAGTTATGTAATGTATGTACACAGTGACTCCACCAGCAGAATAGTGAGTGCAGCTCTGGAGTATAATACAGGATGTAACTCAGGATCAGTAATGTAATGTATGTACACAGTGACTGCACCAGCAGAATAGTGAGTGCAGCTCTGGGTATAATACAGGATGTAACTCAGGATCAGTAATGTAATGTATGTACGCAGTGACTGCACCAGCACAATAGTGAGTGCAGCTCTGGAGTATAATACTGGATGTAACTCAGGAGCAGTAATGTAATGTATGTACACAGTGACTGCACCAGCAGAATAGTGAGTGCAGCTCTGGGGTATAATACAGAATGTAACTCAGGATCAGTAATGTAATGTATGTACACAGTCACTGCACCAGCAGAATAGTGAGTGCAGCTCTGGAGTATAATACAGGAGGTAACTCAGGATCAGTAATGTAATGTATGTACACAGTGACTGCACCAGCAGAATAGTGAGTGCAGCTCTGGAGTATAATACAGGATGTAACTCAGGATCAGTAATGTAATGTATGTACACAGTGACTGCACCAGTAGAATAGTGAGTGCAGCTCTGGAGTATAATACAGGATGTAACTCAGGATCAGTAATGTAATGTATGTACACAGTGACTGCACCAGTAGAATAGTGAGTGCAGCTCTGGGGTATAATACAGGATGTAACTCAGGATCAGTAATGTAATGTATGTACACAGTGACTGCACCAGCAGAATAGTGAGTGCAGCTCTGGGGTATAATACTGGATGTAACTCAGGATCAGTAATGTAATGTATGTACACAGTGACTGCACCAGCAGAATAGTGAGTGCAGCTCTGGGGTATAATACAGGATGTAACTCAGGATCAGTAATGTAATGTATGTACACAGTGACTGCACCAGTAGAATAGTGAGTGCAGCTCTGGAGTATAATACAGGATGTAACTCAGGATCAGTAATGTAATGTATGTACACAGTGACTGCACCAGTAGAATAGTGAGTGCAGCTCTGGGGTATAATACAGGATGTAACTCTGGATCAGTAATGTAATGTATGTACACAGTGACTGCACCAGCAGAATAGTGAGTGCAGCTCTGGGGTATAATACTGGATGTAACTCAGGATCAGTAATGTAATGTATGTACACAGTGACTGCACCAGCAGAATAGTGAGTGCAGCTCTGGGGTATAATACAGGATGTAACTCAGGATCAGTAATGTAATGTATGTACACAGTGACTGCACCAGTAGAATAGTGAGTGCAGCTCTGGAGTATAATACAGGATGTAACTCAGGATCAGTAATGTAATGTATGTACACAGTGACTGCACCAGTAGAATAGTGAGTGCAGCTCTGGGGTATAATACAGGATGTAACTCAGGATCAGTAATGTAATGTATGTACACAGTGACTGCACCAGCAGAATAGTGAGTGCAGCTCTGGCGTATAATACAGGATGTAACTCTGGATCAGTAATGTAATGTATGTACACAGTGACTGCACCAGCAGAATAGTGAGTGCAGCTCTGGGGTATAATACTGGATGTAACTCAGGATCAGTAATGTAATGTATGTACACAGTGACTGCACCAGCAGAATAGTGAGTGCAGCTCTGGGGTATAATACAGGATGTAACTCAGGATCAGTAATGTAATGTATGTACACAGTGACTGCACCAGCAGAATAGTGAGTGCAGCTCTGGGTATAATACAGGATGTAACTCAGGATCAGTAATGTAATGTATGTACACAGTGACTGCACCAGCAGAATAGTGAGTACAGCTCTGGAGTATAATACAGGATGTAACTCAGGATCAGTAATGTAATGTATGTACACAGTGACTGCACCAGCAGAATAGTGAGTGCAGCTCTGGAGTATAATACAGGATGTAACTCAGGATCAGTACATAATGTGAGACAGTGAAGGAATATGTGGTGAATGAGGTGTATATTTCACCTAAGTACCTTGCTGACTGGTATGAGCGAAATGTGTGGCTTTGTAAACCTGGTGGTAAAGAAAGGTCATTACACCATCCATTCAGTACACGCTTGCAGCTCAGACCTGAATCCACTCAGGTGTTGATTAGGAAGCCAGAAGTAGGTGCTTGGGAGCACAGTCAAAGAGCTCATTCAGTCTGGACAAGGGGTCCAGACACAGAAGGTGTCTCCAAGAGTGTGGGAGCTGTCTTTAGCCCGGACACAGGGAGGTGTCCTGGCACAAGGAAGCAGTCTCTAAGAGTGTGAGCTATCTCAGTCTGGGTGCAGGAAGTACCCCGGACACAGGAGTAGTCGCAGTGAGAATCCGTGCGAATAGCGACTGAATAGGAGGTGACCTCTCTCAAGTCTGGACATTGGAGTTGTCTTCGGACATAAAGAGGAGTGTCTGTGAAACTCCATACTGGTAACATATGTGATATGTGTTGTTTTGGGCACAGACTGGTAGAGTCTGGGTCCCGGATAGAGAGGGCCATCTATCTAAGTGTAAGTTAGTGGCTAGACAAGCCCAGGGTTTCTGTTTATGATTTGTTTTTATCTGTGTGCTGTGGACTTTAATAAAACTGGTTGCGGCCAGTTTTCACCAAACTGCTGTCTGAATGAACTGTTTCCGTGCCATTCTGTCTACCCAGACAGCGATCCTAGAGCTAAACCCCCCGGAAAGCTTACAATTGGCGGAGAATGCTGGGGCAGCGCAGGGCCTGGTACAGTTAGTGCTGGAGTGTGCATGCAGCACAGTGGCGAGAGACAGCAGTAAAGGTGAAGTCTATTGAAATAGCAACAGAGGAAAAAAAAAGAGTGTGTGTCAGCAGAAACGTCTGTTTGGAGCAGTCTTGGAGAGACAGTGGCCCTGATAGGGTCTGGAGAGAGAAAATGTATGCACAGCAAAGCTGAACTTGTTGTGAAAATGACTGTGGAATGTGCAGCAGCAAAAGAAAAGTTTGTGGAGCAGTCTTAAAGAGACAGTAGCCCTAATAGACTTTGCAAAGGAAAAAAAAAAAAAAAAGTGGTTGCACAGCAAGGCTGAATTTTCTGTGGAAAAAAAGCTGTGTAGTGTGTATGTCTTGAGTGAAGACTACAGTTGTGAAGACAGAGAAGTCTGACAGCATGGATGACAGCATGGAGGCGCTGTTTGAACAAATGGCGAAAGTTAATGTGCAACATAAGACTGCTGTGATTGAGACAGATGAGTCCGGCAGTATGGAGGAGCTCATTGAGTACCTGGTCCAGGCCCAGCGAAGCATGCAGCAGAGCATGGAGCAGCAGCAGGAGAATAACCGGGTGTTGGAGCAGATTGCAGCTCTCAGCACCTCGTCCCAGAGTAATGTTGTGAAGGCACCTGCGTTGTCCGCTATAAAGAAGGCGGTAAGACGGTCCTTGAGAAAAATGACACCTCGTGATGATGTGGAGGTATATCTCACTAGGTTTGAGAGACTGGCAGAGAAGGAGAATCTGCCCTATCTGAATGGGCCATGATGGTCGCACCCTATCTGATTGGAGTGCCCCAGGTGGCATATGCTGACCTGAGCGAGCAGGACAGCCAAGACTATGGCAAGTTGAAAGCGGAGATTCTTACCCGGCTGAGTGTTACGGTGACAGCCCGTGCCAGGGGAGTTCGTGACTGGAGATACAGTTGGGAGTCTGCAGTCAGCAGGCCTGATTATGGAGTTGAAAAGGTGATAGTGGACCGCTACACCCAAGCACGTCCTCCTGAGGTACAGCCGTCTGAGAGGTCGTCACTTCGGAGTTCCCGGACGCTGAACTCTCGCGGTAAGAGCGTTCCAGCTGTTGGGGACATGGGGTATGCTGATAAGCGGGTTCAGGCCCGAGGGGACATGTGGGTGGGAGAGTGTGATGGACAGTGTTGGAGCTGGCGTGAAATTGCAGCCAACTGTCCAATAGAGGGTGAGCCTATGTGTTGTGATGTTGGCAGATCCCTCTCTCCCTGCGCAGAGCCTGTGTGTGTGTCCACCTCAGCCGAAGAGACTGGACCACAGGGGTTCCCGGTGGTTGTAAGTGACTGCTCAGCACAGGCCCTCTTGGACTCAGAGAGTCCAGTGACTTCCGTATGTGACAGCCTGATTGAAAGGGACTTCATCCCTGATAAGCACCTGAGTATGGTGTGCATCCATGGAGACACCAAAGTCTACCCAGAGACTGCCGTGGACTTGGTCCCCAAACTCGGGGAGGTTTCATGTGAAGTGGGGGTAGTGAAGACCCTGGTGCACCCCGTTATATTGGGTAATGACTTTCCCCGGTCTAAGGATCTCTGGGGGAAGGGTGTTTCTGATGGACAGTGTGATGAAGCTCCTACTGAGGGTGCGCAGTCCCGAGGGGCGGAGCACAGTGCTAGTGGGCCGTTAAACTTATGTGATAATGATGATGACCATGATAATATTGATAATGATAATGATGATCATGATACTGATGATGACCGTGATAAAGATGACATTTCTTTGCAGGTGATGTTGGGAGACGAGGATGGTGGTTCTCGGGAACCGAGTGTCCCTGACCTGCCTGGCTCCTGTGACAATTTTGGGAGTGAGCCGGTGCGAGACCCCACTCTTAAAACGGCACAGGAAAATGTAATTGTTCTGAGTGAGGTTCCCCAAGAGCCTGGCTCTGAGGAGAGGTTTCCTCATGCTGCCATGAACAATAACCTATTGTATAGGGACACTGAAGTCCAGGGAGAGGTCGTGAGTCAGCTCCTAGTACCTGAGCTATATAAAAGTATAGTGCTGGGGTTGTCACAGAGTCACATACTTGAGGGACCAGATGGTGAAGTTAATGTTGTGGATGACATGTTAACTAAGGTTCCAGATCAAGATGTGAATGAAAATGAATTGTATAACCCTGACAGTAAGCAGGATGTGAATGAAAATGAATTGTATAACCCTGACAGTGAGCAGGATATGAATGAAAATGAATTGTATAACCCTGACAGTGAGCAGGATGTGAATGATAATGAAGTGTATAGCCCTGATAGTGAGACAGATGTGGCTGAGAAAACGGGGTCAGATAGTGATAGTGAATTATCTGATGACCATAAAGCAACCAGTGCAAGTGAGGAAGGCATGGTAGCAGAGGAGATTGAGAGTCCTGAGAGGAAGGCTGAGGCTGACCTTGCAGTCGGACGGAGGATGGCATCTGAAGGTGTTGTACAGTTGGCCGGTTCCCTGGCGAAGACTAAGGTGAAAGACAGGACTCTGAAACTGAACACAGCACAAGTGGATGCTGTTGAAAATGAGAAGTTATCAATGTATGGTGTGGATCTGCATCAGGCCAAGGACTCTGAAGGTGACGCTGCAGAGGTGGAGAAAGCCATGGAAGTGGTGGACACCAGGCCAGGTGCCTCACCAGAGGCTGATGTCTCAAGTGAAGCTGTGAGGAACAAGACTGAAGAAACGGCCGAAGTAGTAAAAGACGTCCAACAGCTACAGGAGAAGATGCGTCTCCATGAGGTCTCTACCAAAGACATGAAGACTGATATTGTTGCATTGCGCGAGCAGCTGCAACAGTGTAAACTGGATGTGTTATCTCTTCGCCGGGAACGGGAGCGGTGCCAGCAGTTGCTACAGAGAGTACGAAGTGACAGGGAAAGTGTATACAGTACCTTGCAAGATCAAGAAAAAATGGTTGCACAGGTACCAGAGGAATTAAGTGCTTCTCAGAAAAAATTTCAAACTGTGATGAAGGAGCGTGATGAGAACCATGAGTACCTTCTTGAAAAGGACAATGAAGTAAAAGGAAGGATACAGGGAGTCTCTTCATTGCGAGAGCAAAGGCCGCAATTATACGAGGAGGTGAAAGCAGAAAAGATGATGAGCCTTGACTTGTTAGAAGATGTGGATCTCCTGGAGAAAGAAGTAAGAGCTCTGCGTCTTATGCAAAGTGAGCCTGTACAAGAAGAGGAGCTTAAATTCTGTGAAATAGAATTTACGAACCAACTGATATTTAAAAAAGTAGATGTGCTAAAAAAGGTTCAGGGGGAATTAGAGAAAAGTGAAAAACCCCCTATACCTTCTGGGACAGCTGGGGACACAGGGTCAGTGCACCAAGGACAGGAGGTACGAGAGGTTCTGAGGAAGAATCAGCAGAGGTGTTCTGACGTGCCTGGTCGTATTTCTCGGTTGAGGCACTATAACGAGACTGAGGCTGGCACTAAGGTCAAGCTGAAACCGTGCAGGTCACCTGAGGTCCGCAGAGAGCATAGGCCCGGGAGGGTACAGGGTAGTGCGGATGGCTCAGGTGAAGATATAGATGACAAGACTGAAGATGAAGCTAATGATGACTATGACTGGTCCGGAGTTCACTGTCTCTTTAGGATTATTGACCAGCCCTCCGGTCTGGATGACCACCCTCCGGTCTGGAGAAGAGGGAGGGGATATGTGAGACAGTGAAGGAATATGTGGTGAATGAGGTGTATATTTCACCTAAGTACCTTGCTGACTGGTATGAGCGAAATGTGTGGCTTTGTAAACCTGGTGGTAAAGAAAGGTCACTACACCTGCCATTCAGTACACGCTTGCAGCTCAGACCTGAATCCACTCAGGTGTTGATTAGGAAGCCAGAAGTAGGTGCTTGGGAGCACAGTCAGAGAGCTCATTCAGTCTGGACAAGGGGTCCAGACACAGAAGGTGTCTCCAAGAGTGTGGGAGCTGTCTTTAGCCCGGACACAGGGAGGTGTCCTGGCACAAGGAAGCAGTCTCTAAGAGTGTGAGCTATCTCAGTCTGGGTGCAGGAAGTACCCCGGACACAGGAGTAGTCGCAGTGAGAATCCGTGCGAATAGCGACTGAATAGGAGGTGACCTCTCTCAAGTCTGGACATTGGAGTTGTCTTCGGACATAAAGAGGAGTGTCTGTGAAACTCCATACTGGTAACATATGGGATATGTGTTGTTTTGGGCACAGACTGGTAGAGTCTGGGTCCCGGATAGAGAGGGCCATCTATCTAAGTGTAAGTTAGTGGCTAGACAAGCCCAGGTTTTCTGTTTATGATTTGTTTTTATCTGTGTGCTGTGGACTTTAATAAAACTGGTTGCGGCCAGTTTTCACCAAACTGCTGTCTGAATGAACTGTTTCCGTGCCATTCTGTCTACCCAGACAGCGATCCTAGAGCTAAACCCCCCGGAAAGCTTACAATAATAACTATCACAATGTATATGAAATCATGATTTTTTATGTAGATGTAATTATATGAATAGATAATATATTTACATTTCCTTTAATCTCATTTTTTGTAGCATATACTGTATATCATTTTTGTATTGGTTTAAGCATAAATAATACCATCTCCATAATACATATGGTCTCTCCTCGCTGCTGTAGGTCAAAGTCTATAGAAATGTATAACAGAAATTCTAATAAAATCAGTGTTTTGAGTGAGTGCAGTAACAGGACTCGGGCTGCATCTCTGCAGATCTTTTTGGATTCACCCGCTGAGGACCCTAATGGAATCTGCTCCATTGGCTTACAGGTAGAAATTTCATTAGAAATCCATTTTGGTGTTCAATCTGTAGTTTATGTGACCGCGGCCATGTCCCACTGAGGTGAGTTACGAAGGACCTGAAACCTAATTGAATAAGTCATTCTTAAAACTGCGCTCCCTAAAGAATGTCACAATGCTCTATCGGTAGATAGTTCTGGAGACGTTTTCCTTCAAAATCGCTTCTATTAACTCCGAACTGACTATAAAGCTTTTATGAAATTTGTACTAATTGGGGCCAATTTCAAAGGAAGATATACATTCTCTCAGTATGTTCTTGGAGTGTGTAAGGAAACCAGAGAACACTCACGAAATATGAAGTTCTGTTCGAATTGCCTTGCTTAGGACTTTACTTATGCTCGGCTACAAGTCGAGAAATGGCGACCATGAACGAGGTTCACAGACTTCAAAAGTTACATTTTAATATTAGGATTCAGAAAAATGAAACCATAAGACAAGACCTGTGAAAATAATTCAAAATGCATTACATGTACATACGCTTCCGAGGAAAACGCTGGTCCCGTGACTGCAAAGAATTATTACAGCAGTTAAGTAGAACAAGATGAACTAGTAAATCCAAAACACTATAAAGATAATGGCTATATAGTCCCCTACCATAACTAAAGTCCAAAAAAGATCATGCCTTGTTTTCATGTAACTATTGAGAGCAGTATGTAACTATTGAGAGCATTATACTGCCTCTGTACAAATCCCTAGTTACACCGCACATGGAGTAGTGTGTAGTTTTGGGCACCGGTGCTCAGGAAGGATGTAATGAAACTAGAGCGAGTACAAAGGAGGGCAACAAAATTAATAAAGGGGATGGGGGAACTACAATACCCAAAGAGATTAGCAAAATTAGGATTATTTAGTCTAGAAAATAGACGACTGAGGGCGATCTAATAACCATGTATAAGTATATAAGGGGACAATACAAATATTTGTCCGAGGATCTGTTTTATACCAAGGAAGGTGACGGTCACAAGAGGGCATTCTCTGCATCTGGAGGAGAGAAGGTTTTTCCACCAACATAGAAGAGGATTCTTTACTGTTAGGGCAGTGAGAATCTGGAATTCCTTGCCTGAGGAGGTGGTGATGGCAAATTACAGGGGTTCAAGAGAGGCCTAGATGTCTTCCAGGAGGGTAACGATATTGTATCTTACAGTTATTAGGTTCTTTAGAAGGACGTAGATCTGGGGATTTATTCTGACGGAATATAGGCTGAACTGGATGGACAAATGTCTTTTTTCGGCCTTGCTAACTATGTTACTATGTAAGTTTGATACAAGAATCTTTAGATACAAAAATAAATGTGAAAATTATTCAGAACAGCGTAAGACAAAAGGTTACATATAAATAAAACTAATTTTCACATTAAAATATGCAAAGAACCAAGGAATATCACCCATATTTAGAGTGCTAATCTTAGGTAAGAGGACATTGGAATCCTCCACATAGTGCTGCACGTGTGAGGCTTCTTCAGAGGCTCTTGGCCCCTGAGGGAGCTTCAAACAGGGACAGTGATATACACGTGTTTCAAACGTCCTCTTGCCCAGTACAGGCACCTTAACCTTGGGTGCTATGCCATATTCTTTTATGTTCTTCGGTTTGTACTTTTGTTTTTATTGGGGTTTGGGTGGCACCTTCGCAGTGTGATTAGAGAAGAGACAATCTGCCAAAATTTGATTTTAAAATAATCGTGCGGATTACAGAAGGAAATTTGATTTGTATTAAAGTTTTTAATTGCAAACTTTTCATTATTATGCTCTGGAGTCTCTCAAGCCCTCAAAGCAAAATAAATGTAAGATGTAAGAAACGGAAATGAATACTCACCTCACCACTCATCTCTTCTGCTATTCTCAGAGCCTGCATCCGGTCACAATCTTATTTCCTACCAGTATGCCTTTGGAGTGTGGAGGAAACCAAAGTACCTAGAGTAAACTCACACAAACATGGGGAGAACGTACAATTAGCAGATCTTATCTTTGGTGGAATCATGGTGCCATGACCACTGTGCCACCAATGAGTTATGACTAGTGTTGAGCGATAGTGCTCGATATCTAAAAATATCGTATCGAAATGGTATCGCCGATATCACTAAATATCGTCGATATCCGATTACGATACCGGAAGTCCCATGTAAGTCTATGGGAACAAAATATTGCAACAAAAAAAACTCTTTCTTTCGTTGTAAACACAAAATATACACACATAGAATACATATATATATATATATATATATATACATGTCATTGTGACATATATATATATACATATATGTATAGTTTATACACTTCTACATAGTAAAATATCTCTGATTCAATTGCCGGGTAAAGCCGGCTTCTGTGAAAAGACAGAAGCACCCGACATGAAATGACACTTGGTGTACATAGGGTTAACCATGTCTTTTCATGTCGTTTGCAATCTGATTTGCACAAACAATTACATCAGTCTATGTGTGCAAAATTTCACACCTGTAGGGGTTAATTAAAGGTGTAAATTCGTTGTAAAAAAAACGGACTTTTTTGCTACGAATTTACACCTTTAATTCACCCCTACAGGTGTGAAATTTTGCACACTTACACTCATGTAATTGTTTGTGCAAATCAGATATCAAACTACATGAAAAGACATGGTTAACTCTATGTAAACCAAGTGTCATTTCATGTCGGGTTCTGCATTTTCACAAAAGCCGGCAATTGAATTAGCGGCTATTATACTATGTAGAAGTGTATGAACTATAAATATATATATATATGTGTCACAAATTTAATGACATGTATATATATATATGAGGTGTAAAATTGCTGAAAAAAAATGCGTGGGCTCCCGCCCTATTTTCGCAACCAGACAGACAAAGCCAGTGAGTGGGGGCAGATAATAATAGCCCAGAGAGGGACCATTATTTTTGCCCCCCCCCGGCTACTAACATCTGCCCCCAGACACCCCAGAAAGGGCAAATCTCTAATTAGATTTGCCCTTTCTGGCACTTTGCCCGTCTATTCCCATTGCCCTGTAGCGGTGGCGAATGGGTTAATAAGGGGTTAAAATGACCTTGCAATTGAAAGGTCACTTTAAGCCAGGTTAATAATTGAGAGCTGTCAATTAGACAACTATCAATTATTAATCCTATTGTATGAAAGAAAAATCAAACACACACACTTTAATAAAAAATAAGTTTAATGAAATAATCACACAGTTTTTGACCATATTTTATTTTCCTGCTAAAACCATTTCCTGTAATAAAAATAAAATAATAAAGCAAAATTATTCTTACCAATCCGATGTACAGTCAGGTCCCACGGTGTAATCCTTCAGAAAGGGTTAATGTTTACTGCAGGGACCGCAGCTAATGCTGCAGCCTCACAGTAAACCCCCAAATGAATTAGTTCCTCTCCTGGCTGACAGGAGAGGAAGTGGAAAGCTTAATTGATTGCTTTCCACTTTCACTTCAGGTCAGCCAGGGACACAATCAGTGACGTCAGAGGGAACTGGTTAACAAAAATAGGGAATCCCCATCGGTTTTTTAAACAATAAGAACGCGGCTGTAGGGGTCCCCATCTATATTTTTTAGTGTGAACCAGCCAAGTAAAATGCAGACTGCTGCGGCCTGGTATTAAAAGACTGTCAAGGCCCATGGATTTTGGCCCTCAACAGCCTGATAATACCAGGCTACAGCAGCCCCACATTTGGCGCATCAAAAGATGTGCCAATTGTGGCACTTTACCCGGCTCTTCCCACTTGCCCTGTAGCGGTGGCAAGCGGGTAATAAGGGGTTAATGTCACCGTTGATTGCACGGTGACAATAAGCCCGGTTAATAATGGAGAGGTGTCAATAAGACACCGATCCATTATTAATCCCAAAGTTATTAAATGCATAAAAAAAAGACAAAGCAAGAAAAAAGCCTTTTAATGAAATAAAAGAGACAACACAGTTTTCATTAATTTTATTACTCTCTCATTCCTGCGACGCCATCGATCTCCTGTAAAAAAAAAAAAAAAAAAACCAACAGTATACCACCTGTCCGACGCAGTCCATAGTAACGACAGTCCCACGACGATCCAGCTCTGCTACATCGCAATGACAGGCAGAGCCTGTCATCGCGACGCAGCACAGCTGATTACCTGCTTCCCCGGCGGTGACGTCATCGGACTGACTGCTTTACGGCCGGGATTACCCAGCAGTCACTGCAGTTATCGCGAGAAACTGCATGTGACCGCCGGGGAGAAGAGGATGGCGGCCATGAAGCAGTCCAGGCCGTGACCGCCGGAGATCTTCTGCCAGGTAAGTGCCGCTGACTCCTGACAGACCCGACCGACGGACACTGACAGTGACAGACCCGACCGAGGGACACACAGACAGTGACAAATCCGATTCCGGTATTCGATATGACGAAAATATCGAAACGAATTATCGAAAGGCCGATAGAGCTAATATCGGCCGATAGCCGATATTTGCAGTATCGTATCGCTCAACACTAGTTATGACTGATATAGTTCTACTATGAAAGAGCAACTTTGTCATGCAGGTGACAATTTCAGGTTTGGCAGCAACCAATAGCACAAGCACCACTTTTCTTCATGGTGTGTGTCCTTTCACAGACAGCTAAGCTTCTAACCCATCCACGTGTACCATACATCATGGGTATTATTGCAGAGCACCTCTTTCTTGAGCCATGGAGACTGCAATTAATCAGGATGCAGAAGAAGACCTTGTTGGTATATGCTGCTTTGAATAATTTATTATTTTCACTTCCACTTTACACATGAGCAGACTTGTCTTAACAGCCGTAAATACATCCTGAGAGCACCAAGCAGAAGCAATTGGACAGTGACAGTAATTATGTTGCCTCTATCCAAATTAAAATAGCTAAACATTAAATGAGACACTTAGCTAAAATGGTCCAGATGTAGATGTGGTGCTCCGTAGATCGTGTGTGCTGAGATAATGTCTTTGTATAGTGACAGAGGAAAGCAAGTGACTCAATTTCATTACCGCATTGTCTAAGACAAGAGCCTCGAATGTATTGGGTTGTATTCAATAAGACACATACTACAGCCACTGCATATTGACTTCTATGGAGATAAAGTTCTGTCTTAAAGGGAATCTGTCACCCCATTTTTCGAGTATAAGATACGGCCACTGCCATCAGGGGCTTATCTACAGCATTCTATAATGCTGTAGATAAGCCCCCGATGTCACCTGAAAGAGAAGAAAAACGAGTTATATGATACTTACCCAGGGGCGGTCCGCAATCCGATCCGGTCCGATGGGCGTCGCGGTCCGGTCCGGCGCCTCCCATCTTCTAGCGAAGCCGTCCTCTACTTTGCTTCCTGTCGTGGCTACGGCACAGGCACACTGCTCTGCCTTATTGAGGGCAGAGCAGAGTACTGCAGTGCGCAGGCGCCGGGAAAGGTCAGAGAGGTCCGGCGGCTGCGCACTGCAGTACTTTACTCTGCCCTCAACCCTCCTGATGGCGGTGGCCACATCTCATACTCGAAAAATGGGGTGACAGACTCCCTTTAATAAATACGTCTCGGAAAATGTGAAAGTACATGTATGGCATGGTTGAGTCAGGGCTAGTGATGAGCGAGTATGATCATTGCTCGGGTTTTCCCATGCATGCTCCTTGTGATCTCCAACTATTTGGAAGTGCTCTGAGATTTAGTTTCTGTCACCACAGCTGCATGATTTGCGGCTAATAGACAGCCTGAATACATGTGGGGATTGCCTGTTTGTTAGGGAATCCCCACATGTATTCAGGCTGTATAGCAGTCGCAAATCATACAGCTGTGGCAGCATAAACTAAATCTCCGAGCACTTCCAAACACTCGGAGACCACCAGAGCATGCTTGGGAAAACCCAAGCAACGAGCATACTCACTCATCACTGGACAGGGCTACTGAAAATCAATGAAGATATATTTTTCTTCTAGGTAGACAGCCACGTTGTGACTGGTAAGTGTGTTTTACTACCTTGACCCCATGATACTTTTTTTTTACAAATTTATACATTATCTCTGTTACCCATGCATGCTCATTTGTAGGCACTTCTGGAGGCAGCTTTTTCTTGTCTGTTTGGACACAATTACCTTCCGGTCAACGCATCACCGATAAATTCCTGCTCTTATTTGAGACATGTGGAGAAAGATGCCAGTTTGCAATCTGGATAAAGAAAATAATCACTGCACACGTAATATTGAATGGTGCAAAAAGTGAACAAGTTTTTATTGAGATATGGTGTGGCGATAGGTGGTTGACGTTTCGGCCACTTATGGCCTTTATCAAAACTGATCGCCTTTCACCTAGGATGAATCAAATGCCTTCGTTTAGGTACATAGAAGTTCATAAAAGTAACATATGTGTTAGGTGTCCCAGGAAGAAGGGCAATAATCATGTGGACCCTGAAGGGGGCATTGGTGGCGCAGGGTAAAGCACTGACACAGCAGCGTCCTGGTGGTGTGTCCTGGGACACCTAACACATATGTTACTTTTATGAACTTCTATGTACCTAAACGAAGGCATTTGATTCATCCTAGGTGAAAGGCGATCAGTTTTGATAAAGGCCATAAGTGGCCGAAACGTCAACCACCTATCGCCACACCATATCTCAATAAAAACTTGTTCACTTTTTGCACCATTCAATATTACGTGTGCAGTGATTATTTTCTTTATTGTGAACGTTGGACTATTTGTCCCTTATCACTAGCACCGTATAGGGCAACCTACCAGGGTCGAGTGCTAACCATTTTCCCTATACAGTTTGCAATCTGGCACATGCTACAATGGTACTAAAATGTTTCCATGATGCATCCCCTTGTAACATAAAATAAGATGTCTCGAATATTGGCTGGGCCAGGAGAATAGTCAGAGGTAAGCATGCTACATGACACCAATTATGATAAGATTATCAAAATTGAGGGTCCTCCCTAGAGATCAGAGCTTTGGGGCACATTAAAATGGGATTTACATAAAAAAAAATTTGAGCTGAGCCACTATTCAGGGCAACCTTCAATTTTGACACTGTCTTGAGAAAAAAAAATCGGTATGCCTGCGGCCACCATTGGTGAGTCTACCTGCATTTGAGTTTATGCAGCTGGTTGTTGCACATAGTCATAGATGAGTCTTAACTCTCAGGACAGCTCTCTGGGAGCCACAACAGAAAGAACTCTTTTGGATCGGTTCCTGACTTGTCAAACTCGAGCCATCCAGCTTACTCCAGTTCTAAGACCCGATGTAATTCCGTCATTGACCCCACCTTCAGACATATACGTAATCAAGAGAAATTGAGAGCTGCAGATGGGCGCTCACTTACGCTTGATTAGTTATATGCCCTAAGACGGGGACAGTGGTGGTAGCACTGATTGGTTCCAGGCTCACGTGATATTGCAACCTCACGTGAGCCCCAGGAGGTTAGTGCCGACACTGCTGGAAAGGTGACGGCAAGGGCAAATATTCAAAGTGAGAAGGGGTATCCTAGAAATGGGTAACCCCTTTAATGCGGTGTGAATTGTTGTGGTGGCACTGGACATAAAACATTTGGAGATGAGAAAATCGATTCACGAGACCCTGATTCAGCGGTCACATCAGTGTTCTGTGGCCAGCATGGCAAAGCATCACCGCCGCAGCATGATACACACATGGCATCGAACAAGGCCGGCAAATCAAAAAAAAGGACCCAGGAGTGCCGCAGATAGGGGACAGCTTACAGAAATCAGATTTCTGATGCAGCTGCTGGACCAGGTTCCTGCAAATTTATTTTCTCATCTGTAAAAATATTGCATTATAAAATATTAAATCACCTATGAATAGATAATAACCAATATACAGCGAAAGTGATTAAACAAGCAAAGGCCACCACAGACATTAGTACGCAATCAACGGGCAGGTAGTTGCTACAGAATTAGTCAGAAAGAATAAAGTGAAGGTCATAAATAGGTAAATAATGAGAGGAAAGCTGGCCAATGGGACAGAATCAATAGCCTAGCCAGCAGTAACGGGTGAGGTGATTACATAATTGCCTACAGGTGTCACTAATCGAGTCTGACAGCAGCTCCTGACTCTCGGTAATCCATTGACCATGGTTGACAGCTAATAACGCCGCTAGGGGCTGACAGCTACAGCAAAGCACAATTGCTATTAGCTAGAATTCCAATTAATTTTCCATATCATTGTACGAAAAATAACCGAAGAGTGTTTGTTATGCAAACGGGAAATTATGCACATAAAAAAAAAATATTCAAGAGGTGGTGGAGTTGGAGCGGACAATAAGCCTGTAGAAAAACTACTCAAATAGATATAAATATATTTTTTTTTCATTTTCCCTGATGCATTCTTTTATATGTATATGTGTATATGCTGTATATATTTTACATGTTTTATTTTACATAAAAATAAAAAATGGAAAAAATACAGTATATATAACACATAAACATATATATATTTTATATATATATATATATACACTAGCTGAAGAGCCTGGCGCTGCCCGGGTATAGTAACTAACTATGGTTAGTTATAACAAATTATAATGATTATATCTCTATATATAAAGCTGAGTGTAGAGCCCACTCCACATAGTAACATTCATTAAAATATCCCACACAACCCCGTCAGCCAGAGCCACCGGACTACTACCCCTAATATCCCACATTGTCCTGTCAGCCAGAGCCACCGGACTACTAATATCCCACATCATCCTGTCAAAGCTACCGGACTACTACCCCTAATATCCCACATCATCCCGTCAGCCAGAGCCACCGGACTACTACCCCTAATATCCCACATCATCCCATCAGCCAGAGCCACCAGACTACTACCACTAATATCCAACATCATCCCGTCAGCCAGAGCCACCAGACTACTACCCCTAATATCCCACATCATCCCGTCAGCCAGAGCCACCGGACTACTACCCCTAATATCCCACATCATCCCATCAGCCAGAGCCACCAGACTACTATCCCTAATATCCAACATCGTCCAGTCAGCCAGAGCCACCAGACTACTACCCCTAATATCCCACATCATCCCGTCAGCCAGAGCCACCAGACTACTACCCCTAATATCCCACATCATCCCGTCAGCCAGAGCCTCCGGACTACTAATATCCCACATCATCCCGTCAGAGCCACCGGACTACTACCCTTAATATCCCACATCCCGTCAACCAGAGCCACCAGACTACTACCCCTAATATCCCACATCATCCCATCAGCCAGAGCCACCAGACTACTCCCTCAATATCCCACATCATCCCGTCAGCCAGAGCCTCCGATAACTAATATCCCACATCATTCCGTCAGAGCCACCGGACTACTACCCTTAATATCCCACATCCCGTCAACCAAGCCACCGGACTACTACCCCTAATATCCCACATCATCCCGTCAGCCAGAGCCACCGGACTACTCCCCCTAATATCCCACATCATCCCGTCAGCCTGGGGTCAGAACCAGAGCTCTGAGTAGATTTGCCCTAACTTCCATACCAATGATCCCTTTAATAGATTCCTGGGGTGAGAATCAGAGCCCAGAGGGATTTACCCTAACTTCCATACCGGAGATCCATTTAAGAGAGGCCTGGGGTCAGTACCAAAGCGCAGAGTGGATTTGCCCTCACTTCCATACCGGGGATCCCTTTAAGAGGGGCCTGGGGTCAGAACCACAGCGCTGAGTGAAATGGTCCTAACTTCCATACTAGGGATCCCTTTAAGACAGGGGTGGGGAACCTCAGGCCCCAGGGCCATTTACGGCCCTCAATGACCTTTCATCTGGCCCCCGGGCAGATTCTCAGGACCGCAGTGCTTTGGCAGGGAGCTGTATTTTGATTGCCACCAGCTCATTAATTTCTTCTTGCTCCGTTAGCACTCACACACATTGTTCACTACTGAACACTGAAGGTCATGCAATGAAAGATTACGTCCTGACACCAGTGCCAGAGTCAGGATGTACTTTGTGGGTGGAGTTTCTACGGCCCCCGAAGGATAGTATAAATATCCAAATGGCCCTTGGCAGAAAAGAGATTCCTCGCCCCTGCTTTAAGAGATGCCTGGGGTCAGAACCAAAGCGCAGAGTGGATTTGCCCTCACTTCTGTACCGGGGATCCCTTTAAGAGGGGCCTGGGATCAGAACCAGAGTGCTGAGTGGAATTGCCCTAACTTCCATACCAATGATCCCTTTAAGAGACCCTGGGGTCAGAACCACCCAGTCACTGTCTGCTGAGGTGTTGTCGTGGAGTGAGAAAACTGTTGATCATAGCAACCAATCACAGCTCAGCTTCTTTTAAACGGCTCTGGTTAAATGAAAGATGCTTCATGATTGGTTGGTGATACACACATTCAGTTTTATATATATATATATATATATATATATATATACAGTATATATATTGTGACGATCCACACTGCCTGTGGACGGGGATCACTCGCTTAGCTGGTCTTAGAGGCAAACACTGGCACGCTCAGAGTTAAAACAACAGTCCTTTTGGTTTATTGTTCACCAGTATGCAGCATTCATTATACAAAACACAGTCTTCATGACCCCGATCATTATCCACATGGACCCCTGTCTGTTACCTGTTGGTGTTGCAGGTTCTCAAACACCTCTTCACCTCAGAGGCATCCAACCGTATCTCTCACGGATTTCAAGACCGTCTTCTTCTTGCTGGCTCAGACTCGCCAGGATTGCTTCCCAGTCTGTGCATCATCCAGCCTGGACATCAGGGAGCTCTGTCCAGCCTGACAGACTCCCACCAGTCCACACAGACTCAGTCTCAACACACTCTCAGAGACTCCTCACAGTCTCAGACAGACTACTCCCACCATGTGCCAAACACTCCCTTACACACCTGTAGCCACTCCCACAGGTGAGGTATGGAGTACATGGTCTGGTCACATGTTCATGACCTCATCTCAGGTCCTTAACAAACTCACAACCACCAGTGGGCAGTGTATGTGTGGTTAGTCAGTCCCACCCAGCTCACAAGCTAACCCTGTAAGCCACCCTAGAAAATAAACACAACTCTTGTAGGACTACAAGTCCCAGAACACCATTCCTGGCTTACAGCGCAGAGGAGCTCTGCGACACAAACCTGCCATTTACAACCATGCTGGGACTGTATTTTCATCCAAATCCAGCCTCCATCCATAACTTGAGGAGCATATACAGCACCCCCTAGCTCCAGCATGGGTCACTACACCACAATATGTATAGAATAGAATAGAAAAATATTTAGACTTGAGAGTCCTCAGTGGTTGATACCTTTTAATGGCTAACTGAAAAGATGGTAACAAATTGCAAGCTTTCGAGACTACGCAGGTCTCTTCATCAGGCAAAGACTAAAACAAAAGCTGAAGAATTACATATTTATATACACAAGAGGACACAGGAATAATGCAATAGGTAAGACAAGTGACGTGAAGCAGAACTGTCATTATGGCAGAGGGATGAACATAAATATGACTAGTTCATAGATAAGGAGTGAAAGTTTTATTACCCTCTGATTGGGGTCTGGTATTGTGTTGTGATGACCCTAAAAGGTCAGGGAAGCAGATTCCTTATTGTTGTAGAAAGACATAAAACTCTGGGATATATTCATGCCAGCACTAAGAGTGTCAAAGGTCATCATAAGTTTATATTCCCAGACTTTTCTATCCTTCTCAGATTTGAAGTTAGATTTTAATACAAGTAATTCCATATCCGTCATGCTATGACCGGGCATACAAAAGTGTTTTGCCACAGGTAAATCCATTCTTTTTTCTTTATTGTGTGGCGATGAGAATTCATCCTTGTTCTCAGTTTTTGCCCGGTCTCCCCCACATACAGACCCCCAGTTGGACATTTAGTACATATAATTAGGTACACCACATTAGATGTGATGCAGCTGAAAGTACCTGGTATCTTGTAGTCCTGATGGGAGTTGGGGATCTTTATCCTGTCCGTGGTCATTATAGATGCACAGGTTTTGCATTTCTTTTGTTTGCAAGGAAAGGTACCTGCAGCTGTTGGGGAGGACAGGGAGCTTCTGACAATGATGCTTCTTAGATTTGGGGGCTGCCTAAAACATAGTAGTGGGGGGTCTGGAAATATGGATTGTAATCGGGCATCTTTTTGTAGTAAAGGTTGTAGTTTCCGTGCAGCTCCCCTTAGCATCTCCAGACTTGGATTGTAGGTGACCACTAGAGGCACCCGGTTATTTTCTTCTTTAGCTTTGTAATGTAGCAGGTGATTCCTTGATATTCTGGTGGCTCTTGTAATTTGGTTTTCAATTGTTCTTGGATGGTAGCCCTGGTTCAAAAAAGTCTTTCTGAGGCGACCAAGGTGTTCATCTCTATCCATGGGGTTGGAACATATACGATTGTATCTGATGGCTTGGCTGTAGACAATAGAGTTTTTTATGTGTTTTGGATGGAAACTGTCCCATTTAAGATATGTTGGACGGTCGATTGGCTTCTGATACAGGGATGTCTCTATTTCATTGTTCTTTAGCTTAATGGTGGTGTCTAAAAAGTTAATTTCAGTGCTGGAGTAGTTGAGTGTTAAGTTGATGGTGGGATGAAATTGATTGAACTGTTCATGGAACGTCTTTAGCTGTTGTTCAGACTCCGTCCAGATGATTAAAATGTCATCAATGTAGCGGTAGTAGGCCCGAGGCCTGATGGGGCATGAGGACAAAAATTCGCTTTCAAGCTTGGCCATGAAAAGATTTGCATACTGTGGAGCCATTTTACTTCCCATAGCTGTGCCAGTCTCCTGAAGATAGATCTGTATGTAGTCTGTATGTGGGGGAGACCGGGCAAAAACTGAGAACAAGGATGAATTCTCATCGCCACACAATAAGAGAAAAAAGAATGGATTTACCTGTGGCAAAACACTTTTGTATGCCCGGTCATAGCATGACGGATATGGAATTACTTGTATTAAAATCTAACTTCAAATCTGAGAAGGATAGAAAAGTCTGGGAATATAAACTTATGATGACCTTTGACACTCTTAGTGCTGGGATGAATATATCCCAGAGTTTTATGTCTTTCTACAACAAGTAAGGAATCTGCTTCCCTGACCTTTTAGGGTCATCACAACACAATACCAGACCCCAATCAGAGGGTAATAAAACTTTCACTCCTTATCTATGAACTAGTCATATTTATGTTCATCCCTCTGCCATAATGACAGTTCTGCTTCACGTCACTTGTCTCACCTATTGCATTATTCCTGTGTCCTCTTGTGTATATAAATATGTGATTCTTCAGCTTTTGTTTTAGTCTTTGCCTGATGAAGAGACCTGCGTAGTCTCGAAAGCTTGCAATTGTTACCATCTTTTCAGTTAGCCATTAAAAGGTATCAACCACTGAGGACTCTCAAGTCTAAATATTTT
Source organism: Oophaga sylvatica (assembly GCA_033576555.1). Taxonomy (NCBI): domain Eukaryota; kingdom Metazoa; phylum Chordata; class Amphibia; order Anura; family Dendrobatidae; genus Oophaga; species Oophaga sylvatica. The sequence goes on along the minus strand of JARQOD010000001.1, from coordinate 13,713,595 downwards.
TCTATCTACTGGCTAACACGGTACGAAGATACACATCTTTCCTATAGAATAGAATAGTGTTTATAAAATGTAATGTATTCAAAGGGGCTGTCCTGGACTTTAAAATGATGGCCTTTCTTTAGAATAGGTGATCAATGTCTGATCAGTAGGGGTGCAATACTCAGCAACCTTGCCATCAGCTTCTCCCAGTGTTGGGGGCCAGCTGGAACTGCTCAGATGTACAGCTCTGTCGACAGAATAGAGGCTGTGGCCAGGTACTGTGCATCTACCCCTTACTGATTTGTATAAGAGGCAGATGTGCAGTACCCGTCCGCAGCCACTATAAAGTCTAAGGATAGATCATCAATGTTAATGTCCGAAACAAGTTCTTTAAGAGTAATTCAATTTTATCTGTATTATTATCATTATTAGTAATAGTAGTAGTAGTAGTAGTAAAATAGTAGTAGTAGTAGTACCACTAGTAGTAGCAGAAGCATTTTATCCTCCAGGCATTGTAAAGTAATTATGATGTCTTGTAATGTCCTTCATTACCTTTTTTTGCCTTCTTTTCTCCCAACCACTATGCTGCTTTGCTAGTTTACATGCCCAGTTCATGGTTCTTTAGAAGTTCCTTTCAACAGCTGCTCAGCCAAGATCTTCATAATTTATTCAAACAATCAAAACAATCTGTTTACGGGACACTAAGACAGAGGATTTCCCATTTTATTTTTTTCTTGAATACAGTGTAAGGAGTTTTTCTGAGCAGCAGTTGAAAGCAGCATATAAAAGAGCAGCAAATGGGCATTGAAATAGAAATGCAGCATAGTGGTGGGAGAGAAAGGAGCAAAAGAAGGTAATGAAGTACCATACAAAAATGAATAACTTTGCAGTTGATTGGTGATAATTAAATAATTAATTTAAAAATAATTTGATTGGCTTCCTTTAATCAGAATTAGTGATATATATATGAATATAAATAAATTAATACTTAAAGTTTCCTATGGCCCATGTGTTTGCACGAAGGCATATGTATAAATGCTTCTTACAGAGCGGAGAAGTTCAGTCAAGATGTCTGCCTGCATAATCATGTACAATAAAAAAATACAAAATATTCAATAAAAAAAAGAAAAATAGAATATACTTTGGCGTCCAATTTTAATTAGCAAAACATTTCTAAGTGATATATTCTTGTTAAGCAAATTAAGCAACTTTCTTAGTGATATCAGCTGATTCCCTGGAGTTTCTGAAGCCAACCATTCTCTTGCCCAAATCGGTGGTCAAAAGACAACACCTTTAAGCTGCTCCCAAGTTCTTGTCCTAAGGGCCCTGATTTCTAAGGGCCTGTGCACACGTTGCGGATTCCTAGCGTTTTTGCCGCGTTTTTTTGCGGCGGAAACGCGGCAAAACCGCTTGCACAACACAACTCATTATGGCCTGTGGGATTCCGCAATGCTGTGCACATGCTGCGGGTTTTTCCACGGCGGAATCACCTCGCGGGAGAATCCGCAGCATGCTCATTCTTTTTTGCGGAACTGCGGCGATTCCACCGCCATAGGAATGCATTGAACCTCTTCATTTCCGCATGTGGCTGTTCCCACCATGCGCAAAGTAAGCGGTTCATGTGCGGATGGTACCCAGGGTCTGGAGGAGAGGAGACTCTCCTCCAGGCCCTGGGTACCATATCCATGTAAAAACAATAATTAAAATAACAAATCGTGATATTCTCACCTTCCGGTGTCCCCGCAGCTTTCCCGCTCCTCAGCGACGCTCCCGGCCAATCCCGTTCCCAGTAATGCATTGCGAGAATCACCCCAGATGACGTAGCGGTCTCGCGTGCTGCTACTTCATCGGGGTGATTGTCGCAAAGGACTCCTGGGAACGGGATTGGCCGGGAGCATCGAGAGGATCAGGAAAGCTGCAGGGGCCGCCGGAAGGTGAGAATATCATTATTTATTATTTTTTAATTATTTTTACATTAGATCTTTTTACTATTGATGCGACATAGGCGGCATCAATAGTTAAAAGTTGGTCACACGAGTCAAACACTTGTTTGACTCGTGTGACCAACCTGTCAGATCGCTTGTAAAACGCTAGCATTCTGCAAGCTAATTACGCTTGCAAAACGCTAGTTTTTAGCGGGAATACGCATACCTATAACATGCGTATTTCCCGCGGCAGGGAGGTGCGGAATTGCCGCGGAAATTTCCAAAACCACTGTAAACTAAGTAAAGTCAATGGTGCGAAATGATAGAATGATAGAATGTTGGAGTTGGAAGGGACCTCCAGGGTCATCGTGTCCAACTCCCTGCTCATAGCAGGAGTCACTAAACCATCTCAGACATCTTCAATCATGGACCCTTATCAACCCTTCTTTCTGGAGTCAAAATTGCAACTATGCATGTATTTTCCATCACATCTCTAAAAGGTTGGCTTAGAAAAAAGAGGGGACAGGATAATACGCACATAAAAAGTCTAAATGGATTGTCTTGGGTCAAGGCTTCAAAAATTCGATCTCTCTGTGGCTCCACCGACCCACATTTGGATCTGGTAAACCTCTCTCCACAGAATGTAAAACTAAAGACTACTGTTTCTTCGTCCATCCTATTATACATAAGCACTTTTCTGGCGATTTGTGAGTGTTGACTTTAATAAAGCATGTAATTTTTTGGTTTTTATTACCCGAGCCTTTAAGCACCATCCTCCAACTCTTTCTTTGTCTATTAGATGAAAACTACAGCAATGACTTTTTTTCCTGTTTCTAAAGTTGACAGAATCTTTAAATGATGAATGGTCTACTTAGCTTCCAAATCTTTACTGGTCAATAGAAAATCCTTCTTAGGCTGAAACGTCTGAGGCTTGTTGGATAAATTACATAGCAGTGTTTCACTGTTTGTAATAACTGAGGATATACTAGATCAAGCATGTAGGATTAGCATGGTAAATATGGGGATACGGTGATGATTTAAAAGCGCATTCCACTTCTTAGAACTCCAGGGAATGCCGCCAGTTACATTGCTATCAATTAAAGTCGGAATTATTGCTACACGGGATTGACCTTGGGCGTTTTGCAATGCGGTACGTGCGAGCAACGAGAAACTGAGGGTAATCATTATGCAGCAGACTGGATGAAAATACCAGGAAAATCCTACAAATTAGGATAAGACAAAATCACCAGGGGACTTCTCAAAATTCTAAGGCATGGTAACAACCCAAGTGCATTTCTTTTTAGAAACTTAAAGACAAGTTATTAAAAAAGACCCTTATTGGAGAATTTTAAGTTAATAACCATTAGTCCAATCTTGAGGATATTTAGAATATCTACAAAATGTAAAATTGTTATTGTTCCTAGTCTCCATTTCACAGGCAATTTATTGATTTAAAAAAGTGTCTGTGCAGTACTTCATTTGTCCTTTGGGGGTGCTGCAGGAAAACTGCAACTGATCATGGAACTAGGGGGTGATCTTGGTAGCAACAGCGATTGTGAAACCATAGATTGATCTGTACAGATGCTACATCACAGAGTAAGCCCTCCTTAACACGTCCCAGTGATTCTGTCTTCAATAGCAGGCGCCTGAGAACAGAGTAAACTTTACTGCTTTTTCCCAGGTGCTGGTTCGTGTCACACGGATGACACACGGATGTGATCCATGTATCATCAGTGAGCTTGTGCGCTGCACGCACTTTGTCTGTGATGTGCGTAAAAGCTGACATGTCTGGGTTTTTTCACATGGTCACATGGGCCGTTTGAAAAACCTGACTTGTTTGCACCACCATTGAATATAATGGATGTGCGTGTGTCAATATTTGCAGTACTTAAGAAACGGACCGCATACGGACACAAAACACAGACTTGTGAAGGAGGCCTAATGTAGATGAATGGGGTTGCACTGTACTCTAAGGTATCACATCAGCTACAAACTAATAGCAAAACATTTCTTGGCTTTTTTTCTCCTTGCCTTTTCCCGGTGGCTGCAATGTGGCCCCATTCACCTACATAGCGCTGTGATATATCAGCCGCACATAGCGATCTGTTGCAATTTGTTGTGGCCAAGTTCTTGACTTGCCCCAGCCAAAAATACTAGAAAAAACTGTAAAACCAGGCCTGTACAATAATTGCAAAATATCAATGTGGCCATTGGGCCGGAAACAAGAGGGGGATGATTGATACCGCTGAGGCCGCTGACACAGGGGGAGAAGACTTACCTCCCTGACACAATAGAGGTATGTCAGACCGATTATAAAAGTGTCTATTTCAGCGTTCCTAGCGATCAGAAACATAAGAGCCACCTTCACAGAATGCAGCCTAGTGCTGCTGAAGGTGGCTCTTTTACTTAAAAAGGCCATGGGGGGGTGACAGGTTCCCTTTAAGGGAGATATATTTTGGCATCATAGTGAAGGGACGGACATAATGCATTCATTCACATCACTGTAAGATATTCTACCCCCTCCTACTTAACTAAGTCCGATGGATGTGTCATATATATCTAAAGATGAAATAGCGATAAGAAACATTATAACAATATCTTCCACCTGGGACCTCCAGGGGCAAGGCTATCCTGAAAATTGGAGATCTCATAAAATCACCTTCCCTTGATGAGCTCATGTGGGGCTGATTGTTTAATGTGCTTTCATAATTTTATGAGATCTCCAACTATCAGGATAGCTTTGCTCCTGGAGGTCCAGGTGGAAGATATTGTTATAATGTTTCTTATGGCTATTTCATGAGCAGGGTCGTCTTATTTTGCTTTAATTATTGAATTGTTAACGTTGTTACTTATGACTTGTGTTTGAACTGTTAAACTGTAAAGCGCTGCGGAATATGTTGGCGCTATATAAATAAAGATTATTATTATTAGCATTGAGCTTATATAAATTAATGTTTGGGACTCTGTCAGTGTTTATTCTACAAGACATAAGTTCGCGGTGAGGGTGCTCCATCTTCCCTCCGCTAAGCTCTGAGCCATTTCTGTGACATCAGGTTTAGTAATTTTCTTTTCTTATTCCTTTAAAATACATGTAATTGTATAACTCATATTGTTTTGTTCCCATTTGTACTGTCTTTGCATATTTTTTATAAACACTGCCTACCTTTCTGAATTAAATCTATAAAATGTAATAGATCTGTTCCTCTTGCTCTGTAAGCTGCACCCCTGTAAAAACGACTGGTAGCGGCAGCTAGTCGTTCCTTTTTATAGTTATTGAGGAGCAGGTAATGAATGTTCCAGGGTGTATAAATGCGTTGGAATCGGAGGTGCATGTACCATATGCTCACTACTAGGCCGGTTCCCCCAATAACCGGCCTAGTAGTGGAAACAGCAACGGCTGCATCCATCACTTATCAGTCAATGGTGTCATTGTCCTTATGATTGTAAGCAGCAGAGTTGCGTTCACCTGACAAACCAGTGACAGCGAAGAGATCTGCGTGATCTCCAGCGTCATCTGTGACAGTAGTGGGATCTGAGCAACCCCTTCGGCTTTTATCCTTGACCACTGGTGGCAGAGGTGGGAACTATGTGACCATCCCCGGCTGATATCCTTGACAGATCCCATATGGATCTTCCATAATGCATCCGCATTTTCCGGATACATTGCAATTATAAACATAGGACATTGCCATTGGTTTTGTAAATTCTATTTACTGCAGATGTATAAAAATGGATATCATATGGATCTAAAATATCTGGTTGACAATGCAAATGAAAAACGTCCATTTTTCTGGATGAAAATTAGACAATTTTTCGTATGCTTTTCTGAACCAAGACTATGTCCTGTTATGTTTTGGTAGCTGAGGAGAATAAGCAAAAATGGCAATACACCAGAAAGGCTGGAACCTATTGGATTGCAGTAACCTGAACTAACCACACAACTAGAGGTAGCCGTGGAGCTTCCTACGTTGATCCTAGACGCCTCGTCACAGCCTGAGAGATAACTACACCTAAAGGCTGAAAGATGAAAGCTATCTGCCCCGGAGCAGATCCCCAAAGAAAATAGGAAGCCCCCAAACATGTAATGGCGGTTAGACAAGAAGAAGCACGGACACAGACATAAAATAGAATGAGCAAACGCTGGGGCCCAATCTGTCTAGACAGAAAAGTACAGGAAAGGATACTCACTGCAATCGAAAAAAAAACCCCTAAAAATACCAACTCTTCTGATTGCGAAAACACCTGAGATCACATGATCTCTACGACCTAATCAGATCTCTGGTGTAACAAAACTAAGCCGCAGCCACTGAAAAAACAGGAAAAAGCAAATGAACAAACAACAGTGGCTCCAGATAAACTGATAGGAGCACAAGCCCCCGGAGGGGACCTGGCTGACCTCCACAGAAGTGCAGGGAACAATGCAAAAAGCAAGCACAAAAATGAAAGCAGAAAATATCTTATCTGATAGCAGAAGATGCAGGCAAGACTCAGCAAACTTCCAAATGAACCAGGAACCACAATTGAGACAAGAACAATTGATCACCGGCAACCATCATGAGAGGGAAACCCCCTTATATCAGACCAGTCCATGATCCCAGATTGCCATTCCTTGCTGAAAGGTTCAGTACTGTCTGTAACCACCAGAGGGAGCCTCTGCTCAGAAACCATCTCTAACAAATTCATAACAATGTCCTATGAACTGTCTGTGTGCTGTCCGGATTTTTATTTGACCCATATTATTGAATGGATCTATTCACACATTTATGAAAATAATGGATCCAAGTGTGAGACCCATGAGAGTTAGACAAGGTCATACACTAATCTGATTTAGTCACACCCAGACAATGGAGATGGGTGAAAAATGGAAGCAAATCGAAAGCTTCTGCATTGCTCCCGTGTCTCACGGATCCATGGTTTAGTGATAAGTTTGAATACAAACATATGACTTTTCAGGGGTCTTTTTTATTGGTTGGGAAAAGAAAACGATGAGAAAATAAAATGGATGTAAATAAAATGACACCTAAGAAAAAAACGGTCATTCGGATGTTAAAATTCACATGGATGTACGAATGTAGCCTTAGGCCTCATTTCCTGCTGTTTTATATGTCTTTTTTATTTCTTAAATAATCGTTCACATTGAGAAATGAATAAAAGAAAAAACATCGAAACTAAAGTCACTGCATAATAAACAGAAATATAAATTCAATCTAAAAAAAGAGCAAATTCTTCTTGGTTTGTTATAAATTAAATATATACTTGTATAAAGTTTCAATCAGGACTTATTACCTAAGCTCTTTTCTCTGGCAGGAAGCACACTGGAATTTGATAAAGAATTTATGATTAAGTAAGCTGTTCTAACTGTGTAGCAATCAACTTAATTGTGCTTGTACAGTATATTAATGTGATTGTTCATTTTTCAGATCAAGATCCATTATAATGCCATCTTCTTGTAACTACGAGTGTCTGCTTATTCCTACTTTTTATAATTCTTTTTTTTTATTATTTAACGTGTTTTTAATCCTCTTTCCATTTTAATTTCAATGGCAAAAGGCTTTTGATTTGAGAAGGTTTAGACTATGAATAATCACAAAAACTTCAACATTGAGTCGAGGTTGAATATAACGTTGATTAACACGACCTCTCGGCAAACATGCTTAGTTAAGGATCCGAAGGAAGTTTCTACAGACAATAACATTTCCTAAACTTTCACCATATTTATTTCCTTCTTCCCACCCAGATTATCATATAGAAAAGAAGGCAAATTTGTAGAAAGGCATTTCTTCAACGAGGGCAAAGACTCAGTGTGTAATGTATGTAGTACAGTTCATATAGCGTCTTGTGCTTGGGTGCGATGAAAATACATGAGACACAGGTTTGATATAGAAAGTCTTGTATTACTTCATACAAGTTGGCAAAAATAGTCACACAGTTTGCAGACACAGAAGCAGGAGACACAGCAGGCCAGAGTAATCTAAGCTCAGCAATCACTCTCCACAACAGGTTCAGGATCTTCTTCTCTGTTACCGTAAGTCCATGCAAACGTGGGTCTTTCAAAGAGCAGGGTTCAGAGTCCACAAGTGCTTCAGAGTTCCTCAGTAGGAATAGCTGGAGTACAAGGTCCAAGGCTTTAGGAGTCAGGTCACAGGTTCACTGCAGGCTAGATTCTGAAGCACTGATTGCTCAGCTGTGGCTGCTTAAGAAGCAAAAGGAGAGAATCAGGGCGGGAACATGCAAGCTGGAAACTCCATTTTGACTGAGGGCAAGATAGCTGCAGCAAGACAGAAAGTAAAATGGCTGACGAACAAACTGAGTTTCAGGAACATGTACACAGAACCTTACATTACTCCCCCTTAGGGACAGCCTCCGGATGACCTCAGGCCAGGCTTGTGTGGGTACCTCTGATGAAACTGACGGAGCAAGCGAGGAGCATTAACGTTATTGACTGGTTCCCATGAGTTGTCCTCCACTGGGTAGCCCTGCCATTTAATCAGATATTGTAACTGATTTCTATACAACCTGGAATCTAAAATCCTTTCCACCACAAATTCTTCCTGACCATCGACTAGCACTGGGTCAGGGCAAGGAGAAGAACGTCCAGGAAACGTATTGGGTGTCGCAGCCTTTAGTAGGGATACATGAAAGACAGGGTGAATTCTCATAGTTCTGGGCAGTTGAAGACGACAAGCAACGGCACTTATAATTTTACTGATTTTATAGGGTCCAATGTACTTATGTCCCAACTTAGACGATGGAATCCTTAACTTAAGATTTCTGGTTGACAGCCAGACCAAGTCTCCTACCTTAAAGCTGGTGCAGGTTTACGAAATTTATCTGCTGCTTTCTTGTACCTTTCCTGAGCCGATTCCAGATTCTCCTTTAGAAGATCCATATTCTTCTGTAAAGACGTGATTCTTTCAGCCACTGCTGGTAAAGGCGTTTCTATGGGAAATCGTGGTAGAATGTTAGGATGATAACCTAGATTAGAGTAAAAAGGAGACTGCTTAGTGGAGGCACTCTGAGAGTTGTTATACGAGAACTCAGCTAATGGAAGTAGATCCACCCAATCATCCTGTAGGTGGCAGATAAAGCAGCGGAGATACTGCTCCAGGGTTTGATTGGTTCGTTCGGTCTGTCCATTAGTCTGGGGATGAAAAGCAGAAGAAAGGTTTACTTTAATGTCCAATGCTGCACAGAAATTTTGCCAAAACCTAGAAGTGAATTGCACCCCTCGATCCGAAATAACCTCATCCGGTACTCCATGTAAGCGAAACACATCTTTAATCATCAAATCTGATGTCTGTTTTGCAGTGGGTAAGCCGACACAAGGGATAAAATGAGCTGCCTTTGTTAGACGGTCAACCACCACTAGAATGGTGTTCTTCCCTTGAGAGGTTGGTAACTCCACAATGAAGTCCATAGAAATGGATCCCCACGGGTGGGACGGGGTGGGAGAGGCTGTAACAGACCAGTTGGTGAGGAGCGAGGTGTTTTGCATCTTGCACAGACTTCACATGAAGTGACATAGTTTAAAACATCCTTCCTGCAAGTGGGCCACCAAAAGAAACGAGAGAGAAATTCCTGTGTCTTTAGAATTCCTCTATGCCCAGCTATCTTGGAATCGTGAATGAGTTGCAATACTCTCAATCTGACTGTTTCAGGAATATACAGGCGTTGTCCCTGAATCCACACACCATTCTTAAAGACAAGACTTACGTCCCTTGGGGGTTGTGCCAAAAAGGAATCCGCATGGTATGCTTCCTTGATGTCCTTAAGTAGGTCTTGATTATGAATTACTCCTAGGAATCTAGAGTCAGGAAGAATAGTCTTAGGAGGAGTAATTGGACGTGTCTCTGCTGAGTAAATCCTAGAGAGTGCATCAGCCTTTCCATTGCGCGATCCTGGTCTATAAGAAATGATAAAATTAAATTGGTTTAAGAAAAGATTCCAGCGAGCCTGGCGAGGAGTCAGGCACTTAGCCGACCTGATAAACTCAAGGTTACGATGGTCTGTCAGGACGACTATTTGCTGTGCAGCTCCCTGAAGAAGGTGTCTCCATTCTTTGAAGGCGGCAATAATGGCCAACAACTCTCTATTGCCCACATCGTAGTTCCTCTCAGCCGAAGACAACTGCTGGGAAAAGAAGGCACAGGGATGCAAGACATTCTTCTCACCTGTTCTCTGAGAGAGTATAGCTCCAACGGCACAGTCTGAAGCATCCACCTCTATTATGAAGGCAAGCTCGGGGTTGGATGTACTAGGATAGGTGCAGTGGTAAATTTATCTTTTAGACGGGAAAATGCTTCCTGGGCTTGGGGAGTCCAGGAGAACCTAGACTCTTTCCGGGTAAGTTGGGTGATAGGTGACACTACCTCAGAGAAATTTCTAATGAAACGTCTATAGAAGTTGGCAAACCCGATGAAGCGCTGTACCTCCTTCACATTTCTAGGACTTGGCCAATCCTTGATGGACTTGGTTTTGCTTCCATCCATACTAATTCCTTGTGTAGACAGTACATACCCAGAAATTGAATTTCGGTCCTATGGAATTCACACTTTTCAAGTTTGATGTAAAGATGATTTTGTCTTAGACGTTCCAAGACCATTCTCACATGTCCATGATGTTCCTCTGTGGAGTTAGAAAAAATTAGAATATCATCCAAATAAATTACCACGAATGTATCTAGGAGATCCCTGAAGATGTCATTCACCAAGTGTTGGAAAGTGGCTGGGGCGGTACTCAGACCAAAAGGCATAACTAGATATTCAAAGTGTCCATAGCGTGACCTGAATGCAGTCTTCCATTCATCCCCAGGTCTAATACGGACTAAGTTATAGGCCCCACGAAGATCTAGTTTAGAGAAAATTTTGGCATGTCGCACTCTCTCCAATAACTCAGGGATTAAAGGCAATGGATAACGGTTTCTAATAGTAACCTTATTGAGTTCCCTATAGTCTACGCATGGTCTCAGAGATCCATCTTTCTTCTTTACAAAGAAGATGGGTGCACCTGCAGGAGATGAAGAGGGGCGTATGAAGCCCTTGGCTAGATTTTCGTCTATGTAATCCTTTAAAGCCTTTAGCTCGGGCCCCGCCAGGGGGTAGATCTTACCAAAAGGTATCTCTGCTCCAGGCAATAATTCAATTGGACAATCATATGGACGGTGAGGAGGAAGCTGGTCAGCGTTCTTCTTGTCACATAAATCCACATAGTCCTGGTATACAGCTGGCAGTTCAGGGACTGACATGGTTCCTTTAGGAACAGAGCAAGCTGAAACTTTTGGACTCATCTGTTTCTCTGGAAAGTGTAATTCCTTGGTCTCCCAGTTAATGGTAGGATTCTGAGCCTGCAGCCATGGTAGCCCTAGAATAATGGGAAAGTGGGGAGAAGAGATAAGCATAAAGGACAGTTTCTCTTGATGATCTTTACCCATAAGAACCCTCAAAGGCTCTGTTTCCTGATCCACTGGTCCAGAGGTCAGCAGGGAGCCATCCACAGTTTCCATCTGTACTGGAGTAGCCTTCTTCACTGAACGTATCCCCTGTTTCAAGCAAAGGAGACATCCATAAAATTTCCACTTGCCCCTGAGTCGATCATAGCAGAGCTAGACACCCAAGCTGAGTCAACCCAGAGTTTGATGGAAAGAAAGCAATGAGAATTGTTTTTCTTACAACTCAGCTGGGACACCGCTGAGGAAACTTGAAAAATGGCAGCGTTTACACAGTCAACGTCCTCAGAGGTAACGGAGTTTAAGTCCGAGAAATCAAGATCTGTTGCTGCAGATCTCTCTGGAGCCTGAGGCTCGGACCTGACAGATCCCCTCTCGCAACACTCACAATGAATGAGTGCTGCAGTAGTCTTACGAGAACGGCTGGGGCAGTTTATAATGAAGTGCCCTGACTTACCACAATAGAAACATAGATTCTCCTTAAAACGATGTTCCTTGCGTGCATCACTAACCCGTCGTTGTAAAGAGTCTACCTGCATGGGTTCAGGTTCAGGTTCCCGTGTAATCCTACTCAAAGGTTCCTTAGCTGGAGAGGAAGGTAGGAAAAGGTTAGTGCGATTGCTTTCGAACCATCTCTCTTGCCTGCGTTCAGTCAGACGAGTATCAAACGGATGCAGTAGTTAATAAAGTCACCTAACGCAGTGGGAGGATCGGCACGAGCAAGTTGATCCTTAATCAGTGGAGATAACCCCTTTCGAAAAATAGATTTTTTGGCGGAACTGTCCCAGGTGGTATCAAGGGCCCATCTCCTGAAATCCAAGGCATATTCAGCTACCGAGTGCTTACCTTGGCGCAAAGCTAACATGGCTGCTTCAGCTGTTGCACCTCGATTGGGGTCATCAAACACCTGCCCCATGGCTGAAATAAAAGCATCAAGGTGATTCAAACAATCATCCTCAGTCTCAATCAGAGGGTTTGCCCACATCAAAGCCTTGTTGGTAAGCAACATAATTATAGTAAGCACCTTAGGTCATTCAGTGGGAAATTGTGAAGCATGTGCAGAAAAAAAAAGATTGCATTGATTAATAAATCCCCTGAATTTCTCACGTTCACCGCCAAAACGAAAAGGGGGCAACTTGGGAATCCCAGAACTCGGGGCTACGGCAGGAGCCTGGACTCGCTCTTCTAGAACCTCAATCCTGGCTCGCAAATCCTGGGCAGTCTGTCCAAACACTTGCAAATTGTGATTAGTGAGGTCCTGTAGGCTTGAAAAACGGGTCTTTATATTCTGCAAATCTGCAAGGATATTATCAGTCACTCCGCAAAGTTCCTTTATGCGGGCCTCCATTTTCCAGATCTTTTAAGACAGGAGTACTGGAAGAAGAGGAGAGGAGAAAAAAAAAACAATAGTGTTTACCTGTGGTAACACTGCAGAGAGAAAAAAAAATTAAGGGAACTGCTCACCTGGAATGGTTGTGAGAAGTCACAACCACTATCATCACAGAAAGTTCACCCGGACATCTGATATCCACAGTTACAGCAGACAAAAAAAAAGAAAAGAAAAAAAAAAAAAAACAATAGTGTTTACCTGTGGTAACACTGCAGAAAAAAAAACACTTAAGGGAATTGCTCACCTGGAATGGTTGTGAGAAGTCACAACCATGTCATCACAGAAAGTACAACCGGACATCCGATATCCACAGTTACAGCAGACACAGCCTTTCCAGACCCAGCAGACACTAACGTTTTGGCTTCAGAATCTTGTAATGTATGTAGTACAGTTCATATAGTGTCTTGTGCTTGGGTGCGATGAAAATACATGAGACACAGGTTTGATATAGAAAGTCTTGTATTACTTCATACAAGTGGCAACAATAGTCACACAGTTTGCAGATACAGAAGCAGGAGACACAGCAGGCCAGAGTAATCTAAGCTCAGCAATCACTCTCCACAACAGGTTCAGGATCTTCTTCTCTGTTACCGTAAGTCCATGCAAACGTGGGTCTTTCAAAGAGCAGGGTTCAGAGTCCACAAGTGCTTCAGAGTTCCTCAGTAGGAATAGCTGGAGTACAAGGTCCAAGGCTTTAGGAGTCAGGTCACAGGTTCACTGCAGGCTAGATTCTGAAGCACTGATTGCTCAGCTGTGGCTGCTTAAGAAGCAAAAGGAGAGAATCAGGGCGGGAACATGCAAGCTGGAAACTCCATTTTGACTGAGGGCAAGATAGCTGCAGCAAGACAGAAAGTAAAATGGCTGACGAACAAACTGAGTTTCAGGAACATGTACACAGAACCTTACACAGTGTGGCAAAACCTCGCCACTTAGAACCACCATACCATACAGATTCCAAATGTTGTTATAATGCGCACATATAGTGGTACTGGTAAAGGGAACCTATCATGTGAGAAAAACATTATTAACCTGAAGATATGGGGTTAACCTGTAGGTTAATACTGTACTGAACCTGCCCTGTGCCCCCACTGAGAGCCCCGCTGCCAGGAGAAAATTAACTAAATTGCCCCCAACAGCATTTGAGTTCCGGTAAGGGAGGTGACGCCCCCACCAGGAATCAGTTACCACTCTGTGCACTCACTGACAGCTCGCTCAGCATTAGGGCTGGCTTTCAGTCAGTGCCAGGGGCGCGGTTACAGCTGCCACTTTCTGTTATGCCCAGTGACTGGGCCGTGGAGAGTTTTAGGGATCACTCCTTTTTGCGATTAAATTGGACGAATGCTACCCGATTAAAAATCGGGTTGCATTCGTACCAGTATAGTCCTATGGTTCTATTTTCAATTTTTTTTTTTCCTGCTCGGACAGGAAAAAAATTGCAGCATGCTGAATTCGGATAGCACGCATCCATATACAGGTAAGTCTGTGGGTGCGTGTGAAACATTGCACTGCACTCGGATATCACCCTAGTGCAGTGTGATTCCCGCCAACATCGGCAGCATAGAAGATGGAGAAATTAATTTCTCCATCTCCTCCGCAACTGTGCTGCGATACTCTCATGCAAGAGGATCGGAGTGACACTCAGCTCTCACTCACAGCAGACCATTAGCGAGTGTCATTAGCATATCGCATCCGATGCTCTTGCATCGGATGTGAATCGCTAGTGGGATCCCAGTCTTATGCCCAGCCGTGGCACACATGAATTTGTGGACCCACTATGCCACAGGAGTGGGTCTACCTAGGAAGGGGCGTAACTAAGCTGCTACCATGGTGTTCACTTGTGTGACAGAGAGCCACCAGGTACTGCTCTTGGGCAGAACAGAGTACTGTTAATCCCAGGGTTCAGGCACACTGACACTACTTTAGGGCTTAGTTCAGACATGCTGGTCTAGGATTCAGGATCAGAGTCAGGCTGCTCATTGACCGGAGAATAGTGTTCATGCACTGGCGCACTGGGACCAGGGGTCTTTGAGAACAGAACTGGCCACTCCGGGACCAGGGTACAGTTTTAAGCACTGGCTGCTCTGGGACCAGGGGACAAGGTTCACACATTGGCCACTCCAGGACCAGGGGATGAGGATACAGGACTGGCCACATCGGGACCAAGGGAATACAGACATAGGAATGGTGAAATTGGGGCCAGGGGATAACGTTGAGGCTCTGGTCACAGGGGACCTCACAACTCTCTAGTAGTACACCTTACCAACTAATGATGCATTATGTTGCTTGGTGACTACCTAGATGAGCAGGAGTCTTTTATACAAGATGCCTCCCTGCTTTACTTATGCTAAATGCCTCTCAGCAACAGGCTAAGAGCATTTAGCATAATGTGTGAGATGCCCCTTGAAGAAAGGTGTACTAGGTGCGCCACCGGACTGCAGCACAAACACACAGACATTGAAGCAGGAGAACACCGGGGACCACGCTGTGGAACTCAGGCAGTGAGTAAGCTGGCGTCCCTGGATGGAGGGGGAAGGGGACACCATGCAAGGGCACCAGCAGCAGCGTTACATTCTGTATACACTGAGCGATGACTGAAACTGTGCGCATGCCACCTCCTGACTAAAACCTAAATGCTGCTAGTGTGAATAAAGTAAATTTCCTCCCGGCATTGAGGCTCTGAATGCGGGCACAGGGCAGGTTCAAAATGGTATTAACCTGAAGATTGACCCCATATCTACAGGCTAATAGTGTTTCTTTCACATGACAGGTTCCATTTAAACCATATATTTAAAATTCTGGTATCTGGCACAAATTGTATTGCTATAGCATGCACAAAAAGTAAAAAGTTCTGCTAAAAGATATATCATAAAAACTTTGTTTATATACACAAACTGTACATGCATAATCCAAACATATAGGCAAACAATGCTGAAAACATACACATTACACACACATATTCTGACGTATTGTACATATATTTACACATATCCAACATTTTTTTTGCAGAGCTGTTATAGTACATCCAAGTAATGGAGAAGAAGCCATGATGAAATGAGGATTGAGCCTCTCTGCAGATTACTGCCACATTGTAAGTCAACTGTCTCGGCGTAAACACCAAAGATTGCTGCATGCTCTTAGTTCCCTTTTTGCAAGTCCATGACGGGTTACTGATGTAACATGGCAGTCACCTGTGACATCACCATCACCTGTGACTAGTGTTGAGCATTCGATACTGCAAATATCGGGTATCGGACGATATTTGCTGTATCGGAATTCCGATTCTGAGTTCCGATATTTTTGTCATATCGGATACCGGAATCGGAGTTTTCCGACCAAGTCTATGGGAGTTCCTGTGTCACAGAACGAAGTACGTGACACAGGAACTCCCCGAAACTGTCACAGTCAGTGTCGGTTGGGTCTGTCAGGTGTCAGGACTCAGCAGAATCCGCACTTACCTGTCAGAAGATCCCCTTCCCCGGTGGTCACGTCCTCCTGGATGCCGCCATTACCCTGTCCCTGTCGGTCACGTGCAGAATCTCGCGATAACTGCAGAGACTGCCGGGTACTGGGTAATCTCGGCCAGCTGTACTCTCGCGACAGCTGGCCATAAACCAGTCCGGATTACGTCCCCGCCGGGGACGCAGCTCTGGTAAGCAGCTCTGCTCTATGTGGATGTCAGGCTCAGCCTGTCATCCAGATGTAGCAGAGCTGGACTCGTCGTGGGACACTCGTGATTTTGGACTGCGTCGGACAGGGAGTATTTGTGTTGGTTTATTATTTTTGTTTTTTTTACAGGAGATCGATGGCGTCGCAGGAATGAGAGTATAATAAAAATAATGAAAACTGTGTGGTATTTTATTTCATTAAAAGACTTTTTTCTTGCTGTGTTTTTTTTTTAAATTTACAAACTATGATTAATAATGGATCGGTGTCTTATTGATGCCTCTCCATTATTAACCGGGCTTATTGTCACCGATCAATCAAAGGTGACATTAACCCCTTATTACCCCGCTTGCCACCGCTACAGGGCAAGTGGGAAGAGACAGGTAAAGTGCCACAATTGGCGCATCTTTGGATGCGCCATTTGTGGGGCTGCTGCAGCCTGGTATTTTTAGGCTGTTAAGGGCCAAAATCCATGGGCCTTGACAGTCTTTTAATACCAGGCTGCAGCAGTCTGCATTTTACTTGGCTGGTTAACAAAAATAGGGGATTCCCACGCCATTTTTTTTTCGAGGGATCCCCTAATTTTGTTAACCAGCCAAGCTAAGCAGACTGCTGTGGCCTGGTATTATCAGGCTTGCAATGTCCATGGATATTGGATCCTTACCAGCCTGAAAAACCAGGCCTCAGCAGTCTGCATTATCTGGCTGGTTAACAAAAATAGGGGGGCCCCAGCCATTTTTTTTTCGAGGGGATCCCCTATTTTTGTTAACCAGCCAAGATAAGCAGACTGCTGTGGCCTGATTTTATCAGGCTTGC
Organism: Oophaga sylvatica; assembly: GCA_033576555.1. NCBI lineage: Eukaryota > Metazoa > Chordata > Amphibia > Anura > Dendrobatidae > Oophaga > Oophaga sylvatica. Next base: position 13,696,377 of record JARQOD010000001.1, on the reverse strand, counting down.
AAGGTCCATGGATATTGGCTCCTTAACAGCCTGAAAAACCAGGCCTCAGTAGTCTGCTTTATCAGGCTGGTTAACAAAAATAGGGGGGACCCCAGATCATTTTTTTTTAGAGGTGATCCCTATTTTTGTTTATCAGTTCACTTAGGTGAGCCGGGATTCCCTCTGACGTCACTGATGCTGTGGGTGTCCCTGGCTGACCTGAAGTGAAAGTGGAAAGCAATCAATTATGCTAACCACTTCCTCTTCTGTCAGCCAGGAGAGGAGCTCATTCATTCGGGGGTTTACTGTGAGACTGTCAGCATTAGCTGCAGTCTCTGCAGTAAACATTAACCCTTTCAGAAGGATTACATCGGGGGACCTGACTGAACATCGGAAAGGTAAGAATAATGTTGCTTTATTATTTTATTTTTATTACAGGTGAACAAGGGCTTCGCAAGGAATGGCAGTAAAATAAAATATTGTCAAAAACTGTGTGTTTATTTCATTAAAATGATTTTTAATTAAAGTGTGTGTGTTTTATTTTTATTTCATACAATAGGATTAATAATTGATAGTTGTCTAATTGACAGCTCTCAATTATTAACCTGGCTTAAACTCACCTTTCAATAGCAAGGTGGCTTAAACCCCTTATTAACCCATTCGCCACCGCTACAGGGCAATGGGAATAGACGGGCAAAGTGCCAGAAAGGGCGAATCCAATTATAGATTTGCCTTTTCTGGGGTGTCTGGAGGCAGATGTTAGTAGCCAGGGGGGGCCAAAAATAATGGTCCCTCTCTGGGCTATTATTATCTGCCCCCACTCACTGGCTTTGTCTGTCTGGTTGAGAAAATAGGGCGGAAGCCCACGCATTTTTTTTCAACAACTTTACATCTCATATATATATATATATATATATATATATACATGTCATTGAATTTGTGACACATATATATATATTTATATTTATAGTTCATACACTTCTACATAGTATAATAGCCGCTAATTCAATTGCCGGCTTTTGTGAAAATACAGAAGCCGACATGAAATGACACATGGTTTACATAGAGTTAACCATGTCATTTCATGTTGTTTGATATATTGTTTTCACTAACAATTACATGAGTGTATGTGTGCAAAATTTGACACATGTAGGGGTTAATTAAAGGTTTAAATTCGTAGCAAAAAAGTCTGTTTTTTTACAACGAATTTACACCTTTAATTAACCCCTACAGGTGTGAAATTTTGCACACATACACTCATGTAATTGTTTGTGAAAACCAGATATCAAACTACATGAAAAGACAAGGTTAACTCTATGTAAACCATGTGTCATTTCATGTCGGGTGCTTCTGTATTTTCACAAAAGCCGGCAATTGAATCAGAGGTTATTTTACTATGTAGAAGTGTATGAACTATAAATATATGTATGTATATATGTCACAATGACATGTACAGTACAGACCAAAAGTTTGGACACACCTTCTCATTCAATGATTTTTCTGTATTTTCATGACTATGAAAATTGTAGAATCACACTGAAGGCATCAAAACTATGAATTAACACGTGGAATTATACATTACACTTTACAAAAAAGTGTGAAACAACTGAAAATATGTCTTATATTCTAGGTTCTTAAAAGTAGCCACCTTTTACTTTGATTACTGCTTTGCACGCAGAAAAGGTGAACGGATGGACTCTACATGCCTGTTTCCCACCGTGAAGCATGGAGGAGGTGATGTGATGGTGTGGGGGTGCTTTGCTGGTGACACTGTTGGGGATGTGATGTGTGTGTCCGTGCGCTGCCCCAGAAATGATACTCCAGTCAGGGATGGTCTGAACAGTCAGGTCTGGGTCCTGCTCTGTCCGCATCTCTTTTGATATCTGCTGATACATAGTGAGGTAAACTACAAGATTTAGGGACAATCCTGATTGGGTCACCTTGTCGTGTGTGGAAGGCTTTTATGCTTTTTTTAAATGAAAATAGTGTTAACTAAGTACCCTATTTTATTTACAATTACTATTACCATTGACCTATTTATGTTTTCAAGGTATTTGCTCATTTTGCTTTTATCTTAGATCTTGTTAGTTAAATGGCCCCATGTGTACCTATACATTGCACTTACTACCACTTATATTTCAGCTCATTCCTTTAGTTTTGCTCCAGTCAGTGATTGGAGTAGCATTTCTGGTGTAAAAAATGTCAACTAATTTGAGTGTGCCATTACCATCGGTATGTGTTGCTGACCATGACCTTTGGTTTAGAAAATACACCTCACCAGTTGAAACTATAACACCCTTCCCTCTTCTGTGTGACCCAACAGAGCTCTTGCCTAAACCTTATAGGAGTTGTGGAAAGTATTTAGATCTATAGCTAGGAGCACCAGTGTAGGATTAGGAATGATAGTAAACTTTCCAAGTGACGAAATGAAATGGAAGACATCCTCACAAAAGTTGCATGTTTGGAGTACTGTAACAGCCATATTATCAGCCCCATTTCCAACAATTTCAAGAGGTATTATGGAACATGTGTGCTAGTCTGGTTGGTACATAACAACTACAAAGGATAATTCTTGCATTTTCAAGGAGATTAATGAACTTAGTTAGCATATCCCCATCCTCTGGAATTCTTTGCCCAAACACGTCCGACTATCAACCACTCTCGGATCCTTCAGACGTAACCTGAAAACCCACCTCTTCAGGAAAGCTTACAGCCTGCAATGACCCTGCTGCCTCGTCACCACTACCGGAGATATCGCCTCAACCAACACCGGAACTGCTGCAACCCCCGACCTACTGTCTCCTTCCCCACCATCCTGTAGAATGTAAGCCCGAAAGGGCAGGGTCCTCTCCCTGTGTACTAGTCTGTGATTGTTAGTTTTACTGTAAGTAATACCTGTAATTTGTATGTAACCCCTTCTCATGTACAGCACCATGGAATCAATGGTGCTATAGAAAAAAAAAAAAATAATAATAATAATAATGTGTGGGGAGGACACAGAGGTCCGCCATTGACTGTCAGTGATAAAAGATGAAAAGTCGTTCTTCCAGACCTCCTTAATATCTTGAATTTTATTACTTACCTAAGTTACTACTACGTTTTTAGAATTGAGTTTTTTTTACTTTTTTTTCAAGTCGATTTCTAAAGTAACATATAAAGGTGTGGACTGGCTTTTCCTTGAACTGGATATTATATTCATGTGGTTCCCCATGGCTGTGGGTCTTCTAGCCAGGTTCAATCCATCTCAGCCCTTATCCACATTCATGTCACTTGACAAATGGTAAGGTTTTAATATTAGAGTTAGGACCATACCGATTAGGGTCACCGTGAAGTGGTGGGATGGCTTTCGCATTTTTTCCAATCAAAATTATGTTAAATAAGTATTATTTGTATGCACTATTGCTGTTTATTTATTTCCTGCAGGGTATTTTCTTATTCTGTTTCTGTCTTTGTTTTTTTCAAAGTCACTTTCTAAAATAACTCCCACATCCTTCTAACAAATCAGCTCCTAACTCACCTCTGGAACGCTTTCGAACCTGCTCTGATGCTAATAAAATGGCAAATCCACCTGTTTCAAGTAGCTAAACCTCCCTATAACTAGCCCTCTTCAAAACTACTGATTTAAGGTATTATTTTGACATGTACCTATAACAAGGTGCAGAAAACGAAATGGAAAAAACTACCACAACCCGAAAATACAATTCGGACACTGAAGTCAACTGCATTTAGTAGTTAGGATCTAGTTCTGCTTCTTCACCTGCATGGAGACTTGATCAGGGTTGTCTGGTACTCTACAGTCTGTCACCCTCCATGTCTGAAGAAATAAAATTGACTATCTTGTAGACTTTTTTGGCCTTTGAAAAGCAGATTTTATCCTGTCTTTATTAAAACATGTCATTCATTTCTCCCAAAGCAACTCTGACAGTCCGGCATTTCATTCCATCATAAAAATGTCACATTGTCTAGATGTGACTTTCAATCGTGACCATTTCCAGCACTACAAGATTTGACCAAAATGTTATAGTTTATAGATACAGATAAAATCTACATATGTGTTTGAGAAACTTTGTAAGTATATTTCTTAACTTATATTGTACTAATTCTGGTTTAGAGCCAGTGTTATGCTTCAGAGCTGCACTCACAGTTCTGCTAGGTATCCCTGAAAATACCCAAAGACATATTGCATTGCAAATTTTAAGAGCAAACTTACTGAAGACTATAAGCCAGCTGAAGGTGTTGTAAAACCACATCTGAAGCATATAACATTGTAATTGGAGAACAATACAGACTGTAAGTCTGGATAATATATGCTTGTTGTTCTTTGCAAATTTAAGGTTCTTCTTATCATACTTTCCAGACCCTATTATTTCCATAATAGACAGAATATATAAAAAATAAAAAAAGAAATCTCTCCAGTCCTCAAGGCATCTTCAGATCGCCACTGCTCACGTTGAAATCTCCATGCATCTCATCCTGGGCCAGGACTTCCGGCTTTGATGGAGCCCAGAAGAGTACAGCACATACAAGTACAAGGTCATGGTGCATGATGTGATGACGTGATGACAGGATGACATGATGCTATGACCTCCTACATGCTTGAGCGGAACCCTCCTGTGCATTTATCAAAGCCAGAAGTCCTGATCTAGCGTGAGAAGCACAAAGATTTCAGCTCAAGTAGAGGTGATCTGAAGATGTGGATAGAACTTGATGGGTGATGTGGAGGTGCTAAACAGGTATTTTTTAACATTTTTATGGCATTTTATGGTTCAAAAATACTCTGTGAAATTTGAGGAAGAGAATTTTTGCAAACGCAGATTTTTGTTATACTCGCTTAGAGTTCAATTCCTCTCAAATTTATTCTCTCATCTCTAATAATATATTTACAAAATCACACAAGTCTTTTGTATTTGTACAGTGTAAAATGGTTTCTGCTGTGAGCATGTTGGAAATGACTTCTGAGTTGGGGCTCCCTCTGGTGGTTGCTGAGGGTATTGAACCAGTGTTGAATAGTAGAAGTCCATCACCTGCGAGCAATGACTGGCAATCAGGAGAGACGGACTGGGCTGATATATGTGAACTGCCTTCCCATGATCCTCGCCAGTGATCAATTGTTGTTTCCTGGTTCATTTGGAAGTCAGCTGGTGTCTTGCCTTCGTCTGCTACTTTCAGATAAGATATTTTCTGCTTGTTTGTATCGTGTTTGCTATTTCCATTTTTTGTCTGCACTTTTATGGGAGGTTAGCCGGGTTCCCCTCCAGAAGCCTGTGCTACTCTCTGTTTTTCAGTAGCCACTGTTTATTTGTTGCATTGCTCTGTCCCTGCTATTTGAGTGGCTGCGGGTTAGCCGCTTGTTCACACCAGAGATCTGATTTAGCGGGTGGCGAGATCGTATGATCTCAGCATTTTTGAAATCAGAAGTGTTGGATGTTTTTCTAGGGTTTTGCTGGGTTGCAGATAGTATTCTGTCCTGTCCTGTCCTATCTAGGCAGTGTTTGGCCCCAGTGTTTGCTCACTCTATTTTCTGCCTGCATTTATATTTTGTCTTGTCTAACCGCCATTATATGTGTGAGGGCTACCTATTCCTTTGGGGCTCTACTCTGGGGCAGTTTGCTTTCCTGATTCTATCTTTAGGTGTAGCTAGCTCTGCAGCTGTGCCGAGGCGTCTAGGTCACCGTAGGTACGTCCCACATCTGCTTCTAGTTGTGCGGTTAGTTTAGGGATCTGCAACCCATTAGTTCCCAACCTCTCTGGTGTTCTGCTGCCTTGGCTGTTTTTTGCTCCTGTCCTCCTCAGCTACCAATTCATAACAGGTTTCCTCCTGCTGAATTTATTGTTTAGATGTTTAAAAGGTTTAGTTATCATTAAGCAGATATCTGAGTCTAAGTGAGGAAAGTTGTTGAGCTCCTCACTGTAGGAGTGGATTCTTTTGGCTGCAATTTATTTAGTTCCTGTTAGACATCAGAGTTTATGAAATCTTCATTATCTTTACTCGTAACCTCTGCAAAGAGGCTTGTATTCTTCTGGCAGGATTTCTACATTGTGGACCTCAAAATAGTGACCGATTGCCGGTCAGTGGGCTGCAGCGAAGTCAGGAATGGTCAAAAGCAATTAGGGGAATAACAACCAAGATAGGACAAACCGGTGGATGAGATAAGACCAAAGTTGGAAGACAGACTAGGCTCTAGTGGTTCATCTAGATATCATGAGTGGAAGCAGAAGACAATTAAAAATATACCACTGGAGCATAATCCGGATGCAAGGACAAAGTGAAGGTCAAGATCGAAGTTGAATTAACTATTACAAAAAAAGCAACAAAATATAATTTTCTAATTTGCAGATGAGGGCCAGCAGGTCAATTTCTATTAAAGTGGGTGCCATTTGTTGGCATCACTTATCCTGGCAGCACATGGATTGGAAAGAAACAGGAAAGAGAATTGTGACTGGATTGGGTAGGATTATGGCAGGCAACAAGAGCAAAGTAAGAGATGTCCAGACATGGGCAGGACTGGGAGACATGATTCTTTAATAGATGGGCCGATGTATATGGATAAGGTGAGTAACAAAAGTATAACAAAAAAAAATTCAGAAAAATTAATTAAAGCTACAAATTTGCATTGTATTCTAGATCTACCCTGGCAAGGCTTGAGAATCTATAAAAAAAAAAAAATCTGGTGTTTTTTCATATATTATGAAATTTAAAAAAAACCTAATAAAACTATAAAATAAAGAGAAACCTTCATTTTTTTTTCAATTTTATTTCGAGTTTTATATAAAGCTAATATGGAATAAGCCAGGAAAGAATGTGGTGAATTGTCTCTTGAGAGCTTTTACCTCGATTTTCTTTAAGATTTCAAACTTACTCAATAGGCACGAATGATAAAACAATGACATACAGATGATGTTCCACAAGTGAAAAGATGCAAAGTTTAGTTTAACAGTAAAGTGAGTAAAATACTGTAAGGTAAATTGGAACGATACCCAACAGTTCTCAAAGAGAGCCTGCCACAAAATATGTGATTATTTTTTTTGAACCTAATATAAATGCCTCTGCTCTTCTCAGTTTGGCATTTTTATTTTGTTCCTCCGCCTCTCCATTCCTGATCTATAGTGCGCTCTTAATAATAAGTAGATCTAACCAATTTTCCAAATCGGCATGGTTCTCAACTGTTCACTGATTGGCTAAAAATATATTTTTACACAGGGAAGAGGAAGATCATATTTTAGGATTGCAGAAGGGCCATAGCTAAAAAAAAACAATGCAACATTCAAGAGAACAATGACCTTCTTACTAGGTAAAAATTGCATATTTTTGACTAGTGACAAAGTCCCTTTAACATCTGACAGTGAAGAAGTCGTACAGTATAGGGTCTGTGTGTTAGTTTTAGGAAAATATAGTGGGGCAACATGCCTTTCATATCTTAGTCAAATTGTCACTAAGGTAAATTCTATCACAGAGTCTTGACCTAGGGAACCAAGGTCTTAGTCATATGCACCAAGCCAACCTTACCATAGGTATGTATTAGTGGGTCTACTGAAATTGTCCCTGAGAAATAAAGTCCAAGATCTGCTGACAATTCCCGCAAGCTTTCAACAAAGTCTATTGAACCTATAACCCTAAGAGATATGGTCGATGTTTGGCTTGTATGAATTCCAAGGTCTGCTGAAACCACCACTCGAGATTTGTTCCAGTATTTGCTCAAACTAATATACTGCTCGATCTACAGAAATCATATAATCTAAGATCTGCTGAGCTTCAAGAACTACTGAAGCCAACTTCACATGAGACGAAGTCAAAGGTCCCGTGTAAGTTTCCCCAAAGTGAAGTTTAACAACCTGTCAGTGTTCTCCTGTGTTTGTATTCCCAGTCTACTAGATAAAATTCTTCTTGCTCAAATTTCGAGATGTTCTTTCACACTATAAAACCTGTAGCCACATGGTGATCTATAGAAAGAGTTAAAGGACAAAGGACACAAAGAAATCTGAGAACTGTTATGAGCAGACCATTACTGTACAATGCTACATTGCAGAAAAATGTCACCAAGTGCTGAAATTGTATATATTTTTGCTGGCTAAGCTCTTATTCCTTCCAGCAAATAAATGTGCGTAGGAGCCCAGAAGATCCTATTCTATTTGCTTGAGTTTGTTTTCATGCTTTAGACAAAAGTGGCAAAAGCGAGAAATTTTTCCCCTTCAAGTTTTTTTTTTCCTTCCCTGACGGTTTAGCTATCTTGTAGTAATGTATTGGTTAGTCTTCCTTTTTTTAATGATTACTGATCAGTCAGACAACTCAGTAGAAGTTGAACAAGTGGAGTAAAAAAAAAGGATCGACGGTGAACAAATAGATTTATTTTGTCAAGTTGCTGGTCTATAGAATACAATTTATTTATTTATTTTTTATTTAAAAGGCATTATCCACTACTAGGACAACCCCTTCTCAATACTTATACTCATCTCCTGTGCCAGCACTTTTCCGGTGGTTCTAGCCCCTACATTCCTGGAGGTAGTGTGAGGTTGCTATGTGAAGCCAATGGCTGTTGTTACGTCGCTTGAGAACCAGCAGAGAGAGTGCCATGGGAGGTAAGTACTGTATATTTTTTTTTAATGGGGGCAAACACTCAGATTGAGAAAAGTGTGTACGAATAATAGACAACTCTTTTAATTTATCTATTTTTACTTAACTCATCATAAGTGAAGTAAAAATGTAGTGAAATAATATAAAAATTCATCCCAGTGGGCACCAAATCTGTAAAATCAGATAAAAAAGTTTTCTCAAGTTCTATCGATTGTCTGCATAGCAAGAGTCTGGTACTTATCCCACGATTCAACGTCTTCTTTCCAAGAAGGTCGCCAATATGGCCGGTAAGGCTGATGATGTGGAACTCCAGCCCGGGACATTTTACTCGTCTCATGTACTCAGTCCTGTTTAGGCCCATTTCCTTCAAGAGTTATAAACTCGGGGCACTGTGGCTAGGCGTCCTCTCCCATGACTTGTCTCCAATAGATCACTCTTCTTCTTAGTGACTTCTGCTTTGGATGTTACTATCTCTCTCCTTTGGTCTCCTTCCACTTACAGACACTCCAGAATGAGGCACTGTTCAAATTGGACCTAAGTCCTCTTGTTATGCCCAACAGACCTTATCTGCCTTCCTGACAGAAAACCATCACTTTCTCTTCAATTTACCAACTCTCACACTGGGCTAATCCCAAACATTAACTCTCACTATACTTACTGTCAAACTTCACACTTTACCAATCCTACTAGCATCTTAAATGCGTTTTACAATTCACATAATACATCACAAGTCACATTGTATCACATAGCTTGTTACAACAATAAACTTGTTTCTTCAAGGTAGAATGTGGGCAAACCTCCATTTTGTTACAAAAACTCTCTCCTATGGGTCTCTGAAGAACTGAAGAAATCCACATGAACTGGAGATTTTGCAAGTGACACTTATGTGTGTTTTTGGATATACACTTAGTGCTTACACTGATGTCTTTTTGTCAGGTGCATCAAAGTTTAGTTAGAGGCTCGAGAGTCTAGCATTTTTTTTTGCCAGGAGATAACCATCCTATTGGACTACTAAATCCCTAACTTCTGGTATATTGGTAGAAGGAAAGGAGTCTGACTCTATCCAGAACTTATCTGGGACTAAATAGATCCTACAGGACATTATAGGGCATTTGCATATCCTGATGACCCTACTGTCTGGAAAGAAATCCTCTTTAAACATGGAGGAACTCTAATTATCAGCTAAATTGGAAAGATTGATGAGATAATTATTTTTCTATTTGACTCAACAATTTATATAATTACCTAAAATTGTCTGTCATCCACTTCCGTCCGGACGTCCTCGAATCCCACAATCCACCGTGCCGCACCAGAAGTACACCGACCACCATATTGGAATACCCAAGCAAGTGATGGGTATTCCAATATGGCACCCACTGGTGGTACCAGGCCCTTGCGCAGTACCACCAGCGGGACACTGCCGGGACACCAATGCCGGACCCCCTGTCGCTGCCGCCGCTGGACCCGCCTTGGACCCCCGCCAGGACCCACCGCCGAACCCCCGCCAGGACCCGCCGCCGGATCGCAACCAGGACCCGCCAAATTCAGTAACATTCAAGTTTGCCTATCTCTTTCCCTATTTACCCAGGAGACTGTGATCCCAATAAGTGAAACAACTTTAGCATATAGACAGGCTGTAAGGTTCTTTGTCTCTGTTGACATGTTCCCTGAAACTCAGTTTTCCGTCGGCCATTTTGCTTTCTGTCTTTCTGCAGCTCTTGCCCTCAGTTAATATGGAGTTTCCAGTTTTCATGTTCCCGCCCTGATTCTTCCCTCTTGCTTCTTAAGCAGCCTCAGCTGAACAATCAGTGCTCCTGAATCAAGCCTCAGTCAGTCTGTGACCTGACTCCTGAAACCTTGGACTTGTACTCCAGCTATTCCCTACTGAGGAACCTTGGAACACTTTTGGACTCTGGAAACCTGCTGTTTGGTGAATCCATGTTTGCAGAGGAATTACGGTACAGAGAAGAGATCCTGAACCTGCTTTGGAGATTTATTGTAGTGCTTGAAGTTACTCTGGCCTGCTGTGTCTCCTGTCTCTGTTCCTGCAAACTGTGTGAACTTTTCAGCATGCTTGTATGAAGTAATACAAGTCATTTCATTTCAACCTATGTCTCCTGTGTTTTCCTTCGCACCAAGCACAAGACGCTATAAGAACTGTACACTATACATGACAAGATTCAGGAGCCAATGTTTAGTGTCTGCTGGGTCTGGGAAAGCCGTGTCTGCTGTGACTGTGGATATCAGATGTCCGTTTAATACCTTATGTGATGACAGTGGTTGTGACTTCTCACAACCATTCCAGGTGAGCGCATTCCCTTAAAATTTTACTCTGGAGTGTTACCACAGGTAAACACTATTGTTTTTTTTTTTTTTTTTTTCTTCCTTTCCTCTTCCAGCACTTCTGCCTTAAAAGATCTGGAAGATGGAGGCCCGCATAAAGGAACTTTGCGGAGTGACTGATACAATCCTTTCAGATGTACAGACTTTAAAAACCCGTTTTGCAAGCCTACAGGACCTCACTAATCATAATTTGCAAGTGTTTGGACAGACTACCCAGGAATTGCGAGCCAGGATTGAGGCTCTAGAGGAACGAGCCCAGGCTCCTGCCATAACCCCGAGTTCTGGGATCCCCAAATTACCTCCTTTTCGTTTTGGCGGTGAACGTGAGAAATTCAGGGGATTTATTAATCAATGCAATTTATTTTTCTCTGCACATGCTTCACAATTTCCCACTGAACGATCCAAAGTGCTTACTATAATCATGTTGCTTACCAATAAGGCTTTGATGTGGGCAAACCCTCTGATTGAGACTGAGGATGATTGTTTGAATCACCTTAATGCTTTTATTTCAGCCATGGGGCAGGTGTTTGATGACCCCAATCGAGGTGCAACAGCTGAAGCAGCCATGTTAACTTTGCGCCAAGGTAAGCGTTCAGTAGCCGAATATGCCCTGGATTTCAGGAGATGGGCTCTTGATACCACTTGGGACACTTCCGCTAAAAAATCTATTTTTCGGAAAGGGTTGTCTCCACTGATTAAGGATGAACTTGCTCGTGCCGACCCTCCCACTGCGTTAGGTGACTTTATTAACTATTGTATCCGTATTGATGCTCGTCTGACTGAACGCAGACAAGAGAGATGGTTCGAAAATAATCGCACTAACCTTTTACTACCTCCCTCCTCAGCTAAGGAACCTTTGAGTAGGATCACAAGGGAACCAGAACCTGAACCCATGCAGGTGGACTCTTTACAAAGACGGGTTAGTGATGCACGCAAAGAACATCGTATAAAGGAAAATCTATGTTTCTAAGTGGTAAGTCAGGGCACTTCATTATAAACTGCCCCAGCCGTTCTCGTAAGACTACTGCAGCAGTCATTCACTGTGAGTGTTGCGGGAGGAGCTCTGTCATGTCCGAGCCTCAGGCTCCAGAGAGATCTGCGGCAAGAGATCTTGATTTCTCGGACTTAAACTCTGTTAGTTCTGGGGACGATGACGGTATAAACGCTGCAATTTTTCAAGTTTCCTCAGCGGTGTCCCAGCTGAGTTGTAAAAGAAACAATTCTCATTGCTTCATTTCCATCAAACTCTGGGTTGACTCAGTCTGGGTGTCTAGCTCTGCTATGATCGACTCAGGAGCAAGTGGAAATTTTATGGATATCTCCTTTGCTCTGAAACAGGGAATACGTTCAGTGAAGAAGGCTACTCCAGTACAGATGGAGACTGTGGATGGCTCTCTACTGACTTCTGGACCAGTGGATCAAGAAACAGAGCCTTTGAGGGTCCTTATGGGTAAAGATCATCAGGAGAAAATGTCTTTTATGCTTATCTCTTCTCCCCATTTTCCCATTATTCTAGGGCTACCATGGCTGCAGGCGCAGAATCCTACGATTAACTGGGAGACCAAGGAATTACACTTTCCGGAGAAACAGATGAGTCAAGGAGTTTCAGCTTGCTCTGTTCCTAAAGGAACCATGTCAGTCCCTGAACTACCAGCTGTATACCAGGACTATGTGGATTTATGTGACAAGAAGAACGCTGACCAGCTTCCCCCTCACCGTCCATATGATTGTCCAATTGAATTATTGCCTGGAGCCGAGATACCTTTTGGTAAGATCTACCCCCTAGCGGGGCCCGAGCTAAAAGCTTTGAAGGATTATATAGACGAAAATTTAGCCAAGGGCTTCATACGCCCCTCTTCATCTCCCGCAGGTGCACCCATCTTCTTTGTGAAGAAGAAAGATGGATCTCTGAGACCCTGCATAGACTATAGGGAACTCAATAAGGTTACTATTAGAAACCGTTATCCATTGCCTTTAATCCCTGAGTTGTTGGAGATAGTGCGGCATGCCAAAATTTTCTCTAAACTGGATCTCCGTGGGGCCTATAACTTGGTCCGTATTAGACCTGGGGATGAATGGAAGACTGCTTTCAGGTCACGCTATGGACACTTTGAATATCTAGTTATGCCTTTTGGTCTGAGTACCAGCCCCAGCCACTTTTCAACACTTCGTGAATGATATCTTCAGGGATCTCCTAGATACATTTGTGGTGATTTATCTGGATGATATTCTAATTTTTTCTAACTCCACAGAGGAACATCATGGACATGTGGGAATGGTCTTAGAACGCCTAAGACAAAACCATCTCTACATCAAACTTGAAAAGTGTGAATTCCATAGGACCGAAATTCAATTTCTGGGGTATGTACTATCTACGCAAGGGATTAGTATGGATGGAAGCAAGACCCAAGCCATCAAGGATTGGCCAATTCCTAGAAATGTGAAGGAGGTGCAGCGCTTCATCGGGTTTGCCAACTTCTATAGACGTTTCATTAAGAATTTTTCTGAGGTAGTGTCACCTATCACCCAACTTACCCGGAAACAGTCTAGGTTCTCCTGGACCCCGCAAGCTCAGGAAGCATTTTCCTGTTTAAAGGATAAATTTACCACCGCACCTATCTTAGTACATCCCAACCCCGAGCTTGCCTTCATAATAGAGGTGGATGCTTCAGACTGTGCCGTTGGAGCTATACTCTCTCAAAGAACAGGTGAGAAGAATGTCTTTCATCCCTGTGCCTTCTTTTCCCAGCAGTTGTCTTCGGCTGAGAGGAACTACGATGTGGGCAATAGAGAATTGTTGGCCATTATTGCCGCCTTCAAGGAATGGAGACACCTTCTTCAGGGAGCTGCACAGCAAATAGTCGTCCTGACAGACCATCGTAACCTTGAATTTATCAGGTCGGCTAAGTGCCTGACTCCTCGCCAGGCTCGCTGGAATCTTTTCCTAAACCAATTTAATTTTGTCATTTCTTATAGACCAGGATCGCGCAATGGAAAGGCTGATGCACTCTCTAGGATTCATTCAGCAGAGACACGTCCACTTACTCCTCCTAAGACTATTCTTCCTGACTCTAGATTCCTGGGAGTGATTCATAATCAAGACCTACTTAAGGACATCAAGGAAGCATACCATGCGGATTCTTTGTTGGCTCAACCCCCAAGGGACGTAAGTCTTGTCTTTAAGAATGGTGTGTGGATTCAGGGACAACGTCTGTATATACCTAAAACCAGTCAGATTGAGAGTATTGCAACTCATCCACGATTCCAAGATAGCCGGGCATAGGGGAATTCTAAAGACACAAGAATTTCTTTCTCGTTTCTTTTGGTGGCCCACTTACAGGAAAGATGTTTTAAACTATGTCACTTCATGTGAAGTCTGTGCAAGATGCAAAACACCTCGCTCCTCACCAACTGGTCTGTTGCAACCTCTTCCCACCCCGTCCCGCCCGTGGGGATCCATTTCTATGGACTTCATTGTGGAGTTACCAACCTCTCAAGGGAAGAACACCATTCTAGTGGTGGTTGACCGTCTAACAAAGGCAGCTCATTTTATCCCTTGTGTCGGCTTACCCACTGCAAAACAGACATCAGACTTGATGATTAAGAATGTGTTTCGCTTACATGGAGTACCGGATGAGGTCATTTCGGATCGAGGGGTGCAATTCACTTCAAGGTTTTGGCAAAATTTCTGTGCAGCATTGGACATTAAAGTAAACCTTTCTTCTGCTTTTCATCCCCAGACTAATGGACAGACAGAACGAACCAATCAGACCCTGGAGCAGTATCTCCGCTGTTTTATCTGCCACCTACAGGATGATTGGGTGGATCTACTTCCACTGGCTGAGTTCTCTTATAACAACTCTCAGAGCGCCTCCACTAAGCAGTCTCCTTTTTACTCCAATCTAGGTTATCATCCTAACATTCTTCCTCGATTTCCCATAGATACGCCCTTGCCGGCAGTGGCTGAAAGAATCACTTCTTTACAAAAGAATATGGATCTTCTAAAGGAAAATCTAGAATTGGCTCAGGAAAGGTACAAGAAAGCAGCAGATAAATTTCGTAAACCTGCACCAGCTTTCAAGGTAGGAGATTTGGTCTGGCTGTCAACCAGAAATCTTAAATTAAAGATTCCATCGTCTAAATTGGGACATAAGTACATTGGACCTTATAAGATCAGTAAGATTATAAGTGCTGTTGCTTGTCGTCTTCAACTGCCCAGAACTATGAGAATCCACCCTGTCTTTCATGTATCCCTACTAAAGGCTGCAACACCCAATACGTTTCCTGGACGTTCTTCTCCTTGCCCTGACCCAGTGCTGGTCGATGGTCAGGAAGAATTTATGGTGGAAAGGATTCTAGATTCCAGGTTGTACAGAAATCAGTTGCAATATTTGATTAAATGGCAGGGCTACCCAGTGGAGGACAACTCATGGGAACCAGTCAATAATGTAAATGCTCCTCGCCTGCTCCGCCAGTTTCATCAGAGGTACCCTGACAAGCCTGGTCTGAGGTCATCCGGAGGTTGTCCCTAAGGGGGGAGTAATGTAAGGTTCTTTGTCTCTGTTGACATGTTCCTTGAAACTCAGTTTTCCGTCGGCCATTTTGCTTTCTGTCTTTCTGCAGCTCTTGCCCTCAGTTAATATGGAGTTTCCAGTTTTCATGTTCCCGCCCTGATTCTTCCCTCTTGCTTCTTAAGCAGCCTCAGCTGAACAATCAGTGCTCCTGAATCAAGCCTCAGTCAGTCTGTGACCTGACTCCTGGAAACCTTGGACTTGTACTCCAGCTATTCCCTACTGAGGAACCTTGGAACACTTTTGGACTCTGGAAACCTGCTGTTTGGTGAATCCATGTTTGCAGAGGAATTACGGTACAGAGAAGAGATCCTGAACCTGCTTTGGAGATTTATTGTAGTGCTTGAAGTTACTCTGGCCTGCTGTGTCTCCTGTCTCTGTTCCTGCAAACTGTGTGAACTTTTCAGCATGCTTGTATGAAGTAATACAAGTCATTTCATTTCAACCTATGTCTCCTGTGTTTTCCACGCACCCAAGCACAAGACGCTATAGGAACTGTACACTATACATGACACAGGCATATTGCAGTCTTTTTAATTGGTGTCAAACTAGATTATGTTTGAATGTTGAAAGTTTATGTCGTAATTATTAGAAATGAGCAGAGACAAAGCTGTTCATGCCTTCAGCTCATTAAATGCGAGGAAAACAAGACTAAAGAAAGAACAATGAGCAAGGGAGATATGGGAGCTAATGGTAGTAAGTACCATATATACTCATGTATAAGCCTACCCCCTAATTTTGCCACAAAAAACTGGGAAAACTTATTGACTCGTGTATAAGCCTAGGGTGAAAAATGATTAGGCCCCCATAAACTGCACAGATTATGCCCCCATATGCTGCACAGATTATGCCCCATATGCTCCCTTGATTATGCCCCCATATGCACCACAGATTTTGCCCCCATATGCTCCACAGATTATGCCCCATATGCTGCACAGATTATGCTCCCATATGCTGCACAGATTATGCCCCCATATGCTGCACAGATTATGCCCCCATATGCTGCACAGATTATGCCCCAATATGCTGCACAGATTATGCCCCCATATGCTCCACAGATTATGCCCCATATGCTCTACAGATTATGCCCCATATGCTCCACAGATTATGCCCCCATATGCTCCAGATTATGCCCCCATATGCTCCAGATTATGCCCCATATGCTCCAGATTATGCCCGATATGCTGCACAGATTATGCCCCCGTATGATCCACAGATTATGCCCCCATATGCTCCAGATTATGCCCCCATATGCTCCACAGATTATGCCCCATATTATACGTCCCCTAGGCTGCCGCTCTGCTGCTGCAAAAAAAAATTACATACTCACTGTTAGGGTCTGCGGAACGCACCAAATATATGATGTAGAGAGGTGCGTTCGCAGCCCGGGGTCCACCGTGCAGGCGGAGCCTGCTGCTAGTAAAATGGCGCAAGAAGCGAACTCTGTTATCCCGCAGTCGCCAAAATAAACGCCGTAACGCGCTGTGGCAATATGTGCGAACTCTGTTATTCCACAGAGCCGCTAGAAGGAGTGCCGTAGCGCTATATGGCGATGTGTGCGAACTCACTTAACACCACTGAGTCGCAAAATAAACACGCTAGGGCGCTGAAAGCGAACCCTGTTACGTCACAGAGCCGCAGAGACAAACTTCTGTGTCCTGTCAGGCACCCAGGTACACAGTTGACTGCTAAGCGAACATAGAACGTAATCATGTGCTAATGTCCTCGCGGGAGTCACCCGCAATCTATGGCGTCTGAACGCCAGACCCTGAATACGGCAATCAAACTCCTCACCGGTTATGCCGGTAATCTAGGGCATCTAGGACACCGACCCTGACCAGCTAGCATACCAAGCTCCTCACCGATTAGGTCGGTATTGTAATGGCGTATTTCAACCGCCCTAACCACACACACGCATGACCACACTGGCGCAAAGCATAACGGTTGGTATTAGCGCATGGCGGCCTAGCCATGCCACCCTTTTATAGTAACAGCTACTGGACCTGCCAGAAACAAGGACCAATGAGAAACTGTTCCAAAACACATGTAGTTTCTGGACCTTCCTGGCGGACCAATAGGAGCTGCTGCAGTACCTGAACATGTGACCCCTGATCTCCAATGAGAGATCTTACCCTGGGCATGCTCAGAAGGGGAAACGCAGGACTTCGTCCCAAAGACGTCTGCTCCAGCACTGGCTATAATAGCAGATCCAGGAGAGGCAGCAGCAAGTCTCTGCACAGTATTGGAATGGGCAAGATGCTGGGACCGACGTCTCTGCTGAGCAAGCTCCACTGCGGCCGGAGATGAATGGGGGACCGCAGCGGGACTGGTTCGAGATTCCCCTTGTGCAGCAGCGGGAACTTGAACCCTAACACTCATCTCCCATCGCTGGGGGCCAGGTGCCGGTGTCACTGCTCGCTCAAGACCCCGGCACCTGAGATATTTACCTGTCACCGGACCGCTCCACCGCTGCGCATTGCTCCCTCTTCCGGGTCCTCGGCAGTGAATGATCAGGCAGTGGGCGCGGCGCACACTAACGACGTCATCGTGCCCTTTGCCTGAACATTCACAGCCAGAGGAGTCGGATGAGGGAGCAGCGTGCAGCGGTGGCACGGGGTCAGGTAATATCGCTATACTCACCCCTCCGCCGGCGCGTCACTCCTTGCAGCGTCTCCTCTTCTCCGGCGGTCTCCGCAGTGCTTCTGTCCTACAGCGGTCACGTGGTACCACTCATTAAAGTCATGAATATGTGCATATTCATGACTTTAATGAGCGGTACCACGTGACCGCTGCAGGGGGGCTGCAGAGACCGCGCCAGCGGAGGGGTGAGTATGATCTGACACCCCTGCTCCGACCCCCATATATGACCCGCGTATAAGCCGAGAGGGGGACTTTCAGCCCTAAAAAATGGGCTGAAAATCTCGGCGTATATACGGTATTTATGGAGGGAATTCAGCTCATGTGAAGGACAACCACTTGTCAGATCTCCTATTAGGCTTATTTAACTATCAGAGGAGGTCCAATAAAGACTTGGCTTTCCATTATCTAAAGCTGGAAAAACTCAAGGAGAACATTGAAAACAAAGTATATAAGAGATGTTTTCATGATTCTCTTCCAACAACTAAATAAACATTATTATTATTATTATTTATTTATATAGCACCATTGATTCCATGGTGCTGTACATGAGAAGGGGTTACATACAAATTACAGATATCACTTACAGTAAACAAACTAACAATCACAGACTGGTACAGAGGGGAGGGACCCTGCCCTTTCGGGCTTACATTCTACAGGATGGGGGATGGAGACAGCAGGGGCATTAGCAGTAGTATTCCCTATGATGAACTTTTGGGGAAAAACTGTGGTGCGAAAATTTAATTTTAAGTCCCTAATGAAGCCCTAAATAAAAAAAACCTTTATGAAACTAAAATAAAAAAATTATATTGTTAGACTGCATCCCTAACTTTAATGATCTTTTAGCTCAGAAAAACTATAATAAATTGGTGGACAGATATACAACCCTATGTGATTCATTTTTCCCTTAAAATACCTTAAAACCACATGGTATATGAACTTTTAGTGTTCCAGAAGATCTGATCTGGCAGGGCATATAAAAAAAATAATTTTTTTTGCTAAAGGTGTGTTTTCTTTTATTTTTCTCTCATTTTTATAGAATCATAGAATGGTAGAGTTGGAAGGAACCTCCTAGGTCATCAGGTCCAACCCCCTGCTCAAAGGAGGATTCACTAAATCATCCCAGACAGATGTCGGTCCAGCCTCTGTTTGAAGACTTCCATTGAAGGAGAACTCACCACCTCTCGTGGCAGTCATTGATCACCCTATCTTGCAAAAGTTTTTTCTGCTATCTAATCTGTTTGTTAGGCGACAGCTGGACTTGAACCTGGATCTGAGGCATCAGTGGTCCCCATCCGGGTCTCAGCTGGGGCAGATGCTGCTTAGCTTTGTTGTCGATCCCAACACCTAGCCAGTACAAGAGAGTACAAGCTGTCTCTGGGGTCTTTGTTAATAGTAGCCTTAAGCATAGGTTACAGAAGGAGACAGAAATGCCTGCACTGAGCATGTCCGTGACATGGCGAACCGTGATTGGTGGTTAACGTCAGCTGATCTTCTGACCTGGCACCGCCTGATTAGTCACGGATGACGTCATGGGTGACGCGATTGATGAGATGGCTGTGGGTGGAGCTAAGCCCTTAAATAGCTTGTCTGTCCGGCACGGCACGGTCAGATCATACTAAAATAGGCAGTGCTCATGTGTGGACGTACCAGAATCTGGGCTCCACGTGCTCTCTAGCTTTGCTCTCCGGGACCTGCCGATGCCAGAGTTCGCTCGGCTAATTAGCACAGGTCCTTCAGGCAGGTTTAGCTTATGCCAGGCAGGTAGCCAATGTGGCGCAGTCTTGCTACGAATATAGGGTAGCTATACACCCTGAGCAGACTGCGGGGGCGTAACCTGTAGCCAATGTGGCGCAGTCTTGCTACGAAATAGGGTAGCTATACACCCTGAGTAGACTGTGGTGCACGTAACCTGTAGCCAATGTGGCGCAGTCTTGCTACGAATATAGGGTAGCTATACACCCTGAGCAGACTGTGGGGCGCGTAATCTGGGCATCGCCTGCCAAGCTGAACAGAGAGTTGCTCAGTCTGGTCTCACGCCGGCTGGTAGCACGTACGCCTGGCGTTAGTCGCACGCACTTCCTAGCGGCTGGCACGTAGCTTCTGAAGCAGTCAACAGGGCTACGTCTATACCAGCTTGTAGCACATAGTGCAAACCTAATATCTGGCAAGTGGCTTCTGTGCCATTAACAGGGCTACATCTACCCCAGTCAAGAGCACATCTCCCGTGACGTTAATGGAGATAGTGCCAATTCTACATCTCCCCTGGTGTGAAGTAACACAGGTGAGATCTAATTTAATCCTTTAGTTGTCAGTAGAGATGAGCGACTTTCCCGTTTTTTCGGGTCGCGTCGGGTTTCGTGAAACTCGACTTTCTCAAAGTCGAGTCGAACGAAGTCGGCCGACTAACGGAAATGGTCGGGTCAGAGTCGAAAATCCGACCCCAATGCAAGTCAATGGGGAATAAAAGGGGGAATATAATATAATAATATAATATAATTGCCCCCTTATCACAGTCAGGCAGCCTACTAATCAGATGTGATGCTCCACACAAGCAATTTGTACACTGTCACTGGCAGGCAGCTCTGCTACTCCACCAAATTAATTGCCCCCTTATCACAGGCAGGCAGCCTACTAATCAGATGTGATGCTCCACACAAGCAATTTCTACAGCGTCACTGGCAGGCAGGCAGCCTAAGAACCAGCGTTGCAGCACACAGCAAAATCCTCCCATCTCACTGCACAGTCACTGTACAGCTAATCGCTATCAGCAGAAAGTAATTTTTTTTTTAGGCCCTGCCTAACGCTCTCCCTGCTCAGACTCAACGCCAGCAACCTTCCCCGACACTGAGTTCGGCAGATGCAAAATGGCGGTCGGCGCTAAGGGATTTTATATGCACTGTGACGCCACTGAAAGCCAGCCAATCGCTGCAATTTCCTTCTCTAAGATGGTGCTGGCCGCTGGCTATGTCATCCCGTTGCACACAGCCTGCGTCCTTGCTCATTGGCCGAGAAAAGGTGCTTAAAGTGTAGGGGAAAACCGACTCCAGCAAAATGGTCGCCGAACACGTGACCAAACTCATGCCATGGTCGGGTTTCATTTCATGAAACCCGACTTTGGTGAAAATCGGCGATTTTTGAAATGAACGACCTGTTTCGCTCAACTCTAGTTGTCAGTTGTTACCCTGTTACCCAAAGGGTGTTCGGCAGCAGTGACATAAACTGCATCGCGGACCCTGAGTTCGGTTGCAATCCATTATATATTAAAGTTGTTGCAACCGAGCTCATAACACTGTGTCTCCTCCCATTCAGTTTCATCCCATTGCTTCTAGTCTTTCCTTGTGCAAATGAGAATAAAGATGATCCTTCTACAATGTGACAGCCCTTGAGATATTTGTAGACAGCTATTAAGTCACCTCTCAGTCTTCTTTTTTGCAAGTAAACATTCCCAAATCCTGCAACCGTTCTTCATAGGACATGGTTTGCAGACCGGTCACCATTCTGGTGGCTCTTCTCTGAACTTGCTCCAGTTTGTTGATGTCTTTTTTAAAATGTGGTGCCCAAAACTGGATTTGGTTTGACATATCCTGAGATGTGTGATGCAAGATGTACAGCTTTGAATTCATGACATTCTACCAGGAGAAAGTTAAACTATATCTACTTATTTGTGGCCACCCATAAATTGTGTTATGGATTGCCGCCTGTTGAGGATTTTGCTATCATGTCATGGTAATGTTATGACCTTGTATTGTGAGAAATTAGAGACCATAGTAAAATTCATAGAAAGGTAAGCTTGTACATAAGAAGTTCCCATTTATACCTGATTCACAATCAAAGGACATGTTTAACCAGATTTCCATGCACCCTTAAAGCCTCCCCTGGACCATCCTTCACTTTGCATGCACAGCCTGTTTCACACTCACCATCAGGAACATAAACTTTGGCTACACAAACTTTCTCCTTGGTAGACCCTAAATTTGAAGGGAATAAGTTCAATATCTCCTTTGCACTAATGAAAAAAACTGTGATGTTTGACCTTATGATCTGAAGGAAGACTATGAGCCTTCTCCATAGGCTTTTAAGGACAGCTCTTTGTATCACTTATAGAAGTGGTCTCCAACCTTTGTTACCTGGAGAGCCACATTCAGCTTTTAAAGAGAGTCACGAGCCACATTGACCCACCCTAGATTAGAGGCATCTTGCACCCGCACCCCTCAATGTAGCTACACCCAAAGCTCTAAATACTGGTTTAACGCCAATCAAAGCTTTCCCATATAAATCAAAGTGAGATGGTATACTTACATCTTGGGTTGACTCCTTAAACCAATTCAGTATTCTTGCATCAAGGACTCACAACACACTATTACCTCAAGATTAAGGCATCTCTTGCGATTAGCAGTACCCTGCTCTCTCAACACACAAAAGTCATCTGGAGACTTGCTCTTCATATCTTTTTTCCAGACCTAGTGCTAATGCACCAAGCTGGCACACAGCCACGAACCACACATCTTTGGTCCGTGAGCACATGACCTTCTGAGCCACAAGTTGGGGACTCCTGACTTACAGTAGAGCTTGCCAACCAGACCCACTCTTTCCAATAATTTTTTTATGACAAGTCATGGTAAGAGCTCATTCATACGTCTGATTTTTTGGCATACGAGAAAATCAGACCTATTATTTGGAACAGACTCTGATCTGAATTTGATTAGAGCTGAGTTTGATCAGAGTGCTGTTCAAGTGTCAACTGATTTTCTCATACGTGGAAAAAACCTTCTCCATTCTGAGAGCTTGTGAAAATCGGACCACACCCAGATGATATTCCAGTGCGGTCTGATATTTTCACTGACCCACTGTCTTTCATAGCTGATTTTGAACAAAATTGGACATGTCGCTGATATTTTCCATTGTTCTTTCTGCCCAAGGAAAAAGTCGGACATATGAATGGCCCAATAGTCTATCACAGGTGTCGTGAAAATCAGACATCTGAATGAAGCCATCAGCTTCAAGGGTAAAAATACACTTTGATCTACTAGCCCTTTATCTAAATACCATGGCCAACATGGCTTGGCTTGTGACAGTCCACCAAAAGGGATATACCCATTTTTCGAATTGTATCCACATCACCAATGTTGTTGGCAGGGCCGGCGTTAGCACCCGGCGTACCCAGGCAAGTGCCGGGGCCCTGAGCAGGCGGGGGGCCCACTCGCCGTCAGGCACCCCGGCGCCCGTCAGCGGAGGAGACCGGTGCCAACACCGCCACTGGGCCCCCCCCGCTTGCTCAGGGCCCCGGCAGCCGGAAAAATACTTACCTCTCCCTGTGCCTCCGCAGCTCCAGGCTCCCTCTGCATTGCGCCCGCGCTTCCTCTCACAGCAGCGCCACTGGATGATGTCATCATTCAGTGGCCAGCTGTGGCAGAGAGAGCACGGACGCCGCAACAGGTGAGGTGAGGTGTGTGTGTATGAATGTGCAGACAGGTGAATGCTGCTGTGTGTGTGTAGGTGTGGTGTGCTGTGCAGGGAGGAGGGGGATGAGGCTGCAGCTTCTCTGCAGTGCAGTGAGTAGGGGGATGATGCTGCAGCTTCTCTGCTGTGCAGGGAGGAGGGAGATGAGGCTGCAGCTTCTCTGCTGTGCAGTGAGGAGGGGGATGAGGCTACAGCTTCTCTGACTGCTATGCAATGAGGAAGGGGATGAGGCTGCAGCTTCTCTGCTGTGAATGTTGCTGTGTGTGTGTAGGTGGAGGAGAGGGCAATGATGGGAGAAAGCATTGATGGAGGTGATGGGGAGAACTTGAAGGCAATGATGGGCGGTGATGAGGAGAAGGCATTGATGGGGGTGATGGGTAGAAGGCATTGATGGAGGTGATGAGGAGAAGGCAATGATGGTGGTGATGGGGAGAAGGCAATGATGGGTTGATGGGGAGAAGGAAATGATGGAGGTGATGGGGAGAAGGCCATGAAGGGGAGAAAGCAATGATGGGGGTGATGGGGAGGTGATACGGCCTTTCCTGAGCCGTAACAGTGCAGAGCGCGGCGCAGTGCAGAGGAGAGCTCCATATTTTGTATGGAGCATTATATGGGGACCATTATCCTGTATGGAGCATTATATCGGGTCCAGTATTCTGTATGGAGCATTATATGGGGGATGGGGGGGTGACATCCTGCATGGGGTATTATATGGGTGATGAGGGGGAGACTATGTGGTGCCCATAATATTGTATGGAGGACTGTACTGTCCAGTCTGTGCTGTGCGCTGTGAGGATTTGCGGTTTCTGAGCTATTGTACAATTTACAATAGATATCACTCATGTAATGGAAGAAGAGAAGTATTGGCATTGTACTATACCTATATTTCTCTGCTGTATCTGTGCATCATGAATCGTGGTCTGTGTTAAAGGGGCCCACTGAGACTCTTTTGCCCGGGGCCCATAAAAACCTGGAGCCGGCCCTGGTTGTTGGTCTGGATAATCCAGGAAATGGTCACAAATTCTTATTGCCTTGCCATTTAATGTCTTGTGCCACATACTGTATCTGGTATGGTTATGCTTCCATAAACATATTTTACTGGTGGCTTAAAAGACTCCCCAGGATCACCAATGTTTTAACAGACTGCATTGAATTTCATTATTGCAATAAGGTCTAATTTCCACCTGAAGATTAGCCATTAGCCATTCTCCAGCTTTGAAGCTATTTTTTTTTTTTTTTTTTTTTTTGGGGCACGAAAACTCTAGTTAGGCATTAACAAACAAGCAAATACCATGCGAGAATCCAGCGCAGTTTCATTAGCAATTCTTCAATGATTCATTACAAGTAAATGTCACCGGCTCGCACCGTTACATTTCACCATCAATGGAAATTGTGTTACTTAGTGGACTTGTAAGAGGTAATGTATTTTTTAATAATTTACAAGGGCAGCAAAAAAGACAAGGGCGACAACAATTCCTTTGTTTAACCTCAATTTTGCTTCATTTCCAAGGTGAAGGAAGAATTGAGAGCGTAGAAAATGGACTCCTATTTCCATTATTTTGAGTAAATTAGATGAGTTGCCGTATTGTTTCCCATCTGTGATCTCTTTATTTTCAGAGACGCTCTCATCCATTCTGACCATGATTACTTGAAAACAATAATAAGAGGGTTAAGGACGAGGAAAGAGACTATAATAAGGAAAGGATGTAATTCATTTTGTGACATAGGATGTAAGTGGGCAGGAGGCAGAGAAAAGAGAATTATCGACAGCATAAGCACGTAGTTAACTGCAACAATGTGGGTATATGTGCCCGTCTTCATTTCAATACGAAGAATAAGTGGACAATTTGACCCATGACATCAGTATTTGGCTGCATGCTGGATAACATGTGCAACATAAGGAAAACATGAGTCTAAGTATAAAAAAAGCTAAAAAAAAAACATCCAATCAATGGTCTCTTGGTACTGGGATTTGGTTTAATGGCAAAGAAACTGCTGACTAATCACTGCTTGTTCGGATGTTCTTGGATTTGCCAACTCTTCCAAGAGTACAAGAAGTCTTCCCTTTGTTATGGGAGCCTAACAAATATTTCAGGAGAGCATACACAAGGAATGTTTCTTAGGTAATAGTTAAAGAAGCACTCTCATCAAAGTTTTTACCATCTTAATATATGGGAGTCACCACGTTATATAGCACTGTGTACTGTTGGGATTCACTCTCTCTGGTAGGCATTAGGCCTTAGGTAGCATTCACACAGGTAATGTAATTTTGGTCCAAACGTGCAGTTTTTATCACTTTCCACAGGTTGCACAGCATCACAACAAAATCATAAGCATAAACCTTAGTCTTGTCCAGGCGCTAACTAAAGAGGACTGACCCTGGCTACTCATACCCGGCTGAGCTAGCGCTAGCTCTGTCAAGCAAAACAGTTATTGTCCATAGAAACCGCTGACACTAGCAGTTCTCTGCACATGGCTTGTGCATTTAATCATAATGTCAGTGCAGGCTCACCTGAACAGATTGCAGTCCTTTCTCCAGGGGCAGATTTCATACAAATAAGAGGCACAATCCCACCAGTTGCAGCATTCCCTTCAGCCTGAACTCCAGCAACTTCCAGTTACAGTTCACCTTTTGGCTGATAACTCACCAGAAGCACACTTATGTTGCTTCATTCAGCAGACTTACGTCCTGATTTTTAGAAAAACATTACAGGTGCATATAATCGAGAACTGCAGAGCTGAAAATTAACCCATTCCCTCCCAGCTGTGCTACATATCCCCCCCCCTCTGCCCGAAGCCAAGTGCTGGGCACCATCTGCCAGCACACAGTGGACAGCAACACTGATTATTGGGTCCCAGCTTCTGGGGAATACGAGTCACACATTTCACACATTTACAGCTTACACACAGAGCTCTGCCGCATACAGACTATACATAATGCCCTGCAGACACACAGTCTCACGCACAATGCATCCTGCACTACCAATGCTGACACATTATATGGCTGCAAACTAATTGTACACAGCCCTACACACTGCACACAGTCCTACACACTGAACTGACGTGATCTGAGCTAAGTACACTACATCCTGCTCTCTATCCAGTATATCAGGAGAAAATCCATCCTTCACATCATGTGACCCTATCATTGCAGATCATGTGTACATCACCGAACATCATGTGACCTTGTCACCACAGCCGACATCTGGTGGCATACTAGTCTGCTAGGTGCTAACACTTCAGCCCACAAGTACATAGCATGAAACACAACAAATACTTAATCACTCCCACTTCATGGGACACAAAACCATATTCTGTAAGAATGTCAACCTGGGCAATGGAATATTTCTTGGCTTCGGAAGTGTGGTCACCAGGGTCACCAAACTCTCTCAGTCCGGTCACTTACACACCATTTCTCAGTCACCTGGCACTTCTGAGGTCCCTCGACAAGATAAATAACAGCACTGCAGGCAGGGTAGGAAAAGTAGGCATTGTGATGACCGTTTCTGCAGTCTACCACAGGGTTCCTCAACTCCAGTCCTTAAGGCCCACCAACACATCATGTTTTCAGGATTTCTTTAGTATTGCTCGGGTGCTAATTGCATCACCTATGCAATACAAAGGAAATCCTGAAAACATGACCTGTTGGTGGGCCTTGAGGACTGGAGTTGGGGAACCCTGGTCTACCGGACCCCGCATTGAGGACCCCAGTTGTCCTCTACACAACTCCACTTAAAAAGATGGCTCTCAGTTCTCCCAAGCCGCACCAGAGATGCCATGACACTACAGCAATGTCACCTTCTGGCAAGACAGCTTCTCCATGGAGGTTTACCTTCTAACAAGACAATGACCTAAAGTATATTGCTAAAGAAACACATGAGTGGTTTAAGGGGAAATGTGTAAATGTTTTGGAGTGGCCTAGTTACAGCCCAGACCTTAATCCAATGGTGAATTTGTGGTAAAACTTGAAGATTGCTGTTCACCACAAGAAACCATCTAACATGAAAGAGCTGGAGCAGTTTTTCCTTGAGGAATGGGCAAAAATCCCAGTGGCAAGATGTGGAAAGCTCATAGAAATTTAGCCAAAGCAACTTGCAGCTAACTTAAGGGGGGTGAATAGTTATGCATACTGATGTTCCCAGTTATTTTGTACTATTTGTTGCTTATTTCACAATAAAAAGAAAACCAAATGTTCACATTTGTAGGCATGTTCTTTAGATGAACTGATGCAAACCCTAAAAAAAAACTGAAATTCCAGGTTCGAAAGTTGAAAAACACAAAAAATGCCAAGGGGGTGAATACTTTCACAACCCACTGTACATGGTTGAGCCAGCTCCAGCTCTGTCAAACAAAACAGTTATTTTCATAGCAACCCCTAATACTTGCAGTTCTCTGCACAAGGCCTATGCATTTCATCATGATCACATATGTTAGTGAGGGCTCACACAAACAAATTACACTTTCTTCCAGAGCAGACTTCGCACACAGAAGAGGCACAATCCCACCAGTGCGGTATCCCCTTCAGTCTGAGCACCAGCAACTTTCAGTGCCAAATAGAAGTGTTCAACTCTGGGCACAGTTTACACTGAACAAGCTGCAGCTTCCACATGGTTTTATGCAGCTCTCACAAGCAGACTGCTTCATGCAGTCTCCACTCAGAGAGAGACCCCAGCACAACTTTCTTTCAACTACAGTTAGCATTTTGGCTGATCACTCACCAGTAGCACATTCAACTCTGCTTCATCCATCAGACTGACATTTTCTCAGGAGACTGCCACTCTTTGAAGCTACTTCCTGGTTCAAAGAGAAACACTGCAGGTGCATCTGGATCACCCGCCAGGGCAGTGGGATACTCGGTACCGGCCATTTCTTAAAGGGGGAAGTGTCATAGTGGCAGTGACCCAGTCCGTGGCCCTGGGCGTCCAATAAAAGGGGTATATTTACAAGGAATAATAGAGTTTGTAATAAGGTGTTCATGACGCCACCTGTGGTTTATGGTCAGAGGTGACCAATTGGTAAAGCTCCCCACAAGTGGAGCTAAGTCCCAGGCAGATATAATGTAAGGTAGATGGTAAAGATGTTGTATTTAGCAAGGGATGTAGCAGTGCTGAGTGGGTGTTGCAGGAAGAACTTGAGAGGACACAGTCAGATGCAGTTTCAAAAGTTTTACTCACAGTTCTGCAGGCAGAGCGTCCAGGGCACTGGGTACAGATGGTGTTGGAGTCGGTCGGCCTGAAAGCAATTTGGAATTTCCTCATTCAGGTGGGATGTGAGGTCTCCTCTCTAGCACTATTCTCTGAGGCACTTGCTGTTGTAAACTCTGTTCAAGTTCCTCTCTCTGTCTCTTATTTAAGTAGAACTTCACTGTCATGTCAGGCAGCTGTAGCCTGCTTCGGGGATTGCTCAAGTATGGAGTCTCCGGCTCACATGTGCTGCTGTGTAATCGAGTCTTAGTTGGGGCAGAGAACCTGCTGTCTTTTGCCCTCCGGATTCTGCTGCTGGGGCTTTAGCACCCACTCTGCCTCGGACTCAGGGGTCTGGTTTCTGGGGCTCAGAACTAGGGGTGAGCTCAGCTTTAGCTCCAGTCCCCCAGCTTATCTCTAACATGTCCTTCCTCAACCCTGCTCAGCTACTAACTAACTCCTCCCCCAGCCTGAATATTCCAGAGAAGCTCCCCTGAAATTGGGTGTGAGAGCTCCTCCTTCTGGTCTGGAGTAGGAAAAGTATTGTATGCTGTGTGTTACCCGTTAAGGGGATCCTTCCTTGCTTTCAGGCATGACATCACTCCCCCCTGGAGGGAGGCAAGGTCACTGTGGCAACCGAACTCCTGGGGTGCCACACATCTCATCAACTGCAGAGCTGTGATTTAACCACTTTTCCACCAGATATGCTACAGTACTTACAATTGCTCATTTTGTCTTTCTACCCAGATAATTTTTCTCTTTTCTCTGCTCTATGTAGAAACAGCAAGTCTCTTTTCCCTGTATCTATCATCCCCCTCTTCAACTCCTGACCCAGCAGCTCCCTCCTCCCTCCCTGCCAGGGACATTTGCAGTGACTTCTGACTCCTACAGGGAAAAGAGACCTCCTTTTTCTACAAAGAGCTTAGGAGGATTCAGCCAGTCGGTTTAAATCATGTGATACCATAGACCTAATGGAAAAGTGAAGTGAAAAGTGAAGAATTAGCTGGGTAGAAGTGCAAAATGAGAAATTGTAAGTACAAAGTGCTTTATAATTTGATGACTGCAAAATATCAAAAGAATACAAATTTTTAATACACTGCCACATAAACACTTGGTTTTTAATTTTAACCAGCTGCAGAAGAAGGGGTCATATCCAAAAATCAGTCTACAAACAGTTTTATTTCTCCAAAGTATTAATAACAATGAAGCAACAAATGCTAGCGTTAAATGATAAAATAAATGTTTTAATAAATAATTACGGTATTTTAAAAAGGGGTCATGAAAATCATCACCTGATTGTAAAACACAAACAAAAAACACTTATTAAATACACTATATATAATTGACAAAGTTTAAAAGCTTTGTTAAGAACATGAAGGGTGTGAAATGAAAGAAGGTCATGCCACAGTCATATACTGTACCTTCAATACTAATAACTATATTATTAGGAAATGCTCCACATTTCAAATATAAAGCACTTTTCCTTATTCAAACAAAATAGGAATTGTTTCACCAATCTCTCCATACAATGAAGCTGATAAGCTCCTACATGTATAAGGGTATGTGTACACGTTGCAGATTTTGACGCAGATCCGCAGCGTTTTTGGAAGCACGGAATTGCATCAAATCCATAGTGTAGTGCACAGCCAATGATAACATATGGGAATCCTGAATTTAGTGTGCACATGCTGTTGAAAAATACACGCGGATTTGCATCGTTTTATTTTCTGCAGCATGTCAATTCTTTTTGAGGATCTGCAGTGTTTCTGCACCCACTGACTTGCATTGAGTCAGTCAAATCCTCACACGCAGGTTTAAAAAGATCTGCGGCTTTGCTGCAGAGTTGCATACAAGAAACGCTGCAGATAGGGAGGAGGAAGAGTGTGTGGGCGGAGACTATGTACATGGGCGGAGACTGTGTGTGCGTGAATATGTGCGGGTCTGTGTGCATCTATGTGTGTGTGTGTGTGTGCGGGTCTGTAGGTAGGCAGGCATAGTCCGATGGGGCTACTAGTCCCATCCGGCTATGTCTGCTACAGTGACAGCATTAGCCGATGATGGGACAGTAGTAGTCCCATTATCCGGCTACTGTGTTGAATAGTAAAAAAAAACACATACAGACATCCAGTACAGAACAAAAGTTTGGACACACCTTCTCATTCAAAGATTTTTCTGTATTTTCATGACAATGAGAATTGTACATTCACACTGAAGGCATCAAAACTATGAATTAACATGTGGAATTATACACTTAACAAAAAAGTGTGAAACAACTGAAAATATGTCTTATGTTCTAGGAGCTTCAAAATAGCCACCTTTTGCTTTGATGACTGCTTTGCACACTCTTGGCATTCTCTTGATGAGCTTTAAGAGGTTGTTACCGGAAATGGTTTTCACTTCACAGGTGTGCCCTGTCAGGTTTAATAAGTGGGATTTATTGCCTTATAAATGGGGTTGGGACCATCAGTTGTGTTGTGCAGAAGTTTGGTGGATACACAGCTGATAGTCCTACTGAATAGACTGTTAGAATTTGTATTATGGCAAGAAAAAAGCAGCTAAGTAAAGAAGAATGAGTGGCCATCATTACTTTAAGAAATGAAGATCAGTCAGTCCGAAAAATTGGGAAAACTTTGAAAGTGTCCCCAAGTGCAGTTGCAAAAACCATCAAGCACTACAAAGAAACTGGCTCACATGAGGACCGCCCCAGGAAAGGAAGACCAAGAGTCACCTCTGCTTCTGAGGATAAGTTTATCTGAGTCACCAGCCTCAGAAATCACAGGTTAACAGCAGCTCAGATTAGAGACCAGGTCAATGCCACACAGAGTTCTAGCAGCAGACACATCTCTTCAACAACTGTTAAAAGTGGACTTTGTGCAGCAGGCCTTCATGGTAAAATAGCTGCTAGGAAACCACTGCTACAAGCAGAAGAGACTTGTTTGGCCTAAAAAAACACAAGGAATGGACATTAGACCAGTGGAAATCTGTGCTTTGGTCTGATGTGTCCAAATTTGAGACTTTGGTTCCAACCACCGTGTCTTTGTGCGACGCAGAAAAGATGAACGGATGGACTATACATGCCTGGTTCCCACCGTAAAGCATTGAGGAGGAGGAGGTGTGATGGTGTGGGGGTGCTTTTCTGGTGACACTGTTGGGGATTTATTCAAGATTGAAGGCATACTGAACCAGCATGGCTACCACAGCATCTTGCAGCAGCATGCTATTCCATCCGTTTTCATTTAGTTGGATCATCATTTATTTTTCAACAGGACAATGACCCCAAACACACCTCCAGGCTGTGTAGGGGCTATTTGACCAAGAAGGAGAGTGATGGGGTGCTACTACAGATGACTTGGCCTCCACAGTCACCAGACCTGAACTCAATCGAGATGGTTTGGGGTGAGCTGGACCACAGAGTGAAGGCAAAAGGGCCAACAAGTGCTAAGCATCTCTGGGAACTCCTTCAAGACTGTTGGAAGACCATTTCCGGTGACTACCTCTTGAAGCTCATCAAGAGAATGCCAAGAGTGTGCAAAGCAGTCATCAAAGCAAAAGGTAGCTACTTTGAAGAACCTAGAATATAAGACATATTTTCAGTTGTTTCACACATTTTTGTTAAGTATATAATACTACATGTGTTAATTCATAGTATTGATGCCCTCAATGTGAATGTACAATTTTCATAGTCATGAAAATACAGAAAAATCTTTGAATGAGAAACTTTTGGTCTGTACTGTACAGTAAACATACTCACCTTACAGCTAATCCCCGACACCCTCGATCCACACTAAAAAAATAAAATAATAAACTCAACAGTATACTCCCTGCTCCGATGTAATCCATATAATAATGAGTGTCCCACGATGATCTCTCGTGTAGAGTTGTCAGATCGGCAGGTGTGACCGCTCTCCAGGTGCCTCAGGTGATACAATGACAGAAAGTATCCTTCCACATTGTATCACTCTGTGGTCACAGGAGTTCATCCTATCACTTGCAGCACCGCTGCGTGGGAAAATTCTCATGCAGCATTGCCGTCAAGTAAGAGCATGGACTCCAGTGACCCCTCAGTGATAACACTGCAGGAGCCATGGTCTCCTGTCAGTGTGTCACTGGAGGCCCTGTAGAGCAGTCACATCACCTGATGTGACAGTTCTATAGGGGAGATCGTCATGGGACACTCATTGTTACATGAATTACATCGGAACAGGGAGTATTTGTGTTTGCTTATTATTTTATTTTTTTGCAGGTGATCGATGGCTTTGGGGAATTAGGAGTACAATAAAGATGGGAAAATGTGTTGTGTTTTATTTCATTAAAATATTTTACTCTGGCTGTGTCTTTTTTTAAACCCATTTACAGCTATAGGATTAGTAATGGATCGGTGTCTTATTGACACCTCTCGATTACTAAGCAGGGCTTGATGTTACCTTACAATACAAAGGTGACATCAAACCCCCATTACCTGATATTTCAGGGTTACAGGGCAGTGGGAAGAGGGAGACTAAGTGCCGGAAATGGCGCATCTTAGAGATGCACCATTTCTGGGGCGGCTGTGGGCTGGTGTTTGTAGCCAGGGGGGGCCAATATCCATGGTCCCTTCCTTGGCTATGAATATCAGCCCACAGCTGTCTGCATAGCCTTTTCTGACTATTAATTATAGGGGGACCCCACGTTATTTTTTTTGGGCCCCCCTAATTTAATAGCCAGTAAAGGCTATGCAGACATCTGGGGGCTGATATTAATAGCTTGAGAAGATCCATGGGTATTACCCCCTTCCCAGGCTATAAACATCTGCCCCCAGTTGCTGGCTTTCCCTCTCTGGACTGGAAAATTGCGCGGAGCCCACGCAATTTTTTTTTGCTTTTTAAACAGATACTGCATTTAATGCCGGGATCACACTTGCGAGAAACTCTCACGAGTCTCGCACCTCAACACCCGGCACTGCCACTGGCACTCGGGCCTGGAGTGTGCGGCTGGAAGTATTTCTATGCAGCTGAACACTCCGGTCCGAGTGCCGGCGGCAGTGCCGTGTATTGAGGTGCGAAACTCATGCGAGTTTCTCGCAAGTGTGACCCCGGCCTAACGCAGATTTTTTTCTATCTTTAGATAGATCTATAGATAAATATATCTATAGATAGTAGAGTTGAGCGATACTTTCCGATATCCTAAAGTATCGGAATCGGAATGGTATCGCCGATATCACTAAAATATCGGCGATACCCGATACCGATACCGGAAGTCCCATGTAAGTCTATGGGAACAAAATATCGCAACTAAAAAAACCCCATTCTTTCCTTGTAAACACTAAATATACACACATAGAATACATATATATATATATATATATATATATATACATGTCATTGTGACATATATATATACATATATGTATAGTTTATACACTTCTACATAGTAAAATATCCTCTCTGATTCAATTGCCGGGTAAAGCCGGCTTCAGTGAAAAGACAGAAGCACCCGACATGAAATGACACTTGGTGTACATAGGGTTAAACATGTCTTTTCATGTCCTTTGCTATCTAATTTGCACAAACAATTAAATCAGTCTATGTGTGCAAAATTTCACACCTGTAGGGGTTAATTAAAGGTGTAAATTCGTTGTAAAAAAAACTGACTTTTTTGCTACGAATTTACACCTTTAATTAACCCCTACAGGTGTGAAATTTTGCACACATAGACTGATTTAATTGTTTGTGCAAATTAGATAGCAAAGGACATGAAAAGACATGGTTAACCCTATGTACACCAAGTGTCATTTCATGTCGGGTTCTGCATTTTCACAAAAGCCGGCAATTGAATTAGCGGCTATTATACTATGTAGAAGTGTATGAACTACAAATATAAATATATATATATATATGTGTCACAAATTCAATGACATGTATATATATATATGAGGTGTAAAATTGCTGAAAAAAAATGCGTGGGCTCCCGCCCTATTTTCGCAACCAGACAGACAAAGCCAGTGAGTGGGGGCAGATAATAATAGCCCAGAGAGGGACCATTATTTTTGCCCCCCCCGGCTACTAACATCTGCCCCCAGACACCCCAGGAAAGACAAATCTATAATTAAATTCGCCCTTTCTGGCACTTTGCCCGTCTATTCCCATTGCCCTGTAGCGGTGGCGAATGGGTTAATATGGGGTTAAAGCCACCTTGCTATTGAAAGGTGACCTTAAGCCAGGTTAATAATTGAGAGCTGTCAATTAGACAACTATCAATTATTAATCCTATTGCATGAAATAAAAATAAAACACACACACTTTAATTAAAAATCATTTTAATGAAATAAAGACACATGTTTTTGACCATATTTTATTTTACTGCAAAAACCATTTCCTGTAATAAAAATAAAATAAAAAAGCAAAATTATTCTTACCTATCCCATGCACAGTCAGGTCCCACGGTGTAATCCTTCAGAAAGGGTTAATGTTTACTGCAGGGACCGCAGCTAATGCTGCAGCCTCACAGTAAACCCCAAATGAATGAGTTCCTCTCCTGCCTGACAGGAGAGTAAAGGCTGGGTCTCACATAACGATACACCAGCGATCCCGACAACGATATGCACTTGTCAGGATCGCTGGTGTATCGCTACATGATCGCTGCTGAGCTGCCAAACAGGCAGCTCAGGCAGCGATCTGGGACAGCGACACTGCGGGTAACATCGCTTAAGGGCCCGTCTCACATAGCGATATCGCTACCGAGATCGCTGCTGAGTCACAAGTTTTGTGACGCAGCAGCGAGCTCACCAGCGATATTGCTGTGTGTGACATTCAGCGACGATCAGCCCCCCTGCCGGGTATCGCTGATCGTCGCAGAAATGTCAGGACCTTTTTTTGATCGCTGGTTTCCCTCTGACAGGCACGCATCGCTGCGTGTGACAGGCGGGAGACCAGCGATCCGCTGGTAACCAAGGTACACAGCGGGTTTCCAGGCACCGCGCAGCGCTTGGAAACCCGCTGTGTACCTTGGATACCAGCTCCCTGCATCAGGGCGCTGGTATCCAAGGTACACAGCGGGTTTCTAGGCACAGCCCCGCGCCTGGAAACCCGCTGTGTACCTTGGTTACCAGCGGATCGCTGGTCTCCCGCCTGTCATACGCAGCGATGCGTGCCTGTCAGCGGGAAAC
The DNA here is from genome assembly GCA_033576555.1 of Oophaga sylvatica. Classification (NCBI taxonomy): domain Eukaryota; kingdom Metazoa; phylum Chordata; class Amphibia; order Anura; family Dendrobatidae; genus Oophaga; species Oophaga sylvatica. Next base: position 13,660,485 of record JARQOD010000001.1, on the reverse strand, counting down.
CAGCGATCAAAAAAAGGTCCTGACATTTCAGCGACGATCAGCGATACCCGGCAGGGGGGCTGATCGTCGCTGAATGTCACACACAGCGATATCGCTGGTGAGCTCGCAGCTACACAAAACTAGTGACTCAGCAGCGATCTCGGTAGCGATATCGCTATGTGAGATGGGCCCTTAAGTGGAAAGCTTAATTGATTGCTTTCCACTTTCACTTCAGGTCAGCCAGGGACACAATCAGTGACGCCAGAGGGAACTGATTAACAAAAATAGGGGTTCCCCTCGAAAAAAATTGGCGTGGGGTCCCCCCTATTTTTGTTAACCAGCCAGATGAAGCAGACCGCTGAGGCCTGGATTTTCAGGCTGTTAAGGAGCCAAGATCCATGGACCTTGCCAGCCTGATAATACCAGGCCACAGCAGTCTGCATATCTTGGCTGATTAACAAAAATAGGGGATCCCCTCGAAAAAAATTGGCATGGGGTCCCCCCTATTTTTGTTAACCAGCCAGATGAAGCAGACCGCTGAGGCCTGGTTTTTCAGGCTGGTAAGGATCCAATATCCATGGACCTTGCAAGCCTGATAATACCAGGCCACAGCAGTCTGCTTAGCTTGGCTGGTTAACAAAAATAGGGGATCCCCATCGAAAAAAAAACGGCGTGGGGATCCCCCTATTTTTGTTAACCAGCCAAGTAAAATGCAGACTGCTGCGGCCTGGTATTAAAAGACTGTCAAGGCCCATGGATTTTGGCCCTCAACAGCCTGATAATACCAGGCTACAGCAGCCCCACATTTGGCGATCAAAAGATGTGCCAATTGTGGCACTTTACCCGGCTCTTCCCACTTGCCCTGTAGCGGTGGCAAGCGGGTAATAAGGGGTTAATGTCACCGTTGATTGCACGGTGACAATAAGCCCGGTTAATAATGGAGAGGCGTCAATAAGACACCGATCCATTATTAATCCCAAAGTTATTAAATGCATAAAAAAAAGACACAGCAAGAAAAAAGTCTTTTAATGAAATAAAAGAGACAACACAGTTTTCATTAATTTTATTGTACTCTCATTCCTGCGACGCCATCGATCTCCTGTAAAAAAAAAAAAAAAACAAACCAACAGTATACCACCTGTCCGACGCAGTCCATAACGACAGTCCCACGACGATCCAACTCTGCTACATCGCAATGACAGGCAGAGCCTGTCATCGCGACGCAGCACAGCTGTTACCTGCTTCCCCGGCGGTGACGTCATCGGACTGACTGCTTTACGGCCGGGATTACCCAGCAGTCACTGCAGTTATCGCGAGAAACTGCATGTGACGCCGGGGAAAGAAGATTGCGGCCATCAAGCAGTCCAGGACGTGACCGCCGGAGATCTTCTGACAGGTAAGTGCCGCTGACTCCTGACAGACCCGACCGACGGACACTGACAGTGACAGTGACAATCCCGATTCCGGTATCCGATAAGACGAAAATATCGGAACTCGGAATCGGAATTCCGATACAGCCAATATCGGCCGATACCCGATATTTGCAGTATCGGAATGCTCAACCCTAATAGATAGATATACAGCTCTGGCAAAAAATAAGAGACCACTTTCAAATCTTCAGTTTGTCTGATTTCTCTCTTTATAGGTGTATTTTTGAGTAAAATGTAAATTGCTCTTTTAGTCTATAAACGTCTAACAACATGTCACTGAATTTCCAAGCAATAAATTTTGTATTTTTTTTCTGACAAAGAAAAATGGTCAAAATGTAAAAAAACACAGTGCTTTCAGACCTCAAATAATGCAAAGAAAACAAGTTCATAATCATTTAGAAACATCAATACTGATGTTTTAACTCAGGAAGAGTTCTGAAATCAATATTTTGTGGAATAACCATGATTTTTTAAAACAGCTTTCATGCATTTTGGCATGCTTTCCACCAGTCTTTCACACTGCTTCTGGTGCAAAAATTTAAGCAGTTCTTTGTTTGATGGCTTGTGACTATCCATCACCCTCTTGATCACATTCCAGAAGTTTTCAATGGGGTTTAGGTCTGGATAATGGGCTGCCCATTACAGGGTTTAGATTTGGTGGTCCCTAATTTGAAAATTCGGAGACATGTTGTCAGAATTTTATAGACTAAAAGAACAATTTACATTTTACTCAAAAATATACCTATAAAGAGAAAAATCAGACAAACTGAACATTTGAAAGAGGTCTCTTAATTTTTGCCAGAGCTGTATATATATATATGTATATATACATATATATATATATATATATATATATATATATATATATATGCAGTTCTCCTTTGAGTGCTCCTGTAGCACTTGGAGCAGTTACCTCTAAGTTGGGAAAATGGCTACCATAGATCCCAGGAGCAACATCTGAACTCTCTGTACAGAAACGTGCAATGCTGGGAACAACTAAGATCCTGCGCAGAACCCTCAAACTCCCAGGCCTCTGATAGAGGAACCGAGAATGAGAAAGGACAACTAAGTGGGGGTGAGAAGGAAGTTTTATATATATACTGTATATACTAGCTGAAGAGCCCGGCGCTGCCCGGGCATAGTAACTAACTAAGGTTAGTTATAACAAATTATATTGATTATATCTATATATAAAGCTGAGTGTAGAGCCCACTCCACATAGCCACATTCACTATAATATCCCATACAATCCCGTCATCCAGAGCTACCGGACTACTTCCCCTAATATCCCACATCATCCCATCAGCCAGAGCCACCAGACTACTACCCCTAATATCCCACATCATCCCGTCAGCCAGAGCTACCGGACTACTCCCCCTAATATCCCACATCATCCCATAAGCCAGAGCCACCAGACTACTACCACTAATATCCAACATCGTCCCGTCAGCCAGAGCTACCGGACTACTCCTCCTAATATCCCACATCATCCCGTCAGCCAGAGCCACCAGACTACTACCCCTAATATCCCACATCATCCCTTCAGCCAGAGTTACCGGACTACTACCCCTAATATCCCACATCGTCCCGTTAGCCATAGCCAAAGGACTACTAATATCCCACATCATCCCATCAAAGCCACCGGACTACTACCCCTAATAGCCCACATTGACCCTTCAGCCAGAGCCACCGGACTACTACCACTAATATCCCACATCATCCCGTCAAAGCCACCAAACTACTACCCCTAATATCCCGCATCATCCCATCAAAGCCACCGGACTACTACCCCTAATAGCCCACATCATCCCGTCAGCCAGAGCCACCGGACTAATACCACTAATATCCCACATTATCCCATCACAGCTGCCAAACTACTACCCCTAATATCCCACATCATCCCGTCAGCCAGAGCCACCGGACAACTACCACTAATATCCCACATCATCCCGTCAGCCAGAGCCACCGGACTACTACCTCTAATATCCCACATCATCCCGTCAGCCTGGGGTCAAAACCAGAGCACTGAGTGGAATGGCCCTAACTTCGATACCGGGGATTCCTTTAAGACAGGCTTGGCGTCAGAACCAGAGTGCTGAGTGGATTTGCCCTGACTTCCATACCAATGATCCCTTTAATAGAAGCTTGGGGTCAGAATCTGAGCGCTGTGGGATTTACCCTAAGGCCAGCGTCACACTGGCGAGTTTGATGCGAGTAAGTCGCACGACTTTCTCGCATCAACACCCGGCACGGCCTCTCGCTCTCGGACCAGAGTGTGCGGCTGCATGTATTTCTATGCAGCCGCGCACTAGGGTCCGAGAGCGGGCGGCTTACTCACATCAAACTCGCCAGTGTGACGCCGGCCTAACTTCCATACCGGAGATCCCTTTAACCCCTTAATGTCCACTGACGTGCAGAGTCCGTCATGGCAAGGTGCCAGTTCCGGCACCAGGACGGGCTCTGCACGTCATGCCTTTGATCTACCACTGCGTGTAAACACGCAGTGGTAGATCAGTGCCGACAGCTGTCACAGACAGCTGACAGGCACGGCAAGCGGTGCGGGGACCTTTGCCGTCGGTCCCCGCACTCACAGCGCTGTGATTGGTCAGTCAATCTGACTGACCAAACACAGCAGCGATCGCGCAGGAGAAGCTGAAATTTCAGCTTCCCCAGCGCGATCAGTGCAGGAGCCGGCGCTGCAGTGGCCAGGCTTCCTGCACTGACAGCCAGGAGCGGAGCCCCCACTGCCCTTGGCTGTTAACCCCCTGACTGCTGCAATCGAGAGCGATCGCAGAGCTCAGGGGGGAGGCAGAGGGTCGGGAGCTCCCTCTGCCTCAGATCAGCGTCCCAGCGATGTAATGCAGGGCCCGATCTCTGCCTTGATGACCCGGGGGTTGTCATGACAACCTCCGGGTCATTTAGCTACGGGAAGCTGCTGTGATCATGTCACAGCAGCTTCCACTATAGTTGCAATGCATTGCAATGCCAGAGCATTGCAATGCATTGTAACTGCAATTAAAAGTAAAAAAAGTGAAAGTCCCATAAAGGGACAAGTTGAAAAAAATCATTTTTTAAAAAAAATTGTAAAAAAAATATTAAAAAATAATTTTAAAAAAATCCCCTAAAAAATACATATTTTTATGTAATAAAAAAAATAAAAAACAAAAAAAATACACATGTTAGGTATCGCCATGTCCGTAAAAATCCCATCTATAAAAGCATAACCTAGTTAACCCCTTCAGTGAAAGCCGTAAAAAAAAAACACAAAAAAGTAGTAAATTATACTTTTTCCAAGCGGTATCATTATACCGCTTGGAAAAAGTGCAATAACACGCGATCAAAAAGTCAGATATAAATAATCATGGTACCGCTGAAAACGTCATCTTGTCCCGCAAAAAACAAGCCGCTATATAGCATCATCAGCGAAAAAATAAAAAAGTTATAGCTCGCGGAATAAACTGATGCAAAAATAATTATTTTTTCTATAAAATTCTTTATTGTGTAAAAAACGCCAAAACATAAAAAAAATATATAAATGAGGTATCGCTGTAATCATAGTGACCCGAAGAATGAAGCTGCTTTATCAATTTTACCACACGCGGAACGGGGGAAAAAAAATTAAAAAAAAAACAATTCCTGAATTGCTGGTTTTTGTTCATTCTGCTTCCACAAAAATCGGAATAGGAAGCGATCAAAAAACGTTATGTGCCCAATATGGTACCAATAAATACGTCAGCTCGTCCCGCAAAAAATAAGCCCACAGTTAACTCTGTCGGCCGAAATATGGAAAAATTATAGCTCTCAAAATACGGCGATGCAAAAAATTCTTACAAAAAATTATTCCAAAAAAAGCATCTTTTAGTGTGTGACAGAAGCTAAACATGAAAAAAGGGTGTAAATCTGGTATCGCTGTAATCGCACCGACCCGAGGAATAAAGTCGCCTAATCACTAATACCGCACGAGGAACGGCGTAAAAAAGAAAACCAATTCTTCACCTTTTGTAGATTTGTTCATTGTGCCTCCCAAAGATCGCAGTAAGGCGATCACAGTGGTTCCCCCCCACATATGGGATATCAGCGTACTCAGGACAAATGCACAATAGCTTTTGGGGTCCTATTTCTCCTGTTACCCTTAGAAAAATAAAAATTTGGGGGCAAAAAGGTCATTTTTGTGGAAAAAAATATGATTTTTTTATTTTCACGGCTCTACGTTATAAACTTCTGTGAAGCCCTTGGGGTTTCAAAGTGCTGACCACACATCTAGATAAGTTCCTTGGGGGTCTAGTTTGCAAAATGGGGTCATTTGTGGGGGGTTTCTACTGTTTAGGCACATCAGGGGCTCTCCAAGCGCGACATGACACTCAGACCATTCCATCAAAGTCTGCATTTAAAAACGGTGCTCCTTCCCTTCCGATCTCTGCCATGCGTCAAAATAGTGGTTCCCCCCACATATGGGATATCAGCGTACTCAGGACAAATTGCTCAATAGCTTTTGGGTCCTATTTCTCCTGTTACCATTATAAAAATAAAAAATTGGGGCAAAAAGATTATTTTTGTGGAAAAAAATATGATTTTTTTATTTTCACGGCTCTACGTTATAAACTTCTGTGAAGCACTTGGGGTTCAAAGTGCTCACCACACATCTAGAAAAGTTCCTTGGGGGGTCTAGTTTCCAAAATGGAGTCACTTGTGGGGGTTTCTACTGTTTAGGCACATCAGGGGCTATCCAAACGTGACATGACACCCACAGACCATTCCATCAAAGTCTGCATTTGAAAAAGGCGCTACTTCCCTTTCGAGCTCTGCCATGCATCAAAATAGTGGTTTCCCCCCACATATGGGGTATCAGCGTACTCAGGACAAATTGCACAATAACTTTTGGGGTCCTGTTACCCTTTGGAAAATAACAATTGGGGGTGGAAAGATCATTTTTGTGGAAAAGATATGATTTTTTAATTTTACTGCTCTACGTTATAACCTTCTGTGAAGCCCTTGGGGGTTTAAAGCTCTCACCACACATCTAGATAAGTTCCTTGGGGGGTCTAGTTTCCAAAATGGGGTCACTTGTGGGGGGTTTCCACTGTTTAGGCACACAGGGACTCTCCAAATACGACATGGCATCCAATCTCAATTACAGCCAAAAAAGTAAAATGGCGCTGCTTCCCTTCCGAGCTATGCCATGCGCCCAAATAGTGGTTTACCCCACCTATGGGGTATCAGCGTACTCAGGACTAATTGCACAATACATTTTGGGGTCCTTTTATCCTTTGGAAAATAAAAATTGGGATGAAAAGATCATTTTTGTGGAAAAAATATGATTTTTTAATTTACGGCTCTACGTTATAACCTTCTGTGAAGCGCTTGGGGGTTAAAAGCTCTCACAACACATTTAGATAAGTTCCTTGGGGGGTCTAGTTTCCAAAATGGGGTCACTTGTGGGGGGTTTCCACTGTTTAGGCACACAGGGACTCTCCAAATGCGACATGGCGTCCAATCTCAATTCCAGCCAAAAAGTCAAATGGCGCTGCTTCCCTTCCGAGCTCTGCCATGCGCCCAAATAGTGGTTTACCCCCACATATGGGGTATCAGCATACTCAGGACTAATTGCCCAATAACTTTTGGGGTCCTTTTATCCTTTGGAAAATAATAATTGGGATGAAAAGATCATTTTTGTGGAAAAAATAGGATTTTTTAATTTTACGGCTCTACGTTATAACCTTCTGTGAAGCCCTTGGGGTTAAAAGCTCTCACAACACATTTAGATGAGTTCCTTGAGGGGTCCAGTTTCCAAAATGGGGTCACTTGTGGGGGGTTTCTACTGTTTAGGCACACAGGGACTCTCCAAATGCGACATGGCGTCCAATCTCAATTCCAGCCAAAAAAGTCAAATGGCGCTGCTTCCATTCCGAGCTCTGCCATGCGCCCAAATAGTGGTTTACCCCCACACATGCTATATCGGTGTACTCTGGAGTAATTGTACAACAAATATTGTGGTTCATTTTCTCCTGATACCCTTGACAAAATTTAAAAAAATTGTGTCGAAAGAAAAATTTGGGGAAAAAAAGTTAAATGTTCATTTTTTCCTTCCACATTGCTTCAATTCTTGTGAAGTACCTAAAGGGTTAATAAACTTCTTGAATGTGGCTTTGAACATGTTGAGGGGTGCAGTTTTTAGAATGGTGTCACTTTTGGGTATTTTCTGTCATATTGACCCCTCAAATTCACTTCAAATGTGAGGTGGTCCCTAAAAAAATGGTTTTGTAAATTTTGTTGGAAAAATGAGAAATTGCTGGTCAACTTTTAACACTTATAACTTCGTAACAAAAAAAAATTTTGGTTCCAAAATTGTGCTGATGTAAAGTAGACATGTGGGAAATGTTATTTACTAACTAATTTTTGTGACATATCTCTCTGATTTAATGGTATAAAAATTAAAAGTTTGAAAATTGCAAAATTTTCAAAATTTTTGCCATATTTCCATTTTTTTCATAAAAAAACGCAAGTTATATTGAAGAAATTTTACCACTATCATGAAGTACAATATGTTACGAGAAAACAAGTCTCAGAATCGCCAAGATCCGTAGAAGCGTTCCAGAGTTATAACCTCATAAAGAGACAGTGGTCAGAATTGTAAAAATTGGCCTGGTCTTTAACCTACAAAATGGCTTGGTCATTAAGGGGTTAAGAGAGACCTGGGGTCAGTACCAAAGCGCACAGTGGATTTGCCCTCACTTCCATAGCAGGGATCCCTTTAGGAGGGGTCTGGGGTATAATCAGAACGCAAAGTGGATTTGCCCTCATTTCCATACCGGGGATCCCTGTCACGTCGCTGTTGGACTCAGTGGCTGGTGTTCCTGCCTCGGCCGCTGTGAGGCGCCGGACTCCTTCGGCTGGTGGTGCTGGTGATAGGAGATCGGTATCCTCATATGGTTCCGCTCCTTTGACGCCGGCCTCTGTCGCTGGGCATCGCCATGTTTCTCCTGTGTGTGATGTTGGTGACAGAGAAGGGGTCCCTGCGCAGGCGTCAGGTGGGCGCAGGCTTCGCTCTTCTGTCACAGGTGAAGTGGTTGGTGTCAGTCATGCATCACTATCTGGCCTGGTTCTGGGGTGGTCCAGATGAGGTCATCAGGCTGTGTGCCTGTGAGAGGTAGCCATGCCCTTCAAATACCTTGGAGCCTGTCTTGCAGGCCGCCAGATATAGTCTTGGTTTCCCCAGTGTGCTAGTGTTTATTGCTATTTTGACTCTGACTTTTGCCTGGATTTTGACCCTTCTACAGCCTGCCGATTTTGTACCTCTGCTGCCCTCCCGGTTTTGACTCTGACTTTTGCCTGGATTTTGACCCTTCTTTAGCCTGCCGATTTTGTACCTTTGCTGCCCTCCCGGTTTTGACCTTTGGACTTCTGACTACGCATTTGGTCTCGCTTTTTATTCCCTTCCTAGTGTCCTTCCTGCTCCGGTCCACTGCTCCTATAGGCAGCTACCCCCTGGGCTTCGCTGTAATTCCAGATCCCTGTATAGGGGTAAAGGGTCTCGAGGTTTCTCGGGGTGCTGTCTTACCTGCAGTTCAGACCCCCAGATACTACATTATATCTGGCCCAAAAAAACATTTTTATATAAATCCATAATATATATAAAGGCATTTACTAATCTTTTCCCTGAATTTTTTTTTCCTTCCTCTCTTTTTCTGAGCAGATTCTGTTGCTAAAGCACCTGTGTACTGCTTCATTGCTCAGTCCTGTGGAGGATCACTCCCATCATCTTTTACTAACATGCTGCACAAGCCACAGTCTGGAGACCTCTTGGAGAACACTGGACGTCAGAACTTAGTCTTCACTCCCTGGACGTCAGCACCTGGGCGGCTCTGGCCATGCCTGCCCAGGTGCCCAGGTATTGCCCGTTGATGCGGCCAAAGTCCTTTTACCTACTTCTCTGTCTTACCTGAAGAAATCTGTGTGTGTGGATTCTTATGTGGATAGTGGCTCAGAAGGGAATTTCATAGATCTCCTGGTAGCGAGGAATCTTGGTGTACCACTGTTAAGGCTTAATGCGCCCATTAAAACCACTGCTATTAATGACACTCCTATCATCCAGAATGGAGTGGAGTTTGTCACTAAGGAAGTATCAATGTCAGTGGGATCATTACATGCTGAACATGTGTCATTTTTTGTTATTCATAATTTATCATCCGCTGTTATTCTGGGTATGCCATGGTTACGCAAACATAATCCAGTCATTGACTGGCACTTAGGTGATGTCATGCGCTGGAGCTCAAAGTGTCAGGATAACTGTATATCGCTATCTGTAAACCAAGTTAAAGTCACATCTCCCTTTGTACCCTATGCACTCAGAGATTATGAGGATGTATTTTCTGTATTGGAATCAGAGAAATTACCCCCTCATAGAAAGTACAATTGCCCCATAGACTTAGTACCGGATTCTCGTCTCCCTAAGGGGAGAATATTTAACCTCTCTGGTTCAGAATGTCAGGCCATGAAAGACTACATAGCAGACAGTTTGCAAAAAGGGTTTATTAGACCATCCACCTCACCAGTTGGGGCCGGGTTCTTTTTTGTGGAAAAGAAAGATGGTGGTCTCAGGCCTTGCATTGATTACCGTGAGTTAAACGTAATCACTGTGAAAAACCAGTATCCGCTTACACTCATTTCTGATCTTTATAATCAGCTGTTGGGAGCCCGTTGGTTTACTAAACTTGACCTCCGAGGAGCATATAATCTTGTCCGTATAAGAAAGGGAGATGAGTGGAAGACCGCATTTAACACACCCCTCGGCCACTTTGAGTATCTCATAATGCCGTTCGGGCTCAGTAATGCACCTGCAGTGTTTCAGAATTTTGTGAACGAGATTTTCAGAGACATCAGTGGTGTTTATGTGGTTGTTTATTTGGACGACATCCTGATTTACTCTTCTGACCTTAGGACGCACGTCCAACACGTCTGGTCTGTCCTCCAGAGACTCAGAGAGCATTCTTTATTCGCCAAACTAGAGAAATGTGTCTTCATGATGGAGGAGATACAGTTTCTGGGGTATATTTTGTCGGCTAAAGGGTTTCGCATGGATCCTTCTAAAATTCAACCCATTAAGGAATGGGTACAACCCAAGTCTCTACAGGCTTGCAGCGATTTCTGGGTTTCGCTAACTACTATCATAAATTTATTTAAGGTTTTTCTGAGATAGCCAAACCACTCACTGATTTAACTCGGAAGAGTCGGAAAGGGGTGGATGTGGTTAACTGGAAGCCTGAAGCACTTCATGCGTTTTCTGCCTTAAAGGAATGTTTTTCCTCTAACCCGACATTGGTTCAGCCTGATCTAGACTGCCCCTTTATTGTAGAGGTAGATGCCTCTGAAGTTGGAGTCGGAGCAGTGCTATCGCAAGGCACTGCATCCCTCACTCAACTTCGTCCGTGTGCCTTCTTTTCCCGAAAATTCTCTTCTTCCGCGAGGAATTATGATATAGGTAATCAAGAATTGTTGGCAATCAAATGGGCCTTAGAGGAATGGCGCCACTTCCTCGAAGGTGCAAAACATAAGATCACTGTAATTACTGACCACAAGAACCTGACCTACTTGGAGTCAGCAAAAAGACTGAATCCTAGACAGGCAAGGTGGGCCTTGTTCTTTTTTAGGTTTGATTTTGTTATTATTTTCCGACCGGGTACTAAAAATGTAAGGGCTGATGCCCTTTCTCGAAGTTTTTGCCCCTCACAGGACGAGGACTCTGAACCTACTCCAATACTAGCCAAGGGAATTGTTATTTCGGCTGTATCCTTGGATCTTCTGGAAGAAATCCGTAGATCCCCAGAACAGGCCCCTGACACTACTCCCCAAAAACAATTTGTCCTGGCCACATTCCACCTTCAATTTCTGAAGGAATCACATGATTCCGTCCTTGCAGTGCATCCAGGCATCAAAAACACCATCAGACTGGTAACTAGGAATTTTTGGTGGCCATCTGTAGTAAAGGACTGCAAGGACTATGTACTGGCCTGTGAAACCTGGGCTCAAGCTAAGTCTCCCCATAATCGCCCTGACGGGTGGCTCCAGTCCTTGCCTGACCCTGAGAGTCCTTGGACCCATATCTCCATGGACTTTAATTACTGATTTACCACTCTCAGAAGGGAAGACGTGTATCTGGGTGGTGGTGGATAGATTCAGCAAGCAGTGTCATTTTGTTCCTCTGTCTGGATTACCTAATTCCGTGACCCTAAGCAAACCATTCATTACTCATGTTGTGCGGTTGCATGGTGTTCCTGTGAATATTGTGTCGGACAGGGGCAAACCGAGCGCACCAACCAAGTTCTTGAGCAGTATTTATGTTGTTATATCTCGGAGCATCAGTCCGATTGGGTGGAACACCTGCCGCTAGCAGAGTTTGCCATGAATAATCAGTACCAGGAGTCCATCAAGACTATCCCTTTCTACTGTAATCATGGGCTGCACCTGCGCTTTGGTTCGTTTTCTTCTAGGATGTCAGAGGTCCCTGGGTAGCAAGATCAGTAGATCAGTTAAAAACTATGTGGTCGGAAGTCAAAGTAAACTTGAAAGGGGCTCAGATTAGACAGGCTTCTTCTGCTAATAGACGGCGCTCCAAGGGCCCGGACCTGGAAGTTGGGGACAAAGTTTGGCTTTCTACCAGAAATATTAAGCTCAAAGTGCCGTCTGCCAAACTAGGTCCCAGATTTATTGGTCCGTATGAAATTATTGAGGTGATTAATCCAGTAGCCTTTCATCTGAAACTCCCTCAATCATTTAAACTGCCCAATGTATTCCATAAGTCCCTTCTCAAATTGTACCGCTCTCCGATTCGTCCTGTCCAGTCCCCTCCTCCTCCAGTTTTGGTCGGGGGTGCTTTGGAATATGAAGTCTAAAGGATCCTTGATTCCCACTTAGTGAGAGGATGCATGCAGTATCTGGTGCATTGGAAGGGCTATGGTCTGGAGGAAAGGTCCTGGGTGCCTGCCAGTAACGTCCATGCCAAGGGTTTGATCAGGAAGTTTTATCTCCTTCATCCCAACAAACCGGGTTTTGAGGGTCCAGAGGCCCCTCTTAGAGGGAGGGGTACTGTCACGTCGCCGTTGGACTCAGTTGCTGGTGTTCCTGCCTTGGCCGCTGGGAGGCGCCGGACTCCTTCGGCTGGTGGTGCCGGTGATAGGAGATCGGTATCCTCATATGGTTCCGCTCCTTTGACGCCGGCCTGTTATGATTTGGTAGCTGAGGAGTGCAGGTAAAAAAGGCAATACACCAGAGCAGTTGGAATCTATGAGATTGCAGTACCCTGACTAACCACCACAACTAGAGGCAGCCGTGGAGCGTTCCTACTTTGGTCCTAGACGCCTCGTCACAGCCTGAGAAACTATACCTAAAGATAGAAAGAGGAAAGCTATCTGCCCCGGAGCAGATCCCCAAAGAACATAGAAAGCCCCCAAACATGTAATGGCGGTTAGACAAGAAGAAATACTGACACAGACAGAAAATAGTATGAGCAAACGTTGGGGCCCAAACTATCTAAATAGAAAAGGATAGGAAGGGCACTTACTGCAATCTCAAAAAAACCCTGAAAAGCACCAACTCTACTAATTTCAAAACACCTGAGATCACACGACCTCTACCACCTAAATTAGTTCTCTGGTGTAACAAAATCAAAACAGCAGCCACTGAAAAAACTGGAAAAAGCAAATGTACAAACATCAGTGGCTGAACAAAACTGAGAGGGCAAAAGCCCCGGAGGGGACCCTGAAGGCCCCCACAGAAGTGCAGGACAAAATGCAAAAATCAAACACAAAAGCAAAAGGAAGAAAATGTCTTATCTGTTAGCAGGAGATGCAGACACGACACAGCAGGCTACAAAGGAAACAGGAATCAAGGATTGAGACCAGAACAATTGATCATCGGCAACCCTGATGGGAAGGCGACTCCCTTATATAAGACCAGTCAGTAACACCTGATTCCCAATCCTCACAATCTTCACTGGACAGTCCAGTACCGCTTGTAACCACCAGAGGGAGCCTCTGCTCAGAACTCATCTCAAGTCCATTCACAACAGTACCCCCCCCTTGAGGAGGGGTCACCGAACCCTCACTTGAGCAACCAGGTCGGTCAGGATGAGTTCTATGATACGCACGGATGAGTCTCCTAGCATGGATGTCTGAAGCAAACACCCAAGAATTGTCTTCCTGACCATAACCTCTCTAACTTAACCAAATACTGGAGTTTCCGTCTAGAAAAACGAGAATTCAATATTTTCTCAACCACAAACTCCATATTGCCCTCAACCAGAACAGGGTCAGGAGGCAAAGCAGTAGGAACCACAGGCTCAACAAACCTCTTTAACAAGGACTTGTGGAACACGTTATGGATCTTAAATGTCCCTGGAAGAAGCAAACGAAAAGAAACAGGATTAAGAATCTCCATGATCTTATAAGGTCCAATGAACCTAGGCTTAAATTTAGGAGATGCCACTCTCATAGGAATATTTTTTGAGGACAACCAGACCAAGTCCCCCACTTTAAACCGAGGACCATCAGTCCTATGCCGGTTAGCAAACCGCTGGGCCCTCTCCTGAGAGAGGGACAACCTCTCCACTACCTGGTCCCAAATCTGTTGCATACGCTCCACAACAGAGTCAACACCTGGACAGGCAGAAGCCTCCGTCTGTCCTGAAGAAAATCAAGGGTGAAACCCAGAATTACAGAAAAATGGAGACATCAAAGTGGCAGAGCTAGCCCTATTATTAAGAGCAAACTCAGCCAAAGGCAAAAAAGAGACCCAGTCATCCTGATCAGCAGACACAAAGCATCTTAGATAAGTCTCCAATGTCTGGTTTGTTCTCTCAGTTTGACCATTGGTCTGAGGATGAAACGCCGAGGAGAAAGACAACTGAACACCAAGCTTAGAACAAAAGGTCCTCCAAAATCTGGAAACAAACTGGACTCCTCTGTCAGACACAATGTTCTCAGGAATGCCGTGTAAACGAACCACGTGCTGAAGGAACAAAGGCACCAATTCAGAGGAGGAAGGCAACTTAGGTAATGGCACAAGATGTATTATCTTGGAAAACCTATCACAAATCACCCAGATGACGGTCATTCTCTGAGAAACAGGGAGGTCGGAAATGAAATCCATAGAGATATGGGTCCATGGTCTCTTGGGCACAGGCAATGGCATCAACAAACCACTAGAGCGAGAGCAAGGCTTGGAGCGAGAGCAAGTCCCGCAGGACTGCACAAATTTCCTGACATCACGAGACAAGGTAGGCCACCAAAAGGACCAACTAACCAAGTCTCTGGTACCAAAAATTCCGGGATGACCGGCCAACGCGGAACAATGAATCTCAGACATCACACTCTTTTTCCACTGGTCCGGGACAAACAATTTCCCAACAGGGCAGCGCTCGGGCCTATCCTCCTGACACCCCTCCAAAGCCAGTCTCAAATTGGGCGAGATGGCGGAAAGAACTACACCTTCTTTCAAAATAACAGAAGGATCAGATACCTCAGGAGAGTCCGCAAGGAAACTCCTCGAGAGAGCATCCGCCTTAACATTCTTAGTGCCAGGAAGAAAGGAAACCACAAAATTAAAACGTGTGAAAAACAAGGCCCACCTGGCCTGTCTAGGATTAAGTCGCTTGGCAGATTCCAGATAAACCAGATTCTTATGGTCAGTAAGGACCACCACCTGATGTTTGGCTCCCTCCAGCCAATGTCTCCACTCTTCAAAAGCCCACTTCATGGCCAATAACTCCCGATTACCAACGTCATAATTACGTTCAGTAGGAGAAAATTTTCGAGAGAAAAAGGCACAAGGGTTACTTTTAGAGGTCTCTGGATCTCTTTGGGACAAAACGGCACCTGCCCCAATTTCAGAGGCATCAACCTCCACCTGAAATGGCAGAGAAACATCAGGCTGCCGTAGAACAGGAGCAGAAGTGAATCTCTGCTTAAGTTCCTGAAATGCAGAGACTGCCTCAGGAGGCCAATTCACCACATCAGAACCCTTTTTGGTCAAATCAGTTAATGGTTTAACAATAACCGAGAAATTACCAATAAATTTACGATAAAAATTGGCAAAACCCAAAAATCTTTGAAGAGCCTTTAATGAAGTAGGTTGGACCCAATCACAGATGGCCTGAACCTTGACCGGGTCCATTTCAATAACAGATGGGGACAAAATGAATCCCAAAAATGAGATCCTCTGTACGCCAAAAAGACACTTTGATCCCTTCACATACAGAGCATTCTCTCTCAAAATCTGGAATACAGTTCGAACATGTTTCACATGAGAGTCCCAGTCATTAGAAAAAATCAAGATATCATCCAAATAAACAATCAGAAATTTATCCACAAAATCCCTGAAAATGTCATTCATGAAGGACTGGAAGACAGAAGGAGCATTAGTGAGCCCAAAGGGCATCACAAGGTACTCAAAATGCCCCTCAGGGGTGTTAAATGCCGTCTTCCATTCATCCCCGTGCTTAATGCGAATAAGGTTATATGCCCCCCTGAGGTCAAGCTTGGTAAACCAAGTAGCGTCTTTCACCCTGGAAAACAGGTCAGAAATCAAGGGTAACGGATATTGATATTTCACAGTAATATTGTTCAAAAGACGATAATCAATACACGGCCTTAATGAACCATCCTTTTTGGCCACAAAGAAAAAACCGGCACCTAAGGGTGAAGAATATGGTCTGATATGACCCTTCTCCAATGACTCCCTGATATAAGACCGCATAGCGTCATGTTCAGGTACAGACAAGTTAAAAAGGCGACCTTTAGGGAATTTACTACCAGGCACTAATTCAATAGCGCAGTCATAGCTCCTATGGGGAGGCAAGGATGCAGATTTACTTTCGCTAAACACATCAGAAAAATCAATCAAAAAGTCAGGAACATCCTGAGCCTGGGGGGAGGCAGAAAAAACAGGAGTGTTGGTATTAACACATTGGCAGCCCCAACTGGTTACAGACACAGATTTCCAATCCAAAACAGGATTATGAGACTGTAACCAAGGGAAACCCAGCACGATAATGTCATGCAGATTATACAGAACCAAAAATTTGCAACTCTCCTGATAATCAGGTTCAACCCTCATTATCACCTGAGTAGAGAACTGAGGTTTATTCTCAGCCAAAGGGGTAGAATCGATCCCCAGTAGGGGAATAGACTTCTGTAGGGGTATCAAGGGAAACCCGCAACGTTTAGCAAAATCAAAATCCATCAGGTTAATAGCTGCTCCCGAATCAACGAAAGCCTGAGCAGAAAATGAGGACAGAGAGCATATCAGAGTAACAGTTAACAAAAACTTAGTCTGAACACTACCCAAGACAACCGAGCGTGCAAAACGTCTTCCCGCTTAGGGCAGACTGAAATAGCATGAGAGGCATCACCACAGTAGAAATATAACCCATTGCGCTTTCGAAACTCATGACGCTGTGCCCCAGAAACCACTCTATCACACTGCATAGGTTCAGAAGCAGGTTTACAAGGCAACACTATTCCACGCATACTTCTCCGCTCACGCAAACGTCTGTCAATTTGAATCGCTAATGACATAGAATCATTGAGACCAGAGGGGATAGGGAATCCCACCATAACATCCTATACATTATCTGATAGACCCTTCCGAAAAAGGGCTGCCAAAGCGTCGTCATTCCATTTGGTCAGGACTGCCCACCTGCGGAATCTCTGACAGTATAACTCAGCGTCATCAAGCCCCTGATTTAATGCCAACAAGGCTTTTTCAGCTTGATCAGTGACATTAGGCTCATCGTACAATAACCCCAAGGCCTGAAAAAATGCATCAACATCACTCAAAACAGGATCCCCAGGTGTCAGGGAAAAAGCCCAATCCTGAGGATCGCCGCGCAGGAGAGAGATGACAATCTGAACCTGCTGCGCTGCGTTCCCTGAGGACTTAGATTTTAAGGCAAAAAACAATTTACAATTATTTTTGAAATTAAGAAACTTGGCTCGATCCCCCAAAAACAAATCTGGCATGGGAATCCTAGGTTCCACAACAGGCAACCTAGCAAGATAGGTAGCAATACTCCGAACCTCAGTGGCAAGCTGATCCACACGGCCAGACAACTGTGCAAACTCCATTGAGAGAAAAAATCCTCCCCAGCACCCAGAGATACAGAGGGAAAAAAAAAAAAATGCAACAAACAGAAAAATATCTCTGACAACTCTGACAACCTTTTTTTTTTCTTTCACAATATTTTTCCCTTCTGTGAGAACCATATAATTTTCAGTTAGGCCGGTGATACTGTTATGATTTGGTAGCTGAGGAGTGCAGGTAAAAAAGGCAATACACCAGAGCAGTTGGAATCTATGAGATTGCAGTACCCTGACTAACCACCACAACTAGAGGCAGCCGTGGAGCGTTCCTACGTTGGTCCTAGACGCCTCGTCACAGCCTGAGAAACTAACTACACCTAAAGATAGAAAGAGGAAAGCTATCTGCCCCGGAGCAGATCCCCAAAGAACATAGAAAGCCCCCAAACATGTAATGGCTGTTAGACAAGAAGAAATACTGACACAGACAGAAAATAGTATGAGCAAACGTTGGGGCCCAAACTATCTAAATAGAAAAGGATAGGAAGGGCACTTACTGCAATCTCAAAAAAACCCTGAAAAGCACCAACTCTACTAATTTCAAAAACACCTGAGATCACACGACCTCTACCACCTAAATTAGTTCTCTGGTGTAACAAAATCAAAACAGCAGCCACTGAAAAAACTGGAAAAAGCAAATGTACAAAACATCAGTGGCTGAACAAAACTGAGAGGGCAAAAGCCCCCAGAGGGGACCCTGAAGGCCCCCACAGAAGTGCAGGACAAAATGCAAAAATCAAACACAAAAGCAAAAGGAAGAAAATGTCTTATCTGTTAGCAGGAGATGCAGACACGACACAGCAGGCTACAAAGGAAACAGGAATCAAGGATTGAGACCAGAACAATTGATCACCGGCAACCATGATGGGAAGGCGACTCCCTTATATAAGACCAGTCAGTAACACCTGATTCCCAATCCTCACAATCTTCACTGGACAGTCCAGTACCGCTTGTAACCACCAGAGGGAGCCTCTGCTCAGAACTCATCTCAAGTCCATTCACAACACCGGCCTCTGTCACTGGGCTGGTGATGTTGGTGCCAGAGAAGGGCTCCCTGCGCAAGCGTCTGGTGGGCGCAGGCTTCGCTCTTCTGTCAAAGGTAAAGTGGTTGGTGTCAGTCATGTATCACTATCTGGCCTGGTTCTGGGGGCGGTCCAGATGAGGTCATCAGGCTGTGATCCTGTGAGACGTAGCCATGCCCTTCAAATACCTTGGAGCCTGTCTTGCAGGCCACCAGATATAGTCTTGGTTTCCCCAGTGTGCTAGTGTTTATTGCTATTTTGACTCTGACTTTTGCCTGGATTTGACCCTTCTACAGCCTGCCAATTTTGTACCTCTGCTGCCCTCCCGGTTTTGACTCTGACTTTTGCCTGGATTTTGACCCTTCTTTAGCCTGCCAATTTTGTACCTTTGCTGCCCTCCCGGTTTTGACCTTTGGACTTCTACCTACGCATTTGGTCTCACTTTTTATTCCCTTCCTAGCGTCCTTCCTGCTCCAGTCCACTGCTCCTATAGGCAGCTACCCCCTGGGCTTCGCTGTAATTCCAGATCCCTGTATAGGGGTAAAGGGTCTCGGGGTTTCTCGGGTGCTGTCTTATCTGCAGTTCAGACCCACAGTGGGCGGACGCTACAATCCCTTTAAGAAGGGCCTGGGGTCAGAACCAGAGCGCTGAGTGGAATTGCCCTAACATCCATACCAATGATCCCTTTAAGAGGCCCTGGGTCAGAACCACAACACTGAATGGAATGGTCCTAACTTCCATACTGGGGATCATTTTAAGAGAGGCCTGGAGTCAAAATCAAAGCGCTGGATGGATTTGCCCTGACTTCCATACCAATGATCCCTTTAAGAGAGGCCTGGTGTCAGTACCAAAGCGCAGAGCGGATTAGCCCTCACTTCCGTACCGGGGATCCCTTTAAGAGAGGCCTGGGGTCAGTACCAGAACGCTGAGTGGAATTGCCCTTAGTTCCATACCGGGGATCCCTTTAAGAGAGGCCTGGCATCAGAACCAAAGCGCTGGATGGATTTGCCCTGACTTTCATACCAATGATCTCTTTAAGATAGGCCTGGGGTCAGTACCAAAGCGTAGAGTGGATTAGCCCTCACTTCCGTACCGGATATCTTTTTAAGAGAGGCCTAGGGTCAGATCCAGAGCGCTTAGTGGAATTGCCCTAACTTCCATATTAATGATCCCTTTAAGAGACCCTGGGGTCAGAATCACAGCGCTGAGTGGAACGGTCCAAACTTCCATACCAGGGATCCCTTTAAGAGGGAAGATGCTCCTTTCTGGGGGGTAGACAATGGCTGGAGCTTATGTTCCCGGGGAGGCTAGATTTCTCCCACCCAGTCACTGTCTGCTGAGGTGTTGTCGTGGAGTGAGAAAACTGTTGCTCATAGCAACCAATCACAGCTCAGCTTCTTTTAAACAGCTCTGGTGAAATGTAAGAGGCTTTGTGATTGGTTGGTGATACACACATACACACATTCAATTATATATATTTATATATATATACTACATGTGCCAAATTAAATTACGGTATGACACGTTTTGTTAAATATTGCAATATATTTCAGTTCTCCATCAAGCACACAGTGAAATTCTCAATTCCCATTTACTGGAGTGATAAGAATCACATTAACATGTAAGAAACAGAAGAAAAAAAAATCAGTATAAGTTCCATTTAAAAAAATGCTGTATCTGAATATGATTCTGAAGCCAATGGTTACTATGGAAACTAGAATCTTGGGAAAGGACTCAGGAAGTTGCTCTTCCATAACAACGTATGCTCTCCACCAGTTGCTGGTCACATGACTGGAGCCGGAACATTACTTTTTTGACAGCGCTGCTTTATGAGATGAAGGTTTGTTTATTAAAAGCAAACACTAAGAAAGGTGCGACCAAACCCAATCTGATTTTATGTATTTTTTTTTTATTAACAGGCATTTGCAGCTCTAGACCGGATATGACTGCTAAATTATGACCGGCTTCATTAAAGATTCTTTTTCCATAGAAGTATCTGATCTTGCTGATTTGTGGACTTGTAATTTCCGTACCTTCATGAAACGTTTTTTTATATGAAAGCACAGATGTTTCTCGCATCTAATGAAAAGTTTTCTTCTTATTTTTAATGATAAAAGTAACAGATTAGAGTTTCTGGATGTTTTATCACAAATTCCTAAATTAAAGGAAATCTGTCAGCAGGTTTTTGCTATGTAATTGTTACGAAATTACTGTCCTAGCGTGACACGACCCAACGGTTGGTCGGTCACCAAACGGCACAACACACAAGGGAACACAAGGGACACAATAACCGCGGTGGGCCCTGTCGATAGGGAACGTGGAAATGGACACCTCCTGCACTCTCCTAAGGATGTGCCCTGATCTCATTATCATCCCTATACGGGTTCTTTCACCCCGTCGCCGAGCAGGATACCTAATCCCTCACTTGCCCTGCTCCTATCCCTACATAGGAAACTGGCAAGCGAGAGCGCTGGTCCCACCACTGCTCTAATACAACACAAGGAAAGGAAACACAGACACCAAAGGAACTGGGTAACAAAAATACAACACTTAGCTTTCTCTGCTGCAATGTATTGTCTATTTTTCTATACCTGAGTAGACCTCCCCAGCTTCTGGGCTCCATAACAGTTTCTACAGTTATAACTCATTTCTCAGATTACTCAGTTATATCTTAGTAATGATTCAACCAAACAAAAATGGTAATGTCATATAAAGACAAGCCTATGCTTTTAGGCTGAGCCTTATAGACTTTGGAAGAAGTAATAAATGTTGTGGTTGGACAAAATAGTCCAGCAGAACAACGTCTGAGAGTGACTGGTGAGAACTGGGAGCCGGCCAAAATAACTGAAGTAAAATCCCAAAGTATATTTGGTTTGGAAATTGAAGGTAGTTTAAATTCACCTGAAATGCAATTTTCAATGTGGTCTTCCCCTTTAAGAAACATTGACAAGAAAAAAATCCCCTAAAATGATCACCTTTATCAATGCTCGATTCATAATACACAGAAAGAAATCCATAGGAACATGGACAGCCGGAAAAGCAAAGTTTAGATTTGGAACTCCAATGTTTTGCTAGTTGAGGAATGCTACCAATTCTCTTCTACTTCGAGTAGATACAAGATAGACCACTTCAAAAAGACAATTTATTTACGTAGACCACATACTATTCGACACCATCTCATGCATCATATATTAGGCATAGAGGCCATCTTGTTTGAGGAAGCCACTGCTCTAGAAGATCACTCTTCAATAGAGTTGAGCGATACTTTCCGATATCCAAAAGTTTCGGAATCGGAATGGTATTGCCGATACCATTAAAATATCGGCGATACCCGATACCGATACCGGAAGTCCAATGTAAGTCTATGGGAACAAAATATCGTAACTAAAAAAACCTCTTTCTTTCCTTGTAAACACTAAATATACACACATAGAATACAATATATATATATATATATACATGTCATTGTGACATATATATATACATATATTTATAGTTTATACACTTCTACATAGTAAAATAGCCTCTGATTCAATTGCGGGTAAAACCGGCTTTTGTGAAAAGACAGAAGCACCCGACATGAAATGACACTTGGTTTACATAGAGTTAACCATGTCTTTTCATGTAGTTTGATATCTGATTTGCACAAACAATTACATGAGTGTAAGTGTGCAAAATTTCACACCTGTAGAGGTTAATTAAAGGTATAAATTCGTTGTAAAAAAACGGACTTTTTTGCTACGAATTTACACCTTTAATTAACCCCTACAGGTGTGAAATTTTGCACACTTACACTCATGTAATTGTTTGTGCAAATCAGATATCAAACTACATGAAAAGACATGGTTAACTCTATGTAAACCAAGTGTCATTTCATGTCGGGTTCTGCATTTTCACAAAAGCCGGCAATTGAATTAGCGGCTATTATACTATGTAGAAGAGTATGAACTATAAATATATATATATATATATATATATATATATATATAATATATATATAAATATTGTGTCACAAACTCAATGACATGTATATATATATATGAGGTGTAAAATTGCTGAAAAAAAATGCGTGGGCTCCCGCCCTATTTTCGCAACCAGACAGACAAAGCCAGTGAGTGGGGCAGATAATAATAGCCCAGAGAGGGACCATTATTTTTGGCCCCCCCCCCGCTACTAACATCTGCCCCCAGACACCCCAGAAAGGGCCAAATCTCTAATTAGATTTGCCCTTTCTGGCACTTTGCCCGTCTATTCCCATTGCCCTGTAGCGGTGGCGAATGGGTTAATAAGGGGTTAAAATGACCTTGCAATTGAAAGGTCACTTTAAGCCAGGTTAATAATTGAGAGCTGTCAATTAGACAACTATCAATTATTAATCCTATTGTATGAAAGAAAAATCAAACACACACACTTTAATAAAAAAGAAGTTTAATGAAATAATCACACAGTTTTTGACCATATTTTATTTACCTGCTAAAACCATTTCCTGTAATAAAAATAAAATAATAAAGCAAAATTATTCTTACCTATCCCATGCACAGTCAGGTCCCACGGTGTAATCCTTCAGAAAGGGTTAATGTTTACTGCAGGGACCGCAGCTAATGCTGCAGCCTCACAGTAAACCCCCAAATGAATGAGCTCCTCTCCTGGCTGACAGGAGAGGAAGTGGAAAGCTTAATTGATTGCTTTCCACTTTCACTTCAGGTCAGCCAGGGACACCATCAGTGACGTCAGAGGGAACTGATTAACAAAAATACGGGTTCCCTTCGAAAAAAAAATGGCGTGGGGTCCCCCCTATTTTTGTTAACCAGCCAGATGAAGCAGACCGCTGAGGCCTGGATTTTCAGGCTGTTAAGGAGCCAAGATCCATGGACCTTGCCAGTCTGATAATACCAGGCCACAGCAGTCTGCATATCTTGGCTGATTAACAAAAATAGGGGATCCCCTCGAAAAAAATTGGCGTGGGGTCCCCCTATTTATGTTAACCAGCCAGATGAAGCAGACTGCTGAGGCCTGGATTTTCAGGCTGTTAAGGAGCCAAGATCCATGGACCTTGCCAGCCTGAAAATACCAGTCCACAGCAGTCTGCATATCTTGGCTGATTAACAAAAATAGGGGATCCCCTCGAAAAAAATTAGCGTGGGGTCCCCCCTATTTTTGTTAACCAGCCAGATGAAGCAGACCGCTGAGGCCTGGTTTTTCAGGCTGGTAAGGATCCAATATCCATGGACCTTGCAAGCCTGATAATACCAGGCCACAGCAGTCTGCTTAGCTTGGCTGGTTAACAAAAATAGGGGATCCCCATCGAAAAAAAAACGGCGTGGGGATCCCCCCTATTTTTGTTAACCAGCCAAGTAAAATGCAGACTGCTGCGGCCTGGTATTAAAAGACTGTCAAGGCCCATGGATTTTGGCCCTCAACAGCCTGATAATACCAGGCTACAGCAGCCCCACATTTGGCGCATCAAAAGATGTGCCAATTGTGGCACTTTACCCGGCTCTTCCCACTTGCTCTGTAGCGGTGGCAAGCGGGGTAATAAGGGGTTAATGTCACCGTTGATTGCACGGTGACAATAAGCCCGGTTAATAATGGAGAGGCGTCAATAAGACACCGATCCATTATTAATCCCAAAGTTTTTAAATGTTTAAAAAAAAGACACAGCAAGAAAAAAGTCTTTTAATGAAATAAAAGAGACAACACAGTTTTCATTTCTTTTATTACTCTCTCATTCCTGCGACGCCATCGATCTCCTGTAAAAAAAGAAAAAAAACAAACCAACAGTATACCACCTGTCCGACGCAGTCCATAACGACAGTCCCACGACGATCCAGCTCTGCTACATCGGAATGACAGGCAGAGCCTGTCATCCTGGCGCAGCACAGCTGATTACCTGCTTCTCCGGCGGTGACGTCATCGGACTGCTTTACGGCCGCGATTACCCAGCAGTCACTGCAGTTATCGCGAGAAACTGCATGTGACCGCCAGGGAGAAGAGGATGGCGGCCATCAAGCAGTCCGGGATGTGACCGCTGGAGATCTTCTGCCGGGTAAGTGCCGCTGACTCCTGACAGACCCGACCGACGGACACTGACAGTGACAGTGACATTCCGATTCCGGTATCCGATAAGACGACAATATCGGTACTCGGAATCGGAATTCCGATACAGCCAATATCGGCCGATACCCGATATTTGCAGTATCGGAATGCTCAACCCTACTCTTCAATGCAATTTTGGATTGATTCTCTCCACGCGCAATTTATTTATGAAATTGAAGACTTTGGAGTTTCTTACAAAACACTCAGTTTGGTTAATAGTTATATGTTTGTTAAAGAATGGTACAGTAAAGATGTATATCTTTTTACCGTGTTAGCCAGTAGATAGAAAAATATTTAGAGTTGAGAGTCCTCAGTGGTTGATACCTTTTAATGGCTAACTGAAAAGATGGTAACAAATTGCAAGCTTTCGAGACTACTCAGGTCTCTTCATCAGGCAAAGACTAATACAAAATCTGAAGAATCACATATTTGTACACCACACAGCACAGAAAAAATGCAATAGTTGAGACAAGTGACGTGAAGCAGAACTGTCATTATGGGAGAGGGATGAACAGTTGTGGCCTTTTACATCAATTAAGGAATTTGCTTCAAAGACCCTGTTACCATCTTTTCAGTTAGCCATTAAAAGGTATCAACCACTGAGGACTCTCAATTCTAAATATTTTTCTTCAAAGACCCTGTGAGAACATCACAAAACATTACCAGACCCCAATCAGAGGGCAATAAAACTTTCACACTCCTTATCTAGGAACTAGTCCAAAATTTATTGTCACAACTGTTCATCCCTCTCCCATAATGACAGTTCTGCTTCACGTCACTTGTCTCAACTATTGCAATTTTTCTGTGCTGTGTTGTGTATAAATATGTGATTCTTCAGATGTTGTATTAGTCTTTGCCTGATGAAGAGACCTGAGTAGTCTCGAAAGCTTGCAATTTGTTACCATCTTTTCAGTTAGCCATTAAAAGGTATCAACCACTGAGGACTCTCAACTCTAAATATTTTTCTATTAAAGAATGGGTTTTTTTTTCAAAAATTGTTAATATGTTATTTCCAGAAGCCAGACACCTACAAAGTAAAATGTCAGGAGAATCTGTGCTTTGCCTTATGAAAAGATTCTCAGAACCATTTACTGAAAAGGTGTCTTCAGACAGTCCGGTAAATAGCCTATCTAATCAGCAAGTACCACACACGAGCATGAAATGCAATGATGAACAACCTCTGTCTCGTCATCTGCTTACAGATGCAACTATATCTCCCTCCAAGGACTTCAAGTGTGTGAAGACCAAACCCGAGCAGCGGGCGAGCTGATAAAAATGAATAGTCTTTAAGAAAAGGAGCCTACAAGAATGATAATACGAGCATCTGAAATGTGAATTTGACCTGAGTGATTAATGACTACGTTTCATATTGGACATTTGCCCAGTTTAAAAGCACATTACTACCCCCCGTAGACTAAACAATGATAATCTAATTCCAGTTATATCAGAACCATCGTAAAGACCCTTCAGCTGTTTATATTTTCCATACCTTACATCTAACTACTATTCATTCTAGAATTGCTCATAATACAATTCCCTAATGGAACCGTATCTAACACTAGTCCACTGTAATAAATGAGAAATAATGCTATAGGAATGATTGTAGGAATCTTATCTATAATGGGAAGACTGAATTCAGACAACTATTATCAAAGTCCACGTACAAATCGTAAGTTCCCAGCCAGGCCTTGGGTCTCCTAACCTAATCTCATAGCATCATAGGCTATACAAGGCTGTTGAGTTAGAGTGAGGAAACCCACAATATTTGGACCTCAAAATTCAGAATTAGGCAGGGTTCACATTACAGTGGGAGTCACTATGTGCACTTTCCAACATAATTTTAGGCTATGACTTCAATATGTAGTCTACTGTGACTTGGATCACACCTCAACTTGGTATATATGGACACAAATATGTCTGACAGAGCAAACAGTGACTCCGACTGCATCAGTACAGTCAATGGCTCAGTCAGTGCTAATGTCTCAATCCTGCATTCAAGACTTTAGACGAAAGCCGCTGATGGAGCCACAAGATATAGGCTTGAATGAAATTTGAACCAAGTAGTAAGTCCATCTAGTTCAACCTACTTCACTCATGTTTATCCAGCGGAAGGAATCTGTTCCCAGGAGGCAAAAGTTTTCCTGGACCCCTTCAACCTTTTTTATGTGAAAAAAAAATCACAACTCTCACTGGCACAGGTTTCCAAAGCCCTTACTGTGATGAATCATCCCGTTAGTGATACTTTATCGATAAAAGGACTATGGACTTGTACTGCCCACCGGAATGGGAAGAACCATCTTGAATACTCTGGATGGTAATGCTTTGGAAGTTACTATTCAAAACAAATACCGGTTTCTTACCAGTAACTCATTGTTGGAATCACTGGAACACTGGAAACAAATCTCAACGATCCCTTGAACAAAAGGACAATTTTCCTGTCTGTACATCATTCAGTTGGGAAAGGATATGTGATATAAAAGTGTAACAGGGTCTCATGGATCAAAGGGAGATGAATATTCTAAAAAAATCAATAATTTAAAGTGGTGAGAAAATAATTTTAAGCTTGGATTATGAAATAAAGCTGAGGTCTGGATCTTTTTGGCAGGATCAGTAGTTTCCCGTATGGATAGAGTGAAAGCATGACATAAGTGCAATAAGGATTGTCCATCCTAGATGAACAAATCTGCAGTCACTCTACGCAGTGTGACAAGTGCTGTAAGTATTCCCTTGTGCCGACACCATAAGCGGGCAATCATGTGATTGCTAGCATGCAATTTGCAAACTTTTGACCACATTACGACTAGACATATCCAGTCTCAATTCACTTGTATTAGGTGAGGCCGTTGCCCATCTATTTGGCATGTGACCACATGTATGCAAATCGCAAACTTACAGTCAAATGCCGCCGACACCGGAGAATACTGAGGATTCACAAGTCTGCAATCACACAGCGTGACTACAAACTTACATCCTAAGGCTTCATTCACACATCTGTATTTTTTGATGAGTACTGGTATTTGTCTGCCAAAACCAGGAGTGTCTCCAAAACACAGAACAGCTGTCAATCTTTAAATTTATGGCTTTGGCATACAAACACTGACGCAAAATACTGACGAAACGCTGATGTGTGAATAAGGCCTAAGGCTGGACAACCCCTTTAAGAACCCCATGAACATTAAATAGCTTTCACCAAAATGATCTCTTGACTCCCCCATGCATAGGAAAGTTTGACATCATTTATTAAGAGAGGCATGAGACTTTCATTCCCAGACTATCAGCCGATATTACTGGTATATCCGCAACTTAGTCCGTCTTTAATGTGTATGGGGACCTGTAGTTGCATTGTAAGAACTTGCAGTTCTTGCATCTTGAGGATTGTTAATGGTCAGCCATTTAAAGGCGTTATCCAAACTTTCGCTGATTGGAATGGCTGAAAATAAAATTAGTGACTAACACATATGCTGGTCTCTGCTGGAGCTGTAGAGATCCTATTACATCCAGTGGCCATTAATCATTTGCCTCAGTGGGATGCCTGTAGGTGTTGTCCATGACCTCAGAGGTCCGAGATTTGCTTTGGCAGTCCAGTGAATGCTGGATTGCTGGGGAATTTATCAGGGGAATTATCGTATATTTTTTATTGATTCCTGCTCTTAGGCAATATTTTGGACAAACCCCTTAAATTCAGTTGTCTGTGTTAGACGCTGTGCAAGACTTTTAGGAGTTCATTGAGGGATATATATCATGAGCAGACTTTTTTTGCTTGACGCTGCATTGCTATCATCAACGTGACACACAATGAGGGAATTCCATCAAGGCTTTACATCAGTTTTCTTGTTTCACCATGTCACAGATTTTGTGGCATGCCAGTTGTGCTAAAACATTTTTAATTTTTTTTTTTTGCAATTTTATGCTCCCTTCTTTTTGAAATGTGCGTGTGAAAAGATTTGGTTTCTTATCCCAAGTCATGTGGCAAGGGTTTACAGGGTCAAAATTGACTTTTAGGATTGCTACTTCCAAACAATGGCTTTACAGTTTGAGAATTTTCTCAGGATGGTAGCGGTGATGTCACTGAGGTTACCTTGGTTCATCGGCTATGAACTCCATTGACCTTTTGCATGTCAGCAGTAGACACTGCAGGAGCCACCTCACGCTCCTTTCTCAATGTGTTCTGGCTGGCTTGATGGGCAGTCGCATCATGCCGTCGCTCAACAAACCATCCTGATGAAGCAGAGCTGGAGTTTAACGTGGATTGTCGTCGGACAGGTGAGGAATATAGTGTTTTGTTATTTTTGATTTTAGATAAATAAGTGGGTAAAAGAGGATGGGTAGTGTTTATTTCAAATAAAGGAGTCTGTGACTGAAAAAGGAGTTTCTGGTTTGCCATCTTATACCAAGTCATGCAGTAAGGCTCCTTAAAGGGTAAATATTGATTTTTAGTATTGCTGCCTCCAATAGGTGGCATTTAAATTTTCTTCCCCTTCCTCTTTTAAGAGAATATTTGAATATTTAGATTCCCAGGCTTATAAGTGGCTTATAAATCTACTTAGGCCACTTAGATCTTAGACCCCTACATCCCTGTACTGAAGCCTTTCAACCAGCCAATTCAGCTTTTTTACATTGTGCTGATGAGGGGCACACATCCCGAAGCATGAGACTGGAAATAGACTTGTTGGTTTGGCTTGTTATCTCAAGTCATGTAACAAGGCTCTTTAAATAGTTAATATTCACTTTTAGGATTACTATTTTGAAAAGCAGCAAATGTTGACAGTGACAGTGTTAATTATGGCGAAAAATGTGCTGGAACAGCTTCAATCAAAACTTAGCTCAAAGTTTCCAATAAATCTCTCCCCAAATGTTTGGAAAAGTTGGTGCATCACTAAATCTAACACTTTTTGTATAGTGTTTTTTTTCATATTTGTTTTACGTGAATCACCTAGTCAAATGGCAGAATGTATTAATAATAAATGATCAGCCATAATTACCTCCATTTTGATCAAAATGGTAAAAAAATAGGAAATAAAGTGTCTGTTTTATAAGTCTTGTTTTTGATGTACAATAACAAATTATATTGTGGTACCGTGTTAGCCAGAAAAATCGATGTGAATACTTTTCTGCCCAATGAGACAAAAGTATTCTCGGAGTGATACCTTTATTGGCTAAGCAGAAAATAATATGTTTGCAAGCTTTCAGAGCACAGAGGCTCCTTCTTCAGGCAAGATTACAAATAGATTAATAAGAAAAAAAGCACAACATTTAAGGCCAGTTTCACACATCCAGATATTTCCGGTATCGGTAAACACAGTACCGGAGATATCCGTGTCCGTTTGTCCGTGTAAATACATTGTATATTCATGTGGCACACGTGTGGCACACATGTGCCGCATCAGGACCACATGGACCACACGGACAGCTACAGTAAGCGCTGTCCCCTGCCTGTGGTGCTGGAGGTCCCTGTCATTATTTTTCCTGCTCTGCCGACAACAGCGCGAGCAGGGAGAATGAATGAAAAACCCGACGTGGGTTCCCCCTTAGTTTTTGAACCAACCCAGCAAAACTATACAGGTGCGGGCTGCTATTCTCAGGCTGGTAAGGGGCCATGATTATTGCCCCCCCCAGCCTAAAAACAGCAGCCCACAGCTGCCCAGAAAAGGTGCATCTATTAGATGCGCCTATTCTGGAGCTTTGTTGGGTTCTTCCCACTTGCCCTGTAGTGGAGGCAAGAGGGGTTAATAAAGGGTTAATGTCACCTTTCTATTGTAAGGTCACATTAAGCCAGGCTTAGTAATAAATAGGTGTCAAATAAGACACCTATTCATTACTAATCCTATAGTAAATAAAGTGTTAAATAAACACACACACACAATAAGAATAAAGTCTTTTAATGAAAGAATACACTACACAGTTTTTAATTCTTAATTATACTCCCATTCCATTATCGAAGCCCTCGATCTCCTGTAAAAAATATAAAGTAAAAAAGCAACAATATCCCATACCTGTCCGCCGTACAGTCAAGTCCCACAGCGTAAATCCATCTCAGGGGTTAATCAGTTTACAGCCGGAGTGCTGCTAATGCGACTGCTCTGGCTGTAAACTACTGGGGAATGACTGGGAAGCAGTGCGCAGAGGCTCAGTGACTGGGGGGTGACGTCACTGAGCCTGTGCTTGCTGGCACCTGAACTCCTGTGACCTCAGCACCATAATATTCCCACGGTGCTGAGGTTACAGGAGTTCAGCTGTAGCGAGCAGAGACTCAGTGACATCACCCCCAGTCACTGAGCCTGTGCGCTGCTTCCCAGTCATTCCCCAGTAGTTTAAAGTCAGAGCAGCTGCATTAGCAGCGCTCCGGCTGTAAAGTGATTAACCCCCAAAATGGATTAATGCCGTGTGACTTGACTGTACGGCGGACAGATTTGGGATATTGTTGTTTTTTTGTTTTTTTTTTACAGGAGATCGAGGGCTTCAATAATGGAATGGGAGTGTAATAAAGAATTAAAAATACGCACATATTAATTAAAAATCATTTTAATGAAATAAACACAGTTTTTGACCATCTTTTATTGTACTGGCATTCCTTCGATTCCCTTGTTCTCCTGTAATAAAAAAAAAAATAATAAAACAACATTATTCTTACCTATCCGGCGCTCAGTCAGGTCCAACACTGTAATCCTTCACAAAGGGTTCACATGTTTACTGCGAGGACCGGAGCTAATGCTGGCAGCCTCGCAGTAAACCCCCGAATGAATGAGTTCCTCTCCTGGCTGACAGGAGAGGAAGTGATTAGCTGGGAAGCTTAATTAATTGTTTCCCAGGCTAATCAGTTCAGTTCAGGTCAGCCGGGGACACCGCACAGCATCAGTACGTCAGAGGGAGTCCCCGGCTGACCTGAATTGAACTGATTAGCCTGGAAACAATTAATTAAGCTTCCCAGCTAATCACTTCCTCTCCTGTCAGCCGAGAGAGGAACTCATTCATTCGGGAGTTTACTGCGACGCCGGCCTTAGAAGACATCACACCTCCCACCTCATGAGCAAATATCCTACTGTACTATCCCTTAAATGTTGTGCCTTTTTCTGAAGAAGGAGCCCCTGTGCTCTGAAAGCTTTCAAACATATTATCTTCTGCTTAGCCAATAAAGGTATCACTCTGAGAATACTTTTGTTATCATTGGGCGGAAAAGTATTTACATCAAGTCTTGATTTTAAAAGACTGAATATCTCCATTCAGAAAAACTATAAAAAAAAATTGAAAATAAAAATCGGGCGTAGCTCCCATTTTCATATAATATTTAGGAAGTGTCAAAATTATTAGAAGATGAAAATGAGGTCTCCACAATGGCAAATTTCGGACAGAAGTATTTAGCTTTTTATTAGCTGCTGGACATTGATATGAAGGGCAGTAAATTCAGGTGAGACCCTCGAGAAGAAGGGATGTGTAGATTACCAAGCTCTCTTCATAAGAATTATATTTTCTCTAAATAATAGTATCAAAATGGAAAGGAGAGAGGGATCGGTATTCATAAAAAACATCAAAAACATCTTCCTGGGTCTCGCTTGATGTGTGGGCTGCTGTCTAATTCTTTTAACACTTGCGCTGCCTCCTGCGTGATGTTGGCACCATGAGGATGTTGAGATGTTAACACTCCTCCGACCTCCTATGTATTTTCTCTTCTGTTAAGAATAAGACATAAAATCATGCCACCTTTCCGCGGGACTCTGAAGCTTTGACGACGCATGTGAGAAGCAAAAAAAAAATGAGATGGAGGAAAAGTTCTGCCATATTTTGCTGGAATAATAAACGAGTGTGCTGGAGAGGAGTAAAGATCCTGCGGAGATAACTAGGAAACAGCTTATTAGGAGAGATAAACAAGCCGCGGTTTGATGTAACAGTGCCGCTTCACGTGGCCGCTGAATCACCGAGCCTGGAAGAGTCGGGAAACGTTTCATCAGTTTTTGGTAAAAGTTAGAAACTCACGTAGGAAGTGTCAGAGGGAGGAAAGGGAGTAAAATATGGCTGGTTGTACGGAGTCGTCAAAGTGAATGTAAGTGTGATAAGATTATCGGTAAGGCTGTGGTTCCACGGTCCGGAACCACAGCGCTTTGGACGGAGCGGAAATTCCGCTCCGTCTAAGCCCCGCCCCCTTTCTGACGCGCGATCTTTCCGGAGGTGTTCAGGACACCTCCGGAACACCTCCGGAAAGAGCGCAGGGCTGCATAGCCCTGTGTTAATTCTGTTGCGGCGACGCACCGTCGCCGCAATACGCGAGGACATGCTGCGGTCTAAAAAGACGCGCGGTCTAAAAAGACGCATGTCCGTTTACGCAGGTCTGCCACCTGCGTGTTGTTACGCATAGTGGAGACGGGATTTCTTGAAATCCCCTCCACTATGCTGTAACATCTGGACGCTGCGTGTTTGGCGCTGCGCCAGCGCACAGCGCCAAACACGCAGCGTATCCTGACCGTGGAAACTCACCCTAACACTTTCCAAATTGCTACAAAGGTTAAAAAAATATTCATATTGCTTATATAGCATCAATTACTGTGCTACATTGCTGATTTTACACATGCTGGCAAACAATTGTGCTAACCATTGAGCCACCATGCTGATCATACACATACTGAGAGACAACAGTACTAACCACTGAGCCACCATGCTGACTATACACATACTGTGAGACAACAGTACTAACCACTGAGCCACCATACTGACTTTACACATACTGTGAAACAACAGTACTAACCACTGAGCCACCATGCTGACCAT
The DNA here is from genome assembly GCA_033576555.1 of Oophaga sylvatica. Lineage (NCBI taxonomy): Eukaryota > Metazoa > Chordata > Amphibia > Anura > Dendrobatidae > Oophaga > Oophaga sylvatica. Next base: position 13,627,068 of record JARQOD010000001.1, on the reverse strand, counting down.
ATACATACTGTGAGACAACAGTGCTATCCACTGAGCCACAATGATTACAGAAATACTCTAATATAACTATGCTAACCTCTGAGCCTTCACGTTGATCATACACATACTGTGAGATAACAGTCCTAACCACTGAGCTACCATGCTGACTATACACATACTATGAGACAACAGAGCTAACTGTTGAGCCATTATGCTGATTACAACAACACTGTGATACAACTGTGCTAACCACTGAGCCACCATGCTGACTATACACATACTGCAAGACAATAGGGCTAACTATTGAGCCACCTTGCTGATTACAGCAATATTGTGATACTGCTGTGCTAACCACTGAGCCAACATGCTGACTATATACATGCTTTGAGACAATGGGGCTAACTACTGAGCCACCATGTTGATTACAGGAATATTGTAATATAACCATGCTAAATACTGAACCTTCTTGCAAAAAATATAGATACTGCTATACAACAGTTCTAATAACTGGGACTCAATGATGAGCACATACATATCATGATACAACGGTGCTAAACACTGGGCCACCATGATGACAATTTGAATCTGTGATACAACAGTGTTAACCACTGGGCCACCATGTAGTTTATATACTTGTTCACTATTGATCCGTAATATTTCATACATTGATTGTAATTTTTCATTTGTATCTAAAAAATGTCTAGAAAAATAAGAAGAATAAAAATTTTGGCATACTTGGACCTGGCAGATCAAAACTTTTGGCTTTGAGCCCATCTTCCTTTAGACTCCAGTATGTCTGACAATATCAGATTTTTTAGCTGTCTGGGATCAGATCAGAAAACGGCAATCTGGATGAAGTCATATGATAAGTGATAAGAAGAAAGGACGGGGAGCACTTTCCCCTGAAGCCTGGCTTCAGTTTCATGTAGCTGATGAAAGGGAGATTTAATTTCATTGCTTCCATATTAGCTGGCAGGGTCCACGGGAGGCAGAACTGTACTACAGACCATGTAATGTTTTTAGAAAAGCAGGGTCAAGCTGTGTTTTCTGCTACTGCCTCTTTCCTTTGATGTCCAAGCCAGGTTCAAAGCAAATCTGAGCTATTTCCAGAGCTGGAAAAGTTTGGATTGTCTGGAAGAATATCCTGCAAGCCAGCATCTAGTATTAACCCTCTGGGTAGGATAATGAGTGGGCTCTCATGGAAATAGCATTGACCAGTCTTTATCAGTCTTATATGTCCATGGACTGTCCCAATCTTCTTTATCAGCACTCTGCCAGCACTATAGATGCTGAAATTTCCTTTTCCAACTTTTGCAGTTTGGAATATTCCTGCCATAACCCAATGACTTGTCCACCTTACCAAACGAAAAAAAGAATGTTCCAACTCCCGAATATAATTCCAACTTCACATTGGTGTTTTCAAGTAATTATTCATTTCATCGTGTGTTCCTGGTGTCCCAAGCTCATTGGTGTATCGGTGTATTTAGGGCTGCTGGGAAAAATCCCTTTGAGCTTTTACAAAGAAAGCAACCCCAATTTCTATAGAGAAACAAGGATCTTCTCCCATTGTCTGTAGAAAGACAAAGACCCACCCCTACTTCCTGCAGAGAGAAAAAGACCCACTTACATTCACTATAGAGAGAAAAAGAACAATAACCACTTCCTGTAGTGAGACAAAGACCCAACCGTACTTTACATGTAATGCCTTACATTACCTATATAAAGACAAAAACCCACCCCCGCTTCCTGTAGAAAGACAAAAGACCTGTTACCACTTCCTTTAGAGAGACAAAAATCCTCCCCACTTCCCGTAGACAGACAAAGACTCACCCCCACTTCCTATGGAGAGACAAAGACAGATCCCCACTTCCTGAAGAGAGAAAAAATACATGATTTCCTAAAGAGAGACAAACACCCATCCTACTCCCTATAGAGAGACAAAGACCCACCTCACTTCCTGTAAAGAGACAAAAAGTCTTCCCCACTTTCTAAAGAGACTAAAAGAACACAACCATTTCCTGCAGAATAACAAAGACCCACCCCACTTCCTACAGAGAAAGAGCCACCCAATTTCCTGAAGAAAGACAAAGACTCATCCCCACTTCCCGTAGAGAGACAAAGTCCGGTTTCCTCTTCCTGTAAAGAAGGAAAGACCCACTCCACTTACTGAAGAAAGGCAAAGACCCAACCCAATTCCTGCAGAGAAACAAAGACCCACTCCACTTGCTGTAGAGAGACAAAGTGTTGTGAATGTGCTAGAGATCGTTTCTGAGCAGAGGCTCCCTCTGGTGGTTACAGACAGTACTGAACCTTTCAGCGAGGAATGGCAATCTGGGTTCACTGACTGGACTGATATAAGGGAGGTTCCCTCCCATGATGGTCGCCGGTGATCAATTGTTCTTGTCTCAATTGTGGTTCCTGGTTCATTTGGAAGTTTGCTTGAGTCTTGCCTGCACCTGCTGCTTTCAGATAAGATATTTTCTGCTTTTCTTTTTGTGCTTGTTTTTTGCATAGTTTTCTGTACTTTTGTGGAGGTCAGCCGGGTCCCCTTCTGGGGCCTGTGCTCCTCTCAATTTATCTGTAGCCACTGTTATTTGTTCATTTGCTTTTTTCTGTTTTTTTCAGTGGCTGCGGCTTTGTTTTGTTACACCAGAGATCTGATATAGGTGGTAGAGATCGTGTGATCTCAGGTTTTTTGGCAATCAGAAGTGCTGGTATTTTTTAGGGTTTTTGTTTGGTTGCAGTCAGAATTCGTTCCTGTACTTTTCTGTCTAGACAGATTGGGCCCCAACGTTTGCTCATTCTATTTTTTGTCTGTGTCTGTGCTATCTTCTTGTCTAACCACCATTACATGTTTGGGGGCTTCCTATTTTCTTTGGGATCTGCTTCGGGGCAGGTAGCTTTCATCTTTCTGCCTTTAGGTGTAGTTATCTCTCAGGCTGTGACGAGGCGTCTAGGATCAACGTAGGAACGCTCCACGGCTACCTCTAGTTGTGTGGTTAGTTCAGGTTACTGCAATCCAATAGGTTCCAGCCTCTATGGTGTATTACCGTTTTTGCTTTTTCTTCTCAGCTACCGAAACATAACACAAAGACCAGCCCCATTTCTTGTAACGAGTCAAAGGCCCACCCCACTTCCTAAAAAGATATAGAGAAGCAAGGATCTGCTCTATTACCTGTAGAGACACAAGGACTCACTCCATTTCCTTTTGGGAGACCAAGACCAACCCCTGCTTTCTAAAGAAGGAAAAATACCCACCCCACTTCCTGTAGAAATACTAAGACCCACCCCTTCTAACTAAAGAAAAAGACCCAACCTACTTCCTGTAGAAGGACCAAGACCCACCCCTGCTTCCTAAAGAGAGACAAAGACCATCCCTTCTACTGTGGAGCGAAAAAGACCTACCCTCACTTCCTACAGTGAGAAAAGTATCCAAAATCACTTTCTGCAGACAAAGACCCACCCAATTTTATATATAGAAATCTACGACTTGCCTACTTTGGACACATCATACGAAGTGAGCAATCACTGCAGAAAGACATCATGGTCGGCAGAACAGCAGAACAGGCGGTAAGCCTGTTACCATCTTTTTCCCATAGCCATGTATGTTGAAGTCACTCTAGCATTACTAAAGTTGTGTTTACGTTAAAGAGGTTGAAAGGGGTTGGGTATAGTCCTAGGAGACCTCAGAGTGTTACACATGTCTTTTCCGGGCAATTGGAGTACGATTCACAGTTAGTCCATTTGAAGAAATCAAGATTAAAAAAGAAAATAAGAAGCTGGCAAACGCACATTTTTCAATGTTTTCTCATTTCTAATAAATTCCCTGTGCAGCCATAGGTTCATAAAACAGTCTTTAACCTCTACTAAGATGGGAAAAAAAATGTGAACACCCTGAAAGAACAAAGACAATAACTTCTGTGACTTATATTACAAGGATTAATTGTTAGGTAAATCTGTCAGAGAGGAATTGTCAGCATAATATTTAACCCTAAATCACGTGGATCTGATATTTAGGTGTTTATCTATAATAGGTCTGTACAACAAGCAATTAGTCAATAAAGGCCCCTGAATATTTATGATGCTACAACTGCAGATTTGCAATTCATGAAACATATGAAGTGGTTAATTATTGTCATTTTTCATGTCAGTTCATACATGTGTAAATCAATGAGATGAGGGGAAAATAATTAACAGATATATTGCAAGGCGAGTTTTTGTTTTCTAAGAAAAATTCATAAACGGTAATAGATGCCTCATTCCCTGTGTGGTCTTCTATCATTCACACACCGACTGCTGCACCATCAAAATAGCATTAAAGTGCAGTAATCCTCGGATATAGTGCACCAATATTTAATAACCTCAGGAGAATCACTTTTGATAGCTCATGGGCCATGCGCAGACTCTTCTTGCTTTTTTTCTTGGTTTCTTTGATTTTAGCTAGGACTATAATAAGATGTTAAGGGACGTGATTCAGTTTGGAGCATTAAATGGCTGTTCTTAAAGGATACCCTTAATGCTGTACATGTATTCCATTCTGTGGGCATAGTATAGAGCAGGAGTTGGACACTCACAGCTTTAGTTCACTTAGCTCAGCATTGCCTTCCTCTGCTTGCTTGACTGACAGAAGAAGCAGAGTGTCCATGATGCGATCTTGCTACCGGCTAAAATTTCATGCATGCTTTACATGAATTAACCCAGCAACATCCTCCATATCCTATCAATCAAGCAAATGAGTGCAGCGATGAGCAAGTTGAGCTGAAGAGTAGAGATGGATTTCAAGTGTATCATTACAACCCAACCCAATAACCGTCTCATGCAACCACTGCCTACTGGTGTTGCCATGCTTGCAATGAAGGATGCAGTCATGGTCCTGCTTTGCATTACTCTGGCTAGAACTTGTAGTCTCTCCCAGATAAGGTATCTACGTTTTGCTGCATGCTGTTGGTTCCCTGCTGTGAGTCTTAGGCGCCACCACTCCCTATTTAATCCTCTTGCAAAGACTTCTAGTTTTCTAGTTGCCAGATATAAATTATAGTTACTCTATTATTCTGCTTCTGATCTTGGCATCCTCCTGACCACGTCTCTGTCTTCAGATTTTGTCTTAGACTTTGACCTACTAGATACCTGGCTTTAAGACAATTATTTCAGTTCCTTCTCTGAAAATCGAATTTCCTGGGAAAATCCACACGAAAAGATGAATCTGAATTTTGCCTGATCCGTTCATCTCCAAATGTGTGGCATCATCTGAGACACTTATGATTAGAGTTGAGTGAATTTTTCAAAATTCGATTCCGATTATGAACGACGCCAAATATTGTTTTTCCGATATTCGCCAAACGTCATTGGAGTCAATGGTAGTATAAATGAACTAATATATTCGGATCCGATCATCAAACATAAATTCGGCACGAATAGGGTATCAATATGGCACAATTATGGCAAATTCAGGTACGGCGACAGATTCCGAACATATACACTCAACTACATATGACGGTATTAGTAGCTGCTTTATGAAGACAGTAGGGTTAAAATTAAGGTAAATCACAAAAACTTACTATTTTACAACTTGCCTTGGTGTATTCACTTTTGTTTTGTCTGGGACAGACAGTCCAAATTTGCCCTTTTTGATACTGTCAAATGTTAGGGAGATAATATACAGAATATTTTGAAGCAACAATAGTCAAATTATCCAATTTCTTCAGTTGGCCCACTGGTGTGTCAAAACTGCCCAGAATTGTATAAAGAAACTACGATGTTAAACTATATTCTGGGATCTGATTACCAAATATGATGGTCAAAAATTCTTCCAACAAGTAATTTGGAATCATTGGAAGGACTGATGTTTTTCCACCCTTAACCTTCACAAACAAGCATTGACTTTCTCATACGGAATTCCCTGGTCCCAGCCCCCCAGAGTAATCTATTGTAAAAAAAGATTGATGTGTAGTAAGGTTTAAATTGCCTTACCAAGGCAACAGGCAGGAATAATAGTCCATATACAGATCGAAGCAGGCAGAGGTCAGGAAGGGCAGCAGACAAGAAGACATGGTCAAGAACACAAGATGGGTCGATAGTGTTACGGCTGGCGGAACGCACCAGATAAATATAAATAATAGGTGCGTTCGCAGCACGGGGTCCACCGTGCAGGCAGAGCCTGATGCTAGTAAGATGACAGGATATGGCGGTATAAGCGAGCTCTGTTACTTCACAGAGTCGCAGACTTAGACGCTGTGGCACTATATGGTGGTATGAGCGAACTCTGTTACACGACAGAGATTCTGACATAGACGCTGTGATAGAGACTGTGTCCTGTTAACACCACAGGAGTACACAGATAACTGCTGTGCGGATAGCAGACCGTGGTCATGCAGTCAGTAACACAAACAACCAACTCCTCACCGGAGTAGCCGGTATTCTAGAGGCTTATCTCAGCTGAGCCCTGAACACGTGCATACAAACTCCTCACCAGAGGTGTCGGTATTCTAGAGGCTTATTTCCGCCGAGCCCTAAACACATGCATACATGACCACACTGGCGCAAAGCACATAACAGGATTGATACTAGCGCATGGCCATGTGGCCATGCAACCCTTTTATAGCTGCAGCAAGTACAGGACCTTCCCAGAAAGACTAATGGAAAGCTGCCCCAGAACTAGAGCAGCTTCAGGACCTTCCTGGAGGACCAATGAGAGTCGCTGCTGTACCAGAGCATGTGACCCCTGATCTCCAATGAGAGATCTTGCACCGGGCATGCTCAGAAGGGGAAATTCAGGACTTAGTCCCAAAGCTGTCTGCTCGCCGCAAACCAGAACTGGCTACAATAGTGGAACATGGAGAGGCAGCAGAAAGCCTTTGCAAAGTACCAGACTAAGCGAGACGCTGGGACCAATGTCTCCGCTGAGCAGACTCCACTGCGTCAGCAGAAGGATGGGGGACAGCAGTGGGGATGGCTTGACATTCCCCCTGTGCAGAAGGGGGAACTCGACCCCTAACAGATAGTGTACATAACAAGAAGAACAGGAACAAACACATTTTGTACATACAAGCACCATAAGAACCATATAGCTCAGACACAGACAGATAGAAATAAGTAAAAAAAAAACACTTGGATATTGACTGGAATCATGGAAAAATAAAATTTTGTAATATAAGCAATGGCAGTAAAACAAAAAGCCAAGCTGAGCATTTTTAGCCCTCTTTGAGGACAATGCCTGCTATCACTTGTTTCCATGAGCTCTGTTATTTGTATTCAACATTGTAGTCATGTCGATGGTTTTGCAGCCAAAAAAGTGAGCTTAACGGCTTGTGCCATCGACAGCCAAAGCTGCTGAGCACTGTCATTGACTTGAGACAAAGTCAGCGCTGCAGACAAACACCAGAGGATGGGGCAGAGGTGGAATGCCAGAGCTGGATCCAAGGAGAGTATGTAATACCCATGATTTTTTTTTATAAACCATTATTTTCTGGAAAGGGCCAATGATTCAAGAAACCACGAGCCATCACATTCATGTGACCCATGGCCAGAAGAAGACACTGGACAACAGTTGTGGTAGACCATAACACCTATCTCAGTATTAGCAGGGGATTCATACCATACATACAAAATGGTTCATTGTTAGGCTAGGGTCACACGAGCATACAGTCTCTCACCTGAGAGAATCGGGCCAATTATGCTAATCACATACTTATCAGTTTGATCAAAGCTTTATCAGAGTGTGATCAAAGTTTGATTCGATTCTCGTGGATGAGTAGAGAAGGGCAGAAGAAAAATTCTCCGTCTTCTCCATTCTCATAGTCAGTGAAAATCGGACTGTGCTCAGATGTGATCCGAGTGCAGTCCAATGCTTTCCATGCTCTCATTGACTTGCATGGCCGAGTACGATCCGAATATTGTATCAAACTTAGTCATGCAGTCATTTTTTTTCTCTGGACCAGCTCTGTCCGAAGAATAAAAAAACGGACATGTGCACGGCCTCATAGATTAGCATTGGTCCGGTTGTGACCCAATGTTTTGTCAAATCGCACTTGGACGAAAAATATGTTCTTCTGCACCTGCCCTTAGAACATCCAAGAATTGATTCCCCAAGCTTTCGCTGTGCAGAAGCCTACAGGAGTTTTTATGTAAAGTGAATTTAATCTACAGCTGCAGTTGGCAAGTTCTCAAACCGTCAGCAAATGCAAGTGGGGCTCTCCCTAGTAATTCTATAGTGCTGCTAAGTGTTATGCCGCGGCCCTGTATGATGTGCATATAAAGTTGTCGAAAAGAGCTGAACTGGCTAAACCAAGGCCATTTTTTATTTCTATGTGACAGGCAAAAATCACAAAGAGTGAAGCATAGGCAGTTCCTGGTGCCAGGCCTAAAAATAGACCCACGTGACTTTCTAAAGCGAGGATGCTTTGGCTTTTATTGCATTTGTGAAATGACTTTTAAATCAAATTACAGATCCAGAGCCTACATTATACTACATTAAGAAGACATACCTATTCTAAGATGGATTAACATATACGCCGTACCCTGCCTGTCTTTACTGCCAGTTTGGCGAGCGCAGTGGTATTGTAAATATATTAGATACCTGGCAGGTTGTATTTTATGACAGACTCCCTAGACGGGGAGAGAAACCATTTGTCACAAGCAACAATATTGTAAACTGCAGAGAGAGCACGGGCGCAGAAAAAAAAACGGAATGAAAACCATCGTCTCAGCAAAGTCGGAATACAACGGCACAACGCCGCACCTGTTTCCACTGCGTCGTGCAGGGGTTTTATAACGTTTTGCAAGGTACGAACATAAAACATCTATATAAATATCTCTGATCTTCCCAAACCTATAAAGTTTAAAGGAAACATGCAAAGAATGATTGAGGAGTAGGGAATCAAAATTAAAGGGGTAGAACAAAGTTCACTTTTTTCAGCACTGGCTCGAAATCTAATGTATCGCTGGGAAATATTTAGCCTTTTTATGCTTTGAGAATTCCCCCCTCGTTAGCCACAGACCATGGTCTCTGGTACCGATATCCAATCATGTGGCCACTTGTAGACAAAAAAATGTATAAGTGAGCTGATTGGATGGAGCAGTCACATGACAGGGCAGGGGTGGAATTGTGGCTAGCATGTTGAGCAAATCTCCCAAAGTTAACTTTGGGCATACTTGTTCAATTCAAGGGGAAAAGTTTAAATCCTTTGTCTTTTACCTTTTTCATCATTGACTATCCATCACACCGTCAAGAAGACCGCAACACACATCACTGACGTGCATAAAGCCTCCAGAGATGGCATGCAGCATGATTCATGTCAACGAAGGTATGGGACCCACTCAATGAAGAAATAAGGAAGAAGACAGAAAACAGAAAAAAGAAGATAGAAGACAGAAGAGCCAAGAACCAGCAGTGGGAAGAAAAATATGAGGGAGGCCAAGGAAATGATGATTGAAGAGCCAAGAACCAGCAGCGGGAAGAAAAATATGATTGAGGCCAAGGAAATGAGAGTATAAGAATTTTTTTTTATCAAGCAAAATGGTGTTTGGTCAACATCTTGTTGAATCGATTTGGTAATTATTTTCCGTGGATGATTCCAAGAGAAGTAGAACACATTTCACATCTGTAGATGCTAAAGGTTATTTGTAATATTCCAGCTCAGATTATCCAAAATGGAAGAACATACCCACCAGCCAATGTAGGCGTATTAGGCTTAATTGTCCATCCACCACCGATTATGTCTCACAAAGGACACATTCTATTTACCAGATTTAAAGAAAAGGAGTTCACCAGAGCATTAGCTGAAAATGCTTACGTGAACAAGCCTAATCTCACCCAGAAAGAATATCTTCTTGGTTCCTTGAAAAGTATTAAAAATAAAAATATAAATATAACTTACAATACGGATAGGAATATACCAAATTGGAAACATAGTCTTATAACTACCTATAACAGGGGCAACAAAGAAGAATATTTAAAAAATATTGATATCTCCTCCAAAAAGATCCCATATTAAAGAAAATCATACCTCAAGAACTTACTCTAACATTCCGGAGAGGTATCACGGTAAAGAATTGTGGTGCACCTAGTTGTCTGAGAAATGATAATAATGAAAAGGAGAACGAGAGCGAGATTAATTCCTCAGAAACAATCAGTAAAAATGGAAAACACCCTGAGATTAAAAAAACGGAATGTTTAAACGTGGAAAAAAAAAATGTCGATGTTGCAAAATTATTGAACGTGAAGCCAGATTTAATCAAGCGAAAAATTCAAACACCAAATGCTATTTTAATCAGATTTTGTAATTTATGCTCTGTGTGAATGCGGTTTTATTTTACCACACAAATATTAAGAGCCAGAATGAACGGATATAGATACAACATCAAGAGGGGGTATTTAAAACAGAGATTGTCAAAATTTAAAAACACAAGAAAAACTTTAATTCCATGAGAATACTGTCACTAGAACAGGTGCCAATTCACACCAGAAAGAGAACATCGAGGCTAAACCGGAAAGAGTCACATTGGATATATAAATTTCAAAGTCTATAACCAAATGGACTCAATGAGATGTTGGAACACATATAAATAATGTCCCAAGCCATTAGATCGCTTGGCAGGATTTTAGTCAAGGGAAATGGGTGGGGTTCCACTACCTATAATCTTTTTTTTCTTTTATTGTTTTTTTGCCCTTCAGTATTACATACACATATGAAAATTTCAATGTATACAACTATATAACCACAATTGTATTCAAAAATTTTGAGTGGGATGCACATAGAAAGAGAAGTGGGAAATTCATGCTCAAAAGCAGGGTGGAGATCGGTAGAACAGAGCAGCTTGAAGGACACGGAGTTAAGGAATTGGTGACTAACAAGAAGGTATATCCCTACACCAATCCCCTCCAAATATATATATATGTATTTTTTAATTTAAGTATGAGTAACAATTGCCGCAAATTGAAATCCATTGGGTTTTATTTGGCTTCAATACAGGTTATTCTGTTTCATATACAAGTGCTTCTCACTAAATTAGAATATCATCAAAAAGTTAATTTATTTCAGTTTTTCAATGCAAAAAGTGAAACACATATATTATACACATCATTACACACAGAGTGATCTATTTCACGTGTTTATTTTTGTTAATGTTGATCATTATGGCTTACAGCCAATGAAAACCCAAAAGTCATTATCTCAGTAAATAAACTAACAAAAATCACCTGTAAAGGCTTCCTAAGCGTTAAAAAAGGTCCCTTAGGGTACCGTCACACTCAGCGACGCAGCAGTGATCACGACAACGATACGAAAAAATAACCGTGTGCACAACCAAGAAGGTGCCAGAGTAGGTTCCCAAACCGTATCTAATAGAAAATGAACTCGGCACTCAACTTTAGTATAGTGAGAATAAAGATTTTTATTCACAGTAGTAACACGAAACGTTTCGGTCCTATATCATGGACCTTCATCAGTCCATGATATAGGACCACCGCTAGTCTGAGTGACACCGCGTCCAATGCAGAGACCTATCCTCACTACCGGACTCCTTCACAACAGGTTACTAGTGCAATAGAGGCATTGTCCTCTTCCTCATCTCACCCCACCAACACAGGCTATATCCAGCCCTTTCTTTCTTCCCTATGTGGATCAACCCCCTTCCCAGTAGTATCTGTGACTGATGAAGGTCCATGATATAGGACCGAAACGTTTCGTGTTACTACTGTGAATAAAAATCTTTATTCTCACTATACTAAAGTTGAGTGCCGAGTTCATTTTCTATTAACACGACAACGATACGACCTGGCATGGATCATTGCTGTGTCACTATGTGATCGCTGGTGAGATGCCAAACAGTCAGACCTTACCAACGTAACAATGTGTCTCCTATGTGTCTCAGTGCTGAGTCGCTAGCGAGATCATTGGTAAAAGGTGTCAAACACACCGATGCATGCTACCCAGCGGGATCTCAACGACCAAAGAAAGGTCCAGGCATTTCTGACATGACCAGCGATCTCACAGCTGGGGCCTGATCGCTGGTACATGTCAAACATAGCTAGATCGCTGCTGAGATCGCTGTTGCGTCACAAAACTTGTGACTCAGCAGCGATCTCACTAGCGATCTCGCTTAGTGTGACGGGGGCTTTAGTCTGTTTCAGTAGGCTCCATAATCATGGGGAAGACTGCTGACTTGACAGATGTCCAGAAGGCGTCACTGACACACTCCACAAGGAGGGTAAACCACAAAAGGTCATTACTAAAAAAGCTGGATGTTCACAGAGTCAGTATCCAAGCATATTAATGGAAAATTGGATGGAAGGAAAATGTGTGGTAGAAAAAGGTGCACAAGCAACCGGGATAACTGCAGCCTTGAAAGGATTGTTAAGAAAAGGCCATTCAAAAATTTGGCGGAGTTTCACAAGGAGTGATCTGCTGCTGGAGTCATTGCTTCAAGAGCCACCACACACAGACGTATCCAGGACATGGGCTACAAGTGTCACATTCCTTGTGTTAAGCCACTCATGACCATTAGACAATGCCAGAAGCGTCTTACCTGCACCAAGGAGAAAAAGAACTGGACTGTTGTCAGTGGTCCAAGGTGTTGTTTTCAGATGAAAGTAAATTTTGCATTTCATTTGGAAATCAAGGTCCCAGAGTCTGGAGGAAGAGTGAAGAGGCCACAATCCAAGCTGCTGGAGGTCTAGTGTGAAGTTTCCACAATCAGTGATGGTTTGGGGAGCCATGTCATCTGCTGGTTTAGGTCACTGTGTTTTATCAAGACCAAAGTCAGTGCAGCCGTCTACCAGGAAATTTTAGAGCACTTCATGCTTCCCTCTGCCGACAAGCTTTTTGGCGATGGAAATTTCATTCTCCAGCAGGACTTGGCACCTGTTCACACTGCCAAAAGTACCAGCACCTGGTTTGTAAACAACAGTATCTTGATTGGTAACAAACACGTCTGACCTTAACCCTGTAGAGAATTTATGCGGTATTGTCTATAGGAAGATGAGAGACACCCGACCCAACAATGCAGACGAGCTGAAGGCTGCTTTCAAAGCAACCTGGGCTTCCATAACCCCTCAGCAGTGCCACAGGCTGATCGCCTCCATGCCATGCCGCATTGATGCAGTAATTGATGCCAAAGGAGCCCTGACCAAGTACTGAGTGCATTTACTGATCATACATTTTAGTAGGACAACATTTCAGATTTTAAAATCATTTTTTCAAGCTGGTGTATAAAGTATTCTAATTTACTGAGATAATGACTTTTGGGTTTTCATTGTCTGTAAGCCATAATCATCAACATTAGCAGAAATAAACACGTGAAATAGATCACTCTGTGTGTAATGACTCTATATAAATATATGAGTTTCACTTTTTGTATTGAAGAACTGAAATAAATTAACTTTTTGATGATATTCTAATGTAGTGAGAAGCACTTGTATTTGGAACATCCTCTCTGCCGAGTTCCTTCAAAAACTGTGTGCAAGCGTACCTAGAAGTGATGCTGTTTTGAACGCAGCAGACTTAATTTTTTGAGAAATCTGTCGGATGTGGTTATCAAGCCAGCCGACAAGGGTGGTAACGTCGTTGTGTGGCCTAGAGAAATGTATGAGAGAGAAGTATTTAAACAACTTAATACTCCTATGTGTTATAGGAAATTAACATACAATCCTCTCTCTGCATTTATGTGTAAATTAGACACTATACTGAAAAGGGCATTAGACAACGACGTTATCACCAAGGAGTTGGCGTTGGCATTGAGTGTTAAAGAACCCACCATTGCCACATTGTATCTGTTGCCTAAAATACATAAAGATCTGAGGTCACCACCCGGCAGGCCTATTGTGTCTGGAAGAGGAAACTATCTCGAGAATATCAATAGATGGATAGAATGCTACCTGCAACCACTAGTGTCCAGTCTTCCCTCGTTCCTTAAGGATACGGGAGACTTGCTGCGGAAGGTCGATGGACTGTGCCTTGAGGGTGATACTCTACTGGCATCCCTTGATGTTGAGTCCCTTTATACAAGCATCCGCCATACAGATGGCTTAAAGGCGGTTAAATTTTTTCTGGCTACCTCCACACTATCAGTAGGTTTAAGGGACCTCATCTTGGAACTTTTGGAGTTCACCCTCACACACAACTTTTTTGTGTTTAAGGGTCTTTCTACCTACAGCTCCAGGGTACAGCCATGGGGGCGGCCTTTGCGCCCTCCTATGCTAATCTGTTCCTGGGGTTGTGGGAGAGGGACCTCTTCATGTCTGACGGATTGGGGTCTGTGGACACGCTACATTGACGATATCTTTTTCGTCTGGCATGGCAACTCCATGGACCTCTCGCAGTTCGTTTCGTATCTGAATGACAACGATCTCAATATCAAACTTACCCCGGTGTGACAAAAACAAGATTGATTTTCTGGATGTCTCTATCTATAGGGACGACACAGGATGTATTCGAACGGATATTTTCCGTAAAACAACGGCATCGAATACATTACTACATGCATCCTCGTGTCATCCTAGACACATGATAAGGGGCATCCCGGTAGGGTAATTTCTTCATCTAAGATGTATCTGCTCTACAGAGGAAGACTTTACACGTAGAGCGGAGGAATTAAAATTTTGTTTCCTCGCTCGCGGATACAGTAGACGATCCCTACAAAAAGCCTACCATCGGGCAAAATATACCAATCGCAATAGACTTTTATATGGTAATGTGGGCCAGAGGGCTATCAATCAGAGAGAGTCTAGGTTCGTGACAACCTATAATTCACAACATGGGTTAATTAGAGCAGCCCTTGTGAAAGCATGGCCAATTCTAATGGTGGATCCGATCATTAAAAAGTTTATTCCAGAGCGTCCCATGATTACCTTCCGAAGAGCGAAAAATTTGCGTGACATGTTGGTCACAAGTCACTATTCGCATTTGGGGTCCACTTTTTTGGACTCTATGCCTGCAGTGAGTGGCTGTGTTCCGTGCGGCAGGTGTGTCGCCTGCCCTAACATTCAGCGTAGTGCCACATTTGTAAGTTCCGACGGTTCTAAAAACTTTGAGATCAAACAACGGATTACGTGCACATCTAGATATGTGATATATTATGCCACATGTCCGTGTGGTTTGATCTATGTCGGCCTAACATCTAGACAAGGTGGAAGGTACGCACTCGCGAATATGTGTTGGGGATTCAGGCGGCCTCCTGCTGCACGGACACATCCTCTCTCAAAACGTTGCCACGTCATTTTTATGATTTCCATCAATGTGATAGTGCCTTATTGAAGGTACGTGGCATCGACATGCTCAATATTAATATCAGGGGGGGTAATCTAACTAAAAAACTGGGTCAGCTGGAAACTAAATGGATCTGGACATTACAAACAATCCACCCAAAGGGGCTGAATGAAAATCTGTCTTTTGCTCCTTACCTATGATCTCCATTCGCGTGTCGTGGATCATTCTGAATGTCTTGATAATGATTTTAATGATTTTTTTAACTTTATATAGATCATTGAGTGTATTCCTGGACAATCGCCGAATATTTGAAGAAGTGGACACTCGGACTATGATGATCAGTGACTTCTCTCAACAATAAGAATATAAAGACATATGATCACGACATTGCATGATTTACAATGGTTTATTATTTCAATATATGCATATTTATTTTTTTTTATTTTTATTTAAAAAATTTTTTTTTCATATATATGTGTATTTTTTGCTTTAGATATATTTCTGCTTAATTTTTTTATTTTTTGTATTTTGCATTTTTTCATTAATCTTTTTTTGATATATTTCTGGTTATATTGACCATGTCTGTTTTTCATCTATGTTTGTCTTTGTTGAGTTTGTGGTGATTTTGTGTCATTTGGTGGATATAATCGTTCTGCGGTTTGACTCACACACAGAGCTAGCAATATAGCCTGTTGTATAGTCCTTATACCTTATATAGTGCTGCCTGTTAATTGTGGTACACTGACATGGCCCTGATGGGGTGTTTATATGACCGCTATTGCGGTATTTCCCCCACCGTTATGCCAGTATTCAAGATGGTAGTTGCGGTGTCCATATTGCGAGTGCGCATGCGCTACATGTCCGGCCACTCTCGCGATGCTTCCTCCTTGTTTTCGTCGGCGTCCGGTCACGTGGGGCCCCACGGAGTTCCGGATGCTGACGTCATGGATAAGCGCTTGCAGGAGTGGCGGCAGTATGCGGCGTGGCAAGAGGTAATAAAGGACTAATTAATCTTATGCATAGGCTGCGATAAGCGCGAGGCATTGTGGGTGAGTCAAACTGGTGACAATATGTGGGTATATAAACCGCCATATGGTAGTTCCATGTATGCCCCCTGAGGAAGGAGCTGCGCTCCGAAACGCGCGTTGGGGTGGATCTGGGTCCTGATCTGAAGGCTGTGCTATACATCTGTTAAGGTAAAATTGCACTATAGGCTTGGTTCATTATGTCTAAATCATCCAGCACTATGCAAGTACAACAAGTGGTCTATAAGTGCAGCACATGTGTGTAGTAACTTTGATTTGTATTATCGGCTATTTGGACTTGACTAGATCCTCTATGGAGGGAATATATTGCCATTCCTAATGATTTTTCCCCAGATGTTCTAATTACCATCCTGTGTAATTTTAAACATATGTTGTTAATAAAGAAATTTTTTTATGGGATTTTTTGGCTGCTATTTTCTTTTTTGTATATTGGCTTAGCTCTTTGGCAGTTTCCCTACTAGTTCTATCTATTTGAATATATTCCATTTTTGGTGATGTTTTCCATCTATATTTTGTTACAAAAACTGTGTGCAAGCGTACCTAGAAGTGATGCTGTTTTGAAGGCAAAAGGTGGTCGCACAAAATATTCATGCGATTTGAATTTCTCTTTTGTTTATTCTCTTCTTTGTTAATCGAGAAAAATAAACTATTAACATTTCTAGTTTCGAAAGCTTCTTACTCTGAACCTTTTTTTTCTCACCTATTATTTTTGCTCAGTATTGTACATTAAGACCAGTTAATTTTATATGCCAAAGCAGCAAAAGAAAAAAACAACACATATTTTTCATTATGGCATACAAGTCAGTTTTACTTAGTTTATACAAATAATTATAACCCTTGGGGCAAAGAATTCTCAGATGCAGCCAACAGGATAGTCTACCTTCTCTCTTATTTATACTTTTAAATCGTCTCTTTATCTGGTATATCTTCCGAGAACCCTCCCTTTCATTCTTAATAATGCACCCTTATTCAATAACAATATGCCATCATCGGGGCAAAATGTTCTTAGATGACTAGTGTCAAAGTGAGAGCTTAAGACGAATGTCAATCACAAGCCCAGAAGCCAAATATTGTTCATGTAGAAGCATACATTAAATTATAACATGTTAATTTACATAGAGTGGAGGTTGCATTAAGATCTACTAAAAGGTTTAAAATGTTTTCCTGAGAATATTTCCAGCCACATAGTATTTTATAGCTTTTTCATTTCACCATAATTGCCGTAGTTTCCTTAGTTATAGTCCAATTTCCAATCTCACGCTGCAGTATACAGACGCCCGTCTCATATTTACCCTCGCTGTGCATTAAATGTTGCGCTGTATATCAGACTATAAAAGCATAAAATTGATACAGTGATAGCATTCAATTACACGCCATTGTCAGAATTAGACTCTGACGACCGCGGCTACCGACCTCATGGCGTGCTGGTTGTTTATGGAAATCATTTTTGTTACCCAGGAAGAGGAATGATGTTACTCTTCGATGGCTGAGAAGATTGTAATGTCATCATGGCCAGTAAGTCATCCTATTTTATTATTTTACCATTTTACGGAGTCAAATCCAAATTATCCAGATATTTCACATCTTCCACATATTACTGTGCATGTATGGACTTTTTAAATTCTGTTTTCACGATCTACAGGATCAATGATAAATGTATAATTAGTGGGGATACCACAATCACTAGATCGTGGATGCCGAGCCTTTATCCAAAGCAGTTGAATGGGCGGTGATCACTAGGCACAATGTCACTCCACTGATAGTCTTTGAGACCTACAAAGATAATATGGGGCAGAGCATGGTAATCTAGTCCACCATTCTTAATAATATTGCCTGGTCACTATGCTTGAGTGTCTCCTTCAGTTGCACAGAGTTTTTGTGTCCACCACAACATTCCATCTCCTCTGGAACACACGATTATTGGGGTTCTCCTAGTGAAACGCATTCATACAGGTGCAGGTCACAAGGACGTAGGGCAATGTAAAAACATTCAGGAACTGGATAATGAACTATGTTGGATGGCAAGCAAACAAGTGGAGCATGACATACTAAAAGCCACAGAGCCAGGAGTGATGACAAACAGAGATAATGTGACGGGTTAAATGGCCAGTCTGAACTGGGTTATAGAGGAAGGTTATAAAATCTTCAGGTGTTCTATATTTTGCAGCTTAATGAGAACAATCTCAAGATACTTGTTCGTAATGCATACAACAGTTTCTGGGTTAACTAGCCCATCTTAGGACCATTCGATGAAGATTGCAGAAACCAGAGGCTGCACAGATGATTGCAACATAATGTGAACAATCTTTAGATGGCTGTAAGTAATGCACACAGCAGTTGTTGGGTTCACCAGCACATTTGAGGAATAGTAGTTGTAGACTGCAAAAACCAAAAGGAGTCTGTAGAGAATAATGCAATAAAAAACTGGATAGTAGCAAACTCCAAAAAGCAAATGAACATTACATTGACTTAATGCTCAGATATGTGTCTAAGTCATCCTTAAAAGGCTTTAGATGATAATATCAGTGAGGTATTGTGATGAAGGAACAGCCACCATCTTGGATATGGGGCATAATGCTCGCCTCATGTCTGAGCTTGGCCTGTCCCAGGTGCCCTTTGTCTGAGTTCATAGAGCCACAGGCAGCTAACTGCTCCTAACCACCATGGCCTGTAGGCATATTAAAGAAAACAGGATTTAGTGCTCCAATATTGAATAGCTAGGTCTTTTAGTATGATATTGAGATAAGGCTAAAACAGGACTTCAAAGCTTTAGTACGGAGCCACGCCAGCACGGGGCCTGGAGATGCCTGGGGGCTTCAATTAGATTATACCTGTCAGCTAGACACAGAAAACACATCCATTGTCTCTCCCAGCCACTACGACTTCGTTCTAGGATTATGAATTATGAGCACGCCTTTCGTGGTACAGACTCATAAAAAATATCTGCATGATCCTGCGGACCTCGCACATCTGACAGTGCGACCTGAGATTTAGAGATAGGGTCGCTGTGGAGGGCCAATCGGGCAATGTTTGACCTCCACGCAACAGGCAAAACAAACTGCATTCACTGGTACCTCTCGTGTCCTGATCCGAACGTCCTGGAGAAAGTTAACCCCTTTCTTAGATATTGGGAATAAATTCTGCAGGGAGCTGAAGGGTTGATATTATTAGCCCACCCTCTGACACCGAGGGGAGGGACCTAGCAGGTTTAAGAACTGTGAGTGGATGGCAGACTCTCTCTATTCTTTCAGAAGAACAAGATGATGACAATCTAAGAAGGAACAGGGGACAGATCTGCCAAGGGAGCAGCGGCACACGTTTTGGGGACTGTCCAGCAACTAAGATTCTTACCTCTGGATCGTAGAGCTCCCGGCGTCCACATGCAATCTACAGCCTGGTAACATTGACCTCTAGCTTAATACCTCTAAGCCTTGTACCATTATTGTTGTATTTTACTCTGACTGCAAATACACTGTAATTCTGTTGTATAGCTTACTGTATATTTCTGTAATTATCTAGTGCGCCCTTAAAGCAATTAAACCATAAAATTAATTTTGGGCTGATGCTTTTACTCTGATTACGAATCTTAGAATACGCATTGGGTAACAGGACATCCTCCCCGGCGGCCATTTGCTCTAGGTGCAGTTCCCTTACTGACCTGAGAGACAAAGGGGGCGCCGGAGAGCTGTGACTGTGTAGTTACGTCACATTGGTGACGTGGAAGGAACCGGGTTTCCTTCACATTGGTGGCAGCGGTGGGATCAGAGTAATAGTGTGCGTGGGACCCCTACTCCCAGACACTAAAGACTACCAGCGGTAACTTTCACTGCTGGGGTCTTAAGGTCAGCCCAGCACTAGACGGTCAGAGTGTAAATATAATAAGTTGTGTGCAAGGTCAGGGTTGCAGCTGTGTCAGTAAACAGAGGTTCCCAAGATGGCGGAAGGCACCAGGAGTAAGGCAAAGGGGGAGGCCAATGCTATGGTCTATGAGGAGGTCGATACCGATGAAGGCGAGGGGGAGTTCAGCCAGGGCTCCCCAAGGAGCCAGACCCCCATGCTCAGTCCTGCAGTGGACTGTCCACCCCCTGCCCGTCCCAGTCTGTCCAGATCGGAGGCCCTTTTCCAAGCGGCTATGGCACAGCTCGAGGCTGGTAATGACGCTGCCCATGATAGGTATGATGAGCATGTAGTGAAGCCCATCTATGAGCGCAACAAAGAGTAGGTATTGGAGAAACAAATGTATTAATTCATGGTTGTCCTGAAGAAGAAGTTTACATACTTCGAAACGCGTTGACAAATAAACCACCTATACTTGGATTGGCATTCTTTATCTTTCCTAAAAGGCAGCACAGAATTATCCCATTTTGTTTCTCCATCACCTGTACTTTTATGCTCTTGTGGGTCTACAGCAGCCTTATGCTTTACCAGCAGTTGTGTGTACACAACCCGACCGGGTGAGCACCGTCATGCTAGTCTTTTATCATTGTTACCCAAATAATTTCCTATTTTGCGCTTTGCGTCTTTCCAATTTCTATTTTCTTTACAGTAAAGGGTGGCAGACATAGAATAAGAAAACAGAGCCCGACCCTAGAATCGAGATAGGTGCACAAAAATATTGCAATCAACCATAGGATAGATGTTATGGGAAAGAAGGATCATGTTGAGAACACATTCATGCACAGAAAAACCCAGCATGAATGTGTATCAGGGACCTGGAAAAATAGTTGGCTGAAGAAGCATCTTTAATAGAGAAATTACATAAGATTTGTAGGTAAAATAGAGGCAAATCATTATTTTTAGAAACAAAAAAATATTCAACAACTGTTATAGAGAGGGTAGATGTAACTCTTCAATTAGAGAGAAGATATATGTGACCCATCTCACAGGAAGAAGGTAGAGGCTTCCCACCTGTTACAGATAATGAAGGTGTGATCCATCTCTATAGAAAAGTAAATATGACCCATATTTATAGAGACGTTAGATATGACCCAAATCTTACGAAGAAAGACCCATATCTTATGTGTCCCATCTGTTATGGAGAATATAAATGTAACCCCTCAGAAGTAGAAAAGATAGATGTGACCCATCTCCTATGTAGAAGGTCAATGTGTCCCATCTAAATTAGACTCATCGGTACGGACAAGGTAAATATGACAATTCTGCTGTTGGAAAGGTAGATATAATAAACCACTTAGATTTCTCCTACGTGCTGTAGAGAAGATCATTTTGACTGAATAACGTGTAAAGTTGATATCTTTACTTCTTAATAAATTTATGAAAGGTAAGGCAGGACACAACTGTAAGTGACAAGTCTCCTGCAGCTTTATTCCACGTAAAAATACTCTTTAGGCTCCATACTGCCATAATTACATCCAAAGACAGATGAGTACATTCACTGACGCGTTTTGGACTTCAAGGTTCACACTCCCTGAAGGGATATTGAACCAATATGACTGTTACTCACTTATCCCAGCTCCGGGTTCTGCTCCTCCACCCACTTTGCTAAACTCTGCTGTGCTCCACATCAGGCTTTGCAAATAGCCTGGCGTGCTCCTTTGTCATCGCCCACCTAGGTCTATAAAAGCCTCACTAAGACACACATCTGTGTCTTGGTATTTAGACTCTTAGTTATCCTGTGTCCTGTCGGCCTGGGGCCTCCAGTGCTTCCAATACCTGCTCCATACCTGATTCCCGATGTTTGCCTGCTTCCATTACCTGTTTCCCACATGCTTTACCTGCCTGCTACACCGACGCTCATGGCTCGTGTGCCCACCCGGATCTAGGGCTTAGAGGGTTCACCAGGTGAGGTGAAGCAATGGCTTGGCTCCATTCTATTCATTGATTACCACTTAGTAACCTTGAAGTTCTTGTTTTGTTGTATAATAACTTGATGGTATGGTCTTATTAAATTAAGCTCTCAAGTTAGCCTAATGTGATAAGGAGCTGTGTGCATAGAATCTGTATCTGGAAGCTATTGAGATTTGCCTCTAGAATAAGATCTATTGTTAATCTTTGGAAAAAATTAAAAGGAAAATTAGATATTATTTCTCAATGTGATTTTCTTTGCAAAATGAAAGCCTTTGAAAACAAAGATGCTAGTTTCAGGAAGATTGTGAGATACTTACTGGTACGTTTAAACAGAGAACAGGAAAATATCTCTGTGATAAGAAAGCCCCCCTGAGAATTTGTTGGTGTGTCGCTAGGTCTTACAGTATTGGCAGGCATTTTAAGTTATAGCTTTGAAAATTCAGACTTGATAATTATTTCAAAGGTGCAACATAAGGGTGTAATTAAATCGGAAGAGGCTTCAAATGTTTTTTTTTCTCCCCTCTGGGAACGATAATGAAAAAATTGATATATTTTTGGTAAAAATATAAGAATTGACTGTATTTCTATTGTATGAAATGCTTATAAGAGAATGGTTAGCAAATACGATGCAGTTGTGTACTGTAACATTTGGAATACTACATAAATGTTTATTTTGAGCTCATAAAATTAAACCTTCTGCAAATGTTATAAATGGAGCAAAATGGAGCTACTAGGGTTGTGTTACATATCATGAATGTACATTCACTGTGGTCCTTAAAATGAGAAAAAGCCAAAATATTCCATAAACTCTAAAACTTAGCATCGGCATTAACAAAACAGCTGCCTATTTCTGATCTATGCCTTCTTCTCTGACATCAGTTTCTGCTCTGAAGCTACACCTCTCAGACTTCCTGTTCTACAGCCATTGGCTGAAGCTATGCCTCACAGACTTTCTGTTCAACAGCTGTTGGCTAAAGTTACTCCTCTCTGTCCTCCTGTTCTGCAGCCATTGGCTGAAGCTACACCTCACAGACTTCCTGTTCTACAGCTATTGGCTAAAGTTACTCCTCTCTGTCCTCCTGTTCTGCAGCCATTGGCTGAAGCTACACCTCACAGACTTCCTGTTCTACAGCTATTGGCTAAAGTTACTCCTCTCTGTCCTCCTGTTCTGCAGCCATTGCCTGAAGCTACACCTCACAGACTTCCTGTTCTACAGCTATTGGCTGAGGTTACACTTCGCAGATATCTTGCTTAACAGCCATTGGCTGAAGCTACACCTCAGATTCTTCCTGCTCCACAGCTATTGACTGAAGCTACTCCTCACAAATTTCCTGTTCCACAGCTTTTGGCTGAAGCTGCACCTCCCTGACTTCCTGTTCTACAGCTATTGTCTGAAGTTAAACCTCACAGACTTCCTGTTCTACAGCTATTGTCTGAAGGTACACCTAACAGACTTACTGTTCTACAGCATTCGAATTTACACCTACGACTTCTCACAGCTGTTGCCTGAAACTACACCTCACATATTTTTTGTTCTACAGCTATTGTCTGAAGCTATGCCTCACAGACTTCCTGTTCTACAGCTATTGCCTGAAGCTACATCTCACGTCCCCTCTGGAAGAAGCGACTAGCGAAACGCGCGTCAGGGGTGCTGCAGCCTATATCGAGGTATGATAACATATCACCAGCAATGGATTCTTTTGATTGTGAGCTTTGTTTAGCATAGATTTATGCATCTTATATCTGCTTTATGGGCCTGGACATATGGGTACACATTTAGTAAGGCACTTTTGCAGAGTACCACGCTTTTTTCTTTAGCCACATGATATTAATGAGCCACTTGGCTTTATGAATATAAGCTGGATATATGTTGATGATAATTTGGTTTTTTTTTCTCTATGGAAGATAATATTATGCTGCATTTTAAAACAGATATGTGCATCGCTCTTTAGCAGCAACATTTTTCCTATGTATATTACCTTACCTAGCCCCATTTAAATTCTTTATACCCCAATTAGGTTTAATTTGTACATTCTGTTGCATTTTGTAGTCCCCACTTTTGCATATGTATTTATATTTTGTATTTTAATATTAATTTTATATGATTATCGAATATAATTGTATTTTTTATGATTGGAAAACCTTTTTTTTCTTTATTTGGAGTGAATTTACACCTTACAGACTTCCTGTTCTACAGCTGTTGCCTGAAACTACACCTCACATATTTTTTGTTCTACAGCTATTGTCTGAAGCTATGCCTCACAGACTTCCTGTTCTACAGCTATTGCCTGAAGCTACACTACACAGACTTCCTGTTCCACAGCTATTGGCTGAAGTTACACTTTGCAGATATCCTGTTTAACAGCCATTAACTGAAGCTACACCTCACATTCTTCCTGTTCCACAGCTATTGACTGAAGCTACTCCTCACAGACTTCCTGTTCCACAGCTTTTGGCTGAAGATGCACCTCACAGACTTCCTGTTCTACAGTCATTGGCTGAAGCTGCACCTCACAGACTTCCTGTTCTACAGTCATTGGCTTAAGCTGCACCTCACAGACTTACTGTTATACAGTCATTGGCTGAAGCTGCACCTCACAGACTTTGAATCTACAGTCATTGGTTGAACCTACACAATACTTCGTGTTCTACAGCTATTGGCTGAAGCTACACCTCACAGGCTTCCTGTTGTACAGCCATTAGCGGAATCTAAACCTCATAGACTCTGCAACACACTCCAGAGAGCATACAAGCTCCAAAATAGCTCATTCACGAAGAAAGAAAAAGGATAGATGTGCAATATGTTGCCACCTTGTCAATCCAAGCCTTAAAGACTTGGTGCTGTCCTTAAAAATCACACAAAATAATAGAAGTATTTTTATATGTGGTGTATTCATTTTTGCATCAACTAATTTGAGTAAAAGTGAACAGTTTGCTATGAAAGTTATATTTGTAACCTTACATTCCTATTATGGGTTAAAACAATGTTCTATATAACAGCCTTGTCAAAAATTTGGAAATTTTTCTTGTATTCAGTGAGATATTCACTGAAATTTTACATTTTCAAAGGAGGCAAATTCTACTTTACTGAGCACTGTGTGTATAATTTTGTCCTTTGTATGGAACACAATATGCCAGCTAGTTTCCACCCACTTGCTTGGAGACAATTGAAAATTTAAGATAGAGAATGTAATGGGATAAACTAGTGAAAAATGCAAGATAATCAGGATTGACACAGAAGAAGGCCCCTGTGCAAGAACAATAAATGTGACCCTTGCAGTCCAATAAATCATTGTAATGTACGATTCTCCTGCTTTGGAGTTGTAATTGGCCTTCTTATCTCTTGGGCCCCTGTTCGGCTGCCCAGGTTGCACCAATGGTATATCAGCCCTTTAATATAACAGTTATAAAATGGCATGAAAACTTTTATTCAATGTTGTGATAGATCGGATCACTTGACTGCAATATCCCACAATTCCAAGAAACGCTGTGACCTTCTTTTTGGAGACCAGCTGCGGCCACTTTTAGATTGCCTCCGCTTTGTCTATTTGTGGCTTTATCTCTCCCCTACCATTGATGTAGCCCAAGTACTTTGCCTCTTCTTTCCGAGGGCGCACTTCTTTGGGTTTATAGTAAACCCTGCCTTCCTCAGTGCATTCAGTACCACCTGGACCTTCTGCAGATGACTTCCCCATCTGGGCTGAAGATCACAATGTCGTCCAAGTAAGCATCGGCATAGTTCTCGTGAAGGGCGAGTATACGGTCCATAGCCCTCTGGAAAGTAGCTGGGAATGTTTGTAGTCTGAATGGCATCCGGGTATACAGAAATCACCCATCAGGTGTAGACAAGGCTGTCTTCTACTTGGCACTTGGAGACAGGAGAATTTGGCAGTACCCTTTTGTTTGGTCTAGGTTGGTGATGTATCTGGCTGACCTAGCTTTTCAATAAGCTCATCGACCTGGGGCATCGGATGTGCGTCAAACTTGGACATCTCATTGAGCTTCCTGTAATCATTACAGAAGCACCACTCCCCATCAACATGAGCACCCGGTCCCCAGGGCTAAACTGTCTTAGTCTTACCGACTAATTGTAGACTCTTGCCTGAGCTGCTTGTGCTTGGAGGAGACTATCCTTCACAATCGGCATCACACTCGCGATTCTGTAATGCATCAATGGCCACATGTTCAACAACGCTTTGGTGGAGAGTTACCTCTGCTTCCCAGTTCTCCATTACAATGTCCAGAAGACCCCGAGGAGCTCAAACGGCAAGAACCCTGTAGAGGCCTATGAGACTCCTCTGATGGAGAACAGTAGGTATGGCAGTAGGCAATTCCAATCTCTGCTATCCTTGTCCACAACCTTCTTTAACATGGATTTCAAGGTCATATTGAACCTCTCCATCAGGCCGTCTGTCTGTGGATGGTACACCAATGTCCTAAGTTGGGTAATATAGAGGGCCTGTATCTCATCACCTTTGTCATGAACTGTGTCCCTTGGTCTGTAAGGATCCCCTTTGGCAGACCTGTCCGGGAGAAAATATGAACTAGCTCCCGTGCTATACTCCAGGCGGAGGAGTTTCTCTGTGGCACCATCTTTGGGTACTGTGTAGCATAGTCCATTACTACCAGTATGTATTGATGACCTCTTGCGGACTTAACTAAGGCCCGATCAAGTCCATGGCAATACAGTCAAATGGGACTTCGGTTATGGGCAACGGAACTAGGGGACTGTGGAAGTGGGTTACGGGGGCGGTTAGCTGACAGGTAGGGTAGGATTGGCAGAAATTAACAATGTACCTGTGACACCCAGGCCTGTCAAACGTCTGAAGTACTCGCTCTTGGATCTTAGCTATGCCTAAATGCCCCCCAAAACATGAGACTGCCCCTCAAAACATGAGAATGGGCAAGATCTAGTATCCTACATCTATAGGGTCCCGGGACTAACAGCTGCTCTTATACTTCCCTTCTCTATTTAGTGACACGATACAGCAACTCCTCATTGATTGAAAAGTACAGGAACCTGGTGTCAGCCCCCGGCTCTTGGGAAATCTCATTTATCACAGTCACATTTTCCAGTACATTTTTCAAAGTCAAATCATGCATTTGGGCAGTCCCAAAATTTCCACCAGAAACCCCAGTTCAGAAATTTTGGCCTCACTGGTCACCATCTCATTCTCGTTACCAGCCAGGACTCACAAGGGGAACTCATCCATCTCTGACTGGGTTTCAACAGGGATGAGCTGGCTCCTGTCTGCATCTTTTGGTATCTTCACCTTTCCCCACAAGTCCTAGAAAAGGCTAAAGTACTGACCGATTATCACGGGGCTAGTTTTGACCGACACTCTGGCAATAGGATAGTCTTTGGCATCCCCGTGGCTACAATGGATGACCATGTGTTTTCCTGGGACCAACTGGTGGGGGAGTGTGGCCCTTATCAGGGTCACCAAGCTCCTTGAGTCTGATAGTCCCGACACTAGCACTCAGTTTATGGTCACAGGACATAGCTGCGGCCTTTTTCCAAGCTAGTCCACCCTGCAGGTGGGATATGCATAGCAGGAGCATTTCCTCCATAGACTTCAGTCTGTGTCTTCGAAGGACAAGGGACAGTGCGCAACTATATGTCCCAGATCGCGACATCTCTAGCACATCAAGTATTTACCCATGGCCTTGGACAAACCCACAGTGACTAGTGTTGAGCGATACGATAATGCAAATATCGGCTATCGGCCGATATTAGCTCTATCGGCCTTTCGATAATTCGTTTCGATATTTTCGTCTTATCGAATACCGTAATCGGATTTGTCACTGTCACTGTCTGTGTCCGTCGGTCGGGTCTGTCACTGTCAGTGTCCGTCGGTCGGGTCTGTCAGGAGTCAGCGGCACTTACCTGGCAGAAGATCTCCGGCGGTCACGTCCTGGACTGCTTCATGGCCGCCATCCTCTTCTCCCCGGCGGTCACATGCAGTTTCTCGCGATAACTGCAGTGACTGCTGGGTAATCCCGGCCGTAAAGCAGTCAGTCCGATGACGTCACCGCCGGGGAAGCAGGTAATCAGCTGTGCTGCGTCGCGATGACAGGCTCTGCCTGTCATTGCGATGTAGCAGAGCTGGATTGTCGTGGGACTGTCGTTACTATGGACTGCGTCGGACAGGTGGTATACTGTTGGTTTGTTTTTTTTCTTTTTTTACAGGAGATCAATGGCGTCGCAGGAATGAGAGTACAATAAAAGAAATGAAAACTGTGTTGTCTCTTTTATTTCATTAAAATACTTTTTTCTTGCTTTGTCTTTTTTTTATGCATTTAATAACTTTGGGATTAATAATGGATCGGTGTCTTATTGACACCTCTCCATTATTAACCGGGCTTATTGTCACCGTGCAATCAACGGTGACATTAACCCCTTATTACCCCGCTTGCCACCGCTACAGGGCAAGTGGGAAGAGCCGGGTAAAGTGCCACAATTGGCACATCTTTAATGTGCCAAATGTGGGGCTGCTGTAGCCTGGTATTATCAGGCTGTTGAGGGCCAAAATCCATGGGCCTTGACAGTCTTTTAATACCAGGCCGCAGCAGTCTGCATTTTACTTGGCTGGTTAACAAAAATAGGGGGACCCCTACGCCGTTTTTTTTTTTCGAGGGGATCCCCTATTTTTGTTAATCAGCCAAGATATGCAGACTGCTGTGGCCTGGTATTATCAGGCTGGCAAGGTCCATGGATCTTGGCTCCTTAACAGCCTGAAAATCCAGGTCTGCTTCATCTGGCTGGTTAACAAAAATAGGGGGGACCCCACGCCATTTTTTTTTCGAGGGGATCCCCTATTTTTGTTAACCAGTTCCCTCTGACGTCACTGATTGTGTCCCTGGCTGACCTGAAGTGAAAGTGGAAAGCAATCAATTAAGCTTTCCACTTCCTCTCCTGTCAGCCAGGAGAGGAACTCATTCATTTGGGGGGTTTACTGTGAGGCTGCAGCATTAGCTGCGGTCCCTGCAGTAAACATTAACCCTTTCTGATGGATTACACCGTGGGACCTGACTGTACATTGGATTGGTAAGAATAATTTTGCTTTATTATTTTATTTTTATTACAGGAAATGGTTTTAGCAGGTAAATAAAATATGGTCAAAAACTGTGTGATTATTTCATTAAACTTCTTTTTTATTAAAGTGTGTGTGTTTGATTTTTCTTTCATACAATAGGATTAATAATTGATAGTTGTCTGATTGACAGCTCTCAATTATTAACCTGGCCTAAAGTGACCTTTCAATTGCAAGGTCATTTTAACCCCTTATTAACCCATTCGCCACCGCTACAGGGCAATGGAATAGACGGGCAAAGTGCCAGAAAGGGCGAATCTAATTATAGATTTGTCTTTTCTGGGGTGTCTGGGGGCAGATTTTAGTAGCCGGAGGGGGGCCAAAAATAATGGTCCCTCTCTGGGCTATTATTATCTGCCCCCACTCACTGGCTTTGTCTGTCTGGTTGCGAAAATAGGGCGGGAGCCCACGCATTTTTTTTCAGCAATTTTACACCTCATATATATATATATACATGTCATTGAATTTGTGACACATATATATATATTTATTATTTATAGTTCATACACTTCTACATAGTATAATAGCCGCTAATTCAATTGCCGGCTTTTGTGAAAATGCAGAACCCGACATGAAATGACACTTGGTTTACATAGAGTTAACCATGTCTTTTCATGTAGTTTGATATCTGATTTGCACAAACAATTACATGAGTGTAAGTGTGCAAAATTTCACACCTGTAGGGGTTAATTAAAGGTGTAAATTCGTAGCAAAAAAGTCCGTTTTTTTTACAACGAATTTACACCTTTAATTAACCCCTACAGGTGTGAAATTTTGCACACATAGACTGATGTAATTGTTTGTGCAAATCAGATTGCAAACGACATGAAAAGACATGGTTAACCCTATGTACACCAAGTGTCATTTCATGTCGGGTGCTTCTGTCTTTTCACAGAAGCCGGCTTTACCCGGCAATTGAATCAGAGGATATTTTACTATGTAGAAGTGTATAAACTATACATATATGTATATATATATATGTCACAATGACATGTGTGTATATATATATATATATATATATATATGTATTCTATGTGTGTATATTTAGTGTTTACAAGGAAATAAAGGTTTTTTTAATTTCGATATTTTGTTCCCATAGACTTACATGGACTTCCGCTATCGAAATCGGATATCGACGATATTTAGTGCTATCGGCGATACAATTTCGATACGATATTTTTAGATATCGAGCAATATCGCTCAACACTAACAGTGACCCCTTGGGATCTAGGACTCCCCTAGAAGTGGTTACCCCTTTTGAGTCTCAGGTTCCCACTGGGTACCCCAGTATGGGGATGCACCACACCCTGGCTTTCTTAGAGACCTCTCAACCACCTGGAACCATTCCACTAGGCTCATCGTTTCATCCACATTTCAGGGATCTCCCTGGGCAACCCAGGTCTGCATCAGCCTAGGAAGGGAGTGCAGAAATCTGCAGATGACATTGCACTTAACCATCTGGGCTGGATTGGAAGATTCTTGCTGCAACCATTTTTGCACAAGATGCAGCAGACTAAACATTTGGAATTGAGGCAATTTGTCCCCATAATATGCCCAGTGGTGAACCCTTTGTGCCTTGACTGACAAAGTCACTCCTGCGTGTGCCAAAATTTCAGTTTTTAATTTGGCATACTCCTGCGCATCCTGTAATGACAAATCATAATAGGCCTTTTGGGCTCATCAGTCAAATAGGGGGCCAGCACCTCTGCCTACTGCTCTGGCGGTAGCTTCTCAAGGTCAACCACCCGCTCGTACACCGTCAAAAATGTTTCCACATCATCACCAAGGGTCATTTTTTGCATGTCTTGTCTTACCACCTTTTTGGACATGTGTGCTTTACCTGGACTTGGGGAAGGGGCTGCTTGCCTTCCACGAAGCGTCTTTGCAAGTATGTCAATCTGCTGCTGGTGTTGCTGGTGCCGCTGCTGCATCTGCTGTATAAGCAACTTACTGGTCTCCTGTTGCACCATGTGTTGCTGCTTTTGCTGCTGTAATTGTTGCTGGTGTGTTTGTAACAGATGTTTGAGCTGGTCCTTCATCTTGCCTGACATCGTCCACTAGCTTGTGACCATCATACGTGTTTGCTGGGAGCACTGACTGCACTTCTAACACCACCTGTGGCAAATCGGCTCACTCGGTTGGATGTTTTGGGTTGTCATAGATTTAAAAGAAAAAACACAGTAGTTTGACGATAAATGGCTTCACCCAACCACTAACCATGAGTGGAGAAAAAGTTTTGGTGTTATCATTCATATTCTCTGAAAAAAGGCCAAGAAAGCAACATTCTGCCGGGTATGTAAACTTTTGAGCACAACTGTATGTATCTTAAGTGGCAAAAAATGCCATTATATTATATTACCACAGTAATATATCACATTAGAAAGACAGGAAACTTTCAAAAACTTTTCAGCTTTGACTATCATTGTATGTTCTCATTTTTAGTACATAAAGTAATGTATCTAATAAAAATAGCATTATTTAACTACTATGTTGAGTTACTGTGCATTTGGGGTACGTTCACAAGCAGCTTTTTGTTGCATTTTTTTCTGCATGAAAAACATATCATGGACAAAAAAGCACAATGGGAATTGCACATTTTTTTTGAGCATTTTTAAGCATTTGATTTGTTTTGGATGGGTTCTTAATGTGTTTCTTTTTGCTGTTTGTTAAGTTATTTTCATCTCATGGAGGAAAACTGCATCAGAAACGCAAAAAGAATTCACATCAGCACCTCAAGACAAAACAATGCACAGATAAAAACATAGCACTTGAATGAGATTTTCCAAATTTAATTAAATTTGCTGTTACTGTAAAATACTGTGATTTTTTTCTGCATGAAAAAACACATGGAAAAAATGCATCAGAACATTAAGTGTGAGCAAACTCTTTTGTACAATACTGTATATGTGGAAACATTTTTGTTGCTACGACTAACAAATTAGCAACATTATAAAAAAACAATATTCTATTGGCCCTTAGTAGGTGTAAGTAAATGAACATACTGTATATACTCGAGTATAAGCCCACTCGAGTATAAGCCGACCCCCCTAATTTTGCCACAAAAAAAAACGGGAAAACTTATCGACTCGAGTATAAGCCTAGGGTGGAAAATGAGATTATGCCCCATATGCTGCCCCATGTATTATGCCCCACAAGATGCTCTATGTATTGTGCCCCATATGCTGCCCCATGTATTATGCCCCACAAGATGCTCCATAGATTGTGCCCCATATGCTGCCATGTATTGTGCCCCATATGCTGCCCATGTATTGTGCCCCCATAGATGCTCCATAGATTGTGCCCCATAGATGCTCCTTAGATTATGCCCCATATATGCCCATGTATTATGCCCCCATAGATTATACCCATAGATGCTCCATAGATTATGCCCCCATAGATGCTCCACAGATTATGCCCCCATAGATGCTCCACAGATTATGCCCCCATAGATGCCCATGTATTATGCCCCCTTAGATGCTCCATAGATTATGCCCCCATAGATGCTCCTTAGATTATGCCCCCATAGATGCTCCATGTATTATGCACCCATTGATGCCCCATGTATTATGCCCCATAGATGCCCATGTTTTAAGCCCTCATAGATGCTCCATAGATTATGCCCCATAGATGCTCACAGATTATGCCCCAGAGATGCCCCATGTATTATGCCCATTAGATGCTCCATAGATTATGCCCATAGATGCTCCTTAGATTATGCCCCCATAGATGCTCCATGTATAATGCCCCATAGATGCTCCATAGATTATGCCCCCATAGATGCCCCATGTATTATGCCCCTTAGATGCTCCATAGATTATGCCCCATAGATGCTCCTTAGATTATGCCCCCATAGATGCTCCATGTATTATGCACCCATTGATGCCCATGTATTATGCCCATAGATGCCCTGTTTTAAGCCCCCATAGATGCTCCATAGATTATGCCCCCATAGATGCTCCACAGATTATGCCCCAGAGATGCCCCATATATTATGCCCTCATAGATGCTCCTTAGATTATGCCCCATAGATGCTCCTTAGATTATGCCCCATAGATGCTCCATGTTAATGCCCCATAGATGCTCCATAGATTATGCCCCATAGATGCCCCATGTATTATGCCCCCATAGATGCTCATAGATTTGCCCCCATAGTGCCTATGTATTATGCCCCATAGATGCTGCATTGAATAGGCCCCTTATGCTGCCGCAGCTGCTGCTGCAAAAAAAAAAAGACATACTCACTTCTCACCAGGTGCCGGGACACTGGCACGCTATTGGGGACAGGTACCGGTGTCACCGCTCGCTCAGGGCCCTGGCACCAGCGATATTTACCTGTCACCAGGTCCACCGCTGAGCGCTGCTGTCTTCCGGGTCCTCCAGCAGAGAATGATCAGGCAGAGGGCGCGGCGCGCAGTAACCACATCATCGCGCCCTCTGCCTGAACATCGCAGCAAGAGGACCCGAGGACACAGCGGCGAGCAGCGGTGGAACAGGACAGGTAAATATCGCTTATACTCACCCTCCCGCCGGCGCGTCTCTGCCCTGCTCTTCTCCCGAGATCTCCGGCGCCAGTGGTTCAGCGGTCACGTGGTACCGCTCATTAAAGTCATGAATATGTGCATATTCATGACTTTAATGAGCGGTACCACCTGACCGCTGAACACTGGCGCTGGAGACCGTGGGAGAAGAGCAGGGGCTGCAGAGACCGCGCCGGCGGAGGGGTGAGTATATAGAACAGCTGCGCTCCGCCTCCCCCCTGTATGACTTGAGTATAAGCCGAGAGGGGAACTTTCAGCCCTAAAAATGGGCTGAAAATCTCGGCTTATACTCGAGTATATACGGTAATTAAAATGACTGTGCAGTGAAAGACCCAACAGTAAAAATGCATTGGAAGTTGTGATGACCTTTATTTGAAAGTGGTGCTCTGGGAGTAGAAAAAAAATAAATTAGTAAATGAAATGTCATTATAATGAATTCATAAATATATTTAATAGGCAAATCAAAATCCTTTTATCTGGGGAGGTAATCAGTATAGGATTCAAATGGCCGCTGAATCGATACACTGATAGAAACCTGTCCTAGATAAGTAACTGTGAACTTGATCAAGTAGATGCTTTCCTAGTAGATATTTTGATGTAATACTGGAGGCATAATTAATTGTTAAGGTAAGTAGAGGCTGCTCACACTGCTGTCCATCCTGTCTATTTGATCTAATGATGCAGATTCTATGGATTGTTAATGTAAGAAGAGACTGCTCACACTGCTATTTAACCTGTCTATCTGATGTAATGCTAGAGATACCTGAGATGCAGAGGTAAGAAGAGGTCACTCACTCTTTTGTCCATATCGTCTATCTATTCTAATACTGGAGATTTCAGAAATGTCCACCCTGTCTACCCTGTGCATCTTATCTAATACTGAAGATTCCAGAAGGGCTAAGTTCAGAAGAGGCTGCTCACATTGCTATCCACCCTGTTTTCTGGATATAACAGAGGTGCTGGGGTAAGAAAAGGCTGCTCACACTGCTGTCCATCCTATCTATTTGATCTAGTACTGAAGATACTATGGATTGTTATTGTAAGAAGAGACTGCTCACACTGCTATTTAACCTGTCTATCTGATGTAATGCTAGAGATACCTGGGATGCAAATAAAGGAGATTTCAGAACTGTCCACCATGCCTAACCTGCGTATCTTATCTAATACTGAAGACTCCAGAAGTGCTGAGCTCTGAAGAGGTTGCTCACATTGCTGTCCACCCAGTTTTCTGGATATAACAGAGGTGATGGGGTAAGAAGAGGATGCTTACACTGCTGCCCACCCTGTCTATCTAATACTGGAAATATCAGGAGTGCTGATGTAAGAAGAGGCTGCTCACACTGCTGCCCACCCTGTCTATCTAATACTGGAAATATCAGGAGTGCTGATGTAAGAAGAGGCTGCTCACACTGCTGTCCACCCTGTCTGTCTGATCTAATACTGGAGATACCAGAAGTGCTGAGGAAAGTAGAGGCTGCTCACATTGCTGTCCACCCTGTTTATCTTATCTATTAATGGAGCTACCAGAAGTGCTGAGGAAAGAAGAGCCTGCTCACACTCCTGTCCACCCTGTCTGTCTAATACTGGAAATATCAGAAGTGCTGATGTAAGAAGAGGTTGCTCACACTGCTGCCCACCCTGTCTATCTGATCTAATACTGGAAATATTAGGGGTGCTGAGGTAAGAAGAGGCTGCTCACACTGCTGTCCACCCTGTCTATCTGATCTAATACTGGAGATACCAGAAGTGCTGAGGAAAGAAGAGCCTGCTCACACTGCTGTCCACCCTGTCTGTCTAATACTGGAAATATCAGAAGTGCTGAGGTAAGAAGAGACTGCTCACACTGCTGTACACCCCGTCTATCTGATCTAATACTGGAGATACCAGAAGTGCTGATGTAAGAAGAGGCTGCTCACACTGCTGTACACGCTGTCTATCTGATCTAATACTGGAGATACCAGAAGTGCTGAGGAAAGAAGAGCTACTCACACTGCTGTCCACCCTGTCTTTTGGAGATACCAGAAGTGCTGAGGTAAGAAAAGGCTGCTAACACTGCTGCCCACCACATTTTTCTGAATGACAGCACATGGTATAGTTATATCCAGATCATCAAACTTTTCAATGAACATACTCACAGACACCTGTTCTAATATTATAAGAAAGGTTTCTAACACTATAACAATGCGGCAACCATTTTATTTCTATAGTGATTACATCTTAAAATGACTATGATTTGCTAATTAAAAGTATTTAGGAAATTACATATCATAACATTTTATTTCATTGTTTAATTATTCCCCTATAGCTAACTCCAAGAATTTTTTGTATCATCCATATTATTAGATGTGGGAGACACATCACATTCTATGGTGATTTGCTCTTTATAAGGCTCATACAGAATGAAATGACTGAACTCTCGCTACATAATTATTCCTACCAAGCAATGAAATATTCAGGGTTCCAGGCCTAACCTTTGAATTGGAATTTACGTGTTGTCGCCATTTACCAATTACTGTATTATTGTCTCATAAAAGACTCTGCCATAGATGGAAATGTGTATTAAAATCAGAGAATAATAGTTCACCTATGACTCTCCGTGGAGTAAATGTCGCCTCTTGTAATGTCAATATTACCTTAATGATGACGGACCCGGCGGAGATGTCCGTGTGCTGAACAGACAATAAAGACACAGAACAAACAGGATTCAGTGATTCTATGTAATAATGCGACTAGGCAGTATAGATGATTTAGCTGCACTATAATATGGCGATATAGATAGATAAAAGATAGATAGATAATAGATGATAGATAGATAATAGATAGATAGATAGATAATAGATAGATAGATAGATAATAGATGATAGATAGATAGATAATAGATAATAGATAGATAATAGATGATAGATAGATAGATAATAGATGATAGATAGATAGATAGATAGATAGATAGATAGATAGATAGATATAGATAGATAATAAATAGATGATAGATAGATGATAGATAATATATAGATAGATAGATAGATAGATAATAGATAGCTTGAAAAAGGTTCACTTTTAGAACCGAAATGTTGCACTTATGGGCTAAATAAACGGCTCTTGTTCACTCTGAAAAACCAGTGTGCTGTTCCTGTTTCTTGGATCCTAATGTGAAGGTTTGGTACATGCCTTTGGGAGATTTGCACCTGGACTCTGCTATGTGCTTTTTTGTGCTGCTCTATTTTTGCAATTGTTATTAGAGAAATAGATATATAGAAAGATAGATAGATAATATATAGATAGGTAGATAGATAGATAGATAGATAGATAGATAGATAGATAATAGTTACAGTACAGACCAAAAGTTTGGACACACCTTCTCATTCAAAGATTTTTCTGTATTTTCATGGCTATGAAAATTGTAGAATCACACTGAAGGCATCAAAACTATGAATTAACACATGTGGAATTATACATTACACTTTACAAAAAAGTGTGAAACAACTGAAAATATGTCTTATATTCTAGGTTCTTCAAGTAGCCACCTTTTGCTTTGATTACTGCTTTGCACGCAGAAAAGGTGAACGGATGGACTCTACATGCCTGGTTCCCACCGTGAAGCATGGAGGAGATGGTGTGATGGTGTGGGGGTGCTTTGCTGGTGACACTGTTGGGGATTTATTCAAAATTGAAGCGGTGAGCGGTCCAGCTCACCCCAAACCATCTCGATTGGGTTCAGGTCTGGTGACTGTGGAGGCCAGGTCATCTGGCGTAGCACCCCAACACTCTCCTTCTTGGTCAAATAGCCCTTACACAGTCTGGAGGTGTGTTTGGGGTCATTGTCCTGTTGAAAAATAAATGATGGTCCAACTAAACACAAACCGGATGGAATAGCATGCCGCTGCAAGATGCTGTGGTAGCCATGCTGGTTCAGTATGCCTTCAATTTTGAATTAATCCCCAACAGTGTCACCAGCAAAGCACCCCCACACCATCGCACCACCTCCTCCATGCTTCACGGTGGGAACC
Source organism: Oophaga sylvatica (assembly GCA_033576555.1). NCBI lineage: Eukaryota > Metazoa > Chordata > Amphibia > Anura > Dendrobatidae > Oophaga > Oophaga sylvatica. Next base: position 13,589,393 of record JARQOD010000001.1, on the reverse strand, counting down.
AGGCATGTAGAGTCCATCCGTTCACCTTTTCTGCGTGCAAAGCAGTAATCAAAGCAAAAGGTGGCTACTTTGAGGAACCTAGAATATAAGACATATTTTCAGTTGTTTCACACTTTTTTGTAAAGTGTAATGTATAATTCCACATGTGATAATTCATAGTTTTGATGCATTCAGTGCGATTCTACAATTTTCATAGTCATGAAAATACAGAAAAATCTTTGAATGAGAAGGTGAGTACAAACTTTTGGTCTGTACTGTAGATAACAGATAGATCGATAGATAGATAGATAATAGATAGATTTTAAATGATAGATAGATAATTGATAAATAGATATGAGATCAATAGCTGTATAACAAGGTCTAGTTACATAGATAAATACTGTAGATATATAGATGTTGATGTGCCACTCACTCACTATCTTGATATAGATCAGGGGATCATCCTTTTTGGCCTTAAAGTCGTGAATATTGAGCCGTTGTAGCCATTGCAGACAGATTTCCTTACACATGTAATACCACATTTATCCTGTGGCGGCAGGATACAGATCACAGCGATCAGTTGATCACTTTTAGCAGCTCTCATATTCATGGGTTTGTGATGGGACAATCCTGCTATGACTTGGGAACGAGATGATTAGTAATTCTTTCTCACTCAATGTCCTATTGAGAATCGTCTAATATGACATATATTTTTACAGAGCGCAGGACAATTAGGAAATTAACCAAAATGGTTTAAAAGAAAAAAAACTTCATTAGCATTTTGACCATTTTTTTAACATGGCTACATTTTGTCATATAACATTTTGCCAGACAGATTTTTTTTTTTACTATTTTTTATGTACATTTAAAGCTGGAGAAATAACAAAAAAATAAATAATTGAAGCATTATCTCTAATTAAAAAAAGAAAAAATATTGTCTCATGTTCCATCTTCCGGAGGGCTGAATAATAAATGACGCTGGGCGTAATCTAGCTTTAAGGCAATAATGAAAGACTTTGGGTCTGTGGCAGGATAGAATGGAATTAAAAACTTAAGCATCACTTACTCATATTCAGAATGTCATCTCTGTTTAGCGGAAATGTTTGATGCTTAATCCAGATAGATGAGCGCCACTGACTCCACACGGAAAAAAAACTTCCCTCTTTATATCAGGTTTAAAAGCTTTTAAAACATTCCTGTCACTGGCAATTGTGCCGCCTATCAATCGTGCTCTCCGTCCATTACACTGGAGAAGGAAACAAAGACTGCACAAACACGGAAAAGAAGCAAAAAGGCAAAAAAAAACAATCCCAACATATTTTTTTATCCTCTTAATATATTGCAGTCATCATAATATATGGCACTGTCTACTTACAACTGCTTATTTTGCCTTTCCACGCAGTAAACATTTTTCTCTGTATGAGTCATCATTAGAACTACAATTCTACAACATTGCAAAGTTCATGTCAGGAGGGGAGAAGCGAAGCAGTTGAGTCAAGAGTTGAAGAGGAAGTGGAGCTGCTCTGCCAGGGACTTTGCAGTGAGTGATGTAGAATTGCAGTTCTAATGATGACTCACTCACTGAAAAAAACAGTTCCTGTTTCTAGATAGAACTTAGACGGATTCAGCTAGTCTGTCTTTAATCAATTGATGCTATGCACCTAATGTCAAACAATTAACTGGATAGAAAGGTCTTTCTATCCAGCTCAATCTGCTCACCAAAGATTTCAACAAGGCTCTAGGATTAGGGACCTCCTTTTGGGCGTGTTCACAAAAAGTTATTTTATCAGTTTTTAGATCATAGTTTCTACAAGAAAAACATAAATATGAATTGGAGAGTTGGAGAGATTCTGCTCCGAAAGCTCAGCAAAAAAACAAGTGTGAAGCCACCCTTTGTGAAGATTAGGAGGTGCCTCTCTTGTAGGCTACCACATGAATATGCACTGAAAGACTTAGGTTTATCCCCCTTTTTTAGGTGGTAATGGGATTTTCTCAATGTATTAATCCAATTGATAATACATAATTTAGTAATCTACTTAGCTTCATCTAAATGGAGTGGAGGTGATCATGTATAATTCCATTCATTGTATATGGAAATGGTGAAAAAAGCCAAGCAGAGTGCTCTATTTAAGATGGGTCTGCAGTAGTGTTGAGCATTCCGATACCGCAAGTATCGGGTATCGGCCGATATTCGCGTTATCGGAATTCCGATACTTAATTCCGATACTTTTTCCATATCGTATACCGGAATCGGAAGTTCCCATAATTCTTTGAGACAGGCAATGTGATTTTAGTCAGCCAATGAGGAATCCTACGAAGTGTGGGCACATCCTGTAATGCTGCGGTCATCTTAACTAATGGCATGGCTGTGATTGGCTGCTGAAATGATGTCAGAATGCACTATAAAAGGCGCCGCCGCCATTTTAGCGTCACTGTGCTGTGAACTCAGTAAGGGACAGAACGCTACTCTGCTCACTCTGAGGGACAGTTAGATATTGCGATTTTGTGTACTACTGTGCTTGAGGCAGGCTAGTTTACCAACCGCTGTGTAAAGCTTCATTTTGCCAGTGTTGTTTTAACAGCTCTGTGCGAGGTGTGTGTGTGACAGTGCAGGTGACGCTGCAGTTTGCTCTGCATCCACCGCTGTTTGTAGGCATCTGCACGTGTCACTGACTCTTTTTTTTTTTTTTTTTTTTTTTATTTTGTGGAATTGGTGCAGCTCCATTATATTACAAAAAAAAATCAAATCTATTAGTGTGACGTGCTTCCATCCGTATACAATACATTGGTTGCAAACACTATAGAACTACACAAAGGAGCTTTTCACAGATTGTGGACAGTTGTGTTTCAGTGTTCACTTCAGTCTGTGTTTTTTACTTTTTTTAGTGCAGATCACGCTCCAGTTACATGTTCAAGCACTGCTGCTTGTACTCTGCTGAGCGTGTCTCAGTGTCTCATCCTTTTCATTTATCTCCAATTGGTTCTGCTACATTCCATTTAAAATAAATGTAATCTATTAGACTAATAGATTAGATTTATTTTAAATGGAATGTAGCAGAACCAATTGGAGATAAATGAAAAGGATGAGCCACTGAGACACGCTCAGCAGAGTACAAGCAGCAGTGCTTGAACAAGTAACTGGAGCGTGATCTGCACTCAAAAAAGTAAAAAACACAGACTGAAGTGAACACTGAAACACAACTGTCCACAATCTGTGAAAAGCTCCTTTCTGTACTTCTATAGTGTTTGCAACCAATGTATTGTATACGGATGGAAGCGCGTCACACTAATACTATTAGTGTGACGCGCTTCCATCCGTATACAATACATTGGTTGCAAACACTATAGAAGTACAGAAAGGAGCTTTTCACAGATTGTGGACAGTTGTGTTTCAGTGTTCACTTCAGTCTGTGTTTTTTACTTTTTTTAGTGCAGATCACGCTCCAGTTACATGTTCAAGCACTGCTGCTTGTACTCTGCTGAGCGTGTCTCAGTGGCTCATCCTAATAGTATTAGTGTGACGCGCTTCCATCCGTATACAATACATTGGTTGCAAACACTATAGAAGTACAGAAAGGAGCTTTTCACAGATTGTGGACAGTTGTGTTTCAGTGTTCACTTCAGTCTGTGTTTTTTACTTTTTTGAGTGCAGATCACGCTCCAGTTACTTGTTCAAGCACTGCTGCTTGTACTCTGCTGAGCGTGTCTCAGTGGCTCATCCTAATAGTATTAGTGTGACGCGCTTCCATCCGTATACAATACATTGGTTGCAAACACTATAGAAGTACAGAAAGGAGCTTTTCACAGATTGTGGACAGTTGTGTTTCAGTGTTCACTTCAGTCTGTGTTTTTTACTTTTTTTAGTGCAGATCACGCTCCAGTTACATGTTCAAGCACTGCTGCTTGTACTCTGCTGAGCGTGTCTCAGTGGCTCATCCTAATAGTATTAGTGTGACGCGCTTCCATCCGTATACAATACATTGGTTGCAAACACTATAGAAGTACAGAAAGGAGCTTTTCACAGATTGTGGACAGTTGTGTTTCAGTGTTCACTTCAGTCTGTGTTTTTTACTTTTTTTAGTGCAGATCACGCTCCAGTTACATGTTCAAGCACTGCTGCTTGTACTCTGCTGAGCGTGTCTCAGTGGCTCATCCTAATAGTATTAGTGTGACGCGCTTCCATCCGTATACAATACATTGGTTGCAAACACTATAGAAGTACAGAAAGGAGCTTTTCACAGATTGTGGACAGTTGTGTTTCAGTGTTCACTTCAGTCTGTGTTTTTTACTTTTTTTAGTGCAGATCACGCTCCAGTTACATGTTCAAGCACTGCTGCTTGTACTCTGCTGAGCGTGTCTCAGTGGCTCATCCTTTTCATTTATCTCCAATTGGTTCTGCTACATTCCATTTAAAATAAATCTAATCTATTAGTGTGACGCGCTTCCATCCGTATACAATACATTGGTTGCAAACAATATAGAAGTACACAAACGGGCCTTTCACAGCTACTGAACATGGGTTTTTAATTTTTAACTAAAATATGTATTTTTTCAAATGACACAAATATAAGTAATGTTGAAGAGGAATAGTCCTACATCCATTGTTTGCACAATATTACAGGTGTACATCATGTCCCTTAATCAACAATGTATTATTATATTTACTTGTATGCTTTTATTTAAAAGCCAAGAACACAGAAGGATAACCTTCGCACTGCAGCTGTTGTCAAAGTTCAACCCACATTATGCACTTCCAACATTGCAGCATTTGAGGCATGATGTGAGTTGGATTGGTCAAAGTTATGGAGTGAGAAGGTTCACCATCAGTACCCTATAGCATAAGTATGCTTTTGTGTTAGACATGTGGATATCTGCCATAATATGTCACAATTATTTAGTTACAGATTTGTTACCAACACTAATCATTGAATGGTTTTAAATTTGACGTTTCACTTGTTTACAGCTTAGAAATAAGGGTGTAGCCTGATATCTATGTGTAGCACTAGCCACTTTAACATGTCATGTTTTTTTAAACATGTGTAGCTAGGTAGCAGTAATTTTTGCCGGACACACAGCAGGGGAACAGCAGGCGTTACTGAACCCCACTATTACTATAGCTTGTGTATTGGTCTGTGGACACGACACTTCTGAGCAGCAACTGGCAGTGTTGTAGCCCAGGGAGTATAGCTCAGGTGGTAGAAAGATGAACATAACAGGAGACATGGAAAACGTTGTCAACCAGTTAGTTAATCTGAAACCGGACAGGCAAATTCAGGCGAGATCCATGCCTAGTTCATTTTCAGAAAAGTAAGCCGTTGTACATTATCGTAGGATAGTCGCATGCAACGGTCTGTTAGTACACCACCTGCAGCAGTAAAGACGCGCTCCGATAATACACTGCCAGCAGATCAAGCCAGCACCTCCAATGCATACTGGCTAAGCTCTGGCCATGTATCCAGCTTAGAGACACAAAACTTGAATGGGGAAGAGCCATCTGAGAGTACACTGAGAGGGCAAGACATGTAGTCTGTAACCATCTTACGGAAATGTTGCCTCCTGCTGACTGGAGCCGTCTCGGATGGTGTAGACATTGGTGGCGCTGCCACAAAACTTCGACACATTTGGAACATACTGGTCTTGCCCTGTGCAGAGGCGCTGCTTGTGCTCCCTCTTGTTGCAGAGCTGTCTCCACTGCCTCGACGCACAGAGCTGCTTTGTAAATCAGTAGCAGCAGCAGTGCTCTTGGCTGGAATGGAGAACATTATGGATTGCACCAGTGTGTCTTGGTACTTCCGCATTTTACGCTCCCGGTTCAACGGTGTGATGAGGCTTTGTAAGTTGTCCCGGTAGCGAGGGTCTAGGAGGGTGTACACCCAATAATCAGACGTGGTGTGAATGTGTTCGATGCGGCGGTCGTTTCTCAGCCACTGCAGCATGAAATCAACCATGTGCTGCAGACTCCCAACTGGCCAAGAAACGTTGTCCCCTGCAAGAGGCGTCATCTCCGCCTGCTGTGCATCACCCCACCCTTGGTCTACATACTGACTAGAGCATTGTCTACCTCCCTCTGGAGCGATGTCTTCCTCCTCCATTGACTCCTCCTCACAAAGTCCTTAAAATACATATAAATTTACAAAATTTAAAACTCAAAATTTAAAAACTTTGTATCATAATTCTGTAACATCAGTTTATGGAAACACAATAGCATTACAAAAGGATAGACAAAAAATGTACATTATGTGCTTTGTAAATACATTAAAAGTTTGTAATGGTTATGAAAATATAGACAGCGACTCTGGAGGTTCAATTGTTGATACAGCATGGTACTTTGAAAGTCCTCCAGCCCTTTGTGAAGAACCACGTTGCGCTGACTGTCCAGAAGGTGATGGAATTTGTGACTCCTCATCCTCCTCACAAAGTCCTTCAAATACATATAAATTTACAAAATTTAAAACTCAAAATTTAAAAACTTTGTATCATAATTCTGTAACATCAGTTTATGGAAACACAATAGCATTACAAAAGGATAGACAAAAAATGTACATTATGTGCTTTGTAAATACATTAAAAGTTTGTAATGGTTATGAAAATATAGACAGCGACTCTGGAGGTTCAATTGTTGATACAGCATGGTACTTTGAAAGTCCTCCAGCCCTTTGTGAAGAACCACGTTGCGCTGACTGTCCAGAAGGTGATGGAATTTGTGACTCCTCATCCTCCTCACAAAGTCCTTCAAATACATATAAATTTACAAAATTTAAAACTCAAAATTTAAAAACTTTGTATCATAATTCTGTAACATCAGTTTATGGAAACACAATAGCATTACAAAAGGATAGACAAAAAATGTACATTATGTGCTTTGTAAATACATTAAAAGTTTGTAATGGTTATGAAAATATAGACAGCGACTCTGGAGGTTCAATTGTTGATACAGCATGGTACTTTGAAAGTCCTCCAGCCCTTTGTGAAGAACCACGTTGCGCTGACTGTCCAGAAGGTGATGGAATTTGTGACTCCTCATCCTCCACCTCTTCCAAAACCTCATGCCTTAGTGCTTGCAGTGTTTTTTGAAGCAGGCAGATAAGGGGGACAGTCAGGCTGACTAGTGCATCATCTGCACTCGCCATCCGCGTTGACTCATCAAACGCACGCAAAACGTGGCAGATATCCTTCATAGAGTTATTCGCCACTCATTACACTGGCAGTGGCTGCCCATTCATTATAGGATCCAATTCTAATTACTGGTTCTCACCAACATAGCTCTCCACAGCGCAGCACCCCCCTACATCTCCTCCCTTATTTATATTTATCGGCCTAACCGACTGCTGCACTCTGCAAACGACCTTCGACTAACCTCTGCACTAATCCGTACCTCCCACTCCCAACTCCAAGACTTCACCCGCGCTGCGCCAATCCTCTGGAATGCTCTACCCCAAGAAATTAGGACTATCCGCAATTTGGATGGTTTCAGGCGCTCCCTCAAAACACATTTGTTCACAGTGGCCTATCACATTCTCTAATCAAAGTCATTCTATGTGTAATTCTGTGTGTGTAGCCCATTCACTATCTCCATGCATCCCTCACTTCCTTAAAATGGCTGGACCATCATTGTAAAAACACCATTGTATATAAACACCTGTACTTTGTATCTCCCACACCTCATTGTAGATTGTAAGCTTTCACCAGCAGGGGCGGCTGATTTTGCTTTAATTATTGTATTGTTAACGTTGTTACTTATGACTCGTGTTTTGAAACTGTTAAACTGTAAAGCACTGCGGAATATTATGGCGCTATATAAATAAATAATATTATTATTCTTATTATAGAGGCCCACTCAGTAGTGGTGAAGTGTGAACGCCGCAAATTGCGAGTTGACTGCGCCTGATGCAGCTGATACTCCATTACTGTTGGCTGCTGCTCACACAACCGCTCCAACATATGTAACGAGGAATTCCACCTGGTGGGTACGTCACATATAATGCGATGTTCATGAAGGTGAAATCTGCGTTGCAGAGCTGCAATCAGCGATCTGGCCATGCTGGAACGTCGCAAGTGAGCGCACTCTAGGCGGACCTTGTGCAGCAGTGCATCAAGATCCGGATAGTCCCTCAAAAAACTCTGCACGACCAAGTTGAGCACATATGACAGACATGGTATGTGAGTGAGGTTGCCAAGGCCCAGAGCTGACACCAGATTTCGGCCATTGTCACACACTACCAAGCCTGCCTGTAGATTCTCTTCCAAAAACCACACGTCGCTCTCCTGCTTTATGGCATTACAGAGCTCCTGCGCTGTGTGGCTAAGATTCCCCATGGAAATTAATTTCAGGATGGCCTGTTGACATTTGGACACGGCTGTGCTCATATCGGTCGCAACAGGTAAACGTTCACGGGTCCATGTGGAGGTAGACCGTGACGGCTCCTGCAGCGATGATTCTGAGGAACTGGAATAGGAGGAGGAATCAATGTGTACAGACTTGATTCCTGCAATCCTTGGAGTTGGCAGAACACGTACAGCGCCACTCGCAAGATCAGTACCCGGCTGCACAACATTGACCCAATGGGCAGTGAGGGAAAGGTATTGTCCCTGGCCATGGGTGTTAGAACCCTCTTGTTAGGTTTTGTTTCAGTTTGCTGGTCACATGACCTTTTTTCCCTATTTAGTCTGGCTCCGCCCTTCTGGCTTTGCTTGACTTCATTGTATTATCTACTGTTAAGCTAGCCGGGTGCTTAGGTGCCTTAATCTGTCAGTTTTGCTTGATGTTAGGATCACAAAGTATTTATTTTTCTGTTTAATTATCCATGCTACAATTTATGTTAGGACTAGGAGGTGTCCACCTTTTCTCCCAGTCCCTAGATCTTGTAGGGATTACTCCCTCGCAACTATAGGTCTTCGTTCACACTAGATGAGGACTTTAGCGGGTCTGGTCGCAGGATCAGGTTCCCCGTTACATCGTAGGGATTCAGCTTAGTTGTATTGTAGGGACAGAATTCCCTTCTTTCCTTACTGGTTGTAGCAGATCATAACAATGGGTACTGGTCCACGCATCGGTGGTCAGGTGGACCTTGCTACTGAGGGCTTTTAGTAGCGCATGTTTAATTTTTCCCTCAACATGCTTTTGCAGACCAGGGACGGCTTGCCTGCTGAAATGAAATCGGCTTGGCACATTGTATTGTGGGATTGACAATGATATTCAGTTACGGAAACTGTCTGTCTCCACCAGCCTGAATCACAGCATTTCAAGGGACAGGAGTTTTGCAATGCCAGCATTCAGAGCCTGTGCTCGTGCATGGTTTGCGGAGTATGGCCGTCTTTTATCCCATGCCTGTGCTACCGCTGGCTGTTTTGTGGCCTGGGAGTGTGAGGATGACAGGGAACTTGCTGCTGTGTGTGGAATAACAGTTTGTCTCTGGACAACAGTGGCCGAGGTTCTTCCATGGCGATCCTGTGAGGAAGCATAACCAGCTGTGTGTGAGCTCGATGAAGAGGCTTCAACACAACCTGAAGATGTAGGTGCTGCTGTAGGTTGGCCTACATCTCCAGTGTGTCTTTGTAACTCAACTACGTGCTTTGTCCGCACATGTTTCCACATATTTGTGGTATTGAGGTGACTGACACTTTTAGCTATTTTTAATTTTTGATTACACAGCTTGCATTTCACATAGCAAATATCATGTGCAAGTGTGTGAAAAAAGGACCACGCAGTGCAAGTCCTGGGAGCGCACGTTTTGACTTTTGGAACACAACTGCTCCGAACAGGTGCCAAACTGGAGGCTACAGGCAACCGAGTCTGCAGCCTAACTCTCCCTCCTGTTTGTACCGTTGGGGCAATGTCTTCCTCTATCTTCCTTCTATCACTAACCATTTCTCTAGGCCTCTCCCAGCTTTCAACCAAAGTACTGGTTCTCACCCACAAAGCTCTCCACAGTGCAGCACCCCTCCTACATCTCCTCCCTCATTTCTATCTATCGGCCTAACCGACTGCTGCGCTCTGCAAACGACTTTCGACTAACCTCTGCACTAATACGTACCTCCCACTCCCGACTCCAAGACTTCTCCTGCTCTACGCCAATCCTCTGGAATGCTGTACCCCAAGAAATTAGGACTATCCACAATTTGCATGGTTTCAGGCGCTCCCTCAAAACACATTTGTTCAGAGCGGCCTATCACATTCACTAATCAAAGTCATTCTATGTATTCTGTGTAAGTGTGTGTGTGTCTCTAGCCCATTCACTATCTCCATCCCTCAGTCCCTTAAGATGGCTGGAACATCATTGTAAATGCACCATTGTATATAAACACCTATACTTTGTATCTCCCCCATCTCATTGTACATTGTAAGCTGTCACGAGCAGGGGCGACTTATTTAGCTTAAATTATTGTATTGTTAACGTTGTTACTTATGACTTGTGTTCTGAAACTGCTAAACTGTAAAGCGCTGCGGAATATGATGGCGCTATATAAATAAATATTATTATTATTCCTCTGAGCTGCTCCCACCACCTTCCTGTTCTTCATGCCATGTTGGGTATTGGACCTCATCATCTCCACTACCCTCTTCCAACACCTGCTGTTGGGTGGTCTGGCCAGCACCATGCTCAACAGAAACTGGCACCTGGGTCTCATCATCATCATCAGATGCGTTCTGCGGTGTGCTGACCATCGGCACTGTCTCACCCGCCTCTTCAGATTCAGAGAGACACAGCTGTTGCGCATCACTGCATACTCCCTCTTCTTCACATTACAGAATGCTGCTTGGCTGGGCCCCTGTTTGCAAGCCAATAGATTCTGAGAACAGAAGCAGACACTCAGCTGGCTCCTGTACACAACTCTCTGACTGCCTGGGCAATTTGCCAGGCGGTGAAGAGACAGATGGTTGCCCAACAGTGCTGTGGTCCTGAGAGGAGGTGGAAGCAATTGAAGTCGATGCATTGGCTGAGATCCAAACAACAACGGCTTTAATTTGTTCTTCCCGCAGCAGGGGGGTACTCCGAGCTCCTACAAAAGTGCGCATAAAGGAACGCTCACGGGGAAAACTGGTGGATGCTGTGTCACTGGGGGCCGCAGCAGCCACAGAATCCCCACGTCCTCTCCCTGAAGAAACTCCACGACCACGTGCCTTACTCCCTGCCTTCTTCATCTTGGTAGATTGATAAAGAAAGTCTGAAAAGTTATAAGGCCTAAGTGTGGTTATTCCGCAGAGACTGCAGTGAACACTGCACACAACTGTTCAGTAGGTGTGAAAGGCCCCTTTGTGTACTTCTATAGTGTTTGCAACCAATGTATTGTATACGGATGGAAGCGCGTCACACTAATAGATTTTATTTATTTGTAATAGAGTGGAGCAGCAACAATTATAGAAAAATTTCAAGGATGTGCCAGTGACACACGCTCAGCAGACTACAACCAGCAGTGGTTGAAGAACTAACTGGAGCGTGATCTGCACTCCAAAAAGGAAAACCTCAGACTACAGTGAACACTGCACACAACTGTTCACTACCCAACGCGTCTCAGCAGGAAGGCAGTCTGTGCGTCAAAACAAAGGCGCAAGCATACATCCACGTACCCTGTTTATAAAGCTATATAAAAAAAATTATGTAGTAGTGACGCACACTTTATTGAGGTACAGTATTACATCGCCATTCACCATCTGTGGCTATGCAGTCTCATCTATATATACCTTATCTATCCGTTGTCATGCTTGCAAGTCGACAGTCAGGCATAACTAGCAATTTTCACTATGCACTATGCACTTTTTAAAGGTTATGTTTGTTAATAAACATGATTATTGCCACATATTATGAGTATTACATGATGGAAATTGTATAATTTTGTATAAACTGTTTAGTGACATTATTCAGCAAATGTAACATTTTAGTAATGTCACAGATAACTTGTAATGCTGATGATGTTTTGAAGTCAGACATTCATTGTCTATACAATAAAAATGGTGTACATACTGTTACTTATCCATCATTAATGGATTCAGATATGTACTTGTATGCTTTTATGTACAACCGTATAGCAGATTCCTTAACTAATTTATTTTGTGGTTTGCATTGCTGTTCAACATGTTAATGTATGTGTTTATGTTTGTCAATTCTTTATTTATCTAGATATTAGTTTAAATGAAATCATCATCTTATGGTAGTAAAGGTTATCTTTCTCTTGTTTGAAGTATAGACATTTAAAATTGACAGGTAACAAGGAAATTACTTTATCTAGTATTTAAACATCCTCCTTGACCCTGGGCTCCAACACCGCCAGTTGTTGCTCGGAAGTGCTGTTAGCACAGTCAACACTTGCTCCTGTGTTACTGGGGTTCAGTAACGTCAGCTGGTCCTCGGTTGTGCCATTGGCTCTTTTCCTTCTGCTGCCCCTCCGGGTTCCAGTACCGTCAGCTGGTTCTCCGCAGTGCCTTTGGCCTAGGTGCCTCCATCTCGGTATCCGAGTTCCAGCAACGTCTGCTGGTCCTTGGTAGTGCTTTGGAGCACAGGTACCTCCTGCTTAGTAACCGTGTCCCAGTAACGTCAGCTGGTCCTCGGTTGTGCCATTGGCTCTTTTCCTTCTGCTGCCCCTCCGGGTTCCAGTACCGTCAGCTGGTTCTCCGCAGTGCCTTTGGCCTAGGTGCCTCCATCTTGGTATCCGAGTTCCAGCAACGTCTGCTGGTCCTTGGTAGTGCTTTGGAGCACAGGTACCTCCTGCTTAGTAACCGTGTCCCAGTAACGTCAGCTGGTCCTCGGTTGTGCCATTGGCTCTTTTCCTTCTGCTGCCCCTCCGGGTTCCAGTACCGTCAGCTGGTTCTCCGCAGTGCCTTTGGCCTAGGTGCCTCCATCTCGGTATCCGAGTTCCAGCAACGTCTGCTGGTCCTTGGTAGTGCTTTGGAGCACAGGTACCTCCTGCTTAGTAACCGTGTCCCAGTAACGTCAGCTGGTCCTCGGTTGTGCCATTGGCTCTTTTCCTTCTGCTGCCCCTCCGGGTTCCAGTACCGTCAGCTGGTTCTCCGCAGTGCCTTTGGCCTAGGTGCCTCCATCTCGGTATCCGAGTTCCAGCAACGTCTGCTGGTCCTTGGTAGTGCTTTGGAGCACAGGTACCTCCTGCTTAGTAACCGTGTCCCAGTAACATCAGCTGGTACAAGATTGTGCTACAAATACAAGATACGGAACAAGAGACACAAGAACAATAAGCAGAAGATCTAAAAGCAGAAGAACATGAAGTATAAGACCAAAATGAAGAGCAAAATATATGCTCTAAATTCTAAGCAGAAGAAGACTAAGCAGTGTATGGGGGTGAGTCCGTTCCTCCTCGTGGTGCCCCTGGAAAATGCCTGCTGCTGCAGGCTAAACTGAACACGGACAAATACTGTTGTAATTTAAATCTTTTGTGACAGCAAGAACGGAAGGATGAAAAATTCATACTTTGACAGATTACAAGTACAGGATTCTCTGTCACAAATAAGAATATGATGAAGAAGATGAAGCAGAATATGAATAAGAATAATAGTTTAATAAGAAGAATATGAGTAATGTTAACAAAGATGAATAGCAAGAAGTTTAAGAAGAAGATAAAGAAGGTGAAGATGAAAAATAATTTGATGAAAAAGATGATGCTGCAGAAGATTATGAAGGAGAAAGTGTGTGAAAAGTTAAAAAGGTGAAGATGAAGAGCATGGAAGTTGTGTAATATACATATTTGCCAAAATATAAAAAACGTTAACATTGTCAATTTCTTCGTCAATCCGAACATCTTTAAAAAAAAAATATTTATGCTATTCCATTTGATTGGGTTAAACATCTATGCCTTTAATGTCTCCTCAACCTTCCACAATACATTCTACATTACTCTTTGTTGTTTTCCTTCATGTACAATTAACCAACAAGGCAAGAATGGGTTTTTTTTAATTTCGATATTTTGTTCCCATAGACTTACATGGGACTTCCGGTATCGATATCGGGTATCGCCGATATTTTAGTGATATCGGCGATACCATTCCGATTCCGATACTTTAGGATATCGGAAAGTATCGCTCAACTCTAGTCTGCAGACCCCTATTCCCAAGGTCCAGAGCTAAGGTCTTGGGATTGTTGCAGGTTCCAGCTGTTGGATCACCATTGATCAGCGATTCATCCCTTATAAAATGGCATATGGCATCCCCATTCTACTTACTATCTTTGAATAACCCTTTAAATGCAAGAACTAATATTTCATATTTCAAAAAAGAGAACAAGGTAAAACAGAGAAAATAAGCACTGAATTCTCTTGTTTGTTTTTTTGTTCCTTATCGGCACACATTCAGAATCCAGTTTTCAGATGACATTATTCTGATGGCCCAATGCTGATCCCTGAAATATGAGCGTCGGCATTGGTCACATTAATTACTTTGGAATGCAAGCAAAATATTACTGATATGACCCACTCCTTAAAGGGAACCTATCACCTCATTTTGCCGCTATAAGATGCGGCCACTGTTTTTCGGAGCTTATTCTATAATGCTGTAGATAAGCCCCCGGTCCTACCTGAAAGAGAAGAAAAACAAGTTTTATTATACTCACCCGGCGGGCAGTCCGGTCTGATAGGCATCGCAGGTCCGGGTCCGGCGCCTCCCATCTTCATGCGATGTCGTCATCCTGCTTGCTTCGTGTCGCGCTCCTGCACAGGCGCACTGATCTGCCCTGTTGAGGGCAGAGCAAAGTACTGCAGTGCACAGGCGCTGGGCCTCTCTGACCTTTCCTGGTGCCTGCACACTGCAGTACTTTGCTCTGCCCTCAACAGGGCAGATCAGTGCGCCTGCGCAGGAGCACAACATGAAGCAAGCAGGATGACGACATGGCATGAAGATGGGAGGCGCCGGACCGGGACCTGAGACGCCCATCGGACTGGACCGCCCCCGGGTGAATATAATAAAACTTGTTTCTCTTATCTTTCAGGTTAGATCAGGAGCGCATCTACAACATTACAGAATGCTGTAGGTAAGTCCCGAAAGGCAGTGGCAGCATCTTATAGCGGCAAAAAGAGGTGACAGGTTCCCTTTAATATCTGATTCTTGTTTAGCCCCACATATATCATATTATCAGCCGATTTCCATAATATTCTGGCATGGAGTTAATTCGCAACCTGTCGGATTACACTATGTAACAAATTTTTATTTATTTTTTGTTCCTGGGTCCAAAGTGTGTTTTCCTAACCCGCTATGCCTAAAACAAATAGAAAATAGTTGTTGTTCCACAAAAACTTTGCTTTTGTGATCAGGACAATGAAATTTTAAAATATGTCTGTTTTCGGGAAAATTCTCGATTCTTATTCAATACGAAGTAGTCTTCTAGATTATTGTTTAACTGCTAGAATTGTGCAGAAGTTTCTACAATTTTCCAGAATTATCTGGAAGTGTCTAGAAACTTTTAGAACTTTCTAGAACGTTCTCGGACTGTTCAATAGTAGTCATACAAGTATGAAAGCACAGGTGACTCGATCCAACATTTCGGTTTATGTTATTGCTGAGTAAGAGAATAACGAATCATAGTTAAAGAGCAATTTGTTTAAGATGGCATCAAGATGTTGTTTGCGCCCAGAAGACACATTTTGCAACGTGTGTGGACAATTTCTAAAGACGAGTGAGAAAGTATTCAGTGAAAGCATGTCGTATGATGTGCGAGGCCTACAAGGCATATTTCGGCATGCCTGTCAGGGATCAAAACAAGTCCTGGGCACCTCATTCCACATGCGAATATTGCAAGAAAACTCTTGAAGGTAAGGTGAATAATTGCTGCTCGTTTACATGGCAGTGCTTTATTTTGTAGAATTTCAATGATTTAGATCGAGTACAGTTTAACCCCTTACTGCCCTCGGACGGAATAGTACGTCCGTAGCCAGTATCCCCCCGATTTGATGAGGGCTCCGGCAGTGAGCCCGCATCAAAGCCGGGACATGTCAGCTGTTTTGAACAGCTGACATATGCCCACAATAGGCACGAGAGGAATCGCGATCCACTCGCGCCTATTAAGTAGGTAAATGCCGCTGTTAAACACTGACAGCGGCATTTAACAAGTTCTTCCGGCCGAAAATACGCACACCGCTGACCCCCGTCATGTGATCGGGGGTCATCGGTGCATCGGCATAACAATCAGAGGTCTCCCTCTAGGCTGTTATGCCGGATTGCTATGAGCACAACCCTGTGGTCTGCGCTCATAGCAATGCAGTAATTCTGCTACATAAAGGTGATCTGAGCATCACCTCTATGTAGCAGAGGCGATCGAGCTATGGCATCTTCTAGACTCCCATGGGGACTATTGAAGCATACTAAAAGTAAAAACAAATGTTTTAAAAAAAAAAAAGTTCAAATCACCCCATTTTCGCCCCATTCAAAATAAAACAATAAAAAAAATCAAACATACACATATTTGATATCACCGCGTTCAGAATCGGCTGATCTATCAATAAAAAAAGGATTAACCTAATTGCTAAACGGCGTTGCGACAAAAAAAGTCAAAACGCCAGAATTACCTTTTTTTGGTCGCTGCGACATTGCATTAAAATGCAATAAAGGGCAATCAAAAGAACGTATCTGCACAAAAGTCGTGTCATTAAAAACGTCAGCTGGGCACGGAAAAAATAAGCTCTCACCTAACCGGAGATCACGCAATTTTTTTTAGCAAACTTAGATAAAGGAGAACCTAGACATGTTTGGTGTCTATGAACTTATAATGACCTGGAGAATCATAATGGCAGGTCAGTTTTAGCATTTAGTGAACTTAGCAAAAAAGCCAAACAAAAAAACAAGTGTAGGATTGCACTTTTTTTGAAATTTCACTGCACTTGAAATTTTTTTCCTGTTTTCAAGTACAAGACATGCTAAAACTAATTGAGTCTTTCAAAATTACAACTCGTCCCACAAAAAGTAAGCCCTCACATGGCCATATTGATGGAAAAACCTCTGAAGGTGCTGATGCCACCACTGCATATCAAGTTAGGCCTCATCAAGCAATTTGTCACGGCTCCTGACAAGGAGTCAGCTGCTTTCAAGTACCTCCAAGATCTCTTTCCAAAGCTGTTCGAGGCAAAGGTCAAGGCTGGTATCTTCGTCGGACCACAGATCAAGAAGATCATAGAATGTGACGAGTTCGCCAGGCTGCTGAACAGGACCGAGAAAACAGCTTGGAATAGTTTCGTTGCAGTGGTTCATGGCTTCCTAGGTAATCACTAGGCTGAAAACTATGCGCAGTTGGTTCAGACTCTCATAAAGAATTACGCCATAATGGGATGCAGAATGTCTCTCAAAGTCCATATCCTTGACGCTCATCTTGACAAGTTCAAGGAGAACATGGGCTCTTACTCAGAGGAGCAAGGCGAGCGCTTTCATCAAGATAT
Organism: Oophaga sylvatica; assembly: GCA_033576555.1. NCBI lineage: Eukaryota > Metazoa > Chordata > Amphibia > Anura > Dendrobatidae > Oophaga > Oophaga sylvatica. Next base: position 13,572,047 of record JARQOD010000001.1, on the reverse strand, counting down.
ATTGGACTTTGAACGTCATTACCAAGGACAGTATAACGAAAACATGATGGGGGACTACATTTGGGGCTTCTTCGATTAAGCGATTTGCTGTACACTCACAAATCTAGAAAAACTACTCATTTCTGAACCTTTTTGAGTGAGTTTTGATTGTCTTTATCTATTTACCATGCAAGTGTTGTTTATTATTAGACCGCATGAACGAAAATATAATAATTTCCTTTTTTTGACACAATAAATACAAAATGTTCTGGCCTGTGGTCATAAAATCAAAGTTTGTGCTGAATGTAGTAGTTTTTCCATAGTCTTTAAACATAAGCAGTTGAAATATTACACTTGGAAGCCAGGAACAAAAATTGTGTTACATAGTGTTATCATTACTGAGGATTCCGGAACCCCGGGAGAAGATAACAGGATATTAATGGATGACTAACTCCTCCTCTACACCCGCCACACAATAAAATGCTTGGACCCTCCTCCGCAATATTAACAGGTTTCATTCGAGGGATGATATTGCATGATATATATCTACATCTTGTTAGGCAATTTTCCATTTCTGGATGACATGAAGACTAAAGGTGGAATTTTGCTTATGAAAATCCTACGCTTGCCTCCGGCAGACGTGCACTTTAAATGAACTCAGCTCAAGCAAGTCTCTCACCCAGAAATCCCCTGAAACTCGCTTCAGAATATTCAGAGTCTGGTAAATGTTTTGCACTGATCTAAACTGAATTACAAGACTAAACTTATACAAAAAAAGTTCGATTACTCACAAGAAACTTTTCCAAAAACTTTAAAGTCACCTTGTCTTCTCTGATTGGCTGAGAGCCTCTTGACTTTGACTGGCCGCGATATCACCTTTTTGTTTTTTTCATAAGAGATATGTGATTTTTATCCTTACATAGAAAAGGTTCGTAATAAAATTTAACTGCTTTGTGTTAAAGCCCAAATTATTTCTTAACGCATTAAAATTTCATAATTCAAAAAAAATGGAAAAAGAAAATTGAAAAATATACATGAAGGAAATACATGAGATTGATTTATACATTTCAGCTGCGCTGCCTTTGTCTATGCTTACCCTTCTTGAATTGTGACATTTTGAAAGAGCAAGGTATTTAAGCAATAATGACTTCCTTCCAATAAAACGCTAAAGCTTCAATTATTTATGGCTAGCTGAATTTTTATAACCCCCACTGTAACAAGCGCCGTGGACTTTTTACAATCTGATGTTTAATGCTCCTTTCTGATTTACAAAATGCGCAACATTTCTCATTTTATTATTCGAGTATTTCTTTGTTTATGCTGAACTTGGGTTTTAACATGTCAGATTGGGTCTACAGTCCTTAAAATGCAAAAGCTTATGAATCCAAAAAGGAGGCCAGGTGGACAGTGTAGAAATGACGCCCTGTCTTGGGCGATAAAACAAACATAAAAAAAAATATACTAAAAAATTCATTATTATTAACTAAGTGATTTCATGTTATCCCTTAGGGAATACCTTGTTGATTGCTGGTGGCTTCGCTTGGCCATTGAGACCCCCATGATTCCTAGATCAGGGGCACTGCATGTCACAAGGCTGCAGTGCGGTTGTGCGCAAAATCCACCAGGGGGAACTGTTGAGGGAAAAAGGTTACGCGCTCAGTGGAACACCGCGGTACAGCAGCGCAGATGCCACAAGGTGTCGGAAAGAGTAGTCAGATGGGCCGGGTCGGTAAAACAGATGGGGATTGCGGTACAAGAGGGAGCAATGATACACATAGTCAGAGGCAAGCCAGAGAAGTCAGAGCTGGTGGGAAGCAGGTACATCAGAGACAGGAGGCGGAAAGACAGGTCAGAGGACAAGCTGGGTCAAATACCAAGGTCAAATCATGGAGAGCAAATACTAAGACGAGTGGGGTAACGGGAGAAGGCAGACACGTGAACTCAGGAACGGGCAGAGGACAAATCAGGGTGTAACGGGGTCAGCCGCTCAAGCCGGAGGCAGGAACTATGACTGACACTGCCTCCCGGCTGCAGTGGACAGAAATAGCCAACAAGATCTCAAAGAGAGGCAAAGAATGTTAACCCCTGTATGACCAGGCAGGTAAGAGGATAAGCAAGAAGCAAACCCCGACCTGGATCATGACACTGCAATTCCATCAGAATTGGATCGGGGTACGCATGCTCGGCCTCTGTTCCATTCATTGTCTATGGGACTGCCAGAAATAGCTAAGCAGAGTATTCAGCAGTCCTGTAGACAAGTGGAGGATGCACATGGGTACCTACAATCCAATACTGACGAAACCAAAGAGCCTTGTTCTTGGGCTTCCAGATACCTGATCTTAGGATCTCTGGGGGGTTCTAACGGTCGGACTCCAAATGATCAGCAAATTGTTTCTTATTTGCTAGTGGATAACCTGATTTTTAGATATCCTTTAAGCAAGTGATGGTGAATTAATCAAAGAGTCAATGAAAGGGGGTAACAAACGTTAGAACCCTGTGGTGCTGAGAAGTTACATGGGAGCCATCTTTCTTTAAGTTTATATTTTTTATGCTTTTATTAATTATTTTTGATATTTCTATGCATACTAGTTTATCTTTATTTTGGATGCCTAAAATATTCCACAAATCATTAAGAACATGGATTTTTCTGTGTATGATAAAGTGCATATTACTAATTCTTTTATTTTTTTTTACTTCTTATTTATATTTTAATTATTACTTACCGTATATACTCATGTATAAGCCGACCCGTGTATAAGCCGACCCCCCTAATTTTGCCACAAAAAACTTGGAAAACTTATTGACTCGCGTATAAGCCGGGTGTATAAGTTGCCGTCCTGCTCTGTGCTCCCCCATCCAGCTCTGTGCACCCCCATTCTCCTCTGTGCTCCCCTCCTCCTGCTCCATTATCCTGTCCTGCTCCGTGCTTTCCATCCTCCCCCGTCCTGCTCCGTGCTCCCCCATCCAGCTCTGCGCTCCCCCATCCAGCTCTGCACTCCCCCATTCTCCTCTGTGCCCACCTCCGTGCTCTCCGTTCCCCCTCGTTCTGCTCCGTGCTCTCCGTCCCTCCCCCGTTCTGCTCCGTGCTCTCGTCCTCCCCCGTTCTGCTCCGTGCTCTCCGTCCTCCCCCCGTTCTGCTCCGTGCTCTCCGTCCTCCCCCCCGTCCTTCTCCGTGCTCCTTGTCCTCCTCCATGCTCCCCCCATCCTCCTCCATCATACTCACCCTCCCCGTGCCATCGCTGAATGTCCCGCCGGCAATCCTGCGTTCTCCCCGGCTTCCTGCAGCTTTCCCTTATTACTGGAAGGGCCCAGGATAGGGGAAATTATGCCAAGGAGGCTGCCAGGATAGGGGACACTGTACCAGAAAGGGACACATAATGGGGGGAATTATACTCGGATTAGGTCCAGGATGGGCAATATTATACCAGGAAAGGCTGTAGGATGGATAACTGAAAGGGGCCCAGAATGGTGGACATTATTACTGGAAGGGGTCCAGGATGAAAGACACTATACTGGGAAGGGGACATTTTTACTTTAAGGGACCCAGAGTGAAGGACAATATGCCAGGAAAAGGCTAGGATGGAGGACATTATTACTGAAAGGGGTCCAATATGGATGACATACCAGCTAGAGGCTCAGATTTGGGGACATTATAACAGGAAAGTGTAGAAAATGGATGACATTATTACAACAAGGGGTGTAGGATGGGGCAGTTATACCAGGAATGGCCCAAAGTTGAGCAACATTATTATAGGTAGGAAGTCAAGATGGGAGATATCTTACCAGAAATGGGCCCAAGATGGAGGATATTATTACTGGAAGGGGCCCAGGATAGGAGACATTATTACTGAAAGGGGCCCAGGATGGGGGACATTATAACATGAAGAGGCCCAGGAAGGAGGATATAATTACTGGAAGGGCCCAGGATGGGGAACATTAAATCAGGTCTCGGCCCAGGATGGGGGCAATTATTCTAGTAAGGGTCATAAGATGTGCGACATTATCACAGGAAGGAGCCCATGATGAGATGTATTAAACCAGGAAAGTACCCAGGATAGGTGATTTTATTACTTGAAGGGGACTAGGATGGGGGACATTAATACTTGAAGGTACCCTGGATGGGGGAAATTGTTACTGAAAGAGACCAAGGATCGAGGACATTATTACTGGAAGGGGGACAAGTATAGAGAACATTATAGCGGGAAGGGGAGCAGAATAGGGGACATTATTATTGTATTATTGGAAGGTGGCTAGGATGGGGGCATTATTACAGGAAGTGGCCAGGATTGAGGACATTATACTAGGAAGGGGCTCAGGATGGAGGACATTATATCAGAGGCCCAAGATGGGGAACATTATAACAGGAAGGAGTCCAACATGGATGATATTTTTACTAGAAGGGGGCAGGATGAGGACATGGCGACATTATATCTGGAAGGGGCCCTAGATGGAGGACATTTTACTAGGAAGAGGCTAAGGATGGGTAACATTTTAACATGAAGTTGGCCAGGAAGGAGAACATAATTACTGGAAGGGGCCCAGTATGGGGGACATTATACCAGTAAGGGGCCCAGGACAAAGCCATTATATCAGGAAGGGGCCCAAGTTTGGAAACAGTATTACAGGGCAGGCTAAGAGGGGCACATGGGGTGACCATGTGTGCCTTTATAGGATCTAGAATGCTACATGGGCCCATAAATTTGACAAACATGCAGGTAAGGGTCCAGGCCCAAATTTTTCACCAAGTTACATCAGACTCTGATTGCACCACTGGGCACAAAGGATCTCTACAAATCATTTTTAATACAAGCTGTACAATTACTTCCATACAGTGGCATGTAAAAATGTGGGCACCTGTGGTTAAAATTACTATTATTGTGAACAGTTAAGCAAGTTGAAGATGACATGGTCTCTAAAAGGTCTAACGTTAAATATGACAAATTTCCTTTGTATTTTAGGCAAAAAATAAATATAAATATTGCCATTTTTTACTTTTTAAAGATGGCAAAAAAGACAATGAGCTGATACAAAAGTTTGGGCACCCTTGGAGATTTCTGTGTCCAGATAACTTTGACTAAGGTTTCAGGCCTTAATTAGCCTGCTAGGGTTATGGCTTGCTTCACTATCATCGTTAGGAAAGGCCAGGTGATGCAAATTTTCCGACTTTATAAAAACCCAGCCTCCTCTAACCTTGTGTCAAAATCAGCAGCCATGGGTTCTTCTAAGCAGCTGCCGAGCGCTCTGAAAATGAAAATGGTGGAGGCCACAAAGCAGGAGAAGGCTATAAGATAGCAAAGCTTTTTCAAGTTGTCCTTTCCTCAGTTCGAAAAATAATTAAGAAAAGGACACATGTTATTGGTAGAATTTTTTAAGTGATGTTGACCTACAAAGCATCCAATGAAGCAGATATAGTATAAAAAAAAGTAAAAGTGCTTTAGAAAACACTAGGTGGGTTACTTGTCTTGTGGCTGATGGGTTCTCATTAAACATAAACCAATCTCTTTGAATTTTTTGAGGGCAGATCACTCAAGTTAACCAGTAGTAGTACAGTAGACCAAATAACTGTGGTCCAAATAGAAAGTGTCCCGACTGCCCTATATTATGCTACAGGGTTTCTCCAGATTCAAAAAAAATATAAATGGAGGTTAGGTATTAGTTAAGAAATATTTATTTATTATTATTTTACTCAATTATATAGCACCAATGTCATGATCAAGCCCGGGGTTTTTCCTGTTTTTCCTTTTCCCGGTCTGGTCATTCAGGAGTTAACATTTCTCTGCCTCGTTCTGGTGTCAGGTTAGCTATTTCTCTGTGCTGCTTCCAGCAGGCAATGTCAGTTATATTTCCTGCCTATAGTGTGTGTAGCTGACTCTGGAGAACCACTGGTTTGTCCTGCTGTGCTTAGCTGACTTTGCTTGTGTCTGTGTTCTCTGTCCCTGCCCGTCCCATCTCTGTGTGTCTTTGTGTGTTTTGATTTCCAACTTTGCTTTGGCTCTGACCTGCTCCTGTCTCTTGCTTCTGGTATTTCTGCTTCTGACCGATACTGACCTTTTTGGAGTGTCTCTGACTCAGTGTTTGGCATTTCCCTTGGTACTGTGCTACGCTCTGGTATCGACCCTGCTTTTTTGACTATTCTGCTGCCACCTGGTGGTAGCCTTGCTGCAGTGCTGCTGGTCTAGTCTGAGCAGTATTTCAGTCTTCCCTCTACTCCTCTGCCAACTTGTGGAGTTTGCATTTACCTGCAGAGCTGCAGCGTGACAACCATTAATTCCACAGCGCTTTACAGACATTATCAGCACTGTCAGCAGTGTCTTTAGTGTGTGGAGGAAGCTGTAGAGCCTCGAGGAAACCCATGTAAACACGGGAGAACATACAAACTCCTTGCAGATATTGTACTTGCTGGGATTTTAAACACAAGACCCCAGCACTGTAAAGCTACAATGCTAACATCTGAGCCACCTTACTGCCCACTGAGCCACCTTACTGCCCAGCACTGTAAAGCTACAATGCTAACCACTGAGCCACCTTACTACCCATGTGGAACTCACCTGTCCTAACTCGCTCTCTCTGGTTCTTCGGTAGGATCACCGTGTCCCGTGCAAACAGCCAGAAGATCAAAAACGAGAAGACTGTAGACAAGAAGGCCAAAGATCGAAACTGAGCAAAGGACAAGTGGTGGAAGAGAAGTGTAAAATTATAAATATAATTGCTTATTTTTAACACCTCCATGTACCTAAATAAAATAAAGCAAAATGGCGGCCGGCTGGATTTGCGCAAATGAGAATTTTGGGGTAAATTTTTAACCAATTGAATTCATTGTGAATCAAGTCGCTCACCTCTAGTGCCCATATAACAAAAGAACAGCTCATAATTAAATACCAGTGGGCAAAATGCTCGTAAATTTGTCCCTTCCGAGAGGTATTAACTTGAGGTTAATTCAGCTTTTCTTCCGGCTAATGCAATCTTGAATAAAGACACACTGACCTGTTCTGATTACCCTTAGATTGTTCTTGAGGGTTGAAAAAAGACTAATTTATGGCACAATAAACCTGCCCTCTGTACATTCTTTGTAGCTCATGTCCCCTTTGTAAAAGGACATGCTCCCTGTCTCTGGCAGATCTCCAAGCTGTTACATAGGGCTGCTTTGCTGACTTCATTATCACTTGTAAAGCCATTACGTTACGCTCTGACCAGTCATACCTCTCCGCAGCATTACAGAAATATTTAGAAACTTGCATTTATTATACAAGCAGAGATATTTTTATCTGCTGTACTGTAAAAAAATTGTGGAAAAAAACACGGCACAATTCTTATGTGACCTTCAGGATCCCGTCATTGGCTGATTTTCTTTGTATGCTTTTTTTTTCTTTATGTTGTGTTTTAATGAGTTAGACTCGTGCAACGCACAGCATTTTTAGAAAAAATGTCACAGCAGCTTTAAAACTTTTTTTTAACAAAACATTTGTGGATCCAGCAAGTAGGAGAAGCATTCGGGTATGTGCACACGGCATATTTTTCAGGCAGATTCCGATCAGAATCCATCTGAAAAAGTAAAGTAATACCGCCCCATAAAATGAACATATTGCACAGCAGTTATAAAATGACATTGCTGTGTAAATGTGCCATCTTATGTCACATCTATTAACCAATTCAGAGTTCGGAAGCATTGAAGTCACATGCTCGTTCTCTAGTGGAGGCCACCCACTCTCTATACTTAACAATATAGAGTAGTGAAAGCCGCCGGCATGGCCACTTCCTGAAAATGATCGACAGGGTTTTTCTGAAGTGGTATAACCTTGGAAAACTCGGCAGTGACACCATGAGCACATGCTCTAAGTCATTTTTTTTTCATTTTTCAAGTCTTCTGAATTCAGATTTGGTTTGGGTTCAAACTGAATCAAAAAACTGGAAACCTCGACACCACACATTTTTTCAGGGTTGTAAAAAATATCAATATCAGTCGTTATTTCTTCTTGTTTAATTATTTAGATATTTTGTCTGATTTTTTTTCTCAAGCCTTTGTAATTTTTATGGTCTTCACAAGACCTTCTTTTCTTTCTCTTGTCAACTCCTCACGCAACCATCTCCAACACTCTCCCTATGCTTCCTCCATACTCTGGAACTCACTTGTTTAGATGCTCAGCCTCTCCAAAAATCTTCGAAAACCATCAAAAGCAACAAAACCAAAACCATATTTTTAAAATAACCAACAACCTACGATAACCATGTTGCTACTGCACTGCCATTGGAGATGCAATGTAACATCTGTAGTTATCAGTGGATTTGGTCAGGCTTGGTGATGCACTCTAGTTCAAAGTTTCATGGTGCACACATGGTGGCTGATAATCATCTTGGAATATGACCTCAAAGATCGAAGCTATGGGCCGAGTAGATAGGAAACCTAAGGTGCAAAAGTAATAACTTTTTTAGACTCACATCTCATTATTTTATGTACACATCCCTTTTTCACTGGAGTAGGATGGTGTTTTGGCCATCGGGTTCACCATCCCTTTTTTGATGAAGCCTTGAGAAAGTGTGTATTCATGCAAAATAGCATTGACCGACTGGGTTTTCATCTGCCCATCTCAGCAATATTATGCTTCAACGAAAGTTCACCACTTTATTTGGTATTGAGTGCCGTTATTTTTTCTTACCTGGATTACAACATACTTCTTACTAGGAGCTGAGCACCACTACATGTGCTTCCTTTTCCACCTGCCTTGGGGAGTGTTTTAAGATCCATGGATGGGAGTTTACCGCTCTAAGTAGCTGTTATCTGGAGCTTGAAGTGCCAGTAACCATTACTTTTTTTCCCCTATCCTTTTTTTGACCTCTCTCTTCCTTCAGGGGGAAAAGTGAACTGGATTGGCTCTTTGTTCCTCTATGGTGGCGGTATACAGGTGGACGCTTGAAATAAGATTGGCTCCAAAACAGCTTTGAGGAGAGGAAGCCACTTATTCATGTCTCTTACTATGGATTTCTGGTCTGAAGGATTGGAAAAAAGATTATTACAGGCCTTTCTCCTTCAAATTTTTCTCTCTCCATGGCATCTTTCACATATTTTCAGCCTGGATGTAGAGCACAAGCTCAACTCCTAAATGCTAGAAAAAAGACAGCTACTTCCACTCTTCCCTACGTTGTCTTCACCATGGACAACGGATGCTCTTCTTGTGGGAAGAGTCTTGTTTCCCACTGCATCCACCTTTATTACACTTGTTTTAATCTATGTATCTGTTACATATATGATAAACTATATTAAATGTTATGCTATGTGCTTCTGTTATAAATTATATTATGGACTTATGCAATATGCTATTCACCAGGAAAAGGCCTGCAAAGACGCGGTAATTTTTTCTTAAAATGCTTAGCATGAATCCACTCTAAAGGACGTTTCGCAATTAGTCCTTATTACTTCCATATCAGCGCTTTGTGCCACCTTGGAGTTGTATGGAGTTGTGTTAGTGGACTAATAGGCTCCATTAGCCTTGGTTTGGCGCTAAGGCTCTAATCATGTTAGCTTTTTCACTTTCATTTGAAAGCTGATGATGTGACACTCCGTCATCTGTTTGATAATAGGGTACATCAGAGTTCCACTTAAGTTTCCCAAAGTGACAGAAAATGTAACAGAGGCTCTTAATGGCATTGTGAATGTATAGAAGGGCACTGATCGGGAAACATCACACTTTAACGGTAAAACGCCATATGGGAATTCCAACCTAAGAAACCTTTTAAACAGCCCAATACATTTTTAGACACCTCATAGCTCAAATGAAAGATTTTCTGCCTCCCTTGTGCTTCTTACTATTTTTCTGACACGAGACATAATAATTTGAACTTTCATAAAAAAACGTGTGTCACATTATTGTTGATTAGTAGGGATTTTAGAAATTGATATTTACTAGTGATGATCGAGCGCTAAAATACTCGAATCGAGCAGGTCGGACCTCTCTCTTTCTCTCTTAACGGGCATCAGAGGTGGAGCTAGGGTTTTGGGCCCCTAACCAGGTAACTTTGATTACAGCACCCTAATAGTGGAGGAGAATCTCATCAGATGATCGCGCTATTGCTGAAAATAATCTCTATACAAAGACCAACATGGATATTACCGCCATATGTTCAATGGTAAATACCAGTGCTGCAGGACATATAAAAGATTACAGCACAGTTATAGATGGTGACTTACAGCTGACGTTCTTTCTGATGGAGTCGTTCAATTTTCCCGTCTTTTCCAGACTTTTTCCAGCCAGGACTCGGCTGCAGAGATTACAACAAAAACACATTTCACGTCTCATATTTTCAGCACTGTCCCCAATGGGACTATTCCCAACCAGCACAAACTCCTCATCCTGCTGATACCCCAATGCTGAGCCGCTGCTGCCTTATGTGACCCCATTACTGCACTTACAGTGTGGTTCTCTGTGCCCTCTAAATTCTAAAGCACTCTCTAGAATACAGTAATGCTAGGTTCAACTGCCCTAGAAAACAGAGCCCACATTTTGCCCCCTGTCTGCACCTTTGACAGTCACAGTAACCTGAATTCCCCTATAACAATAAGTTCCCACTTTACATTTAGATATAGGAAAGATGTGTATCTTCGTACCGTGTTAGCCAGTAGATAAAAAAAAACCTTTACATTTAATAATGTCATGAGTCTTCCCCCTGTACAGCTCCCCTATATACAGTATGATGCTCTCTTACACACAGTATAATGTCCCCTCACTGTATAGTACCATCCACACATTATACCGACCCCTTAGTAGCCCCAAACTGTTTGATGGCTCCAACACCGTATCATGGCCCAGACACTGTAATCTCCACGCTGTATGATGGCCCCCTAGATAGCCTCCATATAGTATAATGCACCAGATAGTCCTCAATATAGTATAATGCACTGCCCATAGGCAGACTGTATATTGTATAATGCACTCCCCATAGGCAATCTCTATAGTATAATGCACCCCCCATAGGCAGACTCTACAGTATAATGCACCCCCCATAGGCAGACTCTACAGTATAATGCACCCCCCATAGGCAGACTCTACAGTATAATGCACACCCATAGGCAGACCATATTGTATAATGCCCCTCAGGCAGATTCTATATTGTATAATGTATTCCCCATAGGCAAACTCTACTGTATATAGTATAGTGCACTCCCCATAGGCAGACTCTACTGTATATAGTATAGTGCACTGCCCATAGGCAGACTCTACTGTATATAGTATAGTGCACTCCCCATAGGCAGACTCTACTGTATATAGTATAGTGCACTGCCCATAGGCAGACTCTACTGTATATAGTATAGTGCACTGCCCATAGGCAGACTCTACTGTATATAGTATAGTGCACTGCCCATAGGCAGACTCTACTGTATATAGTATAGTGCACTCCCCATAGGCAGACTCTACTGTATATAGTATAGTGCACTGCCCATAGGCAGACTCTATGTTATAATGCACCCCCATAGGAATAGAAAAGAGGGTTAGGCGTGGATTTATTCTGCGCTGCTGAATAAATGAAGATCTGGGTGTATTAGTAAAATGTGGTTTTATTCAATGTGTTTCACAGTACTAAGACTTCTTCATCAGGAAGTACCACAAATGAAGAAGTCTTAGTACTTTGAAACGTGTTGAATAAAACCAAATTTTTCTAATACACCGGGATCTTCAGTTATTCAGCAGCGCAGAATAAATCCACGCCTAACCTTCTTTTCTATTCCTATGGTGGCTATCAGTGGACCTGTGGATCTGCTGCAGTGAACATTGCTATAAGCTTAATTTTAGTTCCATCTGGTGAGTACATTTCAACTGTTTTTAACCATTTGTGTCTTGGATAAGACCCTATTGGCGATATTTTCTCCAGCAGCACCTCTTGAATGTACCCCCATAGGCAGACTCGATAGTATAATACACCCCCCATATGCAGACTCTAAAGTATAAAACACCCCCCATAAGCAAACTCTATATTATAATGCACCCACCCATAAGCAAACTCTATAGTATAATGCACCCCCCATAGGCAGACTCTCTAGTATAATGCACTCCCCATAGGCAGACGCTATATAGTATAATGCACTCCCCATAGGTAGACTCTATAGTGTAATGCACTCCACATAGGCAGACTCTATATTGTATCATGCACCCCATAGGTAGACTCTATAGCACTCCCCATATGTAGACTCTATAGTGTAATGCACTCCACAAAGGCACACTCTATATACCATAATGCACTCCCCATAGGTAGACTCTATAGTATAATGCACTCCCCATAGGTAGACTCTATAGTATAATGCACTCCCCATAGGCAGACTCTATATACCATAATGCACTCCCCATAGGTAGACTCTATAGTATAATGCACTCCCCATAGGTAGACTCTATAGTATAATGCACTCCCCATAGGTAGACTCTATAGTATAATGCACTCCACATATGCAGACTCTATAGTATAATGCACTCCACATAGGCAGACTCTATAGTATAATGCACTCCACATATGCACACTCTATATAGTATAATGCACTCCCCATAGGTAGACTCTATAGTATAATGCACTCCCCATAGGCAGCCTCTATATAGTATAATGCACTGCCCATAGGTAGACTCTATAGTATAATGCACTCCACATAGGCATACTCTATAGTATAATGCACTCCACATATGCACACTCTATATAGTATAATGCACTCCCCATAGGTAGACTCTATAGTATAATGCACTCCCCATAGGCAGCCTCTATATAGTATAATGCACTGCCCATAGGTAGACTCTATAGTATAATGCACTCCACATAGGCATACTCTATAGTATAATGCACTCCACATATGCACACTCTATATAGTATAATGCACTCCCCATAGGTAGACTCTATAGTATAATGCACTCCCCATAGGCACACTCTATATAGTATAATGCACTCCCCATAGGCAGACTCTATAGTATAATGCACTCCCCATAGGCAGACTCTATATAGTATAATGCACTGCCCATAGGTAGACTCTATAGTATAATACACTCCCCATAGGTAGACTCTATAGTATAATGCACTCCCCATAGGCAGACTCTATAGTATAATGCACTCCCCATAGGCAGACTCTATAGTATAATGCACTCCCCATAGGTAGACTCTATAGTATAATGCACTCCCCATAGGCAGACTCTATAGTATAATGCACTCCCCATAGGCACACTCTATATAGTATAATGCACTCCCCATAGGCAGACTCTATAGTGTAATGCACTCCCCATAGGCAGACTATATGTAGTATAATGCATCCCCCATAGGCAGACTCTATACCATAATGCACCCCCATAGACAGACTCTATAGGATAATGCACCACACATAGGCAGGCTCTATATAGTATAATGCACTCCCCATAGGCAGACTCTATAGAATAATGCACTCCCCATAGGCAGACTCTAGTATAATGCACTTCCCATAGGGAGACTCTATAGTATCATGCACCCCCATAGCCAAACTCTATAGTATACTGCACTCCTCATAGGCAGACTCTATAGTATACTGCACTCCTCAGGCAGACTCTATAGTATACTGCACCCCTCCATAGGCAGACTCTATAGCATAATTCACTCACCATAGGCAGGCTTTATATAGTATAATGCATCCTCCATAATCAGAGTCTATAGTATACTACACTACCCAAAGGTTGACTCTATAGTATAATGCACTCCCATAGGCAGGCTCTATATAGTATAATGCACTGCCATAGGCAGACTCTATAGTATAATGCACCCCTCCATAGGCAGACTCTATAGTATAATGCGCCCCCCATAGGCAGGCTCTATATAGTATAATGCATCCCCCATAGGCAGACTCTATAGTATAATGCACCCCCCATAGGCAGACTCTATAGTATAATGCACCCCCCATAGGCAGACTCTATAGTATAATGCACCCCCCATAGGCAGCTCTAATAGTATAATGCATCCCCCATAGGCAGACTCTATAGTATAATGCACCCCCCATAGGCAGGCTCTATATAGTATAATGCATCCCCCATAGGCAGACTCTATAGTATAATGCACCCCCCATAGGCAGGCTCTATATAGTATAATGCATCCCAATAGGCAGACTCTATAGTATACTACAATCCCCAAAGGTAGACTTTCTAGTATACTGCACTCACCATAGACAGACTCTATAGGATAATGTACCCCTCCATAGGCAGACTCTATGGTATAATGCACTCCTTATCGGCACACTCTCTAGTATAATGCTACTTCCATAGACAGACTCTATATAGTAAAATGCAGCCCCCATAGGCAGACTCATTATAATATAAAGCACTTCCATAAAAAATAAATATATTTAATACTCTCCTCTGCTCTAAGTGCCCGCACATCTCCAGACAACTGGCGCCAAGTAGTGACATTATCATGACCCCTGTCAGTGTCTGCATCAGTGACGTCCGATGCTGAGAGAGGGATGATGGAGAGGGAGCGTGACGCTCCCACTCTCGTCAATGTGGTCAGCGGTATTGGCATCCAGTAAAACAGTCGAACTTGTGATGAAGGGGGCTCACTACATGCATAGGGCCCTCCTCCTTCTTAGGGGCCCCATAGCAGCCGGGTGGCAGTGAAGGGAGATGATTCTCCCTGCTCTGCCGCAGAATGTAACAGTATTGGCGTGTATCAGAGCAGGGGGCCCATGCCCCCCGGTAACTATATTACTGACCGACATATCAGAATACCTCGATGCTCGATCGGCCATCAGGCAGTGCCGAGCATGCTCGTTCATCACTAGTATTTATGTAAAAACTTTTATGTGACACCTAAAAGTAACGGCAGCACATGTATATACACATCCAATGCTCGCTTCTGTAATATCTTGGCCACATTTAGATGAAATAAGGCCAACATGATAACATAATAGTAGAGGGTGGTTGGCTCCGCACAGGTGAGTTTATGCTCCTTATTTGCCTTGAGAAGAACCACCCATGCTTAAAACAACTTCCTGCAATGACTCAAAGATAAATGGAAGATTAATCAGAATATGCTAGAGTGAAAGCCGTGCTATAAGATTACTAAGGAGGTTAAACAATGCATTTATTAAAGGGAATCTGTCACCAGGTTTTGCTATGTAATCTGAGCGCACCATAATGTACCGGTAATTGGAGAGACCCTAGTTCCAGTGATGTGTCACTTACAAGGTTGTTTCAATAAAATGAGTGTTTTATCGTCAGAAGATTATCACTACAGGACTAGGTGCCTTGTGCCTCCTAGTCCAGCCACGCCCCCACCACTTATTAGCAGCTCGCTCTCATTATACAATGATGTTAATCTATCATAATTGCTGCACCCAGTAAATTAACTGACACATCGCTGAAATCAGGGTCTATGTCTCTATATCATGGTGCTGTCAGATTAAAAAAAAAAAATTCAGCTGACAGATTCCCTTTAAATTCAGTACGAGTTCCCCCCCAACTTATCCTCACTTGATTGTCCGGCTCTATATCTATTCTGTTTATTAAAATGTTTCTTACAATTTCTTTATCTCTTCAGAACTATTTAGTGGTTTTGTTTTTAACTTATTTTGAAATATGAAAGATACTTTTTCTTCCCCAGTGATGGTCTGTTGGTTCGGCTCTCATTTCCACCCTATTATTGTTAAACTCCAGATATTAAGCAAATACTTAGGGAGTGATATTAAGGCAGACATTCAAACTTCCAGCTTATCATTAATTCATGACTATACACTTCACAATCTGCAATATCATATTTTATTTCCAGCTCATCCCCAGTGAGTTTTTAGTAGGAATATGGCAACTCTCTGAACTCCCAGAACTCATCTTGGGTTATGGTATAAAACTAACAATCGCTTAATGTGCTGTGTGGACAATGTAATTGATACAGAGGAACTGTGAAGGATGGATTATAAATGCAGAATGTTTTACAATGGAAAGCAAAATAGTTTTTTTTTTTCATAGTTTTCTCTCCACATAAAAAGTGTTGGGATGAGAACTATACTCTGGAGCCACCAATGGTCTATATTAGTAGTAGAGCTTCATCTCAGGAGCCTATGCATTTAGCACTAATAAGCATCATCACTAGGCGAGATGGACAACTGTTTTGGAAATATTTTTGCAGTTTTTAATTAAACCAGGGGATTTTATTGTAAAAGTCAGACCAAAAAATAGTTTGAAAAATTCTGAGTGCCCTTAGGACAAACTGTGATACAGATGTTTCCACAATTTTGCTCAAATTTGTTCGAAGGCTCCAATTTCTCATGAAACCCTCAAAAGGTTAAAATTGATTTCCCATCCATTTGGTGGACACTTACAGACACATATACCATAAACTTATCCAGACATTGTATCACAAAACCATATTTTATTCACAGCTGGTTATCTTATCCATTTTATTTTGTGATACGTCAAGCTAAGCGTAAAGTTAAGATAGAACACATCTACACTTTGAGGGCACTTTGGCTGAAACGTTATGACCGTGGTCGGGAACTTATAAGGGATTTGTTGTAATCAATGTTACATGGTATTGTGGTTATCACTTTGAACTACTTTGATATATGATTTGAAAACTCAAACTTACAAAAGAAATGTCTAGACCAGGGTTCCCCAACTCCAGTCCTCAAGGCCCACCAACAGGTCATGTTTTCAGAATTTCCTTAGTATTGCCCAGGTGATAATTGCATCACCTGTGCAATACAAAGAAATCCTGAAACATGACCTGTTGGACTGGAGTTGGGGAACACTGGTCTAGACTACTGATGGTCACCAACCCAATATAGTGGGAGTCAGTAGAAGCTCCTTGCAGTTGACTTCTTCAAAGGGGTGGTAAACAATACAGCTAGGATATCATCAAGTGAGGTGTGGGGAGTTTTATACATCTATGACTTTGTGCAGTTATTTTTTTAATCTATATTTTCTCCATATGTTTCTCTGTATAGTCAATAAAAAAATATTTAAAAAAACAGCCAAAACAATTTAAGAAAGTCCCTATGGGGCAAAGAGACCACAAAAACGGCATATCAAAAGCCATTAGTTATGAATACAGATACACAGATATATACCATAGTGAAGTAAATAAACGAGGCCTTATGTTCTTTATAGCTTGGCAGAAAACCTAGAGTACAAGAGCACCCGTTTACGACAGTCTTACCATGGTGGTTTAGATATTTAGGAATGCCATGGTCATCAGTAAGAGAATCAATAGGATCTTGTCGTGAAAATTTTCAAGATTGAAGATTTATCCTTTGAGAAGATCTAGCTCACTGGGAAAGTAAAAGGGAAAAAGGAACAGCAAGATGGATGGAGCCAATCAAAGAATTATCAATTCATGATTGAGAAGCATGAAGTCCCAAAGAGAAGATATTCCTGAGAAACGTTCTTCAAATGTTCATCAGAATTCTCAACTAAATAGAAGTTTTGGTTAGCACGATCGCTCAGTGGTTAGCACTGTGGCTTTGTAATGCCGTGGCCCAGGGTTCTCTTCCCACCAAGGACAATATCTGCAAGAAGTTTGTATGATCATCCTGTGTTTGGGTAAGTTTCCTCTGGGTTCTCCTTCCACACTCTAATGACATATTGTTATTGAATTTGGATTATAATCCCCAATAGGAACAGTAATAAGACTTCTAACAATGAAAGCTGTAAATAGACAATGCAAATTTGATTGTAACAATTTAAGCTGGCCATGATCTGAATCAACAAGACTAATTTGAAACCTACTGTAAATCCAAATCTTACTTCACGTATAGCAACTTAGCAGAGACTGCCATGAATTTGAAAGCACCGAATATGGTACATTGTATTTAATGTTGATTGAATATTTAGAATTCGTCAGTTTCAATTCAATTTTTTCAAAAATTTGATTTGCAGCTAAATAATTTGTTGTGAATCGCAATACCGCAAAGCCTCCAGTGCTTCTCTTAGCACTGTATCCAACCCTTTTCAAGCTCTTTAATACAAATACAGTCTTCGTAATGTCAAAGTGTCCTCAGTATAGAAATGGATGGTAACCTACTTCTAACCAGCAGTGTATTTAATAACCAACAAGCCCGTTCATTAACAAAAAAAGTTAAAAACTTTCTCTTAGCCATTTGTGACCAGGCTCATCATTTTGGGCAGAACACTGACTCAGGCCGGGGTCACACTAGCGTAGAACACGGACGAGTGCTATGCGAGAAAACATCGCATAGCACTCGGCCCCGTATTAATCTATGGGGCAGATCACATCTGCGATTATTTTCTCATGCCGAATCGGCATGCGAGAACAATCGCAGCATGCTCTGATTGGCACCAAGACTCTGCCGAGTCTCGGCTCACTCACACCCATATAACTCTATGGGTGCGAGTGACACAGAGCACATCACTCGGATATCATTCAAGTGTTGTGCGATATACGCCGACGCCGGCAATGGAGGGGATGGAGAAATTAGTTTAACTGCCTCCTCCGCAGCTGTGCTCCGATTTTCTCTGTGCGAGAGGCTCGGGGCACAGTCGCAGGACACTCGGCTCCCACTCGCAGCAGAGCAGGAGCCGAGGGTCATTCGCATCGGATGCCATACGCTAGTGTGACCCCGGCCTCATACTGGCCCTCTGATTCCTCCTCACTAACATACTTTCTGGAGGCAAAGGAGTCATGGAGTTGCAGCTGGTGCGGCTTCAGTCCCTGATCAGCACATAGTGAGCAGCTGCTGTAACCACACCCCCGGCACTGACTGATAGCCAGCGCAGGCATGCATCAGTATAGAGACAGCTGACTGAAAGACTGAGTCTGCCAGAAGGAATAAAGTTCATTTCCTCCTATCAGCAGGACTTTAAATACAGTGACCTGAATGCTATTAACCTGCAGACTAACCCCATATCTGCAGGCTAATATTGTTTTTTACATGACAGGTTCACTTTAAATGTCTAAATTTTGAAGAAGTTTCCATTGAATTTTCAAAGATCTATTATTCTCCCTTATAAAACAAATTGTACAAAAAATCAGTACAGTTATTTGCGACAAGTAAGCAAACTGTCTGTGTCACTGATTTAAGATTTTTTTCTTTAAAAAATATTGTGCCGTTTTTCCTCCGCCTTCTAGTGCATTAAGTAGTAAAAAAGTACGTGTAATTGAAGTGCAGCAGGACTGATGCCATTTACACTATAAATGAAGTTGAATAGTTTAAAAGGGATGGAACTTTTATCTCTAATGTAAAAAAATAGTAATAGTGACTCCACCAATCATGAGTCATTAATACATGTCTTTTAATAAGGTCCATTGGCTTTTGGGCAGAGGCATAATTTGAAGCTTAATACAAAATCTCCAACAGGGTCCTTAACTATCAGGGAACTTTAATATAATTAGTTTTCTCATATAAGACAAAATGACCCTTTGGGCCCCTTAGGAGCAGGAACCATGCAATGATGGCAAACCTTGCACCAACTAATGTTTACACCTGTTCTCCAAATGTAGAGAACACAAGTGGCACTCACCATCCATAACATTTTCCTTTAGTTTGACAGCATTAAAACAGGAACTGGAGGAATTGGGGACCATCCTGGATGCTCCCCACTTCCTCTCATTCTTGTTTTAATGCTGTCGCAATAAAAGAGGGTTTTATGGGTGGTGAGTGCCACTTGTGTTTCTATACTTGACGTCTTACTACATTTTCTAGTTGTGCGCCATTATTATTATATTATTTCCATGTATGTCCTGTGCCTCATTAGCAGGTTCCCCAGTAGTGACGGATTTCTCTTTTTTTAACATTAAAGTTCCACCTTTGCTCTTGATCTTGACGCCCCCAGAGCAACATGACTAGTGTAGGACTGATACTTCACCAATGGCAATTATTATGTTCATGGCTCGTCGCTTGGTTTTGTGTCAGTAAAGCAAAAAGGAAGATTGGCCACATATGTTTGCCATTAATTGTATAGTGAGAAATCAATTTGAAATAAACTCCATACCGTACATACACAAAAGCATAATCAGAGGTAAATTTACTTTTACAATATAATCCAGTATAACAAATCTTTTTTAAGTATTTCTGTATTTTTTAATTTTTACAGTGTGAGAAATACAAAATATATATATATAATTTAACATGAAATTCAATTCAATACAAATGATGGAAGCAGCCCAAATCAGAAGTATAAGGGTTAAATCACAATTTCTGTCCTGTGTGTCATTCGACAGTAGGCATTAATGTTAATATCAAAGAAAACTTGAAAAGTCTACCAGCGATGCAGACATAAAGGACACGGTTCAGTTTAGGTGACTCCGCAACTTGTGAAGTTAGAGCTGCAGACATTTAGTGTAACAAGCTTGAATTCGGCCGTGTCCTTGCTCAGAAATGTCCGGAATAAAAGAATGCAGCGTCAGACCATGACAAATGATCACGGAGCATTTTACTTTTTGTCCAGTGTTACACAGGATGCAGAGCTGTCCTAGCACAAACCGTGACATTTCTGGTCTAGTACGACATAAAAAAAGATCCACGAACAGCCATGAAAAGTACATGCTGCCTAATTACTACAGAGTATATAATCCATCAAGCATATAGAGATGAAGGGCACAATTCATAATTTGTTGGGGGTTTTAAGTCATTTTTCTTTCTTAAGTGGTGTTTTTTGCTGACATTTTTTGCACCAAATTAATCAAAACGGTGCATAACAAAATTCATGATTTTTACTCATCGCCCAAATTTGCCCAAATCTAACCTTTTTCCCAACTCTTTATTTTTTTGTGTGGCGCCCTTGAGGGTCTAGTCGCCACAGAGGTACAGCACCTTATCCAGAGGTGTGATATCCCACTCTCAGGAAAGCAGGAAGCACCACCCTGGACTCTAACTCTTGCACACAACACACACTATCTCAGTCAAGGCACCTGGGCGTACCCCAAGGGACGAGGGCCTCATCTCGGGCTAGCTAGGAAAGGGTGTTAGGGTGTGGGTGGAGAAGGTAGAGAAAAAAAGAGGAGCTTAGTGAGTGGGAAGAAGACTGGAGAGTCAGTCAGAATAAGAAGGGAGCTCAAACTGTGAGGAGCTTGTCCCCAGACGTGTAGAGAGAGAATTGAGAGGGAGAGACAGAAGGAAGCTCACGGAAGGACAGAAGGAGTCCTAGGGGCACGGATAGTGAGAGATCCATCCGTGGGCGAGATCCTCCGTGGGCCCGATCCAGTAGTGGAGGGACCAGGTCTCGGGGGGGTACCGGCCCCGAGACTAGTGGAGGACTACAAGACTCAGCTAGCAAGCCGGAGGCAGGGGTAGCTGTAGTTGCTCCAGCCACATACACAATTAATCGCCAAAAAGGCAGCCATAAAGGAGCAAGGGGACTTAGAGAATGTCGACCTACAAGGTCCACGGCTGCTGGCTTGGGACACTGATTATGTTGGCGCTGGGCAGGAGGGCAGAAGCCAGTGCAGTGAGACAGCCAGGAATAGAACATATTGAAGTGAGTCCTGGAAAGGTGTATCCTGATCTACCTGGGAGTTTGCTGGACCCCTCACCTGGAGGACAAAGTACCAAGCAGGCATCTGTGTACACAAGAACTGTGAGTAAAACCTTGGAAACTGCACCCAGCTGTGTCCTCTGAATTATTCCTGCGTCAACTGTCCCTCACCACACTCATCTACCAACATCACCTTCAATATTCTTAATGCCCTGGGACATGGTTCTGCCTGTGGAGAGCTGAACCAACTCTGATGCATCAACAACGGTCCCAGTGGACTGAATCTGCAGTGTCGGCTAGCATCTTTATTGCCGAGTACCACAAGTGGCGTCACGAACACTTTATTACAAACTCTTTATTATTCCTTTTCATCATCCTCCCCTTTTATTGGATGGCCAGGGCCAAAGACCAGGTCACTGCTGCTGTGATACTTCCCCCTTAAGAAGTGGCCCGGTACCGAGTATCCCCACTACCTTGGCGAGTGATCCATTTGCAAATAACACAAACCAGTCAAACTTGTTAATTGACTAACAAAAAATTGCTCCAGAAAGTGAATGGAGTAAAGTTACACCAAATATAAAAATAAAGAAGCGTCTTTTGTGAATTTGTCTAAAACTACTGGAATATCCACATTGTTTAAAAAAGTCCAAAAACTAAACAAGAAAATATAATTTGAAAAAAGGCACAAGTCATTTGAAGAATTGAAAAAGCCAAAAAATGGAGGACTTGCAATGATTAATCAGGCTTGAAGTCCTAGAGATCCTGTCACAAAACCTGAATAATTGCTCACAATGAGCGCCGATTGATAATTCAGCAAGTCGATCAGCGCTAGTTTAATAATATTTACAGGTAATAACTCAATAGTTTTGTAGAAACAATAGCTTGTGCACTTCTTGGGATAAAACTTTTTAGTTCATCCACTACTTGGACCACTTCTTGTCATACGATTGGCACCGATAAAATAATAAAGCTTATACTCTCCTCCAGTGCCGGCGCCATTCCAGCGGTCTCGGCACTCATTCTCCCAGGGCGCCCTGGTGCTGTTGTTGAAACATGTGATGCTGACACCCAATCAGCGCCGGTATCACTGTCCCCACCTACTGTCGAATTGAACACGAAGAGGAAGTCCGAGATCAGCCGTAGCCTGGACTTCCTCATCATGTTCGATTTGTCTAATGTGACAATAGAGCTGACTGGGTGCCGGTGTCACGTGTCAAAAACTGCATGAGAGCCCAGGGAGAGCGAGTGCCGACACTGTGGGACACCACCTGAACAGGAGATCGTATAGGCTTTATTATTTTATGGGGGCCAAACATTTTGATTAAGAAGCGGTTGTTCCTGATAGTAGACAACGCCTTTAGGTCACTCCTCTTTTTGTCATGTGGTATTTGTTGATATTTTGACCCCAAATACTTCAAGATACTGCAGGTAAAATCCAAAACGCTCTATGCTTGCTTTAAACCTTTTTTTGTGGCATTTTAACACAAAAAGGTCTGCTAAAAGTTAGCAAAAATTTACCAAAAAATTTCAGGCGTGCATAAAATGACTTCGGGGGACTGGAACTATATTTGCACAAAAATTTGGTAACTATGGTCCGATTGGTAATTTTCCATTCTTGTGCTTCCTTTATTCTTCCCAATCTTCGTAGTGCCCTATATTTTTTTATTTTTTGCATCAATTTACAAGAATGAGGTCTTGTTTTTGCTGGACAAGTTATTTTTTCCAATGACACCATCTCTTTAATTATGTGATGTACTAGAAAGCAAGAAAAAGAATCCAAATGCACAAAATTGATCAAAAAGCAAAAATCTGCCATTGTTTCTATTGTTTCTTAGGTTTTATGTTTACAACAACATTCATTATATGGTAAAAATTATCTGTAAGTTTGATTCTCCAGGTCAGTATGATTGCGTGATACCAAACATGCCTAGATTTTGAGTTTTCATGGAAGAAGTTCACAAATTTGAAAAATTGTTTTGGGTCACCATTTTTCGATTTTCAAACAAAGACATAAAAGAGAAGCAAATCGAACAATAAATTGTCCTTTATTTCAGCAGCACACACCCTTGTTTGTATGTTGACAATTAACAATTTTTATGCATCTTTAAGAAATTAGATCAATGACAAATGAGCCTTTTACTGTTTATTGTTTCATAGCCACAATTTCATCCATTTAATTAAGAAAATTAAATTGTCCACAAAGGTGGACAAACCCTTTAAGCCCTGTTCTCGGGATCAGCGAGCGTTAAATTGTCCAGACCTATCAATGATCAGCAATTGATCATCTATCTTTTGATTAGGTGGTAATTTGTCAAGCTGGAAATAACTTCTTAGATTTATATTTAAAGGGGTTGTACAGCATTAGAAAAGCATCTTAGCTTTCTTTTCAAAACAGTCAATGAGAATTAAACAAGAACAAAAATTGGTCAATTTTGACTTATTGACATCTACTCTGTTAGTGAATAGAGGTAAGCACCAAAATCTGTCTGTAGAAAGCTCTGTTGCAGTTTTAAAGGGAATCTGTCAGCAGGTTTTTGTCACGTAATCTGAGAGTACCATAATATAGGGTAGAGACCCTGATTCCAGCAGTGTGTCACTTTCTAGGCTGTGTTTTGCTGTTTCAATGCAATCAGTGTTTTATCAGTAGGAGATTATCATTAGAGGATAATTTTGCACATAATATATATTTCCATCTGATTAAAACTTTTACATAACACACACCTCTGCTGCATACACACACTACTCTGCTATATAAACACACACCTCTGCTGCATACACACACACAACTCTGCTATATAAACACACACCTCTGCTGCATACACACACTGCTATATAAACACACAGTTCTGCTGCAAGCACACAACTCTGCTATATAAACACACACCTCTGCTGTATACACACACTACTCTGCTACATAAACACACAGTTCTGCTGCATACACACAACTCTGCTACATAAACACACAGATCTGCTACATAAATACCCACACTGTACATTATCATTTTTTTAAAGTTCCACCCAGCCATGTGACTGATCACATGATCTGAAATGTCCTTCTGCTACTCAGTACATGAAAGCTATATGCAGTTCCTCGTAGCTTTCTCTCCTGCCCCATCAGATAAGATTGATAAATGTGGGGCAGGCGAACAGGGAGCAGTTTTCTCAGCGATCAGAAATTATGCTGTGTCAATGCTCTCCTCAATCAGAGGAAGCTGTCTCCAGATTGTAACACTCACACACTTTTCAGAAATAATTTTTTCTTGCTAAAAAGTGTGGCTTATAGTCTAAAAAGAAAATATTTTTTATTATATCTATTATTACTGAGAACACAGCTCTGAAGAGGTTAATTTGATGTTGTGAATCATTCTGACTTTTGAATTAAATTTACATGAATGAATTTAGAGTTAATGGGTAGAAGGGCCTATTGATGAATCCAGCTCTTGAGCGGTGCTCAGCTCATAAGTTCCATTACTTAGGTACTCCTACAGGAAATAATGCAGTTTGTGAACATTTACCAAGCATTACACAACCCGCCGGGTCCTCCTGGTACATTCATTATAGCTTTATTGACATATCCTATGATAAAATTAAATTGTGCCATTATCTATCTGCTGAGCTTGTGGAATCCAGAATTATCTTGCTCCTCAGAGTACGACGCTGTTCCTTAGGCCTCATTCAGATGTCAGTTTTTAACATATGTTCCGTTTTTTACCCAGTACACTCTGTGGGGCTATTCACATTTTCTTATATTTTTTTGTGTACCAAATGGTCTAAAAAACAACAGAATCATGTTCATTCGTGATCTGAGTCCCAAATCAAAATAATCCATGCAAGTCACCCACACAAGTCTATGGCTAATTTCCTAAGATTAGTTTTTGGTGAGTTTATTACGCTGCTTAATTTCGAAAAAATGCAAGTAACCTATTTTACGAAATGGGGCAGAAAATCTGCAACATCAAAAACTCGCCAAAATCTCATCGTAGGAACGTTACCTGAGGGTCCATGAGCCTCATGACAATTGTATGCTGCCATCTGCATGAAATCCGTGTATGCCACTGTCATAAGTAGGAGAAGATTAGACATTTTTGGTCTGTTTAGCAAATCAGAAATTCACTGATGATAAAAAATTTGATCATTTAATTCTTTAGGCAAAGTACACAGAGTTTTTCTAGATTTTGGGGTAGAAACTCTCCGAATCCTTCTCTGAATTTCAAAATGCCTCAAAAACTGGGAGGTTCTCCTCCAAAACCTAAAATGGGGAAAGTTAATTGGCACTCCGACATTTTATTTATCAAACCTAATTGCATCCATTATTGTACCGGTATGTGGACAATGGAAAAAAAAGGAAAGTAGTCAGACCTGCAGATAGATAACCTTGCGAATCACTATACATGCAGGAGAGACCACCATGGCTTCGTCGGGGGCATCTCACTCAGCCAACTAAATCCTTTTCTGCACTGATTGGGGAAAGTACGCTACGGCCATGTGACGCGCACCACACTATGGTGGGTACCAGGGCTATGGGGTACTCGGAGCCGAGCCCATTGATTTCTATGGGAGATGTCACTGGCAGCGGGACTCGGTCCGTGGCCCTGGCGGTCATGCAATGGGGGATATTTACAGGGGATTATTAGGATAGGTAGTTTGTGACGCCACCTGTGGTATCTGATCAATTGGACCAGCGCTGCTATAAGGATCTTCACAGGGATGTTATGGGGCAGCTGGGTGGTAAGTCTCCCACAGGTGAGACTGGTCCCTGGAAGTCTATGGTGATGATGCAGGGTGTAGTTAAGAATTCAGTCACACACAATGCAGCTTCTTTTCATACCTTTACTGGTAGATGGTTCAGGCAGGTCCCGGGGAGCTGGTCGGGGTGGAGAATGCACATTCGGGATAACCGCTGAGCAGGTTAGAGGCCTCCTTTACTTCATATATATCTGAGTCCAAACTTGCATGAAGCGAAGTTAACTCTGCAATCTCCAGCTTTCTCAATAGCTGTAACGCCCGGCCAACATTGTGGTGGAGCCTTCTATGTCTCTGATTATCAGATGTTGGCAAGAACGAAGTCCTTCTATGCTTGGCCTAGCTAAAAGTCCTTGTTCCTCCTGACTCCGATTACGTATCGGCACTTAGGGCTGCTCTCTGCGACCTGTAGTCCAGATAGCCTCCGGTTATCTTGTTACTAGGCTTGAAACTCTAGCAACGCTTCGGACCCGGTGTCCGGTGATTTAGTGCAGATAATTTGGTACCTGAAGCACTAGCCTCTATCTTCTCCACTATGCCCCTCGTCCTGCTCTTGCTCTTATCATAAGCACTTGTAGCATTGATGGAAATGTCAGCTTTCTCCAGAGCTCGCTGAGCAGTCTCAGTATCCTCCTTGTTTCAGCTTCTGTTGAGGTACTGATTAAGGGTAGCTCTGACTAGGCTAGGATGATTCACTTCACCCGTACTAGCCTCCACTTCCTTGTCAGGTGAGCTACGCTAGCTCTGCGAGGATTCAGTCCTCTCTCCTCTCCCTCCAAGTCCAGACTGAACTGGCACTGAACTGCACTGTCCTAAGACAGGAAACTGACTGATCTGAGCTCTTCTCAGACAGGAAACTTGAATGAGCTCTGCTACGTGTCACTCCCTTTTATACCCCTAGTGGGTGTGTCTGAAAGTGTGAGTGAAGTGAATGGATAGCAAGCTTTTGCGGTTACCTTCCTGTGCATTTTCCTGGATTTTGTGTGCCTGACATAGCTGGGCCACACACATGTTCACACGTTCAGCATTTGGTCATTATTTTACATCAGTATTTCTAAGCCAAAACCAGAATATGTCCTAAAACCTCTGTTGTAGATGTGTTTCTGGCTTGGCTAACAGCCCTCGTCATGTCACAAGGCTCGATAAAGATGGCACCACCAAAACAGTTTTCCTTCCTTTAAGGGGAGAGCTGATTTTAATGTTTTTTTTTCACTTTAAGCATTGTCAACAAGACTCCATGATCATCAGTTCTCCTTAAAGAGAATGTGTCAGCAGGTTTTGCTATGCAATCTGAGAGCAGCCTGATGTTGCGACTGAGTCCCTGATTCCAGCAATGCGTCAATCACTGGTCTGTGTGTTGCAGTTGCAATAAAATCAGAGTTTTATCAGCAGAAGATTATCACTACAGAACTAGATGTCTCTAGGAATGTAGTCCTTTGCTCTATATAACCACGCCCCCAACACTGATTGGCTGTCTATGAACAGTGTACACAGAAAGCAGTCAATCAGTGGTGTGGGCGGGATTATATAGAACTCAGCATCACAGATCTGCAGCAGAGAAAACAGAGATTTTATCAAAAAGACAGCAAGCAGCCCAGTAAGTGACACATCATTGGAATTAGGGTCTCTGCCCCTACATCATGCTGGTCTCAGGAGGTTACATTGCAAAAAAATGGTGACATGTTCCCTCATCACACATATGAAGCTCGCCTCCTCATCAAAGCACAAATGCCCCTTAACATTGTTTTCCTATGCGGTTGGCTAATTTGTGAGTACTTGTGCCGAGACAACAGGTCCTGCTCCTAATTGACATTTAACGGAACGATTATCGCCGTCATTTCAGGTGAATAACCGTAGATTTATGTGTTTGACCTCTCGTGTAGAACAGACAGCGAGCGAGTAAGAGCAAGCGTTCCCGAGGAATATCAAATGCGTGTTCTGTGCTCGGATAGGTGACTTTGTCTGACTTTTGGCTATCTTTCTATCTGTTTATTGACAAGGTGTCCAACATTAGGATGATGAAAGGATACATTTGCGGAGATGGACAATTTGATCATAAATAGCAGGACATGGCCATCCCTATAGGAATCCCATTAGCTGCAAGGAATTGGCCAGCGATGTCTAAATGACTTTCCAGCAGATTAATGGCAAATAACTGACACAATCTCCAGGCAGAGGAATAAAGAAAAGAGAATCTATGACAAAGGAAAACTGGCACACTGATTTGAAATAATCAGCCTTATTAAACTCTTGGTATATTAAAGGAATTGTACACATGTTTGGGATATATGTTTTTAGTTAAATGCTTATATTTTGGCCTAAAAAAATCACTTTTAAGATTAGATAGTAATGAAATGTTTGCAACTTTTCCTCTTTATAGCCCCTGTGCTACACTGCTGCAGAATGAGTTAACTAAAAATCCATCAGTGAGCCTGCTAAGACAGTCTGATTGAGAGATTGTACTGCAAAAGTGTGTTTGTATTTGGGACAATATGGTAGAATATGTTTTAAATATTCGATAGATCCACATCCAACCAACTTGCACCCAACATCTATTTCAAAAATAGGTACTTGTACCATGTGGTCAGGAATGGAAAGGTGATCTGTCTATTCATTCCTATGGGAGCTCAAAAAATGTTCAAAGTGCTCATAGAAAAGGAGAAAGCTGTGCATGTGAAATCTTCACTATAACTGTATGCAAATTCATAAGGCAAATTCAACTGGAGTTCTTAAGATGTTCAACATGCTCATGGAATTGGCAGAAGCTGCGCATGCGCACCAACCTCTTCATTAATGACTCTGCACAATGAAGTTATTTCTATGGGAACTCTGAAAACTTCAAAGCGCCAAAGAGAAGGAGAAAGATGTGCATGCTCACTTCACATTTAATAACATTTTGCAATAGGATCATTTTTGTGAGAGCTCTTAGCTGTCCAACACGCTAGAGCAGCAGAAGAAGCTGTGCATGCGCACCAACCTCTTCATTAATGACACTGCACAATGAAGTTATTTTTATGGGAACTATGAAAACTATAGAAAAAGAGAAAGATGTGCATGCTCAGCCTTCACATTTAATAACTTTTTGCAATGGGACCATTTTTATGAGAGCTCTTAGCTGTCCAAACGCTTATAGAAGCAGAAGAAGCTGCGCATGCGCACACCAACTCTTCATTAATGACATTGCACAACAGACTAATTTCTATGTAAGCTCTGAAAATTTTCAAAGTGCTCAACAAAATAAAAATCTAGTGTATAAAACACATAGAAAATCTTGTGCAAGGCATCATTTATACCACTTTTTGGTGCAATTTTATTTGATCTGCACACACTTGGGCAAATTCATCAAGACATGAGTATCATGCGCTCACGATACACTTGCATTTATGAAATAGAACAGGCACCAAATTCTTTAAGAGGTGCATGCAACTTAATGGTTTTGGCATTTTGGTCTGGGTTGCGCTCACCTCCTTGCACCATTAATAGGACGGGCATCCATGACCACACCTTGTCCAGCCCGGCTCCTCCCTTTGCACCATCTATTTATTTTTTTTAGCAAATCCAAAGTGGCATAAAAATGCCAAAAGTCGCAGTTTTTTTTTCTGCTTTCCACAGAAAACTCAAAACCTTTTCAAAGCATTCCACCTGGACCGTGGCCTAAAAAACTCATAAAATAATAATATTAATGAACATGTGCATGTGCACAGCAAGGTCAAAACGCATTACTGTGCTTTATTCATGTTTTTTAAAACCTTACAGAAAAAAATTGCTTTTTTTTCATCTGTGACACTGATTTGCTTTTATATTATGTAAAGACAACCTCCATTTTCCATTAAAATAAATTGTCATTTATCCCCCCCGATTAAGACCCCGAAATCAAGTGCTCTAAGTAGATAAACCCCCGGATTCAGAAGAACTTGAGAAATCCTATTTTAGATGACAGTTGTGTAGAAACATTGCACATTCTTGACATCTATTTCCTAAAAATAACTCCGGCTATAAGTTCTAGAAAAAAAATAATAAATACAAGTTTTGTTTCCGTATTTTTGACACCTTGATAAAAAAATAAAATAACTATAAAGAAGACAAAAACTTATTTCACCTTAAAAATAGTTGTTTTTTTCACCTGATAATTTCCTGTAAAATCACAGTCATTAAATGCCATTTCAAAGCAGCTAAAAAAAACAATTTCCCTTGTAATTTGCTCCTATTTAGAAGCAGAGTAGATTTTTGTTGCAGGTGTATTATAATAAAAAAAGGACGACAGTGAACATTTTATTAATTTACCGTGACTTGTTTTCAAGATAAAAATGCGTAGAATAAAGTTTTTGTGAAAATGTCAAACTGTGGTTTTTTTTTTTTTGTTTTTTTTTGGTAGTGCGCTCCCATACAATTAATTTCATCCTTGGTGCAGAGAATGGCATTACTAGCTGCACTCATGGTGAGGACGTGGCTGTCAGTCATTAGCGAGGAACACAAATAATCCAGCTGTGAGTCTTTATTCTTCCCGTTCATTTATCCGTGCACATCGCATACAAAAGCCGTTTCCTGCTGAGTCTCTCCTCCTGGGGACGTACAACCCAAGAAGCGAAAACAAAATCATTTGATATTTAATTAGAACATTAAATACAGGTACGAAATCTTCTACCTGAAACACGAAGAACATTTGTCTTTTTTTTCCTTTCTTTTCTTTGAATAATTTTTGCAGCGTGCAAGAAGAGAATTAAAGGAAAAATTCTAAGGCGTGTTGGCATTGGGGACCGTTATTGCGTATGGACAGAATACGTCTTAAATATCCAAAAGATCCAGATCCCACCACTTGGACCCAAAATCTATTTCAAGAATAGGTTCTTGTATTACAAGCTCAGGAAATGAAAGTTGGCGCGCATGCGCTGCGCTCTGTCTATTTGTTCCTATGGAAGCTTAAACATGCTAATAGAAAAGGAGAAAGCTGTGCAAGCGCAGTCTTTCCTTGTTTAATAATGTTGCACAATGAGACCAATTTTCCAGGAACTTTTAAGGTGTTCAAAACGCTCGTAGAAGTCACAGAAGCTGCGCATGCGCAGCAACCTCTTGATCATTAACACAGCAAAATGGAGTAATTTCTATGGGAACTCTGCAAACTTTCTAAGCACTCACGGAAATAGAGAAAGACATGCATGCAGGACCTTCATGTTTAATAACATTTTGCAACAGGGCCATTTCTATGAGAGCGCTTAAGGTGTTCAAAACGGTTATAGAAGTTGAAGAAGCTGCGCATGCGCAGCAACATCTTGATTAATGACATTACGCAATAGATTCATTTTCATGGGAACTCTGAAGACTTTCAAAGCTCTCATAAAAATGGAGAAAGGTGCAGATGCGCAGCCACGGTACATGGGCAGCCACTACCAATGAGCGAGCTTGCTCGCAAAACGTGTTATCTCATCATGCTCAGGAGTTTTCCGAGGGCTTGCTCGAATAATATTTTCGAGTCCCTGTGGTTTCATGTTGGCATGTGACAGCATAAATAATGGAACCTCTGTAATAACATAGATACAATCCCCCAATGCCGATTGTGCACTGGATTGAACGCTGATAAAGCCAAGGATGAATACGCACTAATATAGAACAATACCGGCTCGACTTTGCGTCAAGATTAATGCTGTATTACAAAGAGTATAACTCCATAATAGATGAAAAAAATAACTATTGAAATACAATTAGCATTAAAATTGTTACAACTGACTGATAAAAGTTCGACTACAAATACATGGAGTGCGGCACAGATAGCGTGTCCTCCGGTAGGTCACCAAAAGTTACCTTACATCAAGGATCATTATTGAGAGAGGTCCATGGATGACTGTCGGGCTGAAAGTTGTTAGGATGAGCTCAGTTGCAGGAGCATCCTCCCATTTATCACTCGTGTAGTTGTCCTAATGTGTACAGCGTTGCGGCCAGAAAAGCTACTAGATCCACATGGAGCTGGCATGTGACGTTACCTGAGGGGACTACAGTGTGCTGATGCAGCCAAATAAACTGACACATTTAGAAGGATCGTGGTCCTTTTTCAACAAGGTATGGCCATGGCGTAGGGGAGTCTCCTTATATATCCATAGTGGAGTCAATTCTCAAACTGCTAATAAAGGTGATGCTCAACGCTAAACAAATCAATAATATGGGTGATGCCCAACGCTAACCAAACTGCTAATATGGGTGATGCCCAATGCTAATCAAACTGCTAATATGGGTTTTGCCCAACGCTAACCTAACTGCTAATATGGGTGATGCCCAATGCTAAGCAAACTGCTAATATGGGTGATGCCCAATGCTAGCCAAACTGCTAATATGGGTGATGCCCAAAGCAAACCAAACTGCTAATATGGGTGATGCCCAATGCTAACCAAATTGATAATATGGGTGATGCCAACGCTAACCAAACTGCTTATATGGGTGATGCCCAACGCTAAGCAAACTGCTAATATGGGTGATGCCCAATGCTAACCAAACTGGTAATATGGGTGGTGCCCAACGCTAACCAAATTGCTAATATGGGTGATGCCAAACGCTAACCAAACTGATAATATGGATGATGCAAAATGCTAACCAAACTGCTAATATGGGTGATGCCCAACTCTAACCAAACTGATAATAAAGGTGATGCCCAATGCCAGCCAATCTGCTAATATGAATGATGCCAAATGCTAACCAAACTGCTAATATGGGTGGTGCCCAACGCTAACTTAACTGCTAATATGGGTGGTGCCCAACGCTCACCTAACTGCTAATATGGGTGAAGCCAACACTAACCAAACTGCCAATATGGGTGATGCCCAACACACACTAGCCAAACTGCTAATATGGGTGATGCCCAACGCTAACCTAACTGCTAATATGGGTCATGCCCAATGCTAACCAAACTGCTAATATGGGTGATGCCCAACATTAACCAAACTGCTAATGTGAGTGGTGCCCAATGTTAACCAAACTGATAATATGGGTGATGCCCAATGCTAACCAAACTGCTAATGTGGGTGATGCCCAATGTTAACCAACTGCTAACATGGGTGATGCCCAATGCTAACCAAACTGCTAATATGGGTGATGCCCAATGCTAACCAAACTGCTAATATGGGTGGTGCCCAACGTTAACCAAACTGCTCATATGGGTGAAGCCCAACACTAACCAAACTGCTCATATGGGTGATGCCCAACACTAACCAAACTGATAATATGGGTGATGCCCAACTCTAACCAAACTGCTAATATGGGTGGTGCCCAACGCTAACCAAACTGCTCATATGGGTGAAGCCCAACACTAACCAAAGTGCTAACATGGGTGATGCCCAACGCTAACCAAACTGCTAACATGGGTGATGCCCAATGCTAACCAAGCTGCTAATATGGGTGATGCCCAATGCTAACCAAACTGCTAATATGGGTGGTGCCCAATGCTAACCAAACTGCTAATATGGGTGATGCCCAGTGCTAACCAAAGTGCTAATATGGGTGGTGCCCAACGCTAACCAAACTGCTCATATGGGTGAAGCCCAACACTAACTAAACTGCTCATATGGGTGATGCCCAACGCTAACCAAACTGCTAATATGGGTGATGCCCAATGCTAACCAAATTGATAATATGGGTGATGCCAACGCTAACCAAACTGCTTATATGGGTGATGCCCAACGCTAAGCAAACTGCTAATATGGGTGATGCCCAATGCTAGCCAAACTGGTAATATGGGTGGTGCCCAACGCTAACCAAACTGCTAATATGGGTGATGCCAAACGCTAACCAAACTGATAATATGGATGATGCAAAATGCTAACCAAACTGCTAATATGGGTGATGCCCAACTCTAACCAAACTGATAATATAGGTGATGCCCAATGCCAGCCAAACTGCTAATATGGGTGGTGCCCAACGCTAACTTAACTGCTAATATGGGTGGTGCCCAACGCTCACCTAACTGCTAATATGGGTGAAGCCAACACTAACCAAATTGCCAATATGGGTGATGCCCAACGCTAACCTAACTGCTAATATGGGTCATGCCCAATGCTAACCAAACTGCTAATATGGGTGATGCCCAACACTAACCAAACTGCTAATGTGAGTGGTGCCCAATGTTAACCAAACTGATAATATGGGTGATGCCCAATGCTAACCAAACTGCTAATGTGGGTGATGCCCAACGTTAACCAACTGCTAACATGGGTGATGCCCAATGCTAACCAAACTGCTAATATGGGTGGTGCCCAACGCTAACCAAACTGCTCATATGGGTGAAGCCCAACACTAACCAAACTGCTCATATGGGTGATGCCCAACACTAACCAAACTGCTAATATGGGTGATGCCCAACTCTAACCAAACTGCTAATATGGGTGGTGCCCAACGCTAACCAAACTGCTCATATGGGTG
Source organism: Oophaga sylvatica (assembly GCA_033576555.1). NCBI lineage: Eukaryota > Metazoa > Chordata > Amphibia > Anura > Dendrobatidae > Oophaga > Oophaga sylvatica. Next base: position 13,537,512 of record JARQOD010000001.1, on the reverse strand, counting down.
AAGCCCAACACTAACCAAACTGCTAATATGGGTGATGCCCAACTCTAACCAAACTGCTCATATGGGTGAAGCCCAACGCTAACCAAACTGCTAACATGGGTGATGCCCAATGCTAACCAAGCTGCTAATATGGGTGATGCCCAATGCTAACCAAACTGCTAATATGGGAGGTGCCCAATGCTAACCAACCTGCTAATATGGGTGGTGCCCAATGCTAACCAAACTGCTAATATGGGTGATGCCCAGTGCTAACCAAAGTGCTAATATGGGTGGTGCCCAACGCTAACCAAACTGCTAATATGGGTGATGCACAACACTAACTATACATAACTATATACTGTATTAGGATGGAGGAATTAAGTTGAGGGTAAATGGACTCATGGCATAAATCTGTAAATGAGGATTCTGATTGATTAGTGTACAGCTTTTTTGTTTGGGTTCATCCCTAACCAATCCCAATCTCATGATTCAGCCCAATATGGTTTTAGGCTATTCACTGCAAAAATCAATTGGGAATTCGATTCTGGACATTTGATTAAGGTCGTCTCCACCCCTCCAGTTCATGGGAGTATTTGAATTCTGAAAAATCAGGTTTTGTTATAGGACTGGTTATGAATTTGACTTCAGTGTTGTGACAGTGGGGGCCCCTGATGACCTTTAATAATGTGATTGTAGTGCTCTTCTATTCTTTTCAATAAATTGCGTTTTGCACGTTCTACATATAATTTGCCACATGGACACAGAATTGCATAAATCATCCAGATAAACAAAATATCAATGATAAATCAATGCCATAAAAATTAACCCATTCCGTAGACGACCTACAGTGTAAATGGTCGACTCCTCCCACTTTCAGTGGCGCTGTGTGAGCGCTTGTTTTCTGCGCACCAAGCAGACATTTTTATTTATATTATTTTGGAGCACCTTCTATGTTTTGATCACTTTTTGTTGCATTTTTTAGGGAAGGGAGATGAGCAAAAAAAAAATAGAAAAATGGCACTTCTGGTGGTTTTTTTTATTCCTCTTTTCTTTTCCTTGTATCTGGTACGGGCTAAATATCCGTAAGTGAAATTGACATGCTGCAAATTTTTAAAGCACACCGCGGGTCAATTTATGAGTGATATGGAAGAACAGTGGGCAGGAGATTTCTATAACTCCCATCCACTTTGCTAAACTTTCAGACGCTGCATTTTTTATGCAGGGAAAACACGCAGCGTCAAAAATGTGATAACAGCTCGTTGTAGGAACGAAGCCTCAGAGGACTTGAACCTGCAATTTTTGCCATCAACAGAATATGGGATGCAACATCGCTGCAAACTATAGAGAATGTTATATTAATCCATCATCCTCTTATTTTAGATTTTCTACGGCAAACCTCAAGCTTCCTATTAAAAAATGTGAAGCAAGTAATTAACACATAGCCAATCAATTAATGATGCCGGTAATAAAGGATAATTTGTGCATGGCATTTTTAAAGCCATTTCACTTAGTGAGCCCTGAAGATAGAGTCATGAAAAGTATATTTTATATATCTGTTAAAATGTTCTAGATCTAAAGCTGAAATTTAAGTGAAGATATCATCCTAATAGTCAATTATTTGCTGGAATATATATATATATATATATATATAATATATATGTATCCTATTATACGCCATATAATAGACCGGTTCATATTAACCTGCAGATTTCAAGCTTTAACTACTGTGTTAGGGCAAGCAGAGAGATGTCGCTTCACACCAGTTGGAGACCATTACTGTAGACCAAAAATAACCACACATTATTGAATCAATACAATATGGTGTGAATTATGCTGAATTTTTGACAATTTGAATACTTTGTGACTCGCTTTGTGCCATTTTACACAAAGTAGAAGACTGTATCAGCCAGGGAGAGCTCACATGACCTCCAGTGCGTCCATTCAGGATTCTTTATAGTATCTTATCACATCACATGGTATTGCACAGCGAATCAGGAAGAACTATCATAGTCTGTATAAAAGCAGAGGCAGGGAATGCAGGAACCATTTTTGCTGAATCTGGATAGTGAAAGGACATTACAGCTCAGAGCTTAGCCATGGAGATTGGGTAAGAAAGTCTTAAAATGCTGAATAAACTGTACTGATAGAGAAGCAGAGAAGAACGGTTACCATGTCTTCACCTAATGAAATATACGTTGAAGTCACTTGGACATTACTAAGGCTGTGTTTGTGTTAAACTTGAAATGTGTTGGACAAAGTCCTAGGAGAATTAAGAGTATTACACGCATCTCTTTTATTCCAATTTGTGGCTTTGCGGAACTTTCAAACAGAAAATCAGATTGGCACAAATCAAAATTTTCTGGCAATTATTGGCAAAGCTGGTGAATTCAATTTAAAAAAGATTACTTTATTTCAATAGAAAAATTTTGACAAATTATTCTTCTGAAAACCACTCTTGTCCAACACCAAAGACATGCTTTCTCAGTTCTTCTGAGCATGTGCAGTTTGTCATTGGTAGCAAGTTAGTAACATAGTAATACAGTTAGCAAGACCGAGAAAAGCCATTTGTCCATCCAGTTCAGCCTATATTCCGTCAGAATAAATCCCCAAATCTACGTCCTTCTAAAGAACCTAATAACTGTAAGATGCAATATTGTTACACTTCAGGAAGACATCCAGGCCTCTCTTGAACCCCTCGACTGAGTTTGCCATCACCACCTCCTCAGGCAAGGAATTCCAGATTCTCACTGCCCTAACAGTAAAGAATCCTCTTCTATGTTGGTGACTAACCTTCTCTCCTCCAGATGCAGAGAATGCCCCCTTGTGACCGTCTCTTTCCTTGGTATAAACAGATCCTCGGAGAGATATTTGTATTGTCCCCTTATATACTTATACATGGTTATTAGATTGCCCCTCAGTCGTCTTTTTTCTAGACTAAATAATCCTAATTTTTCTAATCTCTCTGGGTATTGTGGTTCCCCTATCCCCTTTATTAATTTTGTTGCCCTCCTTTGTACTCGCTCTAGTTCCATTACATCCTTCCTGAGCACCGTGCCCAAAACTGTACACAGTCCTCCATGCGTGGTGTAACCAGGGATTTGTACAGGGGAAGTATAATGCTCTCATCATGTGTATCCAGACTTATTTGTAGGCACCCCATGATCCTGTTTGCCTTGGCAGCTGCTGCCTGGCACTGGCTGCTCCAGGTAAGTTTGTCATTAACTAGGATCCCCAAGTCCTTCTTCATGTCAGATTTACCCAGTGGTTTCCTGTTCAGTGTGTAATGGTGATATTGATTCCTTCCCATGTGTATAACCTTACATTTATCATTGTTAAACCCCATCTGCCACCTTCCAGCCCAAGTTTCCAACTTATCCAGATCCATCTGTAGCAGAATGCTATCTTCTCTTGTATTGACTGCTTTACACAGTTTTGTATCATCTGCAAATATCGATATTTTACTGTGTAAACCTTCTACCAGATCGTCAATAAATATGTTGAAGAGAATAGGTCCCAACACCAAGCTCTGCGGTCCCCACTGCTTACACCGCCCCAGTTAGAGAATATACCATTTATAACCACTCTCTGCTTTCTATCACTAAGCCAGTTACTTACCCATTTACACACATTTTCCCCCAGACCCAGCATTCTCATTTTGTGTACAAACCTCTTGTGTGGCCCGGTATCAAACACTTTGGAAAAATCAAGATATTCCACGTCCAATGACTCACCTTGGTCCAGTCTACAGCTTACCTCTTCATAAAAACTGATTAGATTGGTGTGACAGGAGCGATTCCTCATAAACCCATGCTGATATGGAGTTACACAGTTATTCTCATTGAGATAATTGAGAATAACATCCCTCAGAAACCCTTCAAATATTTTACCAACAGTAGATGTAAGGTTCTGTGTACATGTTCCTGAAACTCAGTTTGTTCGTCAGCCATTTTACTTTCTGTCTTGCTGCAGCTATCTTGCCCTCAGTCAAAATGGAGTTTCCAGCTTGCATGTTCCCGCCCTGATTCTCTCTTTTGCTTCTTAAGCAGCCACAGCTGAGCAATCAGTGCTTCAGAATCTAGCCTGCAGTGAACCTGTGACCTGACTCCTAAAGCCTTGGACCTTGTACTCCAGCTATTCCTACTGAGGAACTCTGAAGCACTTGTGGACTCTGAACCCTGCTCTTTGAAAGACCCACATTGCATGGACTTACGGTAACAGAGAAGAAGATCCTGAACCTGTTGTGGAGAGTGATTGCTGAGCTTAGATTACTCTGGCCTGCTGTGTCTCCTGCTTCTGTGTCTGCAAACTGTGTGACTATTTTTGCCAACTTGTATGAAGTAATACAAGACTTTCTATATCAAACCTGTGTCTCATGTATTTTCATCGCACCCAAGCACAAGACGCTATATGAACTGTACTACATACATTACAAGATTCTGAAGCCAAAACGTTAGTGTCTGCTGGGTCTGGAAAGGCTGTGTCTGCTGTAACTGTGGATATCGGATGTCCGGTTGTACTTTCTGTGATGACAGTGGTTGTGACTTCTCACAACCATTCCAGGTGAGCAATTCCCTTAAGTGTTTTTTTTTCTGCAGTGTTACCACAGGTAAACACTATTGTTTTTTTTTTCTCTTTTCTCTTTTTTGTCTGCTGTAACTGTGGATATCAGATGTCCGGGTGAACTTTCTGTGATGATAGTGGTTGTGACTTCTCACAACCATTCCAGGTGAGCAGTTCCCTTAATTTTTTTTCTCTCTGCAGTGTTACCACAGGTAAACACTATTGTTTTTTTTTTCTCCTCTCCTCTTCTTCCAGTACTCCTGTCTTAAAAGATCTGGAAAATGGAGGCCCGCATAAAGGAACTTTGCGGAGTGACTGATAATATCCTTGCAGATTTGCAGAATATAAAGACCCGTTTTTCAAGCCTACAGGACCTCACTAATCACAATTTGCAAGTGTTTGGACAGACTGCCCAGGATTTGCGAGCCAGGATTGAGGTTCTAGAAGAGCGAGTCCAGGCTCCTGCCGTAGCCCCGAGTTCTGGGATTCCCAAGTTGCCCCCTTTTCGTTTTGGTGGTGAACGTGAGAAATTCAGGGGATTTATTAATCAATGCAATCTTTTTTTTTCTGCACATGCTTCACAATTTCCCACTGAACGATCTAAGGTGCTTACTATAATTATGTTGCTTACCAACAAGGCTTTGATGTGGGCAAACCCTCTGATTGAGACTGAGGATGATTGTTTGAATCACCTTGATGCTTTTATTTCAGCCATGGGGCAGGTGTTTGATGACCCCAATCGAGGTGCAACAGCTGAAGCAGCCATGTTAGCTTTGCGCCAAGGTAAGCACTCGGTAGCTGAATATGCCTTGGATTTCAGGAGATGGGCCCTTGAACCACCTGGGACAGTTCCGCCAAAAAATCTATTTTTCGAAAGGGGTTATCTCCACTGATTAAGGATGAACTTGCTCGTGCCGACCCTCCCACTGCGTTAGGTGACTTTATTAACTACTGCATCCGTATTGATACTCGTCTGACTGAACGCAGGCAAGAGAGATGGTTCGAAAGCAATCGCACTAACCTTTTCCTACCTTCCTCTCCAGCTAAGGAACCTTTGAGTAGGATTACACGGGAACCTGAACCTGAACCCATGCAGGTAGACTCTTTACAACGACGGGTTAGTGATGCACGCAAGGAACATCGTTTTAAGGAAAATCTATGTTTCTATTGTGGTAAGTCAGGGCACTTCATTATAAACTGCCCCAGCCGTTCTCGTAAGACTACTGCAGCACTCATTCATTGTGAGTGTTGCGAGAGGGGATCTGTCAGGTCCGAGCCTCAGGCTCCAGAGAGATCTGCAGCAACAGATCTTGATTTCTCGGACTTAAACTCCGTTACCTCTGAGGACGTTGACTGTGTAAACGCTGCCATTTTCAAGTTTCCTCAGCGGTGTCCCAGCTGAGTTGTAAGAAAAACAATTCTCATTGCTTTCTTTCCATCAAACTCTGGGTTGACTCAGCTTGGGTGTCTAGCTCTGCTATGATCGACTCAGGGCAAGTGGAAATTTTATGGATGTCTCCTTTGCTCTGAAACAGGGGATACGTTCAGTGAAGAAGGCTACTCCAGTACAGATGGAGACTGTGGATGGCTCCCTGCTGACCTCTGGACCAGTGGATCAGGAAACAGAGCCTTTGAGGGTTCTTATGGTAAAGATCATCAAGAGAAACTGTCCTTTATGCTTATCTCTTCTCCCCACTTTCCCATTATTCTAGGGCTACCATGGCTGCAGGCTCAGAATCCTACCATTAACTAGGAGACCAAGGAATTACACTTTCCAGAGAAACAGATGAGTCCAAAAGTTTCAGCTTGCTCTGTTCCTAAAGGAACCATGTCAGTCCCTGAACTACCAGCTGTATACCAGGACTATGTGGATTTATGTGACAAGAAGAACGCTGACCAGCTTCCTCCTCACCGTCCATATGATTGTCCAATTGAATTATTGCCTGGAGCAGAGATACCTTTTGGTAAGATCTACCCCTGGCGGGGCCCGAGCTAAAGGCTTTAAAGGATTACATAGACGAAAATCTAGCCAAGGGCTTCATACGCCCCTCTTCTTCTCCTGCAGGTGCACCCATCTTCTTTGTAAAGAAGAAAGATGGATCTCTGAGACCATGCGTAGACTATAGGGAACTCAATAAGGTTACTATTAGAAACCGTTATCCATTGCCTTTAATCCCTGAGTTATTGGAGAGAGTGCGACATGCCAAAATTTTCTCTAAACTAGATCTTCGTGGGGCCTATAACTTAGTCCGTATTAGACCTGGGGATGAATGGAAGACTGCATTCAGGTCACGCTATGGACACTTTGAATATCTAGTTATGCCTTTTGGTCTGAGTACCGCCCCAGCCACTTTCCAACACTTGGTGAATGACATCTTCAGGGATCTCCTAGATACATTCGTGGTAATTTATTTGGATGATATTCTAATTTTTTCTAACTCCACAGAGAACATCATGGACATGTGAGAATGGTCTTGGAACGTCTAAGACAAAATCATCTTTACATCAAACTTGAAAAGTGTGAATTCCATAGGACCGAAATTCAATTTCTGGGGTATGTACTGTCTACACAAGGAATTAGTATGGATGGAAGCAAAACCCAAGCCATCAAGGATTGGCCAAGTCCTAGAAATGTGAAGGAGGTACAGCGCTTCATCGGGTTTGCCAACTTCTATAGACGTTTCATTAGAAATTTCTCTGAGGTAGTGTCACCTATCACCCAACTTACCCGGAAAGAGTCTAGGTTCTCCTGGACTCCTCAAGCCCAGGAAGCATTTTCCCGTCTAAAAGATAAATTTACCACTGCACCTATCCTAGTACATCCCAACCCCGAGCTTGCCTTCATAATAGAGGTGGATGCTTCAGACTGTGCCGTTGGAGCTATACTCTCTCAGAGAACAGGTGAGAAGAATGTCTTGCATCCCTGTGCCTTCTTTTCCCAGCAGTTGTCTTCGGCTGAGAGGAACTACGATGTGGGCAATAGAGAGTTGTTGGCCATTATTGCCGCCTTCAAAGAATGGAGACACCTTCTTCAGGGAGCTGCAAAGCAAATAGTCGTCCTGACAGATCATCGTAACCTTGAGTTTATCAGGTCGGCTAAGTGCCTGACTCCTCGCCAGGCTCGCTGGAATCTTTTCTTAAACCAATTTAATTTTATCATTTCTTATAGACCAGGATCGCGCAATGGAAAGGCTGATGCACTCTCTAGGATTTACTCAGCAGAGACACGTCCAATTACTCCTCCTAAGACTATTCTTCCTGACTCTAGATTCCTAGAGTAATTCATAATCAAGACCTACTTAAGGACATCAAGGAAGCATACCATGCGGATTCCTTTTTGGCACAACCCCCAAGGGACGTAAGTCTTGTCTTTAAGAATGGTGTGTGGATTCAGGGACAACGCCTGTATATTCCTGAAACAGTCAGATTGAGAGTATTGCAACTCATTCACGATTCCAAGATAGCTGGGCATAGAGGAATTCTAAAGACACAGGAATTTCTCTCTCTCGTTTCTTTTGGTGGCCCACTTGCAGGAAGGATGTTTTAAACTATGTCACTTCATGTGAAGTCTGTGCAAGATGCAAAACACCTCGCTCCTCACCAACTGGTCTGTTACAGCCTCTTCCCACCCCGTCCCGCCCGTGGGGATCCATTTCTATGGACTTCATTGTGGAGTTACCAACCTCTCAAGGGAAGAACACCATTCTAGTGGTGGTTGACCATCTAACAAAGGCAGCTCATTTTATCCCTTGTGTCGGCTTACCCACTGCAAAACAGACATCAGATTTGATGATTAAAGATGGAGTACCGGATGAGGTTATTTCGGATCGAGGGGTGCAATTCACTTCTAGGTTTTGGCAAAATTTCTGTGCAGCATTGGACATTAAAGTAAACCTTTCTTCTGCTTTTCATCCCCAGACTAATGGACAGACCGAACGAACCAATCAAACCCTGGAGCAGTATCTCCGCTGCTTTATCTGCCACCTACAGGATGATTGGGTGGATCTACTTCCATTAGCTGAGTTCTCGTATAACAACTCTCAGAGTGCCTCCACTAAGCAGTCTCCTTTTTACTCTAATCTAGGTTATCATCCTAACATTCTACCACGATTTCCCATAGAAACGCCTTTACCAGCAGTGGCTGAAAGAATCACGTCTTTACAGAAGAATATGGATCTTCTAAAGGAGAATCTGGAATCGGCTCAGGAAAGGTACAAGAAAGCAGCAGATAAATTTCGTAAACCTGCACCAGCTTTCAAGGCAGGAGACTTGGTCTGGCTGTCAACCAGAAATCTTAAGTTAAGGATTCCATTGTCTAAGTTGGGACATAAGTACATTGGACCCTATAAAATCAGTAAAATTATAAGTGCCGTTGCTTGTCGTCTTCAACTGCCCAGAACTATGAGAATTCACCCTGTCTTTCATGTATCCCTACTAAAGGCTGCGACACCCAATACGTTTCCTGGACGTTCTTCTCCTTGCCCTGGCCCAGTGCTGGTCGATGGTCAGGAAGAATTTGTGGTGGAAAGGATTTTAGATTCCAGGTTGTATAGAAATCAGTTACAATATCTGATTAAATGGCAGGGCTACCCAGTGGAGGACAACTCATGGGAACCAGTCAATAACGTTAATGCTCCTCGCTTGCTCCGTCAGTTTCATCAGAGGTACCCCACACAAGCCTGGCCTGAGGTCATCCGGAGGTTGTCCCTAAGGGGGGAGTAATGTAAGGTTCTGTGTACATGTTCCTGAAACTCAGTTTGTTCGTCAGCCATTTTACTTTCTGTCTTGCTGCAGCTATCTTGCCCTCAGTCAAAATGGAGTTTCCAGCTTGCATGTTCCCGCCTGATCTCTCTTTTTGCTTCTTAAGCAGCCACAGCTGAGCAATCATGTGCTTCAGAATCTAGCCTGCAGTGAACCTGTGACCTAACTCCTAAAGCCTTGGACCTTGTACTCCAGCTATTCCTACTGAGAACTCTGAAGCACTTGTGGACTCTGAACCCTGCTCTTTGAAAGACCCACGTTTGCATGGACTTACGGTAACAAGAGAAGAAGATCCTGAACCTGTTGTGGAGAGTGATTGCTGAGCTTAGATTACTCTGGCCTGCTGTGTCTCCTGCTTCTGTGTCTGCAAACTGTGTGACTATTTTTGCCAACTTGTATGAAGTAATACAAGACTTTCTATATCAAACCTGTGTCTCATGTATTTTCATCGCACCCAAGCACAAGACGCTATATGAACTGTACTACATACATTACAGTAGAGGTTAGACTTACTGGCCTAGAATTTCCAGGGTCATTTTTAGAGCCCTTTTTCAATATTAGAACCACATTTGCTGTTCGCCAGTCCCCATCGCTATAGAAATAATAAACATAAGAAATAATGGTTTGTCTATTACATTTCTTAGTTCTCTTAGTGCTCGTGGGTGTATGCCATCCAGAAGTTGATAGCTGCCGCCTTATCAGTAGCTACAAACAAAGAATTGGTGTTAAAATGTTTCTTCCAAATGCCCGATTCTTCTTTACTCTGATATCATCTATTAAGGGACTGTTAGGTATTTGTGACTTTTCAATGCTTTTTTCACCATTCTTCTGGCACGAAAGCATTGATGTATCAGTACCATTATGTTATATGATTTTCTCTCTTCTTCTATGGATAAACTGTGATCTGCAACGTCCTCTCACTATCCAGATTCGCCACAAAATGCTTTCTGCTTTCCCTGCCTATGCTTTTATACAGAAAGTTTATTCTAATAAGCTGTACTATAGCATGTGATGTGACAGTTGCATGACATTAGCCCGTGGCCATGCTTGAGGTCAAGATATCATCCTTTGGGTGATAAAATCTTCTGCTTTGTGTAAAATGAAGGTGGAACTTTTTAGATTATTTGAAAGAATCGCCAAATGTTTGATTTTATAGAGCTTGGCGTCAGCTTAAAAATTTGACACAGATTTTTTTTTAGGTAGGTCATCAATATCAGATCGGTGGGAGTCTCACACTTGGCACACCCATGGATCAGCTGTTATTTGTCACGACTGTCCCTAACGCTAGGGTGCCATAGCTTGCTCTGTTCCCTGCTATGGCACCCCTAGGGCTGCTGCAGAACCTCTTCATAAGTCGATCCACTGCTCTGTCTGCCTCCTATCAATGAGGCGCGATTATGACTGCAGTTCAGCTTGTCTACAAGGTAACATCTTAGCAACAAGAAATGTTGCCAACTTGCTTTTATAATCAAAGTAAGAGAAAAAAAAGAATAAAAGAAAAAATAACAGAATAACAACGACAGGTAAACAATAGGACACCTAGAGCCGAGTACTTGGAAGGTAACGCAACGCCTGAGGCGAGCGCTTTCACCACCAGGATCACAGGACAGCTTAGCATAAAACATTCTTTTTAACTACTTTCAATGGAAACGTTGTCATTGAACCCGGAGGTAGAATCTCGGCTGTTTGTAGTCAGAATGAAGGGGATGAGACGCCTCTGTGGGTGGAGGAGGAGAACAAAGGATCCTCGCAATCACACAGTCATGCAATGGTGGAGGTGGGGAGAAAGAAAATGTCTCTCGTTACTTTCTGGAGATGGAACATTGTGAGTCGGACACTGGAGACGTCTTATATTTATTCTATATTGTTTAAATAATGGAAAATAGAAAAACCTCTGCTGATGTGAAGTCTCCTAATTGATATGAGTCAATCCCTGGAAAAAATGGTTATTATACTTAGAAATAACTGCAGACCGCGAGCTTTAGAAAGAGGAGACTAAGGGTTAAAAAATAAAAGTAGATTGTATTCAACTTTCCCAAACCCTTCCCTCACCGGTCCAGCCGCCGTAGCCTGCGGTCACTTTGGTTCAGTCTTCAGATTGGTCTTCGGCCTGGATCTTTTGGTACTGACTAGACCTGAAGTGGACATGGGAGGTCACGACTCATGGATCAAAGACCAAGGTGAAGGTCGAAGATTGACCTGAAGCAAGCAAAGTCCCAGCAAGACGCTGCGGTGGGAGGACGGGTGAACGGCAGACCTAGGATTCGTGGTATGATTTTTTTTAGCCAGTTTCCAGATCACAAAAGAATCCAGCAAAATAACAACCATCTGGCAAATCATAATTTATAGCGTAATAAGTGATAAAATTGATTAGCTAGGAATCAATTTAACCCCTTCATGACCGGAGGTATTTTCGCTATTGTGTTTTTCGTTTTTCGCTCCCCTTCTCCCAGAGCCATAACTTTTTTATTTTTTCGTCAATATGGCCATGTGAGGACTTGTTTTTTGTGGGACGAGTTGTAGTTTTGATTGACACCTTTGGTTTTAACATATCTTGTACTGAAAAATTAGAAAAAATTCAAAGTGCGGTGAAATTGCAAAAAAGGGCAATCCCACACTTGTTTTTTGTTTGGCTTTTTTACTGTATTTACTAAATGCTAAAACTGAGCTGCCATTATGATTCTCCAGGTCATCATGAGTTCATAGACACCAAACATGTCGAGGTTCCTTTTTATCTAAGTGGTGAAAAAAAATTCCAAAGTTTGTTAATAAAAATGCGCCATTTTCCGATACCCATAGGGTCTCCATTTTTTGTCATCTCGGGTTGGGCGAGGGCTTATTTTTGAATGACGCCATTTTGGTGCAGATATCATCTTTTCATCGCCCGTTATTGCATTTTAATGCAATGTTGCGGCAACCGAAAAACGTAATTCTGGCGTTTTGACTTTTTTCTTGTTACTCCATTTAACGATCGGGTTAATAATTTTTTTATATTGATAGATCTAGCGATTCTGAACTCAGCGATACCTAATATGTGTATGTTTGATTTTTTTATTGTTTTATTTTGAAATGGGTATTTTTTTAGATTTTTAATTTTTTTTTTACTTTTGGCATGCTTCAATAGTCTCCATGAGAGACTAGAAGCTGCCATAACCTGATCGGCTCTGCTACATACAGGCGATGATCAGATCGCCTGTATGTAGCAGAATTGCTGACTTGCTATGAGCACCGACCACCGGGACTACGGTCTAACGCCCAAGTCATTGGCACCTGGCAGCTAGACAATAACAGTCTCTTATCTTTTGGCATCCCCTGCACTACTTTTGATCATCCATGGCTCGCTCCACGTCACCTGTGCGTCCTGTAACTCGATGATGTCACTCCAGCACCAACAAATGCTGCAACGGGGATGCTGGAAGGTGAGAGATTCGAGAGTTTCCCATCTAGATGCCACTGACCTGGACGCTGGACTGGAGTCCCGCGAATCGATCCGCTCAGTCCTGAATTCTGTATCCATAAGCTCACATATATGCTTTATTAAGATGGTATTCTCCTATAGAATCAATGCTTGTAGGGAAAATACTTTTTTTTGCTAAGAAACGCAATACTGCTATCTATACTTTCTCCATGAACCAGGCAGATGAGGATGAATTATTTCCTTCCAGATAGAAAAAAAGGAAAATTGAATCACAAGGAGTTCCCCTTATTATCAGCGATCAGTGGAGCCACCGGTAATAGCTCCATTTCTGTCGTATGGACTATTTCCAGACATCCCATCTTGTAGGTAAAAGATTTTTGGAACACATTTTTTTCCCTTTAAATTGGCTTTGAACTATGATTTTCGAAACCAATTGAATTTACTGCATATTAACCATCGACTTTATAACTGGGGAAATGTGCCGGAGATTCACGATGAACTTCATAAGACCCAGCTGCATTTCATTTTTTCCAGTTTTTCACACCTCATTCTCGCCATCTGCGCAGACGACATTAAATTGGCTCCTGCGTGAACCTCCCAACAGACCATGTGAAATAGCCTCCAGCCTAGCGTCTCTGACAGATACAGCTCTCTCAAGATCCGAGCCACATCCCGATCGCCCACCAGAACTGCGGAACTACACCAGCTAAATAACATTAGCGAGGCGGAGGATGCTCCTGCCCCTGGCACAATATTATCACTCCCTGACAAATTCTCCCGTAAATTGTATCCCGTGAATATCATCTTAAATGGCATGAGTGGTTCCCGTCTCCTAATGAAGCGGTAATCATATGCGGACTAGAACGGTGGAGAAGAGCTTAGTTTACATTTTTGGGGCAGCATGTTGATGATATTGAGTGCACTGTGAATATTAACCCCTTGATATTGGCTAGTGATAATTTTGTGCATGATGTTTCTCTCTAAATTCATTGCTTGCCAACCAAAGGGTAGGCAACTGACAAGGGGGCATGATGCTGCAAGATGCTGTGGTAGCCATGCTGGTTCACTATGCCTTCAATTTTGAATAAATCCCCAACAGTGTCACCAGCAAATCACCCCCACACCATCACACCACCTCCTCCATGCTTCACGGTGGGAACAAGGCAGGTAGAGTCCATCCGTTCACCTTTTCTGCGTGCAAAGCAGTAATCAATGCAAAAGGTGGCTACTTTGAAGAACCTAGAATATAAGACATATTTTCAGTTGTTTCACACTTTTTTGTAAAGTGTAATGTATAATTCCACATGTGTTAATTCATAGTTTTGATGCCTTCAGTGTGATTCTACAATTTTCATAGTCATGAAAATACAGAAAAATCTTTGAATGAGAAGGTGTGTCCAAACTTTTGGTCTGTACTGCACACTAACCTGATTCATTAAGCAGCATGTGCTTAATACTCAGCGTACACCTCTGTCAGAAATCGTGGTCAAGCTGGCGTTCCTCTCATATCCTGCCCATGCTACACTCATTTTGGTGCAGCTTCCCGGAATTGGCACATAAACACCAAAATATTTTTGCACAACTGCTGAATTCATTATGTGGCATGCACCTCTAAAGGAGTCTAAGGCCGTTTACTCTACCAAGCCTGTCACTGGATTCCAGTCTTGAATCACCCCATTGGTTCTATTCCAGAAAAGCGAAGCTTCGGCCACTATATCAATTTACAAAGTTATCACATCCACAGGGGAGTCCAATCACTGAGACCCTCACAGATTCTGACTACTGTGTTCTGAAAAGCTCTATTAATTGTCCATGGGACTACTTGACATGGCCGGGCATCCCTTAGACCAGTCTTCCCCAACTCCAGTCCACAAGACCCACCAACAGGTCATGTTTTGAGGATTTCAAAAGCATTACACAAATGATAATTGCATCACCTAACCTAAACAGACAATAATTCCATCACCTGTGCAATAATAAGGAAATCCTAAAAACATGATCTGTTGGTTGCCCTTGAGGACCGGAGTTGGGGAACACTGGATTTGACAATAAAGGGAGAAAAATTACACATGTGCAGCCACTGTTCCATTCAAGCAAATGTTTGTTCTCGAAATTGGTGATGGTCCATCAGTGGAATTCCTAGGAATCAACGAGTTTTCACTTGTCCGTGCAATTCATGTTAAAAATGAGGAATCAAAAAACTGTAGCATTACTTTTAAAGAGCAGGCTCCTGCTCCGTGTCACTTCCTGATCTGTGTGAGTGCGTGCTCCCCTGCTCTTAAAATGTCAGCACACATGTAGTAAATGCCCTCAGCTTGTAGCTGAGTGGCATTTAGCATAATGTAGTACACCTGCATGATGGCTCGAAGCCAATTGCTGGGGATCCTCCTGTATAAAAGACTCCCTTTCACCTAGGGGGTCGCCAAGCAACGTGCAGAGTCATTAGTGAGTAAGATGTACTACTAGTAAGTTGTGAAGCCCCTGGTCCAGATGCAACTCGTGTCCAGAACCTTTATCTCTGGTCCCGGTGTGGCCAGTCCTGTATCTGCAGTCCCTTGGTCCCTATGTGGCCAGTACTGTAAACAAAGTTTCCTGGTTCCAGTGAGGCCAGTCCTGCATCCATAGTCCCCTGGCACAGGCATTGTCTCCTGGGTCTAGAGCGGCCAGGGCCTGAACCTCATCTCATGGTCCCGAAGCAGGTAGTGACTGAACCTTCTCCCCTTGTCCCAGAGCTGCCAGGGCCTGAACCTTGTCCCGTGGTCCCAGAGTGGCCAGTGCCTGAACCTAGCCCCCCTGATCTCGGAGCAGCCAGTGCCTGAACATGGTTCCCCGGTCGGCGTGTGGCCAAACCTTGATCCAGTATCCTAGACTGAACTTAGCTCGGATTCATGTAAGTAACCATTCTGTAGAGGTTCCAGAAGTTCCTAGCCTGAATGGAGACTTAGCCCTAATAAGTGTCAGGATACCTGACCCCGGGGGTCAGCAGCTGCAGTACTGGGCTCTGCCCTCGAGTGGTACCTGGTGGCTACCTGCACGCCAGTCTGTCTCCACCATGAAGAGCTCCAGTGAACACCAGGTAGCCACTTAGCAACACCCCTTCCTAGGTAGGCCCGGCCCGGTAGCAAGCGAGTCCACAAATCCACTTACACTACCATTGGGTGTAACTGAAAACAATCCAACTAGTACAACCGGGCAGATAGTTAACTTCACTTGATGGCACTAGTCACATTACAATATATTAACCAAGACGCGTAACTCTTCTCCCATGCACGATGCCCATCACTCTGTCATAAGAATGAATTCATTAAAATCCATTTTACAGAAAGTTAGTGCCCCCAGCCTTCAAAGAGTGAAGTAAGATTTAATAAATGGCAGAGGACTGTTTTCCTTTCCTCATTCAGCACATTTCCAGTGCATGCCAGCGCTACATATGTTATTCATGCTTCTTTATATACTTTCTTGATAAGGCTCTCAGAATAAGTAGCCGGCTCTGCGCCTCCTTGATTGATATTTTTTTTTACCTTCTTTAGCATTTTTTTATGCCAAGAAAAATATCTTTAACAGCTGGAGCTCGAGTTGTGAATACATTAAGGTTCTGCATTAGCACATCCTACTGTGGCTCCTGCTCATCGAATAGAAAATACAATCTGATATGATCTTCTGCTTCTCTTGATACTGAGATGTGATAATGCATGGATACAACGAGGGTTTTGTTCTCAGCAGATTGCAGACAGGATATGGTTTTCCATAAGTAAAATGAGGCTCAAATATAAAAGATTTCTTTTAGTACAGAAACTCTTGATTTAATACTCATAGCTTTTCCCTTGAGAGCCCTATTAAAGCCTTTGCAAGCTTCTACATTGATTTATTTTATTGTTTGTTGGCTTCAGAAAGCAAAAATTAAGCAACTTTGTATTTATTCATTTATTTAATTGAAAATATGCCATTTTTCTGGTGTACAGTCTGTGTAACTCTGTTGCATAGCTGGCTGTTCTGCTGCTTCTGACACCGATTGGCAGCAATTAATTTGCTCCCTTTATTTTAGAGCTATCAGGTAAAAAAAGTTATATACAGCAGATCATAATGTGGAGAGGGAGGAAGGCATCCAAGTTATCAGAGAAGGCAGAGCACACAGCAAATGTAGGTATAATATAGGAAAAGCGCACAGAATGCAATATGCAGGCGAAGCAAGGTGAAGTTATATGGTCTGAGTATTAGTGTGCAAAAATAGGGCACCTATGGCAGACTATGGAAGAGAAATCACAAACTTGTCTGTACAAATGACCTAAGCACAAGGGGAAAGATTCATATAGAAATCAGAAATCAGTGCAGGATTAAATTAGTTGTCGAACAAAAAAAATAGCAGTAAGTGATTACTTACAGATTGGCAAAGGTTGTAACTGTTGTGTCCTGCATAAAATGGCAGAACAGGGCACTTTTATCCCATTGAAATAAATTAGCAGTTCGCCAGTAAGCACCATTACATTCCCTATGGGTTTACCGAGCTCCAGGCTCCTCCTTTTCCAGCATCTCCACAAGAATAAAACAGAGCAACCATCGGATATGCACAGTGAAGCGTCATACTGAAGAAAGCAAGGGTCCCCTATTCTGACGATCGATAGGGGGTCCCATCGTTCAGACCCCCACTGATACCACTGATCCTGTAAATAGGCAATCTTATCATCACTGGATAACCTCTTGAGCACTTGTTGATACATGAGGCTAGTGAAGGGCGCAGCATCCTGGAAATACGTACTGCACATCAGTGTACCACTTGGAAAGGGACATCTGCGTAAAAAAGTATGAAACTAGGAGTAAGTTCCAAAATGTACTGTATATCAGGGTGTCTAAAAATGAAGCAATGAAGGTTGAAGACTAAACTTACGCAAACAATGGCCTGAATTCATCATTGCCTTTGCACCTGTTGTTGTCGAGCTTTGTGTGTCTTGCACCATTTTTTTTGTTTGCACCAAATTTGTTATCCTCCTTAGACATCGCGTACACTGTTGTGCACAAAGGTTTCTGGGTTCTGGGACTTGTGGGTCTGAGGAGGTTAAACTATTTGTACCTTTTTTTCCTGTCTATTTTATATGCGCTCCCTGTCGTTTTCTGTTTTATTGGTGGAGTCTAGCAATTCCAGATGTTTTAAATTGATTAATCAATTGTCAGACTTTTTAAGCTTTGTCAAGCGTGCCAAAATTTTGGTGCAATTTTGCGCCTTTAGGAGCTAAAGTCTTAAAAAATTCAACACATCAATAAAGACCATTTTTAACTTTAAGCCAAACTCATAAATCATTTTGACATTTTGATGAATTTGGCACCCAAAACGGCAACTAATACTACAAGACAAAAAAAAAAAAAAAGTGACTTTAAAAAACGCAAATGATTAATCGGCGCCTATGTATTGAAGTGTTCCGCTTAAAACTCCAATTGAATATCCATGTGTTATCCAAATCAGAGAGCTGCAGATTTCCATATCATGGTCTCCCTGTTCGTTCCTGCACTCAGGATAAAAGAAGAGAGCTACTGAAAATAAGGTTGTTTCCCCAATTAGTCAAAGCACAAAGGATAAAAGCCCCAAGAACACATAATACTAATGTCAGCTGAACCCCCGACTATGGAATGGTTCAGCTGATGGTCAATGTGTATGGGGGCTGGTTGAATGATGGTTGGAAGAGATGTCAACTGCGTATGTTTGATTTTGGACTACCTGATTTGATCT
Organism: Oophaga sylvatica; assembly: GCA_033576555.1. Lineage (NCBI taxonomy): Eukaryota > Metazoa > Chordata > Amphibia > Anura > Dendrobatidae > Oophaga > Oophaga sylvatica. The sequence continues at coordinate 13,519,072 of JARQOD010000001.1, read as the reverse complement.
CCCTGAGGTAGGACGCTGGTCGATGTTTATGTTGGTGGCTTTCTCATAAAGAGCAAAAGAGAGCTTAGCCGAGAGAGCGCTCCTGTGTATGGCAGTGTCGGCTGAGATGGCTGTTGGCCGAAAAATTGACCAAAACATCGTTCAGCTGGCAACCATCTAACATGTATGACCGACCAGAGACATGCATTAAAGTTCATAAAGTCTTTATATTTGATGATTTAGTGGGCCTACATTTATCTTCCTGCTAATAATTTCCAGGATTAATTATGAATCCCCAAATATAAATGAAATAATGTTTTTGGATGTTTTGGAAGATAATTGACTCACTCATCTGTATTTCCAGACAGGTTAATACTCTGGCTTTTATTCACCACCTTCTGACTTCTTGAAAGGTCAATATGTTGTTGCACAGGGAAAGAAAATCTGGTGTGCGCCGAATATTTTGCCAGGCTCGGTGGACATTTCAGCTTATTTGAATGGGAAAAGCTTCAGAACTGTGCAAATGTCAGGATACGTAATGGAAATATTCTGCTTATTTCATAAATATTAAGTCCATACACACAACTGTCATTTTTGGAGTGCTCCTGCGCCTCTGCTATTCCTGAGTTACCACGGAGCAAAATGCAAAGAGATGAAAATATTTCCTAGTAATTTAGGCATCTAAAATCCACCGAGTAATAAAAATGTAATTGGAAATACTTATATTAAATATTATTTTCAATGAAAGCTGAAGTGCGACTATAAAAAAAAAAGATTTCAGTTTTGGCTGAAAACCCCCACTAAATGTCTCTTTACATGTCACGATCAGTGTTGATCACCGAAGTCGAAAGGATAAATGGTGAAGATTTGAGGTTTTTCTGGTCTCCTCCTCACATACACAACTCGGTTAAGTCCATTTTATCAGCAAGACGAGAACGTTGGTCTTAAATCAGTAACTCCAGCACCATCAACCGGCTTTAACAGTGCCATCATAGCAACATCCACGGTATTAGATAATGCTACTCAAAATTCAAAATTGTTACACATCTTACGAAGGATGCAACTCATGATATTGCTCAGTTGTTTGGGTGTGATTACAGAACCGGTAAAAGATTTGTTGAAAATAGTCAACTGAGTTTCAAAAACCTGTTGAGAAGAAAAGAGGCACATCAACTGCCAAAGATATGAGAAAAATAAGATGTGTAGCGACCAGGAAGACATCATCCTTCATAGTTGCCATATTCAAGAACTACAACCTCCCTGGATGCCCAGGAATACAAGGTGTTCAGTGCTCAGAGACACGGCCTGAGGTGAGGAGGCTGATGCCGACCACCACTGAGCAAGACACAGAAGTACAAGGAGTTTAGAATCATAGAATCATAGAATGGTAAGTTGGAAGGGACCTCCTGGGCCTTCTGGTCCAACCCCTGCTCAAAGCAGGATTCTCTAAATCATCCCAGACAGATGTCTATCCAGCTCTGTTTGAAGACACGGTACCCAGAGACACGGCCGAGGTGAGAAGGCTGTGCTCGACCACCACTAAGCAAGACACAGAAGTATAAGATGTTCAGTGCTCTGAGACATGGCCGAGGTGAGGAGGCTGCAACCCAACTACCACTGAACAAGTCATAGAAGTACAAGGAGTTCAATGCTCAGAGACACGACCGAGGTGAGGAGCCTGAAATCCAACCACCCTGAACAAGACACAGAAGTACAAGGTGTTCAGTGCTCAGAGACATGGCCAAAGTGAGGAGGCTGCAACCCAACTACCACTGAATAAGTCATTGAAGTACAAGGACTTCAATGCTCAGAGACATGATCGAGATGAGAAGGCGGAAATCCAACCACCACTAAACAAGACACAGATGTACAAGGAGTTCAATGCTCAGAGACATGACCGAGGTGAGGAGGCTGAAATCCAACCACCACTGAACAAGACACAGAAGCACAAAGTTTTCAGTGCTCAGAGACACAGCCAAGGTGAGGAGACTGCAAACCAACTACCACTGAACAAGTCATAGAAGTACAAGGAGTTCAATGCTCAGAGACATGACCGAGGTGAGGACGCTGAAATCCAACTATCACTGAATAAGACACAGAAGTATAAGGTGTTCAGTGCTCAAAGACACGACCGAGGTGAGGAGGCTGAACTCAACCACCAATGAATAAGACACAGAAGTACAAGGTGTTCAGTGCTCAGACACACAGTCGAGGGAGGAGGCTGAACCTGACCACCACTGAGCAAGAAACAGAATTGCAAGTAGTTCAATGCTCAGAGACACGGCCGAGGTGAGGAGGCAGAATGAAACCACCACTGATCAAGACACAGAAGTACAAAGTGTTCAGTGATCAGAGACATGGTCGAGGTAAGGAGGCTAAAACCCAACCTCCATTTACCAATATTTAGAAGAGGAAATGTCAAGACTGGACCAAGAAATATCTGAAGATAGATTATTCAAAGGTTTTATGGGCTAATTAGACATGAGAGTGATTCATGACAGACCAGATGGATGGGCCAGTGTTGGATCAGTAACTTGCACAGATCTGCACCTCCTCTCACACACAAGCAGGGTGGAGGTGGGTACTGCTGTGCGCGAATATTATTAAAGATGAGCTAGATGGACCTCTTCGGGTTGGGCACGGACTCAAAATCAACTCCCAAACCTACTGCCAGTTTTTAGAAGTCACTTTCTTCAAGCAGTGGTGTAAGAAAAAATCTGCATCTTTGATGATTTTTCTGCAAGACAATGCTCCATCACAGCATCGAAGTCTCCACTGCTCGATGCCAGGAAAGGCTTTGAAGATGAAATAAAAATGACATGGCCCCCTCCTCACCTGACCTAAACCCTACTGACAACTTTTGGGCCCTTCTTAAACTGGAGATTTACAGGGAAGGAGAACAATTACCACTTGAGGGCTTTGGTTGGTGTTACCCAAAAAGTTTATCGCCAATAGATGAAGAAACTGACAGATCCCATGGATGGAGCTTATGACTGTTACTGAAAAGATGGGTGACCATATTACTACGTTTGTCAGTTTTTTTTAAATGTTAGAAAAGTATTTTTTGGACTTATTGATAAAAATCAGATATCAGATGAAATCAACAATTTAGATGGAAAATTTACATTTTTCATTTAGCTGCAAAATAATTCTCATAAATATTCTACGAAAGAAACAACTACACTTTTACATTCTTAAATATTTAGGTTTCATGTTAATTAATCTTTTGGACTGACCAACAGCACTGGAGTTGGTCAATAAGAAAATTAATCATCAAAAATATAAATTGCCTAATTACTGTGCACACAGTGTATGGAATTTATTTGATAGAGGATATGAAGAACTTCTAGATGAACCTCAAGAGTCAAGACAAAGCTTGCCCGATGTGGGATTCATCAAATCAGCAGATAAAGAAAGCTGATGCTGACAAAATGGTTACCATGTATAAACCCGAGTACAAACTCAAACAGCCGAGTCGACTGTATCACACGGAGGGTCAGTCATTCTCTGAAAGAAGATAAGCAGCTCATTATATGACTGTATTATATTGGAGGCTTATCGTACGTCTGCACATTCCACATTGACTTTAAGAAATTATTTTAGATTTAAAGACCATAATACTAAATCACTAATCAGCCTCAGACAGCTGCACCATGGAAACATTTATTGCACTAATGAAATACTTAACCGGCCCATATTAAACCTTGTTAATGGCCGAACATAAATCAGGAGCATCTGGCAAAGATGTGTTTTAGTCTATTTCTAGTGTGTCATTGTGTTATGTATTATATATATACACTGTATACTTACCATGTATATAAAAACACAAGATTGTACCCACACATTAGCATCCACAAAAAAGTTGGAGAGTTGATGAATAAGATTATTAAAAAGTTTACAACTTTACATTATTAATCCAAATTCCACCATTTCAGGAATGGAGCAAAACCAATTAGCAGAATCAAGTGTTGGATATCGGTAGCTGAGTCTTTGGGTATGAGCGTTTGTACTGAAGAATTAAAATTGGGAATGGCACCAGGTTGGGTTTCAGGTTTGTCCATTACTCCCCCATTTAGGACTCTAGTGTAAAACTCAAAAAAACAATGTCCACAAATTTGAGATCGTTTTTCGGCTTTAAAAAAAAAATTAAAAAAAAATTAAATACTCAGGGGAGAAGCTGGAATAAAATAAGAGCAAAGCTGGCCCATTTTGATCTAGTGGTAGGTGCTCTTTCACATAGGCACAGTTCTCTATAGCACTCTTGATGATAACATATTACTCAAAATCATCAAAGTGATTTTCTGGGCACAACAAAAAACAACATTAAAAAATGATCTGGGTGTCACTGCAAGGAGTCTCCAAACTCCTTGTTACTTTTCTTTTCCCTTTTTTTTACCCTATAAGCTCTTTTCAGCTATTTTGTGGCTGCTTTTGTTTACATCAGGAACTTTCTGCCACCTCCACAACCTATCATATTCCTCTAGACAATAATTCCCTTAAAGGCAGAGCTATATCTGTCCCACAGCTCACACTTTCCTACATTCTGTTTCTGCCCATTTCATCTACAAAGCTCCATCCTGAGACTCCTATACAGTCGCAAGATGGTTAAATTGCTGCACACTCAGTATCTCTGTCCTAATATTCTTCCTACACTTTCTTGAAGTCACTAATGTTACAGGTCCTCCATACAGGCTCAGTGCACTGAGTGGGAGTACTGAGTTAAATAGTACATTCACTTATTAGCATGTAATCTAGGCTAGAATTCTGGAACACCCAACACCTCCACTGGCCAAAGTCACAAGTTAATAAGATTATGTGTTCTGAGTGGAGCCTGCAATGTCCTCCTACCGCTCTCCCTCCTTTTGCACAGCCCAATCATGCTTGAGATCAAAGGCCACACTCCCAATACATCACTGGCTGAGGTATTAAAAGCACAGAGATGAAATCTCTGTGCCTTAAATGGAAGTAAGGAGCCGGAAGTTGCATCACCATGACAGCTAAGAAATACAGCATTATACAGGTCCTTCTCAAAAAATTAGCATATAGTGCTAAATTTCATTATTTTCCATAATGTAATGATTACAATTAAACTTTCATATATTTTAGATTCATTACACACCAACTGAAATTTGTCAGGTCTTTTATTGTTTTAATACTGATGATTTTGGCATACAACTCCTGATAACCCAAAAAACCTGTCTCAAAAAATTAACATATTTCAACCGTCCAATAAAATAAAAGTGTTTAAAACAAAATAAAAAAAAAACATCAAATAATAATGTTCAGTTCTGCACTCAATACTTGGTCGGGAATCCTTTTGCAGAAATGACTGCTTCAATGCGGCGTGGCATGGAGGCAATCAGCCTGTGACACTGCTGAGGTGTTATGGAGGCCCAGGATGCTTCGATAGCGGCCTTAAGCTCATCCAGAGTGTTGGGTCTTGCGTCTCTCAACTTTCTCTTCACAATATCCCACAGATTCTCTATGGGGTTCAGGTCAGGAGAGTTGGCAGGCCAATTGAGCACAGTAATACCATGGTCAGTAAACCATTTACCAGTGGTTTTGGCACTGTGAGCAGGTGCCAGGTCGTGCTGAAAAATGAATTTCGATGGAAGCATGAAGTGCTCCAAAATCTCCAGATAGCTAGCTGCATTGACCCTGCCCTTGATGAAACACAGTGGACCAACACCAGCAGCTGACATGGCACCCCACACCATCACTGACTGTGGGTACTTGACACTGGACTTCAGGCATTTTGGCATTTCCTTCTCCCCAGTCTTCCTCCAGACTCTGGCACCTTGATTTCCGAATGACATGCAAAATTTGCTTTCATCAGAAAAAAGTACTTGGGACCACTTAGCAACAGTCCAGTGCTGCTTCTCTGTAGCCCAGGTCAGGCGCTTCTGCCGCTGTTTCTGGTTCAAAAGTGGCTTTACCTGGGGAATGCGGCACCTGTAGGCCATTTCCTGCACACGCCTGTGCACGGTGGCTCTGGATTTTTCTACTCCAGACTCAGTCCACTGCTTCCGCAGGTCCCCCAAGGTCTGGAATCGGTCCTTCTCCACAATCTTCCTCAGGGTCCGGTCACCTCTTCTCGTTGTACAGCGTTTTCTGCCACATTGTTTCCTTCCAACAGACTTCCCATTGAGGTGCCTTGATACAGCACTCTGGGAACAGCCTATTTGTTGAGAAATTTCTTTCTGGGTCTTACCCTCTTGCTTGAGGGTGTCAATGATGGCCTTCTTGACATCAGTCAGGTCGCTAGTCTTACCCATGATGGGGTTTTGAGTAATGAACCAGGCAGGGAGTTTTTAAAAGCCTCAGGAATCTTTTGCATGTGTTTAGAGTTAATTAGTTGATTCAGAAGATTAGGGTAATAGGTCGTTTAGAGAACCTTTTCTTGATATGCTAATTTTTTGAGACAGGTTTTTTGGGTTTTCATGAGCTGTATGCCAAAATCATCAGTATTAAAACAATAAAAGACCTGAAAATTTTCAGTTGGTGTGTAATGAATCTAAAATATGTGAAAGTTTAATTTTAATCATTACATTATGGAAAATAATGAAATTTAGCACTATATGCTAATTTTTTGAGAAGGACCTGTATTAATAGTGACTACAATGTGAAATTTTAAAATTTCTGATTGCCTTTACAAAGCTTTCAAAGTCTGTGTACTTGAGAAACCACTTAATTATCTATTTCGTTAATCAAACTTTAGTGGAAGGCAAGTCAACACCAAAATTAGGAAGACTCCACCCCTTGGCCTATAAAAAGTAAAAATTGGCAAACTTGGTAAAATTTCAAAAATATTCATTGGATATAGAAGCAGTTTGTAGTTCTCAGTCCAATTCCCTGATATTCACTTAGTTTGGCTATCTGTCCAATGAGATTTGTGATGAATGTTGTAATTTGAGAAGGTCCAGGATTTAAGGGCATTTCTGGTGGAAAAGCCATCTGTTTCTAAGAGTCTAATGGTGCAATAATCTCTATTCAATACCTCTATACAAATGATGTACCTCCAATGGGTCTTCTAAATACTTGGTCAAGAATATGAGCTTAATTTAATTTTTTTATTATTTTAATTGAGAAATATTTGATATGACGCTGTCAAAGGATGTGTAGCTCAGCTCCAGATCTCTGGATCGTGATGTCTATCAATGACAGAATGGCATGCATTGGACTCACCATACCAAATTTTGGTATGCTAAGGGACCAGTGCCAATGTATCATTAAAGTATACTGAACATGTGTATTTCAATTTCCAAAATGTACCCACTTTGGGCAAACTACTAATTCTACCAATGAACAGTTACATTGGCTACTCCTGGGAAAATCTAGGACTACCTGACACCCATACATGGCTCTCTGTTCTAGTGCATAGCAGAGTTACTGAGTGGGGACACTTATGTTCCATCCATGTGCCCAATATTCATGGTGTGGATCATTTATATAAGACACCCTGTTTAATTGCATCTTTATGATATCTTTCCCATACTCATATCATTAAAAAGCTAAGTTTGCCATCAAAGCCAAAAAAAGAAAATTCCATAGTGATGGGCTAACATTTGGGCTATCTTCTACTGGGCTTTTGGAACATTTTGTAGAGTCAGAACCTTTGGCCAACAGAGGATTCTTTGGAATCTACTGTCTATAGTTGCCAGCTAGAAAATGGTAGTTGCTTGGAAATCAAATTATACATGGTTGTCCCTTGAACTGTTGACAGATTATTGACCTTTCATGGTACATTGCTGGTCGTTATACTTCATTAATTTCCACATTTTGCTTGTACAGTATCTCAAAGTTGTTCATGAGCCGCCACAGGGTAGGCACTTGAGCGTAGAGTCAAAATCAACAACCTAATACCTAACAATCTCTAACCTCGGCTCCAGCTGAGACTCCATATTACTGCATGCAGACCTCATTCTCCGGGGAAGGCTTCCTACATTCCCGTCAAATAAATGCTGTTTCGCTGGATATATTATTTAAACAAAATGTGAATTTCAACACTGTTGGCCTTTATAAAAACACCCTTTAATCAAATTACACCATTTTATAATCCTATTATGAGTTTTATGTGCAATTATAATGAAAATTTTCAAATACGGGGCTGAACGTGTCGCAAAGCAGAATGTTAATCTATTTAATAATGTTATGCTTGACTCCGAAGCAGAGTAACCTTTCCATTAAGACGAGGCTATGTACTGCTTAGAATCTGCGAAATTCGCGAGACCTGACAGCAGTTGACTATAGATGTCTGAAAATCGATTTGGGGTGGGAGGGGGTGCAAATCTATCTCGTGAAGAAAAACAATCTTTCTAGGAGTCACAACAGAAACAGCGTGAATTTTCTTTTCATTTAAAAGTGTAGACATTTCATAAAGAGAATGAGAGATGAACTGCGTCTATGACATAATATATTCTATGTAGAGCTGAGTAATTGTTTAAAGTCCAGCATGCCAAATCTTTAAAGCTTGCTGAGGGAAACAATAGATGTTATAATTTATTCCTTTGAGGTGGTTTGCCTGACTAGGGAGCTTACTTTCGATTCCATTTTGTGTGTCGAATGGGTACTCCGATATCCAAAATATCGATCGATGACCGATATCATAAATATGTGAACGATCATACGAATATAAGATGAACAATTCGCAACTAATTTTTTGTAACACAAATATACACACTTAGAATACATTATTAATATATACCGGTCATTCCGATATAACATTTCATACTTATCTTTTTATACCCAAAACACTATTCTTACTTCGGGTATTCTTATATTAAAAAAATTACCTTGATCTAATCCAGTGTAAACAGTCCACCTGCTGTATTTAATCCATGTGACACCTCTGATACCCATGGGTTACATACAGCAGAATGATACCCATATGCCAGTGTATACTGTTTTACTCGACTAGAAGATACCCCGCTTGCACTACACCAGAAAAACTCAGCCGCTGACGGTGTACCTAAGCCTGGTTCCGCCGTCATGCCGGAACCGCTCTTGCACGCAGCCCGGGCTGTAAGTTCTCACGCCTCGTATTTAGAATTTCTACTCGGCTAACGTCATCACGTTGGTACTACGTGACCGGAGGCCGGGAGAAACTGTCTACATGCTGCATGCTTAGTCTGTCTTGTAGTAAGAATTGTTTCCTTTCCTGCTTTCTTACTACGTCGCATAGTCCACTCTGCTACATCACTCTGCACCATTGCTCTATCTCACATCTATCTGCCCTAGAAGGATAGCGTGTTACCTGTAGAAGACTTATCACCTACCTGCACTACACCATCCCTTGCCAGAGGACCTGCACAGCAGCGCTGGACACCCTGACCAGGTACTACAGGTGGTGTCACGACAAACTACACAAACATTCTATCATCCCCTGGAAATATCCCACATTCCAGTGAGCGACCAGGGCACGGACCGAGCTGTGCTACTCGTGACATCCCCCATAGAAGTCGACGTGATCGGTGCCGAGTACCCCAAAACCTCTGTCTCTGTGCGACTCAACTTCCCTCACTGTGCTGGCACTTTACATTTACAATGCCTCTGGGTTTTTTTTTGGGGGGGTGGGGAACATTCAGACTTTTGCTATGGGGCCCCATGATTTATATGTACGCCCCTGCTGCTGAGGCATGGTATTTAAGGCTGTTAAGGAGCCAACATACATGGACCTTGCCAGCAGCGTCGGACTGGAGTACCTTGGGCCCACAAGAGAAAATATATTCTTGGGACCCACCATCATACTTCCCAACCTTTGAATAAGGGAAGAGGGACAAAGGCTGTGGAACGCTGTGCATGCTGCAGAAAATTTTAGGCCATGCCACGTTGCACCACAGACTGTCCAGGAGTTGGTGGATGCTTTAGTCCAGGTGTGGGAGGAGATCCCTCACGAGACCATCCGTCGCGCTCCTCAGGAGCATGGCCAGAAGTTGTAGGGAGGTCATACAGCATACCTCCCAAATTTGGAAGACAGGAAAGAGGATTAAAGGCTGCGGCGCGTGTTGCACGCCGCTGAAAATTTTAGCCCACGCCCCGACAACACCCATTTCACAGCTAATCACACCCATATCCTCACCCCAAGCACTGCTGATCACACTGACTGGTAATGAGGGCACAGTGGCTGGTACTGAGGAAAAGAAAGAAAGAGCAGCGAGAGAGAAAGAACAAACAGAGAAAGAAAGAGAGGAAAGAAAGAAAAGAGAGAAAGAAAGAACAGAGAGAAAAAAGAACAGAGAGCGAGAAGGAAAGAACAGAGAGCGAGAAAGAAAGACTAGAGAGAGAGCCATAGGCGTAGCTAGGGTTTTGGTTTAGTGGGGGCAAAACTTCTGAGTGGGCCCATCATCAGAGAACCTCAGCAAATGACCGCGCTGTTGGCCAAAATAATCTATATATAAAAAGACCAATATTGATATTACCGCCATATGTTCTGTGTTAAATAATACCAGTCCTACAGAACATATAATAGATTACAGCACAGGTACAGATAATGACTTACCGCTCATGGATTTTGGCCCTCAACAGCCTGATAATACCAGGCTACAGCAGCCCCACATTTGGCGCATCAAAAGATGTGCCACTTGTGGCACTTTACCCGGCTCTTCCCACTGTCCTGTAGCGGTGGCAAGTGGGTAATAAGGGGTTAATGTCACCGTTGATTGCACGGTGACAATAAGCCCGTTAATAATGGATAGGCGTCAATAAGACACCGATCCATTATTAATCCCAAAGTTTTTAAATGTATAAAAAAAAAGACACAGCAAGAAAAAAGTCTTTTAATGAAATAAAAGAGAAAACACAGTTTTCATTCTTTTATTTACTCTCATTCCTGCGACGCCATCGATCTCCTGTAAAAAAAGGAAAAAAACAAACCAACAGTATACCACCTGTCCGACGCAGTCCATAGTAACGACTGTCCCACGACGATCCAGCTCTGCTACATCGGAATGACAGGCAGAGGCTGTCATCCCGGCGCAGCACAGCTGATTACCCGCTTCCCCGGCGGTGACGTCATCGGACTGACTGCTTTACGGCCGGGATTACCCAGCAGTCACTGCAGTTATCGCGAGAAACTGCATGTGACCGCCGGGGAAAGATGATGGCGGCCATGAAGCAGTGCAGGACGTGACCACCGGAGAACTTCTGCCAGGTAAGTGCCGCTGACTCCTGACAGACCCGACCGACGGACACTCACAGTGACAGTGACAATCCCGATTCCGGTATACGATATATGGGAAATATCGAAAGTCAATATCGAAAGTCCGATACAGCTAATATCGGCCGATACCCGATACTTGCGGTATCGTATCGCTCAACACTAGTCCTGACATGATTCATCATGTTTGGGCTGCTATCCTGATCTGTTCTCTCCTGGATGCAGCAAGTAGAAGCAGCTTTACCTCTGCACCTTCAGAGGATCACTAGGGTACGGAAATTGGAAGGATCTACTCAGCTTGAGAGCAGAGCTTACAAGCTTTATAGAAAAGAGCTTGTAAGTGCTGCATTCTTTGCTTGGAAGAACTGCTACCATTACTAGATGGCAGAAGGAGTCCATAACCTTGGCTAAAAGCAGTAAACAAAGAAAAATACTAAATATCTTTTCAATTCTTGAAAACGGAAAGGATTTTTAATATCAAGTAAATTGCAAAGTTGCTAGTGTTAACGAGCACTTGGTAATTTAGTCATTAATTATAATAAGAATAATTTCTTAAGAGCCAATCTTAGGGTCACTAAAAAGGGGCAAACTTTTTTTTTATTAATCACTGAACATGTAATTTATGAGTTTTATTGCACAGTAGGGAACAAAAATTGTTCAGAGTCAGTATTTTATCTTACGTGTCTTGAAGACCATGCTGCTGGTCTTTAGCTTATTTGGCCATAACTTTTTTAGGGATCTACTTAGATCAAAATCATATCCTTAAGACATACTGTAGATGTTGAAAAGATTACACAATTGAATTTATTAAAATTCATAGATCCTCAGACATCAGTGATTTATCGTAGATTTTAATCAGAGTTTCATAAGAACTTGGTCAGTGTCAGTTTCAGAGCTTGATCAGAGTTTTATCAGTTTCTCTTGGAGGAAAATAATTATGGTGGAGATTTCTCAAGCTTCTTCTATCAAATAGCCCATGAAAAACAGACAGATGACATTCAAGTGGTGTCTGATTTTTTCACCGACCTAGAGATTTGCATTGGCGGATTAGAGCTGACACTAGGATTAATATCAGACAAGTCTCGGTACTTTTTTGTGGACCACTCAGAAAAAAAATCAGACATGAGAACTAGTCTGTAGAGTATCAGATACGAGTGCTATTCGTGATAAACTGACATCTGAATAAGACCTAAGTTTGAGGATAAACCAGGGATTTTGTGTCTATATTCATCACTTTTAGCTCCCTCAAAGAGGTGTGCATTCTTTTAGCTATGATTGACGCGGAGACATGCTGGTGGTGATTCTGAGATGCAGGACAAGATAATTAGACCAAATTGAGTTAGGCAAGAGAAAGGTAGAAGATGGTAGTGTTTTAAACACCACTTTGTTTTTTTTTCTTTACCACTTTGGCGGTATTAGTGATACCGCCGGAGTGGTATCACTAATATTTATTCCCTACTCGTAGTAAAATACTTACTAGTTGCCATCTTCTGCTGTTCTCAGCGCTGCTCTGGTCCTCTTATGCTAGTTGTGACTAGCCGGATTACTTGTTGAGAGGAACGGAAGTCACTTCTCAATGAAAATCTTTCAGAGCCAGAACGAGGCCAGAACGGCGCTCTCATTGAGTTACACTGAGAGCCAGTGACCATTATCTGTAACTTCTGGACAGTCAAGAACTGTGGTCAAAGATGGTGGTGCAGGTGAGGAGCAAAGATAGGAAGAACAGAAGACAATGGATGGTAAGTATTGTTGCTACAGGCAGGGAACAGAGATTAGTGATACCACTCCATGGAGTGGTGCTTTACTCAAAAGATGATGTCAGGCACAGGTCAGGACATGGATGAAGAAATTTAGGTAGTAAAAGCAGAGTTCAAGCAAAGCCACACCTTCACAGAGTAATATGTTGTAAGGAAACCTGGAGCATGCAGGTATTGGTTGATTTCAAAGGCATTTGGCACACATGGGTCATTTAAAAAGTCTGGAAATGATGCATCCTCATGTCACACGTATGTAGCAGCAGAGTGCAAAAGCCAAAGACAGATAAATTGAGCGTAAGTCATGGCAGTATGACTTCGATAATTTCAATATCCATAGCTGAGGACTAAGTTTGTTGCTATCAAGGCCAGGAAGAGCACAGACCCATAATACAAAGTCTGATCTTATGAGGGTTTTTTTTTTACATAAAATCCATAAGGAAACATTTTTTTATAGAACAGTATATGGCTCTTTTGGTAAATGTCTTGTTTTGGTCTAGCTGAAATAAATTTGAGCATCCACTCTCCATAAAACCTACACATATCAATTGTTCACTTATAATTTTATTCTCTGCTGTAATATTGTAAACACCTGACCTATCATCAATAAGATCTAGCTGAATATTTGTGAATCATCTCTTGAGGTCTATAACTTGGTAGGAAGGATTTTCCAACAAAGTTGAGTTGAGACCCATTGTTAGGGAAGACCCAAGCCCCACTCATGGTAAAGTTATTGGTCAAGACGAGCCAAGAACGATATTGTGAAACCATTCCTTTTATCGAGTGGAAGTAAAATAACCCTCAATAAACTGCCTCAGCATCTAAAATGCTTTTTTGATGGGTGAAATGTTTGCCTAACTAAAGTTGACAACTCACTTTGGATAAATGATGACAAAATTATCTTCTTTTAGAAAAGAAAGGCCAACCATCTAATGTGTAAGAGCACCTCCCAATTATTCTCCTAAAGTGGATATTAGAAACAAGAGGATCCTTCTTTTGTTATTGGAGAGATGTGTCAGACCATGGTTTACTCATCTCTCCCCACTGGAAATATTGCAAAAGATCATCGGCTAATGCAGGGAATGGTATAGGATCTTTTCATCAAAGACAATATCAGTTGACTTCTATGGTCTTGCCTGCAGCTATAAAGTGACAGTTCAACAAGAAGTGGAAAAAGGCTGGAGAAACAATATCAAGTGCAATAGGGTCTTATCCGATCATGAAGAAGAATACGGTGCAAGAATGTGCTCACCTGAAAGGGTTGTATGAAGCACAACCACTATGGTAGGTCAAAAGTGTCAGCTTCTGCAAGCCTACGAAGAAGATTCAATGAAAAATTGGAATGGAAAGAAGTGCGTTAACTGCACTGCTGATGATATCCAAGGGAAAAATCAAGGAGACCGAAGAGTACTATCGACACGTTTCAAAGTCATCTGACTTCTTCATAATGACAAACCACCAGAACCAGGTTTGTCTTGGTGAATTAGGCAGATGAATTTGAAAAGCATTCATAATAAACCACTGTGAGACAGTGAGAGTATGTGTGTTGAATGTACATTTCACCTAGATACTTTGCTGACTGGTATAAGGGAAATGTATGGCTTTGTAAACCTAGTGGTAGAGAAAGGTCACTACACCTTACATTCAGTACACACTTGCAGCTCAGGCCTGAAACCATTCAGCTGTTAATTAGGAGACCAAAATAGGTGTCTGCGAACACAGTCAGAGAGCTCGCTTAGTCTGGACAAGGAGTCCAGGCACAAGAAGGAGTCTCCAGGAGTATGAGCTGTCTCAGTCTGGGTGCTCGATGTACCCCGGACACAGGAGTAGTCTCTGTGAGAATCCATGCGGATAGCTGCTGAATAGGAGGGGAGCTCTCTCAAGTCTGGACGTTGGATGTGCCTTCAGACACAAGGAGGAGACTCTGTGAAACTCCATGCTGGTAACTACTGAACATATGTGTTGTTTTGGGGACAGGCTGTTAGAGTCTGGACCCGGATAGAGAGGGAAATCTATCTAAGTGTAGTAAGTGGCTGGACAAGCCCAGGGCTTATGTTTATGAATTGGTTTTGCTTATGTTCTGTTTGCTGTGGACTTTAATAAAACTGGTTGCGGCCAGTTTTTACCAGAACTGCTGTCTGTGAAAAGCTTACAATTGGTGCTAGAATGTGCGTGCAGCACAGTGGCGAGAGACAGCAATAAAAGGTGAAGTCTGTTGAAGCAGCAGCAGAGAGAGAAAAAAAAAAAAAAGTGTGTCAGAGAAAAAAAAAAAAGTGTGTCAGCAAGGAGAAACGTCTGTTGCAGCAGTCTTAAAGAGACAGTAGCCCTAATAGACTTTGCAAAGAAAAAAAAAAAAAAAGGTGTCTGCACAGCAAAGCTGAATTTTCTGTGGAAAAGACTGTGGAGTGTGTATGTCTTGAGTGAAGACTGCCGTTGTTGAGACAGAGAAGTCTGACAGCATGGATGACAGCATGGAGGCGCTGTTTGAACAAATGGCGCAAGTTAATGTGCAACATAAGACTGCCGTGGTTGAGACAGATAAGTCTGGCAGTATGGAGGAGCTCGTTGAGTACCTGGTCCAGGCCCAGCGGAGCATGCAGCAGAGCATGGAGCGGCAGCGCCTGCAGCACCAGCAGCGCATGCAGCAGGCCCAGCAGCAATTCCTGCAGCAGCAGCAGGAGAATAACCGGTTGTTTTTTGAGCAGGTTGCAGCACTACAAAAGACTTGCAGCGCATCGTCCCAAAGTAATGTTGCAAAGTCACCTGCATTGTCCGCTGTAAAGAAGGCGGTAAGACGGTCCCTGAAAAAGATGACACCTCGTGACGATGTGGAGGCATATCTCACTAGGTTTGAGGGACTGGCAGAGAAGGAGAATCTGCCCCTATCTGAATGGGCCATGATGGTCGCACCCTATCTGATTGGAGAACCCCAAAGGGCCTATGCTGACCTGAGCGAGCAGGACAGCCAAGACTATGCCAAGCTGAAAGCGGAGATTCTTACCCGGCTGGGTGTTACGGTGACAGCCCGTGCCAGGGGAGTTCATGACTGGAGATGCAGTTGGGAGTCTGCAGTCAGCAAACCTGATTATGGAGTTGAAAAGGTGATAGTGGACCGCTACACCCAAGCACGTCCTCCTGAGGTACAGCCAGAGGTCGGACAAGGAGACCACCAGGACGCCAATCGTCTGGTCAGCCTGATGGAGAGGGCCTTCGCCACCAAAGACTGCCTCCGTGACCAGCCGTCTGAGAGGTCGTCACTTCAGAGTTCCTGGATGCCGAACTCTCCCGGTAAGAGCGTTCCAGCTGTTGGGGTCGTGTGGGTGGGAGAGTGTGATGGACAGTGTTGGAGATGTCGTGAAATTGCAGCCAACTGTCCAATAGAGGGGGAGCCTATGTGTTGTGATGTTGGCGGATCCCTCTCTCCCTGCGCAGAGCCTGTGTGTGTGTCCACCTCAGCCGAAGAGACTGGACCACAGGGGTCCCCGGTGGTTGTAAATGACTGCCCAGCACAGGCCCTCTTGGACTCAGAGAGTCCAGTGACTTCCGTATGTGACAGCCTGATTGATAGGGACTTCATCCCTGATAAACACCTGAGTGTGGTGTGCATCCATGGAGACACCAAAGTCTACCCAGAGACTGCCGTGGCCTTGATCCCCAAACGTGGGGAGGTTTCATGTGAAGTGGGGTAGTGAAGAACCTGGTGCACCCCGTCATATTGGGTAATGACTTTCCCCGGTCTAAGGATCTCTGGGGGAAAAATGTTTCTGATGGACAGTGTGATGAAGCTCCTACTGAGGGTGCGCAGTCCCGAGGGGCGGAACACAATGCTAGTGGGCCGTTAAACTTATGTGATAATGATGATGATGATGATGATAATGATAATGATGTTGATGATCATGATAATGATGATGACCATGATAATGATGCTGATGCTGATAATGATAATGATGATGATCATGATAGTGATGATGATACTGATCATGATGACTGTGATAGAGATGAAATTCCTTTGCAGGTGATGGTGGGAGACGAGGATGGTGGTTCTCGGGAACCGAGTGTCCCTGACTTACCTGTGTCCTGTGACAATTTTGAGAGTGAACAATGGCGAGACCCCACTCTTAAAACGGCACAGGAAAATATAATTGTTCTAAATGAGGTTTCCCAAGAGCCTGGCTCTGAGGAGAGGTTTCCTCATGTTGCCATAAACACTCACCTGTTGTATAGGGACACTGAAGTCTAGGGAGAGGTCATGAGCCAGCTACTAGTACCTGAGCTATATAGAAGTATAGTGCTGGGGTTGTCACATAGTCACATACTTGAGGGACCAGATGGTGAAGTTAATGTTGTGGATGACATGTTAACTAAGGTTCCAGATCAGGATGTGAATGAGAATGAATTGTATACCCCTGAAAGTGAGCAGGATGAGAATGAGAATGAATTGTATAACCCTGAAAGTGAGCCGGATGTGGCTGAGAAAAAGGGGTCAGACAGGGATAGTGGTAGTGATAGTGAATCATCTGTTGACAATCAAGCAACCAGTGCAAATGAGGAAGGCATGGTAGCAGAGGAGGTTGAGAGTCCTGAGAGGAAGGCTGATGCTGACCTTGCAGCCGGACAGAAGATGGCATCTGAAGATGTTTTACAGTTGGCCGGTTCCCTGGCGAAGACTAGGGTGAAAGGAGGAGAGCTGAGCTTTAAAGGCAGGACTCTGAAACTGAACACAGCACAAGTGGATGCTGTTGAAGATGAGAAGTTATCAATGTATGGTATGGAGCTGCATCATGCCCAGGACTCTGAAGGTAATGCTGCAGAGGTGGAAAAAGCCATGGAAGTGGTGGTCACCAAGCCAGATGCCTCATCAGAAGCTGAGGTCTCAAGTGAAGCTGTGAGGAACAAGACTGAAGATATGGGGACTGACTCTGTCCAGGAATCTGTTTCTGCCGAAGACAGCGGCGTGGACGGGTTACGGTCCGGATCAGTAGCTGCAACTCGTGAAGCTCAGGCTGAAAGTTCGGCGCCCGGAGCCCCAGCAGTGTTCCCGAGTGATACCAAGGATCTGGATAAATCACAAGATGAGATTTTGAGACATCAGGCTGGCATTGGTGAGCTCAAGCGCACTTTTATGGAGTCTACATCGGAGCCACGTCCCAACAAATGGGAAAAGCGGTGTGTCACTCCGTTGCCGCTGCAGACACACGGGAGCTCAGATGGGATGCAGAACGTGGTGGAAGAGAAGAATCCGGCGGGTTCTGAGTATACAGATGCAGCTATCAAGGAGAACTTGAGAGCTGGAATAAATGGAGATATTGGAGACCATAATGATGTGATTGAAGAGGTAGAATGTAAGACTGACGGTAGGGCTTCTGAGCATGTTCTACCAGAAGAGCCTGAAGAAGGGGCCGAAGACATAAAGGACGTCCAACAGGTACCAGATGAATTGATTACTTCTCAGAAAAAACTCCAAACTGTGATGAAGGAGTGTGATGAAAGCCATGAGCATCTTCGTGAGAAAGTCAATGAAGTAAAAGGAAGAATACAGGGAATCTCTTCGTTGCAAGAGCAAATGCTGCTCAATAAGTCTAAGGCTCTATATAAGAATGCTGTTGTCACGGTAGAACATTACAATTCAGCTGGAGACTTAGCGGATGAATTATGTGTACTGCAAAAGAAAAACGATCTGCTCCTTCTACAGTCCCAATCATTTGAACAGAGTAGATTAAAATGGTCAGAGACCATGGCAGAGGAGCTTAAGGTCTGTGAAATAGACTTTATGAGTCCACCGATATTCAAGAAAATAGATGTGCTAAAGAGGGTTCAAGGGGAACTAGAGAAAAGTAAAAAAACCCCTATACCTTCTGTGATAGTTGGTGACACATGGTCAGTGCACCAAGGACAGGAGGTACGTGAGTTTCTGAGGAAGAGTCAGCAGAAGTGTTCTGATGTGCCGGGTCGTACTTCTCTGGCCAGGCACTATATCGAAACTGAGCCCGGCCCTAAGGTCAAGATGAAACCGTGCAGGATACCCGAGGCCCGCAGAGAGCATAGGCCTGGGAGGGTACAGGGTAGTGCGGATGCTTCAGATGAAGAGAAAGCTGATGTTGGCTATGGCTCAGGTGAAGATACAGATGACAGTAGTGAAGATGAAGCTGATGAAGGCCATGACTGGTCCAGAGTTCACTGTCTCTTTTGGATTGTTGACCAGCCCTCCGGTCTGGATGACCAGCCCTCCGGTCTGGAGAAGAGGGGGGGGATATGTGAGACAGTGAGAGTATGTGTGTTGAATGGGGTGTACATTTCACCTAGATACTTTGCTGACTGGTATAAGGGAAATGTATGGCTTTGTAAACCTAGTGGTAGAGAAAGGTCACTACACCTTACATTCAGTACACACTTGCAGCTCAGGCCTGAAACCATTCAGCTGTTAATTAGGAGACCAGAAGTAGGTGTCTGCGAACACAGTCAGAGAGCTCGCTTAGTCTGGACAAGGAGTCCAGGCACAAGAAGGAGTCTCCAGGAGTATGAACTGTCTCAGTCTGGGTGCTCGATGTACCCCGGACACAGGAGTAGTCTCTGTGAAAATCCATGCGGATAGCTGCTGAATAGGAGGGGAGCTCTCTCAAGTCTGGACGTTGGATATGCCTTCAGACACAAGGAGGAGACTCTGTGAAACTCCATGCTGGTAACTACTGAACATATGTGTTGTTTTGGGGACAGGCTGTTAGAGTCTGGACCCGGATAGAGAGGGAAATCTATCTAAGTGTAGTAAGTGGCTGGACAAGCCCAGGGCTTATGTTTATGATTTGGTTTTGCTTATGTTCTGTTTGCTGTGGACTTTAATAAAACTGGTTGCGGCCAGTTTTTACCAGAACTGCTGTCTGTGAAAAGCTTACACCACATAGAATATTCTTTGGTCTCCTGGATCCATCGGTCATCATCAGCAGTGCAGTTAAGCCACTTCTTTCCATTCCTGTTTTTCTTCAGTTTAACCATATGTTGTCCTGTCCTAAAGCTCTGGCACCATAGATATTAAAATTAAACATATTCTTCAACATTTTAGCATGTATTTAAAGAAGACTTGTTAGCTCTCCTGTTTTAATAAATATTTAGAAACTCCTTTGAAAAAGAAAAATTAGAATATTTTTATCATCAGAACTCTTCTTCTCTATTAATATTTAGAAAGTATTGAATTAATTGACAACTAGGGGTGCGTCCTTACATAGTCTGAAACAAGTCTGATTGGACAATGTCAGACTGTGTAGAGTCACACCCCTTACAGGTAACGCCCAGTTGTAAAACAATTTATTTACAGAAGAAATAACAGAGAAGTGGCTCAACATGGAGATGTTAAAAAGATTTTCTGTAATTGTTATTTCTTGAAGTTATTACACTAAAACAGAAATATCAAGAGCTGATGGGCACGCTTCAAGAATATGTAATATGTGAAAAGAAGCACAGCGTGAAAAGCTTCAAACTCATTAGCTGTTTGAAGAAAATAGAAATGTTTCTAATTAATTGACATGCCCACTTTCTCAGCTGTGAATACATACTGAACTTAGCTTTGAATATTCACATCTGTCAAGCATTAAAAAATGTGGAGCTGAATGTGTCCTGTGACATTGTACATCAACGATACTGGAGCGTAACCATGGATGGATTACAGGGAGTCCTAAGGACTTCTACAATGTAGACAATTTAGGGCTTTCTCTGACATAGCCTCCTCCACTCAATATAGAGCTGATAAAAGCTAATAGCCATAGCCAGCCCAGAAAATTCTGTATTTGGCACTTTTACTGGTAACGCAATAAGTTTGGAAATATTTTGAACCCTGTGTGTGGCATCATTCTATTAATTATTGTCTCTGTGTGAAGAAATTGGTCGTACTAAGGTCACTAATGTGAGGACCACTGTACATATGGCCTTTATTCAATGGCCACCTTTTCTTAAAAGGGAACTTCTAATTGCCTACTGATGATCATATCCCGATTAGAAGATTTGGAGATGAATATGGTCCAGAAGAAAGAAGTATCCAGGTGGTGCAGCCATCCAAAAAGGCAGAAATCCTCTTGACCTATATGGATCTTGGCTAATAGGTTATCATCAAAAATTTCCAATAAAACAATACACTTCTGGATACCAAATGTCCTCCATCAAGCTAACAGAAATTAACTCAGGTCCCAGGCCTTTTTTGGATGACTGTATTATCTGCGTACTCCTATCTTCTGGCTTCCAAATTTGGTGACATCATTCACCATTTTCCATCCTTGATGAGATTTGCAATTGTTCTTATTTTTTTCAGCGACATATTCTCCTGAAATGATTTGAATACATGGAAGTCTAATGCCAAATTCAAACATCTGTGTGTCACGTTACGAGCACGGAGTATCGTTTGTGGACCTGCTGCAGGTCTCCTAACCCAAACTTCAAAGCCTCAAAGACATACATGCTAAGACCATGACAATCGAATGTGTGAGTGCCGCCTTGGAAAGATTCTCGGTTGACTTCAGAACTTTCACAGACATAGGTGAAAATGATGATTCCTATATATGGCTTTGATAATGGTAAGGGTAAGTTGAAACCCCAGGGTTCGAGTTCTATGGCTACCTTGTCTTTGGCAGTCTGTATGGAGAATTAAGTCCTATTGATTTGTATAAATAAATTAAGTATACTGGACTGTATCTTTGACACACTACAATCAGAATAAATAAGGACCCGCATTTAGACATATTGCCCATCACTTCATCATTTCTCTAACTTGGTCATATTTCTTTCATCATGCTAAACCGACCACTGACTGTATGGGGTCCATTGGTTCAAGGACAGGTGGTTGACCAGACAAGTTCATTTGACCTTAGCATTGTAAACCACCAGAACCTTTCAGAATCTGATAAAGAGAGCCAAAAGACAAAAATGCAAATCAACTTCATAGTCATCTGAAAATGAAGTTCAAAGAAAAATATTCCAAAGGACCCATCTCTAGACCTTGGGGCTGCTTAGATAGAAGTATTAACTATGTTACAGTCTTCCTTTATAACCATAGTGACATAAAAATACAAAACAGTAAAAGCGCTAAACTATTCGCAAAGTAATACTGTTATCACAGTAGTTGTAAAAACTAGCAAAAATGATTCATGTTGATCAACTACAATTTTCTTTTCTTACTGTACATAAAAGTATTAGAGAAGAATTCAATGTCGGGACAAATTCTTCCAGAACCACATGTTGGAAGTGTTAGAAGAGTAATGAACTTCTTCTGAATAAAGAAGAAAGAAAATATCTGACTTACCTTTACAAGGTGACAGGCGAGCAGCAAATATAAAAAAGAAAGAAAGTACAAAAATATTAGTGCCAAGGTTAGGTGTAAATATTCCAATTAGATCTTTATTATATGAAAAGAATAAGTCACTTTTGCCAATTTCTTATCCTTGTGATAATATCACATTCATGATATTTGCCTCCCAGAACACCAAATATCAGTTGTCTGAAGGGTATGTGGCTAGAGTTGAGCGAATATGTTCGGAATCGGTCGCCGAATCTGAATTTGTCATATTTGTGCCATATTTGTACCCTATTCATGCCGAATTTATGTTTGACGATGGATTCCGAACATATTCGGTCATTTCCACTCCCATTGACTCAAAGGACATTCGGCTGTGTTCCGCAATTTCAATATTCGCCGACGATCGTAATCGGAACTATTAAATATATTAATTGCAAAATATTGTTATTATTGCAAACACATATATACACAATCACTTAAAGGAAAAGGTTAAAAACACCCTAAAAAAAAACAGAAGAAAGAGGCAGTGTGGTCAGTGGTAAATCACACAATGGATCAATATAATCATTAAAATATATACCATGACAATAAAGCATTAAGGGTACAGCGCATACACATAAAATAATAAATCAAAGTATAATATTGGAAATGAAAACAAGATTAAGAGACTAAATGACATAAGCATAATAAAAAAAAAACTTAAATTAGAACATGATCCTTCAAAAAGAGTTCCTAGCAATGTGCAGCAGTATTAAAGCACCAGTAACCAGTGGACTAAAAGCAGACTACACTGTCCAGTACTGCAAGGTGCGTTTCACATACCGCTTTGTCAGGGGGTCAAAACATGAAGATGGATTTTGAAAAGATAAAAAGTGCTTGACTCACCCTCCCGGGTCCATCACTGAGTCTCCACCTCTTCCGCAGTGTCTTTTGTTGTCTGCATTCGACGCCATGTCACTTCAGCTTATTTTATCAACGACACTGGCGGTAAAGACAGCACGAGCCATGGAGCTCACTGATTGGCTGCGGTGAGGTTGATGTGAACTCAGCACCACAGACAATAACAGAAAATGAGGCTGTGGCGGAAGCTCAATGCTGAATCCGGGAGGGGAAAATAAAGCCTAGTTATTTTTAAAATAAATTGTTCCTGGAAATAAGGGTTTTCTGAAACTGGAATCCCCTTTAGGCAGTACAATGTCTCCCCCAAAAAAGTCCATACATCATAGCCACATGCTAAGAAAAACTCACAACATATATTCAAATAAACATCTCCCAACAGAGTATCGCAAAATTATGTTTTTAATTTTCCCCATCTGGTGATCTTGTGCCATTCACCTCATTTATTTGTAAAAATGACAAAACAGCGATCTACCGATGACTGCCTCTTGTTTAGCTGATATCTTGAAGTCAAATTTAACAGCTGATTCACCCCTTTTTGACATCGGGTGTGATAGCACGCCGATGTCATACTCCCTCCCCTTTATATGGGCTCCGGTGCTGAGCCCACATATTTTCTAACACATGTCAGCTGTTGTGAACAGCTGACATATGCCTCTAACAGACGAATCACGATTTACCCACAGATGTTAACTAGTTAAACGCTGCTGTCAATTTCTGACAGCAGCCATTTAACTCGGGCTTCCAGCATGCGCACCGGAAATCCAGCCCATCGGTGCCCGTGTCACATGATTGCAGATCACCGATGGGTTGGCATGACAACCAGAGGTCTCCAGCAGACCTCTATGGCTGTCACTGCTGGATTGCTATGAGCGCCGCTCCATTGGTCAGCGCTCATAGCAAGTGAGCAATTCTGCTACATACAGGCGATCTGATCATCGCTTGTATGTAGCAGAGACGATAGGATTATGGCAGCTTCTAGTTAAAAATATAAAAAAGAATAAAAAAATATAAAAGATAAAATAACCCCTCTTTTGCCCCATTCAATAAAAAAAATCAAACATACACATATTTGATAAATACCACGGTGGTGGTCGAAACGCGTAGCTTGTCCTCCAGTGCTACGTGATATCCGAGGAGCTTATCCATGTTTTTATTTATATGAAATAAAAAAGATATTTTTTATATACTTGAAGTGAGCCAGAACATTTTTTCTGAATTTTCATATTTGGTATCACCGAGTTCAGAATAGCCCAATCTATCAATATATAAAAAAAATTAACCCGATCGCTAAATGGCGTAACGAGAAGAAAAGTCAAAACGGCAGAGTTACATTTTTTGTTCACCGCAACATTGCATTAAAATGCAATAACAGGTGATCAAAAGATCTTATCTGCACCAATATGGTATCATTAAAAACGTCAGCTTGGTAAGCCCTCACCCAACCCAAGATCACGAAAAATGGAGAGCTGCTGGTATCAAAAATGGCACAATTTTTTTTTTAATAAACTTTGGAATTTTTTTTTTCACCATTTAGATAAAAAAGAACCTAGACATGTTTGGTGTCTATGAACTCGTAATGACCTGGAGAATCATAATGGCAGGTCAGTTTTATCATTTAGTGAAAATGGAAAAAAAAAAAAACAACTCTGGTATTGCACTTTACTTGCAATTTCACAGCGCTTGGAATTTTTTTCCCACTTTCCACCACACTGATATGTTAAAAAAAATAGTGTCGTTCAAAAGTACAACTCGTTCCGCAAAAAATAAGCCCTCCACACGGCCATATTGACCAAAAAAATAAAAAAGGAAAAATACCTAGGGTGTTAAGGGGTTAATAGCTCCTTCCAATAGGTGGCAGAGAAAAAAAAATTTCTCATTCTGGTTGGGTATAAATTTTCACACCCTTTTTTCCTGTAATATATCTATATCAGCTGGATCCATATAAGAAGAACCAGCACCTTCACCCAACCAAGAGCTCCCTGATAATGAAGCATTGAAGCATTCAAAATGTGTATATTCCAATCATTATTCTGTATTTCATATGAAATTACTTCAATTCCTTAAGAGAAAGTAACAAACTTTAATAGAAATATTTTGTGACTTTTTTAGATTCTAAATAGAAAGAATTTGGCCACCTGCCTTAATTTAATATAGAGGGATGTGCGCAAAAAAAGATTCTTCAAGTAGAAATTTTAATTTTAGCTTTCTCAGATTGACCTACAGAGCTTTGGTAAGAGCCAAACTCTATAAACCAAGAGCATAAGGAGAACGTATCCATGTCATCCTGGCTGGATTGGAACCCTTGGTTCCAGCGAAGCTTCCTATGTGCCGCACTGTTGTCGAGCAGCGATGAAGCTATTCCATTGGCACCACCCTGAGACATATGCCTTGTAGCTTTAGCTGGATACAAATAAGTTGGCATATTCATTGACATTAATCTATGAGAAATCACTAAGAAAGAAGTTAATTCGCTCACATCTTGGAATAATAGGACACTAATAGTATTTCTTTGCCATTTTTACAACTTCGGAGAACAATGACAAATGTTTCAAATTGGAAAATGGTTAAGATTTGCCTTTGGGAAATAATATATACATTTAGGACAATAAAGCATTTCTTTTCCGTTTCTAGACTTACTATACAATGGTACAATGATATCAAATCTGCAGAGGGAAACTCATATGAAGTGTAATGAAGCAAACCTCTGAAGGAAGAACAACTGTGGGTTTATGCCATTGGAACTCCAGGCTTTTTTTTTTTTTACACATTTTTTGCATGAGATATTATGTTGAACGCAAAAAATGAAAGTTTTTTGTTTAATTGTTTAAATATGAAAAATTCTAGCGTTCTGTAAAAAAAAAATTTTTTGTCATATTTGTAATTTTTTAAAAATTTTGTAATGTAAATGTCTGAAAGGTTATCCCCTGTGCATACGCCGTATTTGGTAAAATGGATGTCATAGAATAAAATCTCCCACTTGGGATCTCCTACATTGACCCCAGTAAGGACGTTTACTGACATAGGAGAAATGAATGGGCATGTGGTGGGGCTGGACATTCCAGAAGGAAGCTACAATATTGAGGGTGTTCTTTAGCATAGAGTTTGTTTAGGAAGCCACAGTTTTCTGAAGGCCTCTATAGATTTGGAGTGAAAATTAGTTAAATCAGACCAGTTATTTCTCCAAAAACCATAGTAGCATTTTGATCTTTTTAACCTCCTCACCCTTTGACAAGTTAATACTGCTACTAGTGTATTGACTGGTCCAATATGTTTAGGAACTGTCCCGGTTTTCATTATTTGTAGCTTGCTACCTCATTTTGTTTTCAGTTGGAGATTCCATTTCTGCACTCTGCCAGGTGCTGAAAATTCTTTCCCTTAGTAACCAGTAATAGATAACACTTTAATTATCTAATGGCTTTTTACAGCTTGAATTAACAGAAAATGTGCCTCTATAATTATGTATACAGTTTGACAGACCGGAGAGATGGAACAGAGAAACAAACACTTGCCCCTACCTCTTAAAGAGAAAAAGCCTTGTATCAACTTCCTATAGAGATAGAAAGTCACAAAAAACATTCCGTAGAAAGACAAAGACCCTTCCCCACTTCTTGTTGAGTGCTAAATATCCAATCCAATTTCCTGTTGAGACAAATAACCACCCTGCTACCTATAGAGATACAGAGACAACCCCTATTCCTGTAGAGAGACAAAGACCACCCTAATACTGTAACTACAGAGGTGTAAAGAGACCCTCCAACATGCAGTAGAAAGCCATACCACACTTCTTACAAAGAGACAAAGTCCCACCCAGTTTATGTAGAATGACAAAGATTTGCGCCTATTTATTATAGAGAGACACATAGTGCCTCACTTCCTGTAGAAAAAGAGAGACCACGCCCATTTTCCCGTAGAGACATGACCTACCCCCACCTCCTGTTGAGAAGCAAAGACCATCATGCTTCTTGTAGAGACATAAAGACAACCCCCACTTCCAGAAGAAAGACAAGGACCCAACCCCACTTGTAGAGATAAAAAAGGCCCACCTTCACTTCCTGTAGAGAGACAAAGGCCCATCCCTACTTCCTGGAGAGTGACAAAACCCACTCCCATTACCTGTAAAGAGTGAAAGACTGCTCTCTTATGGAGAAAGACTGCTCTCTTATGGAGAAATAAATACCTATTCCCACGTCTTACAGAAGGGAAAAGACACACCCTCAATTTTTAAAGAGAAGGCCCGCCACTACTTCCCATAATCTTATTCTGGGACATTGCTGCTAGACATTAAACTATTTAACTGGCAATTGCAACAAATTATACAGAAGGTATAGACAATGAGACTATGAAGTGATTTTTTAGGCTAAAAATATAATTTTGTATTTGCATTGAATAGCAGAACATTGTGAGTTCCTGAAATACAAATCAATGGAATTTGAAATCGGTCCTTAGAGTTGTTTTCCCATGAACAAAGTACATTTTAATCAACATTTTCATCAACAGAGCCTTGAATAATAATAATAATTTCCACAATTGGATGTGTTTAAAAAATGTTCCTGTGATGAAATAATCGTATAAATGTGCCCCTGATGGAACATGGTCTGACCATACCGCATCTCCTGGGCAGGGGAGGATGGAAAAGAGTATACAGACAGGACCGCACGGGATCACAGCTGATTCTTCATTTGAGTTAATTCATTGCTTAAAATCGGGCAGTGAAATGCTTTCTTCACAAATAAAATCAGCTGTGATCACCTGCTGTAATGTCTGTATACTCTTTTCTATCCTCCCCTGCCCAGGAGATGTGGTATGATCAGACCATGTTCCTGCACGGTCAGACACAGCCATTACACAGTACACAGCAGGGGCACAGTTATAAGATTATCTCAGCACAGGAACATTTTTTTTAATGCATCCAATTGTGGAAATGACTATTATTCCTAAATCTAGAAATTAAAATCAACTTTGTTTGAGGGACAACCCCTGTAAGTGGATGCTTCGCATCTAAGTTACCCTGGGAAAGTTATGTCTGGCTAGACATTTCATTTTTATTGGTCGGTACAGGTCGCTCATAGATGAATAGACTGTCTACTAAAGCTAGAACTTTTCTCTCTCATCATGGGGTCCCTTATTATGATGTTTACATGTCCTAAGTCAACATTTGGCTCAATGGTAGATTGTGACATACATGGTCAGAACACAGTACACATGAGGCATATGTTTTGGCCAGCATAGATATCTTGCAGATTTTGATCACTTCCTTGCATATTTCTCATGATAAAGTGCCTGGACAATGAAGTGTTGCCTTGATTTGGACATTGTGCGTGCTCCTAGCTCATAAAGCCTCCTATTCCCTGCATATATGACACGATATTAAGGTATAATCCCAAATTAACACACAATGTATTCTATATTTACTCTTATTGTTCTCACTAATGACTATATTACTCCTGTGATATAAAGACACCTTATGTTTCCCCACCATGAAAGCTGTCACGTGCAGTACAATATCCATTGTTTATTGGATTCCTATAATGTAATATTTTGAAGGTCTGCATGCCATTATATTTGCATCATCTTTTTTTTTTTTTGCTTGTTGACAAATGAACAAAGCAGAAAGTTCAATCGATTTCTAGAACATTTGATGGATCAGAAATAGATCAAAGCCGAGCAGTCAAACCAAAGAAGATTAAAGAGGCTTAGTAAAAAAGCTTGAGATGGATTGAAGACAATCACATGTGGACAATTAAACTGCCCCTAAATGATATGTGCCAACATAGTCTGTAGTATTGCATGGAGGTTGTAATTACTCACATTGCTCTTAAACACAGGAGTAACCTCCCATAGGCTTATAGGCTTCATCTTGGATTGTAATAGGTATCGGTGCACAAAGGCAACCCAACAAGTCCATACTGCTGTGACCATTAATGAATTATCACCAACTGTAAAAGTCGCCAACCCCTGAGGAAGCCAAATTTTGGCGATACACATCTGGATTTCTTCATTCCTCACAATGAAGCGTTTCTTATCATTAAGCTAATTTTTATTCTGCCCTATTTATACAATGTGTTAATTCACATTTTTCTTATTATTGATACTGCTGATGTTATATTTGATGTGCTATTTTTTCCATTATTGTGTTTATATCTGTTCTTGTACTTTTTGGATGTGTTTGCCTAACGATTCAAGGTGGTTTCCCTTGGATACCTGATAACTCCTGTGAAGGAGTCTCTTATCTCATTACTTGACCTTAGACTGTTATTCTCATTGTGGCACATTAGTTTTGTGCATGTTTTAATTGATTTTAATTTGTCTGTACAGTATCTTTTTTTTGCATTTTTTGCATTATTGAATAAGAATATTACATTTTGGGATGTGCCTTTCCAAACACAGGTTCTTTTTCTCCCTCTTATTGCTTTGATTCTTTACTATGTACTCCCTACTATTTTGGTGATGCCCGCTTCTTCTAGACTAAGGCCGGCGTCACACTGCCGAGTTTGATGCGAGTTAGTCGCACGACTTTCTCGCATCAACACCCGGCACGGCCGCCCGCTCTCGTACCCGAGTGCGCGGCGGCATAGAAATATATGCAGCCGCACACTCGGGTCCGAGAGCGGGCGGCCGTGCCGGGTGTTGATGCGAGAAAGTCGTGCGACTAACTCGCATCAACCTCGGCAGTGTGACGCCGGCCTAATTGTGCCAGTGTTAAAAGTCAACACCTTCAACCAACAGAGACCTGTTACCCAAGAAGACCACATTGCTCATGGACTACTCCGAAAAAAAAAGAAACATTACCAGTGGCCTATATCCATCCGCCTAGAAACGAGTACATTTTCCCAAAGTTCAGAAGCCCCAGATTTTAATCACAGAGTTAACTATAAAATTCAGACTTAGACACCTATTACTAAAGAGAGTTTACCAAATAAAGGTATAGCCAGTTATCATTTAACTGAAATGGGTTTTCGACAATGGTTTAAAGATGTAAAAAAAAAAAAATACTCACCTACCGATCCTGATCTAGTCATCTACCAATAGCAGCTGTCATGTGCTGTCCCCACCGGAACAAGAAACCTGGAGAGCGGTGGGGCACCTGGGCAGCACCGTAGACAAGGGATAGGTAGATGGGTGTAGGTTTTAGATTACACTGAGGTCAGGTTTTCTGAAAAAAAGGGGGTGACAATCCCAATAATACATCCTTAATTTTCAGCAAATTTAATTAAGCAAGAGAAATTAAAAATAAGAGGCGCTCCCTGTGTGACACCTTGGGTGAACGTGAGTTGGAGGAATGGTCACACAGCTTATCAGGTTGTGCGTGGCACAACTACGTAAAGAGTGATGTATAATACGATCATGGCTGCTGCTCCGGCCACTGTTCTCACAGCAAAGGAAGAGAGGACATAACAAGTAAAGGAGAGAGGAGTGCGGTGGATCCTGGATGCTGCCATTTACAAAAGTTAATCCAGGCGATAAGTATTACAAACTTCAAATTTATTGCAATGAGTTTCAAAGAAGACCCCAGTCCTTCCTCATAGGTTACCATAGGTTATGCCTGAGGAAGGAGTAGCGTCTACTCCGATGCGAGTTGCAATAAATTGGAAGTTTCTATACTTACTGCCTGGATTAACCTTTGTCAGCGGCAACGCCTGGGATCCACCACACTCCTTTCTCCTTTACTTGGAAATTTAATTAAGGACACCATTTTCCGGCAATACAAATTCAGAATATTATTACAACTTGCTAGAAAATCCCTCAACAGCCCCATATTCACATCACAAATGCTAGATGGCCACATATGGACAGACTCAACAGAGTATACCATTTTTTTTAAGTTAGTCATCTTACATCGCTTACTTTATCTTAATAGTTGTCAAATAAAAAAAAACAATGAAGGATGTATGGCACGAATGGAATGGCGAGTAAACTGGGACCAGGGGTGCCTTTCCCGGCCCTAACACTAGGGGGCACCCTAACTCGCCCTGTTTCTCGGGATACCTCAGATGGTGAGGATGCAAGGGCCTTCGCCGTTGCCCTGTCTCCTAGCTTTAGCCCTGTGTCTGTCCCTTTCCCCCACCAGGGGGGTAGTACACAACCCGATAGACAGCAGAATGAAACAAGGGTAAAAGAAAATTCCACTCACACAAATAATACTCTCACAAACAACAGAGGTATACACCAGGGTGTGAAGGAAGGGGGGAGAAAATAAAGCAGGTAAGGATGAGGAATCTCCAGGCGTACAAACCAAGCAACAGTCACACAATAAACTCCTCCAGCTCTCCAAACACCAGATGTTTGTAGCAAGTGCTAACTCAGACAAGGACCTGACCAGCAGACCTAGCTTTTATAGGTGAGAGGAGTGGTTAACCAAGCACAGCTGAAAGCCTGGATTTCCACATGGCTGATTAACCGCTATCCTGCTGAAAGAAAACAAACACCCTTAATACACCTGAGAAGTTCTTCTCAGCGGCGAAGCAGGAGCCATTAGACTTTGCAGTCTTCTGGCTCTGTTCTGTCGTGGTAACCCCGTGACAATGTATCTGTGGATCCATATGCAACAAAAGTAAATGAGTAAAGTCCTTAAAGTAAAAAGGTTAAAAAGTTTAAAAATAACTTGACTAAGGGCGCTTGGACGCCAGAAACGCATCAGATTTTATACTTTTTTTGGATTCCATGTTTTAATGACTTGTGAATAAAGTATGAAATAATTTTTACCTATTATTGGATGGATGTGCCGCTCATTCCTCTCATCCTCGTATTCTTGGCTGAACTTCACCAGCAGGAACGGCACCCAACACACAGGTTCCAACCCTCAACATCGAATGACATGGCGTGGCGAGCTCACAATCTCCCCCTCTATCAAAATGAATTGTATGTGTTAGGGAATCCGTAATATTTCTCACTCGACCCCTGATGTTGGTTATCTTCTGACCCGCCTAAGGCAATGACAGCTAGCGGTGGATTCTTTGCTAGCAGATGCAACGTTAAATAAAAGCCCACCACTATGGCTTTTGTTTTGTTAGTGTTGGCCACTTCTATGACAGTCCTAATTATGAATCCAACAATCCACCGCTATTTTCTACATCCATTCGAAACACCAAATTCTATTCATTAGACCTCAATTTTTTTTTCTTGGCTTGGCAACCTGCTGTTTGCTAAGGTTAATTGTTTTCTCACATTTGACTTCATCCGTGACTTCAACGGGCTTGTAACCCTGAATTTATTCGCTACTCTGGTGTAATCAGCTAAATTGCTAAGTTTACAACGTCTGGTGTCATAGATACAAAAAATGCACAGAGAAGAGCAAAAATCTTCTGCTTAAGGAAGAACAAAAGGTTTCTTGAGGGCAGAAATTGTTGATTTCAGTAAATAGAGAAAAAGCAAATACCGTTGATGAAAACAGAGACAACAAAAATACACTGGGCTTTCAATGTCGTTTCCTGCTGCCGCCAACATGTTCTGTTTATCTCTCACCCAAATACATTCACTTGGCTGCTTCATAAATAAGAATGTGATTATGTTTGCTTGCCCAGCAAGCACGGAGACAAGATATATACAGTACTTATAACGAG
This sequence comes from Oophaga sylvatica, assembly GCA_033576555.1. Taxonomy (NCBI): domain Eukaryota; kingdom Metazoa; phylum Chordata; class Amphibia; order Anura; family Dendrobatidae; genus Oophaga; species Oophaga sylvatica. Next base: position 13,486,447 of record JARQOD010000001.1, on the reverse strand, counting down.
AGCGCGGTGATAAGAATAGAAAATCCCTATGTAAATATCCAATACTTCCATTCTTGGCCCGCTGATGACTAGGTATTATTTTACCTGCACACTGCCGCTCATTGCATTGCTGGATTTGTACTGATTTGAAGAAACAATGTAGTCAAAATATGAAAGTTCAGAACGTGAATGTAATTTCATCTGCCCATGTGTCTGCACCCATGGGAGATTAGGGTACTGAGAGATTGTCACCTTGTTGTTACTTTGTGGGGTCCACTCACCGTAGAGCTTCTCTAGCACATCTTCTTTTCTGAATATTCTCAAAGATATTAGGAGATTTTTAGCAGGAAGCAAACACTTTAGATCAACTTTATTCATTAGATTACTTTCTTATGTCACAACCTCGAGTCTAAGGGACTGAGATCTATTAGAAGTTTAGTGTAGGCTAAAGAGTTACTTTAGATCTCGATGCCAATGTCTCAAGGCAGTGATATTTTGAGAATACCTGCACTGATATTTTTTTGATTTTTCGTCTCCGATAAGATTATGCCGTAAGATGTGTATTGGGTCTTCGTCACCCACCATGGACTGAAAAGGTGAGTTTTCATGACAAAGAATTGTGCAATTGTCTTTTTCCCTCTTCTACAATAGATGTTGATTGTCAAGAGGTTTTTCATTACAGAGGGATTAAACCAGATAGGACAACAGATTACAGGTGAAGAGACCAACCTACTAGGGAAGCCATTAGAATTCTAAAGGGTATGCCACACTAAACAATATCGCTAACGGGATCGCTAAAAAACGTCACTATTTAGCGATCCCGTTAGCGATATTGTTCAGTGCGGCAGCTTCCAGCGACGAGCTTCCTGCTGTGATCTCGCTCGTCGCTGGAATCGCTCCGGACCCTATTTCATCGCTGGCGCTCCCGCTGGGTAAGTATCTAATCGCTGTGTGGCACCTTTTCTTAGCGATTTAGCGGTACTTTTGTACCGCTAAAGTCGTTAAGAAGATCGCTAACGGCGATAGCGTCGTTAACTATATCGCTAAATGCGGCAGCATTTAGCGATATAGAAACAATCCCGCTAGCGATCTCATTAGTATGCAACGCTAACGAGATCGCTAGCGGGATCGAGTAGTGTGGCAGTACCTTAAGAGGTATTTTTTCTTCTTTTGGAGACTAAAGGTACTGCCACACTAAACAATCCCGCTAGCGATCACGATAACGACGCATACTAATGCGATCGCTAGCGGGATTGTTTCAACTAGACAATGTTTCTTGAGGAAAAAAAAACTTATGCAAATTATCCCCACTCCAGGAGGAAGGATGTTGGCTTTCTAAGGTCACCTAATCTTTAAGTCAATGTCCAACACTCTAACAAGTCTTGCAACATGTCTGAGGCAATTTAACCAAACTTAAGTCTTCTCCAAACAGCACAGCCTCCATCAAAAATAGAAATAAAATCCAAATTGAAGGGTATTATCTGCTCAGTTATAACATCAAAATTACCAGGTGCCGGTCTTAGCATGAGCAGAACTTTGGTCTATAAGTACTCCGAATTCACTCTTCAGCTATAAACGTTGTGATCAGCAGCATTACATGTTCATAACCTGTACAGGTCTCCTTTACATGTCAATGTCTATATTATGGAGAGTGAACGATTATGTGCTGTATCATTTGCAATCTCAACTGTTTTACCCTTCAGATGCTGAGGTCATTGTTAATGATGCCAAGTATATGGCTATACAGAGTGAGCAAGGTGAACCTAAGACAAAATTGTGGAGTGCTGGTGGATCGATATAGCAGAAAAGAAAAAGTAAAAAAAACTACAATTAAAAAAATATTCACTTTTTATGTAGTTTAATCTCTACATATAAATGTGTCCTTCCTTAATGTTCCACTTGAGCATGATGGACATGATTTTGTAACGTTCTGCCGGGTATTGTTTATGCTACATCTATGCTAATGTGTCAAAATGTCTAATCAGGAATCCTTCATGAAATTTGCAGAAATGTATGGGTGGAAACATTTGTATTACTATAGGGAGCATAAGAGATGACTTCATATCAGATGTGAGTGAATCATTTCAATGTGAATCAAAATTGTGTTGAATTTTTACAAATTTGCTGGATCGGTGAATTCAAACAGTATGTAGAAAATTACATCCGCCAGAGAAGGCTTGTGAGACCAGGAAGCTTCCCTATAATATCTTGCAGTAATCACATGATCAGGTATAACTCAACCAATCAGGAGGAACTATCATAGTCTGTATAAAGGCAGAGGCAGAGAATGCAGCAGATATTTTATGAGGAATCTGAATAGTTAGAAGACGTCACAGATCACAGCTTAACCTAAGCGATAGGGAAAGAAAGCCGTAAAACACTGAAGAAGCTGTACAAATAGTGTCAGTGTGTCAGGACAGAAGTGATTGAGATTAGTGTGTAAGGAAAATAAAATATTAACAGATTTATTTACCATGGAGAGATTGATAAGATAATCACCGATATGAGAGACAGGTCCAGGGATTGAGGTCCAGGGATGGACACATGGCTGACAGCTAATGCTTGCTTGATCAGCAAGTGAGGTTATAGTCATCCCGGTATTTAGAGAGATCACGCTGCCCTGGGTACCAATCCTAATATGATCCCATAAAGCCCATTTACACTTGCCAATCACTGTCATGATTCACTTGTTTTTGCTCAACCATGATAGTACTAGGTTAGTGATAGTATAGGAGATGATCACCAAATGTGATGCTATAAAAATATTGCCGTAGTGTTGACCTTGTGTAGCGCAGGTGTGAGAGTCTGCAAAGCAGGTCAAATTAGGTGAAGAGTAGTGTTGAGCGATACGATACCGCAAGTATCGGTATCGGCCGATATTAGCTGTATCGGACTTTCGATACTTAGTTCCGATATTTTCCATATATCGTATACCGGAATCGGAAGTTCCCATAATTCTTTGAGAGGCAATGTGATTTTAGTCAGCCAATGAGGAATCCTAAGAAGTGTGGGCACATCCTGTACTGCTGCGGTCATGTTAACTAATGGCATGGCTGTGATTGGATGCTGAAATGATGTCAGAATGCACTATAAAAGGCGCCGCCGCCATTTTAGCGTCACTGTGCTGTGAATTCAGTAAGGGACAGAACGCTGCTGTGCTGACTCTGAGGGACAGTTAGAGATTGCGATTTAGTGTACTGTGCTTTAGGCAGGCTAGCACCAACCGCTGTGTAAAGCTTCCTTTTGCCTGCAGTGTTGTTTTAACAGCTCTGCAAGGTGTGTGTGAGTGCAGGTAACGCTGCAGTTTGCTCTGCATGCAACGCTGTCTGTAGGCATCTGCACGTGTCACTCACAGACTCTTTTTTTTTTCTTCAGTGTAATTCTTGCTGCTCCATGCAATTTAAATTTTAGTTTGATGCGCTTCCATCCGTATCCAATACATTGGTTGCAAACACTATAGAAGTAGACAAAGGAGTAGCCTTTCACAGATTGTGAACAGTTGTGTTTCAGTGTTCACTTCAGTCTGTGTTTTTTATTTTTTGAGTGCACATCACGCTCCAGTTACTTGTTCAAGCACTGCTGCTTGTACTCTGCTGAGCGTGTCTCAGTTCCTCATCCTTGTCATTTCTCTCCAATTGGTTCTGCTCCATTCCATTTAAAATAAATATAATCTATTAGTGTGACGCGCTTCCATCCGTATCCAATACATTGGTTGCAAACACTATAGAAGTAGACAAAAGAGTAGCCTTTCACAGATTGTGAACAGTTGTGTTTCAGTGTTCACTTCAGTCTGTGTTTTTTATTTTTTGAGTGCACATCACGCTCCGGTAACTTGTTCAAGCACTGCTGCTTGTACTCTGCTGAGCGTGTCTCAGTTCCTCATCCTTGTCATTTCTCTCCAATTGGTTCTGCTCCATTCCATTTAAAATAAATATAATCTATTAGTGTGACGCGCTTCTATCCGTATCCAATACATTGGTTGCAAACACTATAGAAGTAGACAAAGGAGTAGCCTTTCACAGATTGTGAACAGTTGTGTTTCAGTGTTCCTTCAGTCTGTTTTTTATTTTTTGAGTGCACATCACGCTCCAGTTGCTTGTTCAAGCACTGCTGCTTGTACTCTGCTGAGCGTGTCTCAGTTCCTCATCCTTGTCATTTCTCTCCAATTGGTTCTGCTCCATTCCATTTAAAATAAATATAATCTATTAGTGTGACGCGCTTCCATCCGTATCCAATACATTGGTTGCAAACACTATAGAAGTAGACAAAGGAGTAGCCTTTCACAGATTGTGAACAGTTGTGTTTCAGTGTTCACTTCAGTCTGTGTTTTTTATTTTTTGAGTGCACATCACGCTCCAGTTACTTGTTCATGCACTGCTGCTTGTACTCTGCTGAGCGTGTCTCAGTTCCTCATCCTTGTCATTTCTCTCCAATTGGTTCTGCTCCATTCCATTTAAAATAAATATAATCTATTAGTGTGACGCGCTTCCATCCGTATCCAATACATTGGTTGCAAACACTATAGAAGTAGACAAAGGAGTAGCCTTTCACAGATTGTGAACAGTTGTGTTTCAGTGTTCAATTCAGTCTGTGTTTTTTATTCTTTGAGTGCACATCACGCTCCAGTTACTTGTTCAAGCACTGCTGCTTGTACTCTGCTGAGCGTGTCTCAGTTCCTCATCCTTGTCATTTCTCTCCAATTGGTTCTGCTCCATTCCATTTAAAATAAATATAATCTATTAGTGTGACCGCTTCCATCCGTATCCAATACATTGGTTGCAAACACTATAGAAGTAGACAAAGGAGTTGCCTTTCACAGATTGTGAACAGTTGTGTTTCAGTGTTCACTTCAGTCTGTGTTTTTTATTTTTTGAGTGCACATCACGCTCCAGTTACTTGTTCAAGCACTGCTGCTTGTACTCTGCTGAGCGTGTCTCAGTTCCTCATCATTGTCATTTCTCTCCAATTGGTTCTGCTCCATTCCATTTAAAATAAATATAATCTATTAGTGTGACGCGCTTCCATCCGTATCCAATACATTGGTTGCAAACACTATAGAAGTAGACAAAGGAGTAGCCTTTCACAGATTGTGAACAGTTGTGTTTCAGTGTTCACTTCAGTCTGTGTTTTTTATTTTTTGAGTGCACATCACGCTCCAGTTACTTGTTCAAGCACTGCTGCTTGTACTCTGCTGAGCTTGTCTCAGTTCCTCATCCTTGTCATTTCTCTCCAATTGGTTCTGCTCCATTCCATTTAAAATAAATATAATCTATTAGTGTGACGCGCTTCCATCCGTATCCAATACATTGGTTGCAAACACTATAGAAGTAGACAAAGGAGTAGCCTTTCACAGATTGTGAACAGTTGTGTTTCAGTGTTCACTTCAGTCTGTGTTTTTTATTTTTTGAGTGCACATCACGCTCCAGTTACTTGTTCAAGCACTGCTGCTTGTACTCTGCTGAGCGTGTCTCAGTTCCTCATCCTTGTCATTTCTCTCCAATTGGTTCTGCTCCATTCCATTTAAAATAAATATAATCTATTAGTGTGACGCGCTTCCATCCGTATCCAATACATTGGTTGCAAACACTATAGAAGTAGACAAAGGAGTAGCCTTTCACAGATTGTGAACAGTTGTGTTTCAGTGTTCACTTCAGTCTGTGTTTTTTATTTTTTGAGTGCACATCACGCTCCAGTTACTTGTTCAAGCACTGCTGCTTGTACTCTGCTGAGCGTGTCTCAGTTCCTCATCCTTGTCATTTCTCTCCAATTGGTTCTGCTCCATTCCATTTAAAATAAATATAATCTATTAGTGTGACGCGCTTCCATCCGTATCCAATACATTGGTTGCAAACACTATAGAAGTAGACAAAGGAGTAGCCTTTCACAGATTGTGAACAGTTGTGTTTCAGTGTTCACTTCAGTCTGTTTTTTATTTTTTGAGTGCACATCACGCTCCAGTTACTTGTTCAAGCACTGCTGCTTGTACTCTGCTGAGCGTGTCTCAGTTCCTCATCCTTGTCATTTCTCTCCAATTGGTTCTGCTCCATTCCATTTAAAATAAATATAATCTATTAGTGTGACGCGCTTCCATCCGTATCCAATACATTGGTTGCAAACACTATAGAAGTAGACAAAGGAGTAGCCTTTCACAGATTGTGAACAGTTGTGTTTCAGTGTTCACTTCAGTCTGTGTTTTTATTTTTTGAGTGCACATCACGCTCCAGTTACTTGTTCAAGCACTGCTGCTTGTACTCTGCTGAGCGTGTCTCAGTTCCTCATTCTTGTCATTTCTCTCCAATTGGTTCTGCTCCATTCCATTTAAAATAAATATAATCTATTAGTGTGACGCGCTTCCATCCGTATCCAATACATTGGTTGCAAACACTATAGAAGTAGACAAAGGAGTAGCCTTTCACAGATTTTGAACAGTTGTGTTTCAGTGTTCACTTCAGTCTGTGTTTTTTATTTTTTGAGTGCACATCACGCTCCAGTTACTTGTTCAAGCACTGCTGCTTGTACTCTGCTGAACGTGTCTCAGTTCCTCATCCTTGTCATTTCTCTCCAATTGGTTCTGCTCCATTCCATTTAAAATAAATATAATCTTTTAGTGTGACGCGCTTTCATCCGTATCCAATACATTGGTTGCAAACACTATAGAAGTAGACAAAGGAGTAGCCTTTCACAGATTGTGAACAGTTGTGTTTCAGTGTTCACTTCAGTCTCTGCGTAATAACCACACTTAGGCCTTATAACTTTTCTGACTTTCTTTATCAATCTATCAAGATGAAGAAGTCAGTGAGTAAGGCACGTGGTCGTGGCCGTGGAGTATCAGCAGGGAGAGGACGTGGGGATTCTGTGGCTGCTACCGCCCTCAGTGACACAACATCCACCAGTTTTCCCCGTGAGCGTTCCTTTATGCGCACTTTGGTAGGAGCTCGGCGTGCCCCCCTGCTGCGGGAAGAACAAATTGAAGCCATTGTTGGTTGGATGGCAGCCAATGCATCGACTTCAATTCCTTCCACCTCCTCTCAGGAACACAACACTGTTGAGCAACCATCTGTCTGTTCACCGCCTGTCAAATTGCCCAGGCAGTCAGAGAGTTCTGTACAGGAGCCATCTGAGTCTCTGCTTCTGTTCTCAGAATCTGTTGGCTCGCAAACACGGGCACAGGCAAGCAGCATTCTGCAATTTGAAGAAGAGGGAGTATGCAGTGATGCGCAACAGCTGTGTCTCTCTCAATCTGAAGAGGCGGGTGAGCCAGTGCCGATGGACAGCACACCGCAGAACGCATCTCATGATGATGATGAGACTCAGGTGACTGGTTTTGTGGAGCATGGTGCAGCCCAGACCATCCAACAGCAGCAGGTGTTGGAAGAGGGTAGTGGAGATGATGAAGTCCGAGACCCAACATGGCGTGAGCAACAGGAAGGTGGTGGGAGCAGCTCTGAGGAAGAGATTGGCCCAACGGTACAAAGAGGAGGGAGAGGTAGGCTGCAGACTCGCTTGCCTGTAGCCTCCAGTTTGGCACCTGTTGGGAGCAGTTCTCTTACAAATGTCAAAATTGGCGCTCCATGACTTGCACTGCGTGGTCCTTTTTTGACAGACTTGTAGATGATATTTGCTATGTTAAATGCAAGCTGTGTAAGCAAAAAGTTAAAAGAGGTAAAAATATCAGTAACCTGAATACCACAAATATGTGGAAACATGTACGGACAAAGCACGTAGCTGAGTTACAAAGACACACTGGAGATGTAGGCCAACCTACAGCAGCACCTACATCTTCAGGTCGTGTTGGAGCCTCTACCTCCAGCTCACACACACCTGGTTCGGCTTCCTCACAGGATCTCCATGGAAGAACCTCGGTCACTGTTGTCCATAGACAAACTGTTATTCCACCCACAGCAGCAAGTTCACAGTCATCGTCACACTCCCAGGCCACAAAACAGCCATCGGTACCACAGGCATGGGATAAAAGACGGCCATACTCGGCAAACCATCCACGAGCACAGGCTCTGAATGCTGGCATTGCAAAACTCCTGTCCCTTGAAATGCTGTCATTCAGGCTGGTGGAGACTGACAGTTTCAGGAACTTAATGGCATTGGCAGTACCACAATATAATGTGCCAAGCCGATTTTATTTCAGCAGGCAAGCCGTCCCTGCTCTGCAAAAACATGTCGAGGGAAACATTAAACATGCGCTACTAAATGCCGTCAGTAGCAGGGTCCACCTGACCACCGATGCGTGGACCAGTACCCATGGCCAGGGACGATACCTTTCCCTCACTGCCCATTGGGTCAATGTTGTGGAGCTGGGTACAGATCTTGCCAGTGGCGCTGTACGTGTTCTGCCAACTCCAAGGATTGCAGGAATCCAGTCTGTACACATTGATTCCTCCTCCTACTCCAGTTCCTCAGAATCATCGCTGCACGAGCCGTCACGGTATACCTCCACATGGACCCGTGAACGCTTACCTGTTGCGACCGATATGAGCACAGCCGTGGCCAAACGTCAACAGCCCGTCCTGAAATTAATTTCCATGGGGAATCGAAGCCACACAGCTCAGGAGCTCTGGGATGCCATCAAGCAGGAGAGAAACGTGTGGTTTTTGTCAGCTAATCTCCAGCCAGGCTTGGTAGTGTGTGACAATGGCCGAAATCTGGTGGCAGCTCTGGGCCTTGGCAACCTCACTCACATACCATGTCTGGCACATGTGCTCAACTTGGTCGTGCAGAGTTTTTTGAGGGACTATCCGGATCTTGATGCACTGCTGCACAAGGTCCGCCTAGAGTGCGCTCACTTGCGACGTTCCAGCATGGCCAGATCGCGCATTGCAGCTCTGCAAGTCAGATTTTGCCTTCCTGAGCATCGCATCATATGTGACGTACCCACCAGGTGGAATTCCACGTTACATATGTTGGAGCGGTTGTGTGAGCAGCAGCCAGCAGTAATGGAGTATCAGCTGCAACAGGCGCAATCAACTCGCAATTAGCGCCGTTCACACTTCACCACTACTGAGTGGGCCTCTATGAAGGACATCTGCGACGTTTTGCGTGCGTTTGATGTCTCAACGCGGATGGCGAGTGCAGATGATGCACTAGTCAGCATGACTGTCCCCCTTATCTGCCTGCTTCAGAAATCACTGAAAGCACTAAAGGAAGAGGTTTTGGAAGAGGTGGAGGATGAGGAGTCACAAATTCAATTACCTTCAGGACAGTCAGCGCAACGTGGTTCCTCACAAAGGGCTGGGCAGGGCTCACTTTGTGAGGAGGATGAGGAGGAGGAGGAGTCAATGGAGGAGGAAGAAATCCCTACAGAGGGAGGTACACAACGCTCTAGTCAGTATGTAGAGCGAGGGTGGGGTGATGCAGAGGAGGCAGAGATGACGCCTCTTCCAGAGGACAGCTTTTGTTGGCCAGTTGGGAGTCTGCAGCACATGGTTGATTTCATGCTTCAGTGCCTGAGAAACGACCGCCGCATCGCCCACATACTCACCACGTCAGATTATTGGGTGTACACCCTCCTAGACCCTCGCTACCGGGACAACTTACAAACCCTCATCACACCGGTGAACCGGGACCGTAAAATGCAGGAGTACCAAGACACACTGGTGCAATCCATACTGTTGTACATTCCAGCCGAGAGAGCTGCTGCTGCTACTACTTTACAAAGCAGCTCTGTGCGTCGAGGCAGTGTAGACACCTCTACAACAAGAGGGAGCACAAGCAGCGCCTCTGCACAGGGCAAGAGCTGTATGTTACAAATGTGGCGAAGTTTTGTGACAGCGCCAGCAAGGTCTACACCATCCGAGACGGCTCCAGTCACCAGGAAGCAACGTTTCCGTAAGATGGTGACAGACTACTTGGCTTTCCCTCTAAGTGTACTCCCAGATGCCTCTTCCCCTTTCAAATTTTGGGTCTCTAAGTTGGATACATGGCCAGAGCTTAGCCAGTATGCATTGGAGGTGCTGGCTTGCCCTGCTGCCAGTGTATTATCTGAGCGCGTCTTTAGTGCTGCAGGTGGTGTACTAACAGACCGTCGCATGCGACTATCCTCAGAGAATGTAGACCGGCTTACTTTTCTGAAAATGAACAAGGCATGGATCTCACCTGAATTTGCCTGTCCGTTTTCAGATTAAATAACTGTTTGGCAACGTTTTCCATGTCTCCTGTTATGTTCATCTTTCTACCACCTGAACTCTACTCCCTGGGCTACAACACTGCCATTTGTTGCTCGTAAGTAATTGGCAGGGGTACTGACTCCTGGCCAGCCTGGCTACAGCACGACAGCTGTTTCCTGGCAGTGTGAACGTCAATTATTCTCCAATAAGTTGTGCTGTCGTGTTGCATTCGGGTTAGCCGACTCTATGGTGCCTGCAGTTTAGGTGATTCCTATGTGTGCTGTGGGATATGTAAATAAAGGCTGTTTCCATTGTGACAATAGGACAAGCACCCACTGTAGGACTGTGTGATTCGGTAACTGCGGACGGCTTGCGTCCTGTCAACATACATTTTCATGGGTGCGTTCTGCTACCCGTCCGGGGTCCAGTACCGTCAACTGGCTCTCCCCAGTGCCTTTGGCCTAGGTGCCTCCATCTCCGTATCCGAGTTCCAGCAACGTCTGCTGGTCCTTGGTAGTGCTTTGGAGCACAGGTACCTCCTGCTTAGTAACCGTGTCACAGTAACGTCAGTTGGTACTCGTTTGTGACATTGCCTCTTTTCCTTCTGCTACCCGTCCGGGGTCCAGTACCATCAACTGGTTCTCCCCAGTGCCTTTGGCCTAGGTGCCTCCATCTCCGTATACGAGTTCCAGCAACGTCTGCTGGTCCTTGGTAGTGCTTTGGAGCACAGGTACCTCCTGCTTAGTAACCGTGTCACAGTAACGTCAGCTGGTACTCGGTTGTGACATTGCCTCTTTTCCTTCTGCTACCCGTCTGGGGTCCAGTACCGTCAACTGGTTCTCCCCAGTGCCTTTGGCCTAGGTGCCTCCATCTCCGTATCCGAGTTCCAGCAACGTCTGCTGGTCCTTGGTAGTGCTTTGGAGCACAGGTACCTCCTGCTTAGTAACCGTGTCACAGTAACGTCAGCTGGTACTCGGTTGTGACATTGCCTCTTTTCCTTCTGCTACCCGTCCGGGGTCCAGTACCATCAACTGGTTCTCCCCAGTGCCTTTGGCCTAGGTGCCTCCATCTCCGTATCCGAGTTCCAGCAACGTCTGCTGGTCCTTGGTAGTGCTTTGGAGCACAGGTACCTCCTGCTTAGTAACCGTGTCACAGTAACGTCAGCTGGTACTCGGTTGTGACATTGCCTCTTTTCCTTCTGCTGCCCCTCCGGGTTCCAGCACAGTCAGCTGGTCCTCGTTACTTCCATTGTCTCTTGTTCCATCTGATACCCGTCCGGGTTCCAGTAACGTCAGCTGGTTCTCGGAAATTAGACGACCTTAAAGACCACCCAGAAGAAGATGACGACAACAAGGACGACGAGCATGAAGCCAACCAGCCTGAACACCATCACAAAGAAAGAATAAAAGATTACCCAGAAGAAGATCACCAACAGGACAAAGAAGGTTAAGACAAACTACAAGATACAGAACAAGAGACAGAAGAACAATAAGCAGAAGATCAAAAAGCAGAAGAACATGAAGTATAAGACCAAAATGAAGAGCAAAATATATGCTCTAAATTCTAAGCAGAAGAAGACTAAGCAGTGTATGGGGGTGAGTCCGTTCCTCCTCGTGGTGCCCCTGGAAAATGCCTGCTGCTGCAGGCTAAACTGAACACGGACAAATACTGTTGTAATTTAAATCTTTTGTGACAGCAAGAACGGAAGGATGAAAAATTCATACTTTTACAGATTACAAGTACAGGAATCTCTGTCACAAATAAGAATATGATGAAGAAGATGAAGAGGAAGAAGATGAAGAATTTGAATATGAAGAAGATTAATAGTTTAATAATAACAATATGAGTAATGTAAACAAAAACATGAATAGCAAGACGTTTAAGAAGAAGATTAAGAAGGTGAAGATGAAGAATAATTTGATGAGAAAGATGATGCTGCTGAAGATTATGAAGGAGAAAGTGTGACACTGGCAAAAGTTAAAAAGGTGAAGAGCATGGAAGTTGTGAAACATACATATTTGCCAAAATAGAAAAAAGGTTAACAACATTGTCAATTTGTTCGTCAATCCAAACGTATTTCCAAAAAAAAATATATTAATGCTATTCCAATGCATTGGGTTAAACATGTATGCCTTTATTGTCTCCTCAACCTTCCCCAATACATTCTACATTAGTCTTTGTTGTTTTCCTTCATGTACAATTAACCAACAAGGCAAGAATGGTTTTTTTTTAATGTCGATATTTGGTTCCCATAGACTTACATTGGACTTCCGGTATCGGTATCGGGTATCGCCGATATTTTAGTGATATCGGCGATACCATTCCGATCCGATATTTTTAGATATCGAGCAGTATCGCTCAACACTAGTGAAGAGTAAGAAATTGGGTGGATGAGATTTGTTGAAATCCATCTACATTGTTGTCACCACATTTGAGCTTGATCAGACAAGCATATATTTGGTCCGAGCTGTCCGTGTGCTAAATTGACTGCACACAGACAGCATGTGGACCATTGAAAGTTAATGGGGTGGCTCAGATAAACGTTTTTACAAAAGGATTAGTGTCCCACTTTTAAAAAAAGAAAAAAATCCTCAAAATTCCTAAACTTGATGAGCGCATAAAAAACAGATGTGATAAGGACAAAATCCATATGGAATCTGTTTTAAAAAGATCTGTTGCAATTATTAACATAGAAAACTGTATTTTTCCTTGCATCATTTTTTAATTAACCTTTTCACGGCATATGCCTTACAAGTATGGCGCAAGTCGAAAGCATGTGTATGGAGTGGGCTCACTACCGCCCCATACTCGGCTGTCTGTTACAGCCAAAACCTGACCCTAATAATCGTAGGTGAAGCGAAGCCCTGCCTGCGGCATTTAACACGTGCATGGAAGCATGTCATTCAATGTGCCCATTGGTGCTCCCGTAACTTTATCGCAGGTCATCGATGGGTTGTTATTAGAGCACGGGAGTCTGCTGAAGACCTCCATGCTTGTCATTACGAAGCCTGTGGCCGGACTTCAAAGGACACCGTGATTTTCACTATGTGCATCAATGTTGTGGTATTGCTCTATGTAGCACAAGTGATCAGATGAGTATCCCCTAAAGGGACTAATAACAGAAAAAAGCAAAAAAAAATAAATGTTTTAAAAAAATATATAAAGGTTGAAATCACCCCTTTTTTTCCCGCATGTGGCCGTAATCAGTTCTACCTGCCCATAATTTGAGGGCTAAACCCTGGAGAGACATGAGTGTACATTTAGCTGTAGGTTGATAGCCTGAGAGTGGCATATCCAGTAGAACAGGGACTCATCAGACGGAGGTCACCTTGCCTTGGTTGATGGGCATTCATGAATTGGCCAATTTATGTGCTAAGAACCTTCATTTTCATTCATTTCCGTAAGTACACTTTTTTGAGTAGTGAAATCTAGATTCAATGTTTTTAATGTTTTTCAGTGTTTTCACATGGCCTAAACTTATGCATAGTGCTGCTGAGCTTTCTTTTTTCTTTTTTCTATATGTATGTATATATATATATATAATATATATATGTATATATATATATATATATATTATTTTTCTTTTTTAAATTCACATATGCAGTATCAATGCGTGCAAAAAAAAGTCAACTCTGTCAAAATCTAAAAATAATTAGCCGATCAGTAAACACCGTAGCCAAAAAAAATCAAGAACACAAAAATTACTGTTTTTTTGGTTGCTGCAATACCACTCAAAATTTGCTCTTCAAAATATAACCCTTCACAAAGCTTTTTAGACCGAAAAATAAAACATTACAGGTCTCGGAAAATGTCGACACAACCCTAAACATATTTTTTTGCAAACTTCTGATTTTTTTTTCACTACTAAAAGAATGAAAAAACAGGAGATGTTTGGCATCACCATAATTTTACTGATGAGTAGAATCATATTGCACAGTAATTTTTACCACAAATTGTACAAGGTAAAAACAATTCTTCAAAAACAATGTCAAAGGGTTAATGATGTGCCAGGCCTTGCTCCCATCTTTTATTGTCTTCTTCCTTTGTCATAGGTAACCAGGCGAAATCCTCTGACATCATCACACTATGCTTTTTAAGGCCGGCTTTGACCAGGTGATTGATTATTTAGTAACATTATTTGTGTTGCCTTAATTTTGTTTAGTTCACCTGACTGAGCTCCAGCCGGGTTTTTATCTCTTCTTGTACTACAAACTTCCAAGCTACAGCCAGTATTATCTACAACCTCAGTCAAACTTACTAACTTGTGTTTACACCATCTTCTCACCAAGCAAGTTACCAACTCCTCGTAACTCTACTCAGAACTGTTCCCATCTGTTTTCTGCAAAGTATTGCATCTCTTCAAGCATTTCTCCAGTTTACGTACACATTATTGCATGCATCATTGCTATTAACCATTGCCATGCTAGAAGATCCCAGATTGCATTTCCTTCTCTATTACAGTGCTGCTGTTAACCACTGCTCTGCTGGAAGATACCAGACTGCATTTCCTTCTCTGTTACATTGCTGCTGTTAACCACTGCTCTGCTGGAACATATTAGACTGCATTTACTTCATGGTTGTATTTTTGCTACTAAATATTGCCCCTGCCTCCCTGAAGATACCAGACTGAATTTCTATATTTAACTGCTTCCATGCTTGAAGATACGAGTTTTGTATACTGCTGTTAGTGTGTGTATCCACATACAATCTGCTTCATCTTTGCTACATGCTCTGCTTGTTTGTCTGCTGTCTTGCATACCATCTGTCCTAGTCCTTGCTGTTTTCCATGTAATATGTCAAGACCTGCTACTTTGCTCCTACACCTCTTGTTTAAGCTGCTCAGTCAAAGAATCTACCTCACCAGGTGAGCAAGTAGTACAATGAATGCCATTTGGATGCCATATATTTTTTCAAGTGACCTATGGATGACATATCGAGGATACTACCAATGTAAAGTGATAATTTTTTCAAGATAAAAAAATTGTCAATTTTACAAACTATATATTTGACAGAACTTAACTGCACAGCAAATCCGCAGCTTATATCCAAAATTTGAAGAAAGCAAGCTAAATTTTCACTAGTTACAAGTGATGAGCGGACTTGTGGATTTTCGGGTCCATTAAGTTCAGCCAAACATTTTAAAAAGTTTGGTTCATGTACCAGAATGTTACCCAAACTCGAACCCTGAGCCTGGACCCCATTCAAATCAATATCGGTCCCAAACAAGTGGTGCTTCCCACCCTGTTATTTCATGGACAGCATGAGAAAGACTGTCTGTAATCAGCTGTATGTTCGTTACCACCAGTCAGAGTACTGCAGTTCACACCCTGTCACACAGACATTACAAAGCTGACATCAAACCCACAAATATTAGCCCACTTGCCACCACACCAAGGCAAGTGGGAAGAGCTGGACAAAGTGCCAAAATTGGCCCATCTAATGGATGCGTCTTTTTTGGGGTAGGTGCAGGCTGCTATTTTTAAGCTGGGGGGTAATATCTATGGCCTATTACCAGTCGGAGAATAATACCAGCCCCCTAGCTGTGTACTTTTGTTTGGCTGTTTGTCAATAATGGGGGTGACCTCACACTTTTTTAATTATTTATTTAAATAATAACAAAAGGCATAGGGACCCCTCTATTTTTGACATGCTAAAGATCAAAATTCAATAAAGTTGGAAAATGTTTAAAAATGTGCTAATCTCCACTGTATATTGCTTAAAATGATTATTCTTAGAAGTCATCAATATTTGATCAGTGGGGTCCATCTGGAATCACACTATTTCGCAAGTATATGGAGCCATGGCTGTCAAACATTCAGTGTTCAGTGCTAGGACATCATAGCTCTGTTCACTGCTTAGTGGCCATTCCTGTGTACTGCATCTTAGCTCCTATTGTAGTGAATGTATTCTGACCTGCAGTACTGAGAATGACCACTACACACTGTAGTGTTTTGATTATATTAATTATGAAATTCTGACTGCCCCTGCATCGGGCATCAGCTGGATGGTAAGGATGCTGGATGTTGAACCCCCAATAATCTAATATTCATCACATGTTCTAAGAATAAGTCTATATTGTCCTAGTGCAAGCCCCTTAATTATTCAGTTGTGTGGATAAACAATATGCTGCCCAGTTCCCTCTAGTGGTGCAGGCAGGCAGCCAGAATTTCAATATTTATGTCAGGCTGCTGCAATGAAGGTAGATGAAAGCTCCACTAGATGGCAATAGAGTGGAGGGAGGTCTGCACACAACAAAAGCAGACCTGCAACGCAGCAGCAAGGCCACCACTAGGTGGCAGCAGAATAGTCAACGAGCCGGGTCGATATTAGTCAGTAGCGCAGTACAAAAGGAATAGACAAGCACAGAGTCAAAAATAAGCCAAATGGGTCAGTACTAGTGATGAGCGAGTATACTCGTTGCTCGGGTTTTCCCCGAGCAGCTCGGGTGGTGTCCGAGTATTTGGAAATGCTCGGAGATTCAGTTTCTGTTGCTGCAGCTGCATGATTTATGGCTGCTGGACAGCTTGAATACATGTGAGGAATGCCTGCTGGATAAGGAATCCCTACATGTATTCAGGCTGTCAAATAGCCACAAATCATGCAGCTATGGCAACAGAAACTGATTCTCCGAGCACTTCCAAATACTCGGGAGACAACCCGAGCTGCTCGGGGAAAACCTGAGCAACGATTATACTCACTCATCACTAGTCAGTACCGGTCAAGAGCAGATATGCCAAAGACAGAAGACAAAACAGCAGGTCAGGGTCCAAGCCAAGTCAAAACCAGGGAGTCAATACACGAAAGGGGAACACAGAGTCGGGATGGGAAGAGGGGATAAACAGACACGGGTTTAGTCAGCAAGTAGCAGGACCAATCAGGGCAAATGGAGTCAGCTACACACGCCGTAGGCAGAAACTATAACTAACACCACCTGCAGGATGCAGCAGAGATAAATTGCAAACCTGAAACCAGACTGAGGCTGAGAAAGTTAACCCCTGACATGACCAGACCGGAAAAAGGGGAAGACAGGACTCAAAACCCGGTCTGGATCATGACAATTTAAATTGCTATTCCAGTTGTAAAGGATTATATCATCTATTAACTAGAGTTAGATTGAATCGATTTGATGGAACCAACCTTGTGGGAAGCTCTGTAAAAAGTAGCCGTTGGACTGGAGCACCAAAACCTGCCTCCTACCGACCATCTTTTGTCTTGAGTGGCTCGCCTGACATGACACCATTTTTGCAGTGTGACACACATGTGATGTTGCACCAGGCCGACAAAATAAAAGAAGGGTTGTGGGCTCCCATCCAACAGCAACAGATTACTGACCTAGAGATGCAAGGACATTGGCACTCTACTTTCATGGTGGTGCATGAGGAGAGTAGATAATATGAAATCAGAATACTCCTTGATTTCACAACGGTTATATTCTTATACTTTTATCACAAGTGAACTGGACCCATTTCAGCCCATCACAAGCTTTCGACAGCAGTATAAGACTGCTGTGGAAAGCTCAGAACGGGCTGAAACACGACCAGTTCCATATTGATCAAATAACTGATAAAGATATAACATTTGTGAGTTCTGGGACTTTTTGATTACAGATTACTTACCTGGTCACTGGCCTGAGTTCTGCACATTGAGACTCTACTTTTAATGTATGCACTGGATAGGAGTTAACTGTCCCACTAACATAGGAGATTCAAGAAGCCTTCATTATGGTGATCAATGCGGGTTCCTTGCATTTGGATCTCACCTTTCCACCGGTTATCACCGATAATGTTGGTAAGGCTCTGTACAACCAGAAAGCCTTCTTAAATGTATTCCTTTCCAGACAGATTTTGGATCAGCACAGTCTTTTGGACGTATTTAAATACAATATTACACAACTGTGTCCTGTTAACGTGCTAACATTTCTTGTACAAATCAGATTCTTTCTATTCATTTCAGGTCAACGTCTTCACTATTTTTTCATTTTATTGTCACTTTCTGGCAAAGTAACCTGATATCAGTCCATTCATTGTCAATGCAAAAAAATAAAGAGCCATTAACTGGCTGCATTGAGCCAGATGCGTTGTAAACACTGTGCAGATTTCTAAAAGCATTCGGGACCTTTGTTGCTGGGTGAATGGACAATGAATACCGGGACTTAGGAAAATGATTGTAATGCGTGCCCACCCAACTCTTGAATCAGCCCAGCGCATTTCGTTCCAAACCTGTGATTAACAAAGCTCTCCTCCGGTAATAGCCATTCCATGCTCTACGGGGAAGATGATATTTCATTGTGCATGCTAGAGGCTTTTAATTTCTTTGGAGCACATTAAAATAAAGTCAGTCTTTGAGTCATTTTAACCTTGTTTTGCATAGACTATTGAATTTCAAATTCAACGACTTCTACGGTCCAGGAGACATGTCATTAAGAATGGCCTCCCTGGATCATTTATAACTGTGAACCTGCAATAAATTTTATAATTAATGACACCTTGTCATTTATGGACCATTGTTTTCTAGCCATTTTAATACCAGTTACCTTAAATGTTATGATCCTTAAGTAACTGAGCAGCAATTCCAGGCAGAGGGACCTTTCTTTCCTCCTCATTGTTGGCATTGGTTGGACGTGGACTCGGCCCATGGATGTTCCCAATGTCTCAAGGTCAATGACTTTACAGTAATACCAAATTGTCAATGCCATTTGCTGTCACTCACATTTATTTTCTGTGCAGTAAGCTTTATAAGCTGCAAGGTGTGAGTCTGAGCGGCTTTTCATTTTTTTTTTTATAAGCAGCCTCATCACCTTCATTTCACACATTATACCACAGTGAACATGGTTAAAATCCCCATTAAAATATCCATTACTCCTCTGAGTGCAACCTACGTATCTGAATGTCAATGAGGGAATGTCCTCTCTAGAAACTGAATTTTTTTTTCTATAATGTAATTTGCCAAGAGTGTACATCAAGTAAACATTGATCATTGATATAGCATCTATCAATCTGTTATATGACACCCTGTGATTTGGTCGCAAATTATCGTTCATTTGGCAAAATAACTATATGCATATTGATAATGTTTAATTTTATAGACATTGATAATATTTATAATATTTAATTGCAATACTCCCCCTGACCATATGGTGTGCTGTTACTTGGAAACATTTATCATCTTTCTATTTAACTATTTGTTGGTAAGTAACTCTGAAATTCTCAGTTATCCACCTTCCTAATGATAATTGGGCCGGGCCAACTCTCTCTAGTATTTAGCTGGCTTTGTGCACCATATTGGCCATTGACATTATGTTTTGTTGTAGCGCTTTTTTCACATATTAGTATTGATTCAATGTGAGTGTTATTTGGGGGAAATATGCATTGATGTCCAGGCAGGTTGAAAGGCTGGATTCCATAGGTAGTACTACTGGGTAATAAATGAGAGGCCCTAAATAACGGAGGGTACACATAAGGGTATGTTTCCACATGGCGTAATACATCAGTGTTATGTTTCGGTAGCTGAGGAGTGCAGGCAAAAAAGGCAATACACCAGAGCAGTTGGAATCTATGAGATTGCAGTACCCTGACTAACCACAACAACTAGAGGCAGCCGTGGAGCGTTCCTACGTTGGTCCTAGACGCCTCGTCACAGCCTGAGAAACTAACTACACCTAAAGATAGAAATAGGAAAGCTATCTGCCCCGGAGCAGAACCCCAAAGACAATAGAAAGCCCCCAAACATGTAATGGCGGTTAGACAAGAAGAAATACAGACACAGACAGAAAACAGTATGAGCAAACGTTGGGGCCCAAACTAACTAAATAGAAAAGGATAGGAAGGGTACTTACTGCAATCCCAGAAAACCCTGAAAAGCACCAACTCTACTAATTTCAAAAACACCTGAGATCACACGACCTCTACCACCTAAATTAGTTCTCTGGTGTAACAAAATCAAAACAGCAGTCACTGAAAAAACTGGAAAAAGCAAAGGTACAAACATCAGTGGCTGAACTAAACTGAGAGGGCAAAAGCCCCCGGAGGGGACCCTGAAGGCCCCCACAGAAGTGCAGGACAAAATGCAAAAATCAAGCACAAAAACAAAAAGAAGAAAATGTCTTACCTGTTAGCAGGAGATACAGACACGACACAGCAGGCTACAAAGGAAACAGGAATCAAGGATTCAGACCAGAACAATTGGTCACCGGCAACCCTGATGGGAAGGTGACTCCCTTATATAAGACCAGTCAGTAACACCTGATTCCCAATCCTCACAATCTTCACAATCTTCACTGGACAGACCAGCACCGCTTGTAACCACCAGAGGGAGCCTCTGCTCAGAACTCATCCCAAGCCCACTCACAACAGTACCCCCCCCTTGAGGAGGGGTCACCGAACCCTCATTTGAGCAACCAGGTCGGTCAGGATGAGTTCTATGGTACGCACGGATGAGTCTCCTAGCATGGATGTCCGAAGCAAACACCCAAGAATTGTCTTCCTGACCATAACCTCTCCACTTAAACAAATACTGGAGTTTCCGTCTAGAAAAACGAGAATCTAATATTTTCTCAACCACATACTCCAGATTGCCCTCAACCAAAACAGGGTCAGGAGGCACAGCAGCAGGAACCACTGGCTCAACAAACCTCTTCAACAAGGACTTGTGGAACACGTTATGGATCTTAAATGTCCCTGGAAGAAGCAAACGAAAAGAAACAGGATTAAGAATCTCTATGATCTTTTAAGGTCCAATGAACCTAGGCTTAAATTTAGGAGATGCAACTCTCATAGGAATATTTTTTGAGGACAACCAGACCAAGTCACCCACTTTAAACCGAGGACCATCAGTCCTATGCCGGTTAGCAAACCGCTGGGCCTTCTCCTGAGAGAGGGACAACCTCTCCACTACCTGGTCCAAAATCTGTTGCATACGCTCCACAACCTATCACAAATCACCCAGATGGCGGTCATTCTCTGAGAAACAGGAAGGTCGGAAATGAAATCCATAGAGATATGGGTCCATGGTCTCTTGGGCACAGGCAATGGCATCAACAAACCACTAGAGCGAGAGCAAGGCTTGGAGTGAGAGCAAGTCCCGCAGGACTGCACAAATTCCCTGACATCACGAGACAAGGTAGGCCACCAAAAGGACCGACTAACCAAGTCTCTGGTACCAAAAATTCCGGGATGCCCAGCCAACGCGGAACAATGAATCTCAGACATCACACTCTTTTTCCACTGGTCCGGGACAAACAATTTTCCAACAGGGCAGCGCTCGGGCCTATCCTCCTGACACCCCTCCAGAGCAAGTCTCAAATTAGGTGAGATGGCGGAAAGAACTACACCCTCTTTCAGAATAACAGAAGGATCAGATAACTCAGGAGAGTCCGCAAGGAAGCTCCTCGAGAGGGCATCCGCCTTAACATTCTTAGTGCCAGGAAGAAAGGAAACCACAAAATTAAAACGTGTGAAAAACAAGGCCCACCTGGCCTGTCTAGGATTGAGTCGCTTGGCAGATTCCAGATAAACCAGATTCTTATGGTCAGTAAGGACCACCACCTGATGTTTGGCTCCCTCCAGCCAATGTCTCCACTCTTCAAAAGCCCACTTCATGGCCAATAACTCCCGATTACCCACGTCATAATTACGTTCAGTAGGAGAAAATTTTCGAGAGAAAAAGGCACAAGGGTTACTTTTAGAGGTCTCTGGATCTTTTTGGGACAAAACAGCACCTGCCCCAATTTCAGAGGCATCAACCTCCACCTGAAATGGCAGAGAAACATCAGGCTGCCGTAGAACAGGAGCAGAAGTGAATCTCTGCTTAAGTTCCTGAAATGCAGAGACTGCCTCAGGAGGCCAATTCACCACATCAGAACCCTTTTTGGTCAAATCAGTTAATGGTTTAACAATAACCGAGAAATTACCAATAAATTTACGATAAAAATTGGCAAAACCCAAAAATCTTTGAAGAGCCTTTAATGAAGTAGGTTGGACCCAATCACAGATGGCCTGAACCTTGACCGGGTCCATTTCAATAACAGATGGGGACAAAATGAATCCCAGAAATGAGAGATCCTCTGTACGCCAAAAAGACACTTTGATCCCTTCACATACAGAGCATTCTCTCTCAAAATCTGGAATACAGTTCGAACATGTTTCACATGAGAGTCCCAGTCATTAGAAAAAATCAAGATATCATCCAAATAAACAATCAGAAATTTATCCACAAAATCCCTGAAAATGTCATTCATGAAGGACTGGAAGACAGAAGGAGCATTAGTGAGCCCAAAGGGCATCACAAGGTAATCAAAATGCCCCTCCGGGGTATTGAATGCCGTCTTCCATTCATCCCCGTGCTTAATGCGAATAAGGTTATATGCCCCCCTGAGGTCAAGCTTGGTAAACCAAGTAGCGTTTTTCACCCTGGAAAACAGGTCAGAAATCAAGGGTAACGGGTATTGATATTTCACAGTAATATTGTTCAAAAGACGATAATCAATACACGGCCTTAATGAACCATCCTTTTTGGCCACAAAGAAAAAACCGGCACCTAAGGGTGAAGAGGATGGTCTGATATGACCCTTCTCCAATGACTCCTTGATATAAGACCGCATAGCGTCATGTTCAGGTACTGACAAGTTAAAAAGGCGACCTTTAGGGAATTTACTACCACTAATTCAATAGCGCAGTCATAGCTCCTATGGGGAGGCAAGGATGCAGATTTACTTTTGCTAAATACATCAGAAAAATCAATCAAAAAGTCAGGAACATCCTGAGCCTGGGGGGAGGCAGAAAAAACAGGAGTGTTGGTATTAACACATTGGCAGCCCCAACTGGTTACAGACACAGATTTCCAATCCAAAACAGGATTATGAGACTGTAACCAAGGGAAACCCAGTACGATAATATCATGCAGATTATACAGAACCAAAAATTTGCAGCACTCTTGATGATCAAGGGCATTATAGGAGCCTAGGGACAGCCGACGTGACCGGGGGCGCCACTCTCGTTGGGGCTGTCTTAGGGTGCCAACCTCCGCATGCTAGGCAGGTGTACATATCAGGGTATCAATCTTTTAGGGTGAAATCAGTGTGCACTTTATAAATGTGTGGTGTTTTTGTTGTATGTCCCGTTTTAGAGTCATAATAAAAGTTATATTTTATATTATTTCAATTTGGGTTTATATGCATGTCTTCACAGAGATAAGAGTAGTCCATAGAATCATAGAATCATAGAATGGTAGAGTTGGAAGAGACCTCCTGGGCCTTCTGGTCCAACCCCCTGCTCAAAGCAGGATTCTCTAAATCATCCCAGACAGATGTCTATCCAGCCTCTGTTTGAAGACTTCCATTGAAGGAGAACTCACCACCTCTTGTGGCAGCCTGTTCCACTCATTGATCACCCTAACTGTCAAAAAGTTTTTTCTAATATCTAATCTGTGTCTCCTCCCATTCAGTTTCATCCCATTGCTTCTAGTCTTTCCTTGTGCAAATGAGAATAAAGATGATCCTTCTACAGTGTGACAGCCCTTGAGATATTTGTAGACAGCTATTAAGTCTCCTCTCAGTCTTCTTTTTTGCAAGCTAAACATTCCCAAATCCTGCAACCGTTCCTCATAGGACATGGTTTGCAGACCGGTCACCATTCTGGTGGCTCTTCTCTGAACTTGCTCCAGTTTGTTGATGTCTTTTTTAAAATGTGGTGCCCAAAACTGGACACAGTATTCCAGATGAGGTCTGACCAAAGAGGAGTAGAGGGCAATAATGACCTCACGTGATCTAGACTGTATGCTTCTGTTGATACATCCTAGAATTGCATTTGCCTTTTTTGCTGCTGCATCACACTGTTGACTCATGTTAAGTCAGTGATCAATTAGTATACCCAAGTCTTTTTCACATGTGCTGTTACTTAGCCCTATTCCTCCCATTTTGTATATGCTTTTTTCATTTTTATTGCCCAGATGTAGTACTTTGCATTTTTCCCTGTTAAAATCCATTCTGTTAGTTGCTGCCCACTGCTCCAGTTTATGTATATCTTTTTGAATCCTCTCTCTCTCTTCTCTAGTATTAGCTACCCCTCCTAGCTTTGTGTCATCAGCAAATTTGATCAGTTTACCCTCAATTCCTTCATCTAAATCATTGATAAAGATGTTGAACAATACAGGGCCCAAAACAGAGCCTTGTGGTACCCCACTTGAGACATTCTTCCAACTGGATGTGCAGCCATTTACAACCACTCTTTGGGTCCGATTACTAAGCCAGTTATGAATCCACCTAACAGTTGCCTTGTCCATTCCATACTTAGTCATTTTTTCAATAAGGATTGTGTGAGATACTTTGTCAAATGCTTTGCTGAAGTCAAGATATACTATATCTACAGCATTTCCCTGATCCATCCAGTCAGTGATTCTGTCATAGAAGGAAATTAAGTTAGTCTGACATGACTTATTAGTTACAAACCCATGCTGACTCTGTTTAATCACTTCATTCTTATCCAGGTACTTGCATACATGTTCTTTAATAATTTGTTCAAAGATCTTTCCTGGTATAGAAGTCAGACTCACCGGCCTGTAGTTCCCTGGGTCCACCTTCTTCCCCTTTTTGAAGATAGGAACAACATTTGCTCTTCTCCAGTCTTCTGGGACTTCTCCTGTTCTCCAAGAATTTTCAAAGATTATGGACAGTGGTTCAAGAATTTCTTCTGCTATCTCCTTCAGAACCCTGGGGTGTAATTCATCTGGACCTGGAGACTTGAATTCATTTATGTTAGCTAAGTGTTTCCTCACTGTCTTTCTGTTTATAGATATCCTGGATTCTTCTATTCCTTTAATAGGACAGTGAAGATCAGTTGATGTTACATTTCCTTTCTGAGAGAAAACAGATGCAAAATAGGAATTTAAAAGTTCAGCCTTCTCAACATCCTGACTTACCATTTCATCATTTTCATCCTGTAAAAATCCTATAGCATCTTTGACTTTTCTTTTACTTTTGACGTATCCCCAAAATCCTTTTTTGTTGCTTTTGACGTCACTTGCAAGCCTTAATTCATTGTCAGCTTTAGATAATCTGATTTGTGCCCTGCAGGTTCTGCAGACGGCATTATATTCTTCTTTAGATATGCCTCCCTCTTTCCATTTGATAAACACTTCTTTCTTCCTTTTTAGCATGTGTTTAAGTTCTATGTTCATCCATCCTGGTTTCCTTAAATGCTTCCCATTCTTCCCTCTTTTCGGAATTGTTAACGATTGTGCTTTGAGAATCTCATTTTTCAAGATTTTCCATCCTTCCTGGACATTTTTGTCCTTAAGGATATCCAGCCTTTGGATCCCTCCAATTCTCTTTCTGAGTTCCTTAAAATCTGCCTTTCTGAAATCTAACCTTGACGTCTGAGTCTTCACAGGTCTTCCTCCTCTTGTTATCCAAAATTCTAAAATAGCATGGTCACTACCTCCTAGAGTCCCAGCCACTCTTACCTCCTCCACCATTTCCTCCCTGTTTATGAGGATTAGATCCAAGGTAGCAGATCCCCTTGTTTTCTCCATTACCTTTTGGAAGATAAAGTTGTCAGCAAGAGAGGATAAGAATTTCCTGGACCTGTTAGTTTTGCCTGAGAGAGATTCCCAACAAATGTCTGGATAGTTGAAATCTCCCATGACCACTATGTCATATTTTTTGGAGAACTTGGCCATTTGATGCATAAAGAGTTCATCCATATCTTCAGCTTGCACAGGCGGCCTGTAGTAAATGCCTACAATGGTGTCCTTTCCATTGTTCTGTCCTTGTATTCTTACCCAAACAGTTTCCACAGAACTCCCAGTCTTTGAAGCGTCAATCTCTGTGCAGATATACGCTTTTCTAACATACAATGCAACACCTCCTCCTCGTTTATCAAGTCTGTTTCTTGCAAATAAGTTGTATCCTTCTAGCCTTGTATTCCAATCATGTGTATCGTCCCACCAAGTCTCTGTGATTCCAATGACACCATATTTCTTCTCCTGCGTTAGTAGCTCCAGTTCTCCTTGTTTGTTGCCCATGCTTTGTGCATTCGTATAGAAACACTTTAGTTTGTGATTGGTTTCTCTTCCTTCAATATTTTTATTATGTAAATTTTTTTGTCTTTGTTCTTCCCCTTCACTTCTAATAGCAGAAATCTCAATAGTATTTGTCAAGTGTATGGCTTTTGCTGGCGTTTTGCTTCCCTTCCCACATTGTTCTAGTTTAAAGCTCTCCTGATGAGTGTAGCAAGGCGACTTCCAAATACATGTTTTCCAGTCTTCGTAAGGTGCACCCCATTTCCTGGACCTGTTAGTTTTGCCTGAGAGAGATTCCCAACAAATGTCTGGATAGTTGAAATCTCCCATGACCACTATGTCATATTTTTTGGAGAACTTGGCCATTTGATGCATAAAGAGTTCATCCATATCTTCAGCTTGCACAGGCGGCCTGTAGTAAATGCCTACAATGGTGTCCTTTCCATTGTTCTGTCCTTGTATTCTTACCCAAACAGTTTCCACAGAACTCCCAGTCTTTGAAGCGTCAATCTCTGTGCAGATATACGCTTTTCTAACATACAATGCAACACCTCCTCCTCGTTTATCAAGTCTGTTTCTTGCAAATAAGTTGTATCCTTCTAGCCTTGTATTCCAATCATGTGTATCGTCCCACCAAGTCTCAGTGATTCCAATGACATCATATTTCTTCTCCTGCGTTAGTAGCTCCAGTTCTCCTTGTTTGTTGCCCATGCTTTGTGCATTCGTATAGAAACACTTTAGTTTGTGATTGGTTTGTCTTCCTTCAATATTGTTATTATGTAAATTTTTTTGTCTTTGTTCTTCCCCTTCACTTCTAATAGCAGAAATCTCAATAGTATTTGTCAAGTGTATGGCTTTTGCTGGCGTTTTGCTTCCCTTCCCACATTGTTCTAGTTTAAAGCTCTCCTGATGAGTGTAGCAAGGCGACTTCCAAATACATGTTTTCCAGTCTTCGTAAGGTGCACCCCATCTCTAGCAAGTAGTCCATCGTATAGGTAATTCACTCCGTGATCCAGAAATCCAAATCCTTGCTGACGGCACCATGAAGGCACTGGGAATATGCAAATTATCTCCTCGGGACTCCTCCCCTGGTTTACTGATGTCCTCCTTTCAGCTGCAACAGCCAAAATCCAGTGTTCCTTGAGCTCGCGGAGACTCTTCACTTATCCCAGAAGGCACTGGGAATATGCAAATTATCTCCTTGGGACTCCTCCCCTGGTTTACTGATGTCCTCCTTTCAGCTGCAACAGCCAAAATCCAGTGTTCCTTGAGCTCGCGGAGACTCTTCACTTATCCAGAAGGCACTGAGAATATGCAAATTATCTCCTCGGGACTCCTCCCCTGGTTTACTGATGTCCTCCTTTCAGCTGCAACAGCCAAAATCCAGTGTTCCTTGAGCTCGCGGAGACTCTTCACTTATCCCAGAAGGCACTGGGAATATGCAAATTATCTCCTCGGGACTCCTCCCCTGGTTTACTGATGTCCTCCTTTCAGCTGCAACAGCCAAAATCCAGTGTTCCTTGAGCTCGCGGAGACTCTTCACTTATCCCAGAAGGCACTGGGAATATGCAAATTATCTCCTCGGGACTCCTCCCCTGGTTTACTGATGTCCTCCTTTCAGCTGCAACAGCCAAAATCCAGTGTTCCTTGAACTCGCGGAGACTCTTCACTTATCCCAGAAGGCACTGGGAATATGCAAATTATCTCCTCGGGACTCCTCCCCTGGTTTACTGATGTCCTCCTTTCAGCTGCAACAGCCAAAATCCAGTGTTCCTTGAGCTCGCGGAGACTCTTCACTTATCCCAGAAGGCACTGGGAATATGCAAATTATCTCCTCGGGACTCCTCCCCTGGTTTACTGATGTCCTCCTTTCAGCTGCAACAGCCAAAATCCAGTGTTCCTTGAGCTCGCAGAGACTCTTCACTTATCCCAGAAGGCACTGGGAATATGCAAATTATCTCCTCGGGACCAAATGAAGTTTGTGTCACTTTGCCTGCTCAGAATATACTGAGGATGAGCAGCTTCCTGGGCAATATACATTGCTTCTGGAAAGTGCAGTAAGATAACTCTGTGCGATGGACTACATAATTTGCCTAGAGCTGAATTATTAACTAGTGATAAGCGAGTATACTCATTGCCAACAAACAGGCAATCCCCACGTGTATTCAGGCTGTCTAGCAGATGCAAATCATGCAGCTGCTGCGACAAAAATTAAATCTCCAAGCATGCCCAAATACTCGGAGGGCACCCGAGCATGTTCGGGAAGGCCCGAGCAATGAGTATACTCGCTCATCACTATTCATAACCTTTAAAGAACAGTGCTAGTGTGACTTGTGAAGAGAAGAGCTGATACCAATTTTTTTATTGTAAATAGTTAATTTAACAATGTTCCTTGTTACGCCCAGCCATGGTGCATGTGGATTTGTGGACCCACTGTGCCACAGGGTTGGGCCTACCCTGGAAGGGGCATAGCTAAGTGACTACCTAGTGTTCTCTTGGGCTCCTGATGGTAGAGACAGACTGAGCTGCAGGTAGCTGCCAGGTACCTCTCCTGGGCAGAACCAGGTACTGCAGCTGCAGACCCAGGGTCAGGTACACTGACACTGATTTAAGGCTTAGTTCACACACGCTGGCATATGATACTGAATCAGGGTTTGGCCACTCATGGACCAGGGAATAATGTTCATACACTAGTCGCACTGGAACCTGGGGACATCGGGAACAGGACTGGCCACACCGGGACCAAGGGACTTTGGGTATGGGACTGGCCTTACTAGGACCAGGGGACAATTTTCAGGCACTGGCCGCACACGGACCAGAGGACAAGGTTCAGGCACTGGTTACTCTGGGACCAGGAGACTATGGATACAGGACTGGCCACACTGGGAATAGGGGACTACGTACACAGGACTAGCCACTTCAGGACCTGGTGACTTTGGTTACAGGACAGGCCACCCAAGAAGAGGGGATACAGGTTCAGAACACAGGTGGCAACGGGACCAGGGAACCTTACAACTCATTAGTAGTACACTGACTAATGATTTTACTCGTTGCTTGGTGACTCCCTAGGTGAGATGAAGTCGAATGTGTCGAGAGATGGGTGGTGAGTAAGCCGGAGTCACTGCATGAAAAGAGAAGAGGACACCATGCAGGGGCACCGGTAGCAGCGCTACAGTACCCCCTTATGCCTCCTCTTCTTCAAGGCCACGGGGGCTCTCTGCAGAGAAGTTGGAGGTCGACACCTCCTAACGGACTCATGACTTCTCTTCAGGACCACAACTTCTTCTGTTCACTAGAAGAAAAGTGACACCTCTCACCATTTTCATGACTAGGACGCTTCTCTCCATCAAGCTATCTTCAGCAAAGGACGAAGCAGGTGTAGTACCGGGAACTGGGCATTGAGAAGTCCCTTTCTGTATATTGAGATCAGCTACCACCCGGAGGATCTCAGGACCGACTGCATTTCCTCCGCCTGGTTGATAAATTGCAGAAACTTGGAAGATGCCACCATCTTGATGTTCACTTCACCAGACCTACAAGAGACTGAATACACCTGCTCTGGGTCCATCTTCAGCCTAGTCTCCAATACGACACGTCCACAAGATGGGGAGGTTCCTGGAGGCAGATCATTCGTACAATTGTCACAATTGTCTAGACTGTGTGAGGACATTGCCTCCACTTCCCTTTCCTCAGATACAGCAGCACACAGCGACTCAACAACTAGCAGACCTGGTGGAGAAAACATTGCTGATGACCTGGACATGTAGGGACCAGGCACCACTTGTGACTTGGCTATCCACAACAAAGCACCACCTGGGGTCTCCAGACTAGAACAGGCTTCTGAGTTCTCAGCTCTGGATGACCAATGATAGTGCCAGACAGCACATGGAATGCGATCTTCTCCATGTATAACACTCCGATTTGGAGCTAAAACTGTTCAGCCATGACTTGAATGCTTCTGAGTAGGGCTCATCCTTCACCTGACAAAACCCTCACCAGATTCTGGAGCTGTCAGATGGGAATCTGACACTGACTCTTTATGGCTTGAGGCATGAACTCAAGAGAGGGACTGCGGTGCGCACACAGGAATCAGGAAGCAGGAGCATGCCAAGGACCGCGCCAAGAGCTGGGGCAGTGAGTAAGCCGGAATCCCAGCATGGAGGGAGAAGGGAACACCATATATGGGCACATATACCAGCGCTACATTCTGTATAGAGCCTATTTGTTGAAAGATCCTTCAATGAACCAAGGGGTCCATAGTGCATCTGATAGTCATCCTGAGTATCTATCTGATTCTTAGAGAAGACTGAATCAAATGTGCCTCAAATTTCATCAAAAAATAAGGTTTGCCAGTATAATATTTATTTTCTAGAGATTTGATCTGCACAAATCCAACTAGAATTTATGGATTCAAAAGGTTAAAAAATGTGAAAAATGTCTACTCTCACGACCCTCTCATTATAACGTTTCCAATTCAGTGCAGTGAATGCCTAAAATGCGGGTAAATTCTGAAGATGGCCCAGTGAAGATTACACTGAAACAAAGACACTGCTCTGTCATAGGGTTTCCCGGAACCAGGGGTTCCTTCCCTGTCCCCAATGCTAGGGGCACCCTAGCTCGCACTGTTCCCCAGAGTACTTCTGATGGTTAAGATGCTGGGGCCACGTACCTTGCCTTAGCTCCTGAATACACCCTCAGTCTGTACCCTTCCCCCACCCAGGGATGAGGAGAGTAGTAGTGTACCAACCACCATACAATACAATACACCAACCAGACTAACAAGGTAATACAAAGAGGGATAAAGGAAAATACCAATCAAACAAATATACTAGCACAAACAACAAAGGAATGCACTGGGAAGTGGATGACAGGGTAAAACTAAAGTAGGAGTAAAGCCTCTGTCACACACAGCGATCTCGCTGGCGAGATCGCTGCTGAGTCACTAGTTTTGTGACACAACAGCGATCTACCCAGCGATATCGCTGTGTGTGACATTCAGCCCCCCTGCTGGGTATCGCTCATCGTGGCTGAATTTCCTGTACATTTTTTTGATCATTGGTCTCCTGCTGACCAGCACGTATCGCTGC
Source organism: Oophaga sylvatica (assembly GCA_033576555.1). Taxonomy (NCBI): domain Eukaryota; kingdom Metazoa; phylum Chordata; class Amphibia; order Anura; family Dendrobatidae; genus Oophaga; species Oophaga sylvatica. The sequence continues at coordinate 13,455,249 of JARQOD010000001.1, read as the reverse complement.
GTGTGGCAGGCAGGAGACCAGCGATCAGCTGGTAACCAAGGTACACATCGAGTTTCCAGGTGCTGGGCGGCACCTGGAAACACGATGTGTACGTTGGATACCAGCGCGCTGCTGTAGGGGAGCTGGTAACCAAGGTACACATCAGGTTTCCAGGTGCTGCGCAGCGCTTGGAAACCCGATGTGTACCTTTGTTACCAGCTCCCTGCACCAGCTGGCTGGTATCAAATGTACACTGCGGGTAACTAGGCGACGTTACATGCAGTGTCGCTGTCCTGATCGCTGCCTGAGCTGCCTGTTTGGCAGCTCTGCAGCGATCATGTAGTGACATACTAGAGATCCTGACAAGTGCATATCGTTGTCGGGATCGCTGGTGTGTCGCTATGTGTGACGGGGCCCGAAGAGGGGAAATTATCACACACATAAAATCTAGCAAACTGTCACAGATAAATCCACCAAACGCCTTCTCAAATAATAGCCACCAACCAACAACCTCCAACCATACAGCAAAAGCTAACTCTGACAATGAATGCTAGCCAGGGCCCAGATTATATAAGAGAGAGGACTGGCTAACAGTGCAAAGCTGAGAATGTTAACACAGGAAAGCTTCCTGAAGATCTCAGCTTGAGCAGATTAACCCCTGCACTGCAAAAAGAAACCTGCACTGTTTAATATGAAGGTGAAGTGCTTCCAATCAGTGTAGGAGTAGGAGAAATCAGACACTGCGATCTTCTGGCTCCTCTCTGTTGCGGTAAACCCGTGACACTGTACCAGAAAAGGGCTGGGAAGAAGAACAACCAAAGGCCAGGTGATTAAAATGTATTTTTTTTGTAACATATGTTAATTATGTTTACTATTCTCTGAGGTCTGAAGAGACCTCAGAGGTTAATAATGTACATTCGATACTTTGGATTAAATTGGATGACAAATTTTCAGGCTAAATTTGAGCAAAGTTCTTCCTTGTATGTGTCTAGTTAGATTTAATATCACATTGTAAATCATACAGAATGGCGAGGAGATGGAGATATTTACAGATCCATTTACAGCGGTCAAGGTCAAAATCACTGTTCTCATTAAAATGCATCCTTAGTGCACAATGACATTGTCATGGGAGCAGCGTGTGTAGGACATAACTACATGCATCCCTTCATTTATCATCACTCATACTAGCACACGTCTCTTCCTCCACCCAGCTGTCAAATGCTTCACATATCGAAGTCTTTCTGGAGTCTGTCAGTCATGAAAGAAGAGCGAGCTTGCGTGCTGCGGACTGCAGTCTGGTCTATTAGCGTGACTGACAGGCGTCCAGAGCCCCGTGGATGACACATGGTCTGCAGGGTGCACTTCCTCTCCTGGCTTCTGCAGGTTATGAGCTGTTAACATGACACCGGGCAATGAATGTAATGTAATAGTGTAACACTGCTTGACTCCAACCCCAAGTGTATCCCTTATACTCCATTTCTGTCCGTCACTGTCTGCACTAACCTTGATTTGTGACTTTCAGAATTAACGGCGCGCAATGGAAGTGGTCAACCCGTCACACCGTGGTTACAGGGTTATGGAATGAGGAATCGGCATCTATTAGAGATGGTTTCCCTACAGCTGAGCTGACACTAGGATGTCACGATGTCTTCATAAATTAAAGGAAATAATATGTATAATTGGGTCATAGCCATGACTATTCCCCCGACCATATAGTAGTCTGTCTTCCACCATTCTTCTTGGTTCTACATATCCGAAAATACACTGTGTGCAGATTTATTATGCAAATGAGTATTTTGATCACATCATCCTTTTTATACATGTTGTCCTACTCCAAGCTGTATAGGCTTGAAAGCCAACTGCCAATTCTGTAAATCAGATGATTTGCATCTCTGTAATGAGGAGGGGTGAGGTCTAATGACATCAACACCCTATATAAGGTGTGCTTAATTATTAGGCAACTTCCTTTCCTTTGGCAAAATGGGTCAGAAGAGAGATTTGACGGACTATGAAAAGTCACAGATTGTGGGATGTCTTGCGGAGGGATGCAGCAGTCTTGAAATTGCCAAACTTTTGAAGCATGATCACCGAACAATCACGCGTTTCATGGCAAATAGCCAACAGGGTCGCAAGAAGCGTGTTGATAAAAAAGGCTCAAAATAACTGCCCATGAATTGAGGAAAATCAAGCGTGAAGCTGCCAAGATGCCATTTGCCACCAGTTTTGCCATATTTCAGAGCTGCAACGTTACTGGAGTATCAAAAAGCACAAGGTGTGCCTTACTCAGGGACATGGCCAACGTAAGGAAGGCTGAAAAACGAGAAACATGAGATAAAACGTCAAGACTGGGCCAAGAAATATGTTAAGAATGATTTTTCTAAGGTTTTATGGACTGAGGAAATGAGAGTGGCTCTTGATGGGCCAGATGGATGGGCCCGATGCTGGATCAGTAAAGGGCAGAGAGTTCCACTCCCACACAGACGCCAGCAAGGTGGAGGTGGGGTACTGGTATGGGCTGGTATCATCAAAGATGAACTTGTGGGACCTTTTCGGGTTGAGGATGGAGTGAAGCTCAACTCCCAGACCTACTGCCAGTTTCTGGAAGACGCCTTCTTCAAGCAGTGGTACAGGAAGAAGTCGGTATCGTTCAAGAAAAATATGATTTTCATGCAGGACAATGCTCCATCACATGTATCCAAATACTCCACAGCGTGGCTGGCCAGTAAAGGTCTAAAAGAAGAAAAAATAATGACATGGCCCCTTGTTCACCTGATCTGAACCCCATAGAGAACCTGTGGTCCCTCATAAAATGTGAGATCTACAGGGAGGGAAAACAGTCCACCTCTCGGAGCAGTGTCTGGAGGCTGTGGTGAGATCTACAGGGAGGGAAAACAGTCCACCTCTCGGAGCAGTGTCTGGAGGCTGTGGTGAGATCTACAGGGAGGGAAAACAGTCCACCTCTCGGAGCAGTGTCTGGAGGCTGTGGTGAGATCTACAGGGAGGGAGAACAGTCCACCACTCGGAGCAGTGTCTGGAGGCTGTGGTGGGATCTACAGGGAGGGAGAACAGTCCACCTCTCGGAGCAATGTCTGGAGGCTGTGGTGGCTGCTGCACGCAATGTGGATCAAAAACAGATCAAGCAACTGACAGAATCTATGGATGGAGGCGTCTGAGTGTCATCGGAAAGAAAGGTGGCTATATTGGTCACTGATTTTTTTGTTTATGCAAACAGTGTAAGTGGAACAGTTTTTGGAAAAAAAAAAAGAAAACTATGATACTCTGTCAAATGATGTGTATGTTAAATGTGCCTATACGTGGTCCCCCAATGGTGGTTTTGTGGGTTGCAATTTGTCCCAGAAATTTTGACTGTGGAGAATATGTCAGGGTTAGACAGTAAGGTCGAAGAAACAGAGAGATGCTGACCGAGCAGAACTGCAATGTACAAGAAAGCTAGTGAACGAAAACGTGGCATAACGAAAAAAAAAAGGAAACAGAGAAATGATCATGCAGCGCAGAGCAAATTTACTGTATTCGTAGTTTACTTTTTGTTTACTTGCTTAATTGTGGGGTTGCAGGATTTGAGCTCAGTGGATATTCCCTGTGAATATCGGCCATTTTCTTACACTGAGATATTGTGCCATGACGCCTCCTTACCAGTACAGTGAGTGTTAATAAAACAGATAGCTCAATACGGCTCGAGAGGATATTAGCAAGATTACAGGACCAGACTGCAAACTTGGTGCTTTAGTTTGGCAATAATTTAATAATTTTATAAGCTCATGATTTTATTGGTCGGCATCTGTGCTTTATCCAAAAATAAAAGATATTTTAATCAATGCTTGTTTTTTGTAAGGTTTTTTTTTCATTCTTTCTTGTAATTTGCCATTGTCAAACACCATTGATTTAAAGGGGTTTTCTTTCTAGATTGCAATGTCAAATAATATAAGACATCATAAATTATAATTCATGGCCTCAAATAACATACCAACCTCTCCTACTACAAGCCAGAAGATCTAAATGAGTGGCTCTATCTGAGGATACCTTCAGTGGCTGGTCTTTGAAAAAAATTCAGGTACCTGGTACCTAAGTTCTGGTTTCCAAAACCACAGAAGTCATACAATCTTTAACGACCAGTCAACGCCAAGCATTGCACAGACATAGCCATGCAAAATTTGCCTAATTTCATTCTTAAGATCTGCCAGTAGGTTTAGTAAGCATATTACACATACTTTTTCAAGGAATTCTAAGGGGCATAATCATAAAGGGTCCACAAGATGCAGGCTCTGATGTTCATGGGGGCATTAAAGCTGTTGCCCAGAAATAGAGCAGTGGGGATCTGACACTGTTCACTTTAATGGAAGCTGAGCTGCAGTACCCAAGAACTGCCACTACATGGTGTATGGAGCTCTGAGAAGAGAGCAATTACTAGTATAGAAAAATCATCTCTTATCTTCCCTGGAGGACCCACCATGTCTATACTACATGGACAACCAAGGCCACCATGCAATACTTCAATTCACCTGTGGAGTTGAGGCATGAGATATAAAAACTTTTTTTATCAAGTGAATGCATTTGGGGGTCAGAATTTATTTTGATAACTTGATTTCATTAAACATTTTGCGGCATTTTGCTTTCCAAGGACCTTTGTTTCAATCACCGGTGAAGTGATCTGTGATCATAAAGTAGCTCAAAAAACACAGATAAACTCACTGTAAAACCATCAGAACGAGCTCACTATGGATTCCCAAATAAAGGCGTTATGGAGGACCTAATTTTTTATGATACTAAGCACTTATTGGCAGATAATTGATTACCATGTGCCTGTTCTGCCAGGTAATGATCTCTCTCGAGTCACGTATGACATGGACCACTCCTGGCAACGATTCTCCTGTTTCCTATGATGTCACATTTGCAGAGCAGTTCCTTCTCTTCTGCTCTGCTCGGTCGATCACTGCCGACTCAACGGAGAGCCAGCTGTCAATCAACATGACAACAGCAGTGACGCCCCTTCAACAGAGCAGAGTGGCAGAGAGGGAATAGCTCTGTCAACAAGAATTCACAGGCAGTAAAAGATGTGCCGAAACGAGTGGTCCATGACCGCTGTGAGCTGGGAGGGATTTTTGTGCAGCCGAACAGGCACGTAAGTCAGCAACTACCTGCCGATAAGTGCTTAGTCCCATAGCAATAAAAATTAAGCCCTGGGTACTGCCTTAAACTCATTCTACAGTCTGCAACTGCACAACATAAAAGCTGCAGAAGGCAAACAATGCAAAATTTGTAATGAAATCAAATTGAATTTTTTTTTTTTTAGCCATAAATACATGCATATGAGTAAAAAAAAGTCCCTAAGGGCTCGCTCGCTTTAAGAATTTGTCATCTTAGTGCTATAAGGGTTCTCGCCTGTGAAAATCAGAGCATAGGTGTAGAGAAGACAGAGAACTTACTTTCTCCATCTTCTTCATTCTCTGTGTCCACGGATGTCAGATTGCACTCGGATGACATCCGAGCACAGCCCGATATTTATCACACAACCAAAGACTTTTATGGATGCACGGGATCCGATTATCAGATGCATCCTCAGATGTACCTTCCATTATCGCCATGCTGCCAAAAATCACTGGTCTGCATTACCCCATGATTAGAGTTGAGCGATACTTTCCGATATCCAAAAGTATCGGAATCGGAATGGTATCGCCGATACCATTAAAATATCGGCGATACCCGATACCGATACCGGAAGTCCCATGTAAGTCTATGGGAACAAAATATCGCAACTAAAAAAACCTCTTTCTTTCCTTGTAAACACTAAATATACACACATAGAATACATAATATATATATATATATATATATATATATATATATATACATGTCATTGTGACATATATATATACATATATGTATAGTTTATACACTTCTACATAGTAAAATATCCTCTGATTCAATTGCCGGGTAAAGCCGGCTTCTGTGAAAAGACAGAAGCACCCGACATGAAATGACACTTGGTGTACATAGGGTTAACCATGTCTTTTCATGTCCTTTGCTATCTGATTTGCACAAACAATTACATCAGTCTATGTGTGCAAAATTTCACACCTGTAGGGGTTAATTAAAGGTGTAAATTCGTTGTAAAAAAAACGGACTTTTCTGCTACGAATTTACACCTTTAATTAACCCCTACAGGTGTGAAATTTTGCACACTTACACTCATGTAATTGTTTGTGCAAATCAGATATCAAACTACATGAAAAGACATGGTTAACCCTATGTAAACCATGTGTCATTTCATGTCGGGTTCTGCATTTTCACAAAAGCCGGCAATTGAATTAGCGGCTATTATACTATGTAGAAGTGTATGAACTATAAATATATATATATATATATATATATATATATATATGTGTCACAAATTCAATGACATGTATATATATATATATATATATGAGGTGTAAAATTGCTGAAAAAAAATGCGTGGGCTCCCGCCCTATTTTCGCAACCAGACAGACAAAGCCAGTGAGTGGGGGCAGATAATAATAGCCCAGAGAGGGACCATTTTTTTTGGCCCCCCCCGGCTACTAACATCTGCCCCCAGACACCCCAGAAAGGGCAAATCTCTATTTAGATTTGCCCTTTCTGGCACTTTGCCCGTCTATTCCCATTGCCCTGTAGCGGTGGCGAATGGGTTAATAAGGGGTTAAAATGACCTTGCAATTGAAAGGTCACTTTAAGCCAGGTTAATAATTGAGAGCTGTCAATTAGACAACTATCAATTATTAATCCTATTGTATGAAAGAAAAATCAAACACACACACTTTAATAAAAAAGAAGTTTAATGAAATAATCACACAGTTTTTGACCATATTTTATTTACCTGCTAAAACCATTTCCTGTAATAAAAATAAAATAATAAAGCAAAATTATTCTTACCAATCCGATGCACAGTCAGGTCCCACGGTGTAATCCTTCAGAAAGGGTTAATGTTTACTGCAGGGACCGCAGCTAATGCTGCAGCCTCACAGTAAACCCCCAAATGAATGAGTTCCTCTCCTGGCTGACAGGAGAGGAAGTGGAAAGCTTAATTGATTGCTTTCCACTTTCACTTCAGGTCAGCCAGGGACACCATCAGTGACGTCAGAGGGAACTGATTAACAAAAATAGGGGTTCCCTTCGAAAAAAAAATGGCGTGGGGTCCCCCCTATTTTTGTTAACCAGCCAGATGAAGCAGACCTCTGAGGCCTGGATTTTCAGGCTGTTAAGGAGCCAAGATCCATGGACCTTGCCAGCCTGATAATACCAGGCCACAGCAGTCTGCATATCTTGGCTGATTAACAAAAATAGGGGATCCCCTCGAAAAAAATTGGCGTGGGGTCCCCCCTATTTTTGTTAACCAGCCAGATGAAGCAGACCGCTGAGGCCTGGTTTTTCAGGCTGGTAAGGATCCAATATCCATGGACCTTGCAAGCCTGATAATACCAGGCCACAGCAGTCTGCTTAGCTTGGCTGGTTAACAAAAATAGGGGATCCCCTCGAAAAAAAAACGGCGTAGGGGTCCCCCTATTTTTGTTAACCAGCCAAGTAAAATGCAGACTGCTGCGGCCTGGTATTAAAAGACTGTCAAGGCCCATGGATTTTGGCCCTCAACAGCCTGATAATACCACGCTACAGCAGCCCCACATTTGGCGCATCAAAAGATGTGCCAATTGTGGCACTTTACCCGGCTCTTCCCACTGCCCTGTAGCGGTGGCAAGCGGGGTAATAAGGGGTTAATGTCACCGTTGATTGCACGGTGACAATAAGCCCGGTTAATAATGGAGAGGTGTCAATAAGACACCGATCCATTATTAATCCCAAAGTTTTTAAATGTGTAAAAAAAAGACACAGCAAGAAAAAAGTATTTTAATGAAATAAAAGACAACACAGTTTTCATTTTTTTATTACTCTCTCATTCCTGCGACGCCATCGATCTCCTGTAAAAAAATAAAAAAAACAAACCAACAGTATACCACCTGTCCGACGCAGTCCATAACGACAGTCCCACGACGATCCAGCTCTGCTACATCGTAATGACAGGCAGAGCCTGTCATCCCGGCGCAGCACAGCTGATTACCTGCTTCCCCGGCGGTGACGTCATCGGACTGACTGCTTTACGGCCGGGATTACCCAGCAGTCACTGCAGTTATCGCGAGAAACTGCATGTGACCGCCGGGGAGAAGAGGATGGCGGCCATTAAGCAGTCCGGGATGTGACCGCCGGAGATCTTCTGCCGGGTAAGTGCCGCTGACTCCTGACAGACCCGACCGACGGACACTGACAGTGACAGTGACATCCCGATTCCGGTATCCGATATGACGAAAATATCGGTACTCGGAATCGGAATTCCGATACAGCCAATATCGGCCGATACCCGATATTTGCAGTATCGGAATGCTCAACCCTACCCATGATACAACATTAGGCCGAGTGCGATAAAACATCGTAGACGCTCGTGTGGGCGAACCCTAAAGTACAAATTTGCATACAATGAGTTGTCACGAACAATATCTGGCCACACGTAGACACATCTAATATATAAAGCTGAATGTATGTATGTGTGTATGTATTTGGGTATGTTTGTCCGGGATTGGAATCCGCACCGTCGCACTTATGGGCATGAAATTTTGCACGCCCGCACATCTCGACCCCGAAAGAGTCCTAGGCTATGTTTTGAATCGATATTCTAACCCCGCGCGTTCCAAATCGCCAAACAATTTTGGCCCTATCTACATAATGGGGAGAAAGCTGAATGCTTGTGTGTATGTCCGGCATAGGAATCTGCATTTACGGGCATGAAATTTTGCACACCCGCACGTCTCGACCCCGGGAGCGTCATAGGCTAGGTTTTTAGTCGAAATTTTAACCCCGCGCATTCCAAATCGGCAAATAATTTTGGCCTGGGATAGGAATCTGCACCGTTGTACTTACGGGCATGAAATTTTGCATGCCCGCACATCTCAACCCCAGGAGCATCATAGGCTATGTGTTGAATGGAAATTTTAACCCTCGCATGTTCCAAATCGCCAAACAATTTTGGCCCTATCTACATAATGGGGAGAAAGCTGAATGCTTGTGTGTATGTCCGGCATAGGAATCTGCATTTACGGGCATGAAATTTTGCACACCCGCACATCTCGACCCCGGGAGCGTCATAGGCTAGGTTTTTAGTCTAAATTTTAACCCCGCGCATTCCAAATCGGCAAATAATTTTGGCCCGGGATAGGAATCTGCACCGTTGTACTTACGGGCATGAAATTTTGCATGCCCGCACATCTCAACCCCAGGAGCATCATAGGCTATGTGTTGAATGGAAATTTTAACCCCCGCACGTTCCAAATCGCCAAACAATTTTGGCCCTATCTACATAATGGGGAGAAAGCTGAATGCTTGTGTGTATGTCCGGCATAGGAATCTGCATTTACGGGCATGAAATTTTGCACACCCGCACGTCTCGACCCTGGAGCGTCATAGGCTAGGTTTTGAGTCGAAATTTTAACCCCGCGCATTCCAAATCGGCAAATAATTTTGGCCCGGGATAGGAATCTGCACCGTTGTACTTACGGGCATGAAATTTTGCATGCCCGCACATCTCAACCCCAGGAGCATCATAGGCTATGTGTTGAATGGCAATTTTAACCCCCGCACGTTCCAAATCGCCAAACTGTTTTGGCCCTATCTACATAATGGGGAGAAAGCTGAATACTTGTATATAGATATAATCATTACAATTTGTTATAACTAACCGTAGTTAGGTACTATGCCCGGGCAGTGCCGGGCTCTTCAGCTAGTATGTCATAAACATCATCTAACATACTATCACAAAATAATTTTTAGTTTGTTTTAGTTATTTACATATATTTTGTTTTTCTGATGCCATTCAACTCAACAGGGAAGAAGCTCGGAAAATACACATCTGCATGAAAAACATTTCTTTCTCCCAAATTACTGCCGCAGCTGTCTAAAAGTAACAGCCAGGCACAACACATGAACAGTTGTGGCACTATTTCTATGAAGAAGTAGCCATGTTTTTTTCTAAACCTGCACAACTTCTATAAAGTCCTACATAATAGAAAGTGGTGACAACATGAGTTGCGACAAACGATAAACTCAGCATGGCTGTATCTTCTCTTCCCTGAAAGCAATTTTACTCCTAAAATGTGTTTATGTGTTGTTTTATGTCATTTGTAGTTACCATTCCTTCTCACCTACATGTGAAAGTCATTTATCTACAACACCTGGGTCCCTGGAGCTAGTAAACTATTGTGTCAGGCAGGTGGTAGGTTTGCTCTGTGGTCTTGGAGAGATGTCAACAGCGTTCTCTCTAACAAAAGCTTTGTCGTCTCTTCTGGGCAAACTGATTATATAAGGTGGCCAGACGGAATATGAATGGACCTAACAATGATTTTTTTTTTTGCTTGAAGCTTAGGGTAGATGGACAAGGAGTGACGTAAAAGGAAGCCAAAAAAATAAAACTGGAAAGGTTTTAGCTGGAAGACCTAACAATGTCCAAGCAGATCCTGTCATTCACGCCCTGGCACTTTCCACTGCCGGCTTGATGACTCTTTGAAAAAAATAAAAACATTTCCTGCTCATGTAGCGTTGACCATGCAGCGTATTTGTTAACAAGGAGTCTATAATTGGTGGATGAATTCTGATGCCCATAAGATCTGAATGCCCTTGATCCTCCTCGTGCAGTTGGGGATCCTAGTTCTTTGAGCATTTGTCCCCATAGTGTCACTGTGGTTTCAAAAAACTTTTGCTATGTCATAGAGATATGTCAAAAGTTTTGATTGGTGGGGAGGAATGATATTTGAGGCCTTCATTAATTGCTAAAACGAAGGACAAAAAGAACAGCTCTCCGATGAGTTCATTGGAGGGCCAATCAAGTCTGTCTTCAGTTTCGAAGGAGAGCAGCAGAAGGCTTACCTTTACTGCTAAATGGCAAAAACCTATGTAAGACTTCAGAAACTGATTTTTTTTTATTATGGGAAGAGGGAGGCAGTAGTGATGGACGAGTAGTATCGTTGCTCAGGTCTCCCCGAGCATGCTTTGGTGATCTCCGAGTATTTTGGCGTGCTCGGAGATTTAGTTTTCCTCGTCTCAGCTGCATGATTTGCGGCTGCTAGACAAGCTAAATACATGTGGGAATTCCCTAACAAACAGGCAATCCACACATGTAATCAGCCTGTCTAGCAGTCACAAATCATACAGCTGAGACGACGAAAACTAAACCTCCGAGCACGCCAAAATACTCGGAGACCGCCCGAGCATGCTTGGGAAACCCGAGGAGCGAGTATACTCACTCATCACTAGGAGGCAGATCTCATGCTTTGTCTCAGTAAGGGAGAGGCAGGACTCACAGGCTTATCTGAGTGTGAGAAAGGGCAGCAAGACTCACAGACTTTGAGTATGTGAGGGTGTAGGCAAGACTCATAGGCTTAATCTGATGGATGGAGTGGGAAACAAGATTCATATGAAGATTGGGAGGCTGAGGTAAAACACACAGACTTTATCTAAGTGTAGGATGGCATGGGCAGGACTCACAGGTTTAATATAAGTGTGGAAGTAGAGACAGGACTCGCTATATCTGAGAGTGGGAAGCAGGACTCACAGGCTAAGTACTGCCACACTAAACAATCCCGCTAGCGATCACTATAACGACGCATACTAATGCGATCGCTAGCGGGATTGTTTCTATATCGCTAAATGCTACCGCATTTAGCGATATAGTTAACGACGCTATCGCCGTTAGCGATCTTCTTAATGACTTTAGCGGTACAAAAGTACCGCTAAATCGCTAAGAAAAGGTGCCACACAGCGATTAGATACTTACCTAGCGGGAGCGCCGACGAGAAAATAGGGTCCGAACGTCCAGCGACGAGCGAGATCACAGCAGAAGCTCGTCGCTGGAAGCTGCCGCACTGAACAATATCGCTAACGGGATCGCTAAATAGTGACGTTTTTTAGAGATCCCGTTCGATATTGTTTAGTGTGGCATACCCTTTATCGATGTTGCAGGAAGAGGTAGAACTCATAAGCTTTATCTAATTGTGTTTAGGTGGAGGCAGGATTCACAGGTTTAGTCTGAGTTTGGAGAAGCAAAGGCTTGACTAACAGGCTTCATGTGAGTGTAGGATGGGGATGGCAGGACTCACAAGCTTTATCTGACTGTGGGAGGGGCAGCAGGACTCACAGACTCTTAGTGTTGAAGAGAGAGGCAGGAATTACTTTCATTCTCTTGAGTGGCCAGAGATGAACCGGGCTCAATGGCTTTGTTTCTGTGTGGGAGGGAAGGACCGGACATACATGCTTTCTCTATGTGTGACTGGGGTTAGCTAAGTGTGACTATGGGGTTAGCCAAGTATGACTATGTGGTTAGCCAAGTGTGACTATGAGGAAGCAAGACTACCAGGATTTCTGTATGTGAAGATGGGGAAGCAGGCCTCACAGGATTTCTATATATGAAGGCGGGGAAGCAAGACACACAGGATTTATGTATGTGAAGGCAATGGAAGCAAGACTCACAGGATTTCTATATTTGAAGGCGGAGAAGCAGGACACACAGGATTTCTATATGTGAAGGTGGGATAAGCATAGCATACAGAATTTCTATATGTGAAGGTGGGAGATGCAGGAATCACAGGATTTCTATATCTGAAAGTGGGAGAAGCTGGACTCACAGTATTTCTCTATGTGAAGGCAGGGAAGCAAGATTCACAAGATTTCTATATATGAAGGCGAGGGAAGCAGGACTCACAGGATTTCTATATGCAAAGTCGAGGGAAGCAGGAATCACAGGATTTTTCTATGTCAAAGCAGAAGATGCAGGAATCACAGGATTTCTATATGTGAAGGCGGGAGATGCAGGAATCACAGGATTTCTATATGTGAAGGTGAAGGAAGCAGGACTCACAGGATTTCTATATGTGAAGGCGAGGGAAGCAGGACTCACAGGATTTTTATATGTGAAGGCAGAAAAGCAAGATTATCAAGATTTCTATATGTGAAGGCGAGGGAAGCAGGACTCAGGATTTTTATATGTGAAATCGGGAGATGCAGGAATCACAGGATTTCTATATGTGAAGGTGGGGAAGCAGGACTCACAGGATTTCTATATGTGAAAGCGGGAGATGCAGGAATCACAGGATTTCTATATGTGAAGGCGGGAGATGCAGGAATCACAGGATTTCTATATGTGAAGGCGGGAGATGCAGGAATCACAGGATTTCTATATGTGAAGGCGGGAGATGCAGGAATCACAGATTTCTATATGGAAGGTGAAGGAAGCAGGACTACAGGAATTTCTATATGTGAAGGCGATGGAAGCAGGACTCACAGATTTTTATATGTGAAGGCAGAAAAGCAAGATTATCAAGATTTTCTATATGTGAAGCGAGGAAGCAGGCTCAGGATTTTTATATGTGAAATCGGGAGAAGCAGGAATCACATGGATTTCTATATGTGAAGGTGGGAAGCAGGACTCACAGGATTTCTATATGCAAAAGTCGAGGAAGCAGGAATCACAGGATTTCTATGTCAAAGCAGAAGATGCAGAATCACAGATTTCTATATGTGAAGGCGGAGATGCAGGAATCACAGGATTTCTATATGTGAAGGTGAAGGAAGCAGGACTCACAGATTTCTATATGTGAAGGCGAGGGAAGCAGGCTCACAGGATTTTTATATGTGAAGGCAGAAAAGCAAGATATATCAAGATTTCTATATGTGAAGGCGAGGGAAGCAGGACTCAGGATTTTTATATGTGAAATCGGAGATGCAGGAATCACAGGATTTCTATATGTGAAGGTGGGGAAGCAGGACTCACAGGATTTCATATGTGAAGGCGGGAGATGCAGGAATCACAGGATTTCTATATGTGAGGCGGAGATGCAGGAATTCACAGGATTTCTATATTGAAGCGGGAGATGCAGGATCACAGGATTTCTATATGTGAGGCGGGAGATGCAGGAATCACAGGATTTTTATGTGAAGGTGAGGAAGCAGGACTCACAGGATTTCTATATGTGAAGACGAGGGAAGCAGGCTCACAGGATTTTTATATGTGAAGGCAGAAAAGCAGATTATCAAGATTTCTTATGTGAAGGCGAGGGAAGCAGGACTCAGGATTTTATATGTGAATCGGGAGATGCAAGATCACAGGATTTCTATATGTGAAGGTGGAGCAAGAGACTACAGGATTTCTATATGTGAAGCGGGAGATGCAGGATCACAGGATTTCTATATGTGAAGCGGGAGATGCAGAATCACAGGATTTCTATATGTGAAGGCGGGAGATGCAGGAAATCAAAAGGATTTCTATATGTGAAGGCGGGAGATGCAGAATCACAGGATTTCTATATGTGAAGGCGGAGATGCGGAAATCACAGGATTTCTATATGTGAAGGCGGAGATGCAGGAATCACAGGATTTCTATATGTGAAGGGGGAGATGCAGGAATCACAGGATTTCTATATGTGAAGGTGGGAGAAGCAGGACTCACAGGATTTCTATATGTGAAGGCAGGAAAAGCAAGATTATCAAGATTTCTATATGTGAAGGCGAGGGAAGCAGGACTCAGGATTTTTATATGTGAAATCGGGAGATGCAGGAATCACAGGATTTCTATATGTGAAGGTGGGGAAGCAGGACTCACAGGATTTCTATATGTGAAGGCGGAGATGCAGGAATCACAGGATTTCTATATGTGAAGGCGGAGATGCAGGAATCACAGGATTTCTATATGTGAAGGTGGGAAGCAGGACTCACAGGATTTCTATATGTGAAGGGGGAGATGCAGGAATCACAGGATTTCTTTATGTGAAGGCGGGGGAGCAGGACTCACAGAATTTTTATATGTCAAAGCGTGAGATGCAGGACTCACAGGATTTCTATATGTGAAGGTGGGAGATGCAGGAATCACAGGATTTCTATATGTGAAGGCAGAAAGCAAGATTATCAAGATTTCTATATGTGAAGGTGGGGAAGCCGGCTCACAGGATTTCTATATGTGAAGGCGGGGAGCAGGACTCACAGAATTTTTATATGTCAAAGCGTGAGATGCAGGACTCACAGGATTTCTATATGTGAAGGTGGGAGATGCAGGAATCACAGGATTTCTATATGTGAAGGCAGAAAGACAGAATATCAAGATTTCTATATGTGAAGGCGAGGGAGCAGGACTCAGGATTTTTATATGTGAAATCGGGAGATGCAGGAATCACAGGATTTCTATATGTGAAGGTGGGGAAGCAGGACTCACAGGATTTCTATATGTGAAGGCGGAGATGCAGGAATCACAGGATTTCTATATGTGAAGGTAGGGATGCAGGAATCACAGGATTTCTATATGTGAAGGTGGGGAAGCAGGACTCACAGGATTTCTATATGTGAAGGCGGAGATGCAGGACTCACAGGATTTCTATATGTGAAGGCGGGAGATGCAGGACTCACAGGATTTCTATATGTGAAGGCGGAGATGCAGGAATCACAGATTTCTATATGTGAAGGGGGAGATGCAGGACTCACAGGATTTCTATATGTGAAGGTGGGGAGCAGGACTCACAGGATTTCTATATGTGAAGGCGGGAGATGCAGGAATCACAGGATTTCTATATGTGAAGGCGGGAGATGCAGGACTCACAGGATTTCTATATGTGAAGGCGGGAGAGCAGGAATCACAGATTTCTATATGTGAAGGCGGGAGATGCAGGAATCACAGGATTTCTATATGTGAAGGGGGGGAAGCAGGACTCACAGGATTTCTATATGTGAAGGCGGGAGATGCAGGAATCACAGAATTTCTATATGTGAAGGGGGAGATGCAGGAATCACAGGATTTCTATATGTGAAGGCGGGAATGCAGGAATCACAGGATTTCTATATGTGAAGGCGGGGGTGCAGGAATCACAGGATTTCTATATGTGAAGGCGGGAGATGCAGGACTCACAGGATTTCTATATGTGAAGGTGGGGAAGCAGGACTCACAGGATTTCTATATGTGAAGGCGGGAGATGCAGGAATCACAGGATTTCTATATGTGAAGGCGGGAGATGCAGGACTCACAGGATTTCTATATGTGAAGGCGGGAGATGCAGGAATCACAGGATTTCTATATGTGAAGGCGGGAGATGCAGGAATCACAGGATTTCTATATGTGAAGGTGGGGAAGCAGGACTCACAGGATTTCTATGTGTATGCGGGAGATGCAGGAATCAAGGATTTCTATATGTGAAGCGGGAGATGCAGGAATCACAGGATTTCTATATGTGAAGGCGGGGGAGCAGGACTCACAGGTTTTTACATAAAAATAATGAACCTCCCTGAGCTCAATATCTTCTCCTCCATCCTCTGCAGTCCTTGGTTAGGAAACCTGATAAACTTTGAATTGTTTGCATCGGCCTGTTTATCTAGCTACCCACCTGAACTATACTGATCTGAAATGCAATGATTTTTTTTTCTTTTTCTATCTTATCTAGTTCATCTATTTATGTTCCCTAAAAAGTCTGACGCAACTCATGAAATGGCGTAACAAGATTCTTCGCATCGTGATGAAGACAAAAAGTCGTGCTTATGTTTCTTGATCTGTTTGTGGTAGAACATTTGAAGAAATGTATAAAGTTTGTAGCACTTTTTCGTAGAGAAGCTTATGAATACAATAAACCTGGGAGACAAGCTGATACAGTGTATTACCTGCTAATTTGTGGCAAAAATTGTCTTCCAGAGAATTCCATCTCGTATAATTCAGCCGCTTTGCACGGCGAGGCAATTTTGCAGCTCACTGTCACATCTGAAGTGCACGGCTCATTATGATAGGTGCTTCAATCATCCTGTTTATTACGACTTTCAAATCGCATATTTATCAATTGCTGTGTTCTTAACGCCGGGCGGGGAGGCTGCTGCACAAACCTGTCTCTTCTTATCAGTTTTATTATTTAACGTGAGCATGTGAAAACTTGCAAATAAAAAGCAGCCTGTGGCGCTAGAAGATATTGGAGTTTCCTGTCACTTTTGGGTAACGGTTTGGTGACATCACGGGATCAGATTAATTTGTTGCTTTAGATTAAAACCTAATTTGTACCTTAGCTCTTGGCACAACAGCTGCAAAAATTCATCTACTTCAATGTCTCATAGGGGATGTCGGAAATGAAAAAAAAAAGTCGTATCTGATTATTTTTCTAGAAAAAGTGCAGCTGTAGTATTGATACTTTGTTGGGGTTTTTTTAATAAATATTTTAGAATTGGTATAAAATTAGTAAAAAGATATTGGACTAACCCTCTTAGGATTTAATCAGGTCCTTGGCCGTTACTAAAGAAAGGAGAATACCATCAATCAAGATGGTAGGGATAACAAGCACCCCCTTTCCTTCAATTATACCTCATTGACCACATGATGACTGGTTGTCAATCACAGTCGCTCACATGTCCAATTGCTGAGCCAACACAACGACAGTAAAATAAGTACATCCATGCATAGGACGAGTACATCAATATGCCTTACATGCAATGATCATTTCTAAAAACATTTGACTTCTAAAAGAGATATGGTAACATTTTGTTCGCTGGTGGTCATTGAGCTGAAATATCCAATTACCAAAACTAAGGCACAGAACCATTCATCCGAGCACTTCTCTCCTCCAGGAGTCAATAATAAGTCATGGAGGTGGTCTTAAATGTTGCAGTAAAGTAGCGATTGCCTGATCGCTTCTGCTTTTTGGAGCAATTAGAAGGGGTCTTATCAAATAGACAGACGCCCAGCTAAACTTTAGACATGTCTCAAGTTTTAAAAATGACTATTAAACTTTCATTTTGATATAGAAAAGATGTATATCTTCGTACCGTGTTAGCCAGTAGATAGATAAATATTTAGAATTGAGAGTCCTCAGTGGTTGATACCTTTTAATGGCTAACTGAAAAGATGGTAACAAATTGCAAGCTTTCAGACTACTCAGGTCTCTTCATCAGCTGAAACTAATACAAAATCTGAAGAATCACATATTTATACACAACACAGCACAGAAACAATGCAATAGGTAAGACAAGTGATGCGAAGCAGAACTGTCATTATGGGAGATAGAGATGAACATAAATATTGGAACTGTTCATAGATAAGGAGTGTGAAAGTTTTATTGCCCTCTGATTGGGGTCTGGTATTGTGTTATTTTGCCCCAGAGGGTCTTAGGAGCAAATTCCTTAATTGATGTAAAAAGATATAAATCCATGGGATATATTCATTCCTGCACTGAGTGTGTCAAAGGCCGTCATGAGTCTTTATTCCCAAACTTTTCTGTCTCTCTCAGATTTGTCTTTTTCTGTCAACGACAGAAGGAATATCCTCAGGAACCGGAACCCCTCCATCCAGAACCAGTGCCTCCACGTTCTCGAGGACCGGAAACGGCGACAGCCCGGAGGAGCCTTGACAGGAAGAAGTGATCAGGCCGGAACTTCGTCATTGGGAGCCAGAGAGCCTAGCAGCATTCTCGGAGGGATTCAACCAGCATGAGACAGGCGCGGCAGGACCACCGATATCCACAGCGGTGAGTTCACTAAGGCCTGTGACCCCGAGAGGCTATTCTCTGCCACGGCCCCCACTCCACCTTGCCAGGCTACTCCCTTGTCTCCAGCCTTCACAACCGAGTCTTTCGATCTCCCCTGTGGCCATCATGGATGAGAGGCTAGACATAAGTCCTGCGCAGACCCAGCGCTGGGAACCTCACATTTATACCAGGCAGAGAAGGGCCCTTTTCCTACACTTGAGCAGTCTGCGTGAATAGCGGACGTGATCGTGGGAAAGAAGTGGCAGGAGAGAGAAGTTTGGGCCTAGCTGAAGCAGCAAGGAGAAGGCGCCTTGGTGGGGCATTGCACCCACAGTCAGCTTGTATTTACCAACCTTGATCGGGGTTTTGGCTTTATACGGGAGGCTGGCACCAATGACAAGGTGCATTTAAATGCCGCCTCCGGGAAGTTCGGGAGACCCTTGCGTAAAGGGGATTGGGTTTCTTTTTATAAGGAGGACTAACTGCCCCAAGGCTACTATGCTGTGGCAGTGGCTCTGTGCACCGAGGATGACGGTTCAGAAAGGAATCAGGGCCCGAGATGAGAACTAACGATAACCCGTGCTTACCCTACCTCCATATTAAGCACTGCCTCTATTCCATCCAGGTAGCCCACAGACTCTGCGGCTGCAGAGTCCCCCTCAGTCCATCCACAGGAATGTGACCAAGCTGATAAAGCGGCACAGGATGCGTGCGGTGAACCTAAAAAAAAAACTTTCTGTTGTGTACAGTTGTGCTCGTTGCACGGGGGCATTTGCTTGGAGGACTGTTCTGCATCTTAAGGGCAGAGGGAAGCCCTGATCCTCCCCAAAGGATGGGGGAAAATAGCACAGCCGTAGCCGGCCATAAAAAAAAAGATGTACCTATAAATAATTGTAGTATGCTACGGACAATTGGCATTGTTGCTTGGAGGATGGTGAGCCAGTCATTCCCGTTTAGAGCATGGATTCTTTTTGCTTTTTTCCCTTTTTTGTTGCTCTTGTTGCGCCCCTTCTGCTTTATAGCAGGACATTGCTCTGGGACTGCATCGCAGGGCTATGAGTACTGTAGTACCATATTTAAAAGAAGAGGAATGCCTTCCTTTGGAGAATTACCGACTCAGTTCATATTGAGTCAAAACAGTTCTACCTCTGTTTTACTGTATTCCTCCCTGCGTGGAGTATTGAATGTACATATTAAAAATCTATTGTTGGGGACAACCATGTTAAAAGGAAGGGGGAATGTAATGGCTTGCAAAGTATAGCATCTCTCTCCCTAACCCCTTAAAGTGACTTCCCTGTTTGATATAATTGTGGTTTATTAATTATGTATATTAATGTGTATTTATGCTCTTTATGCTCTGTATATTCTGTGCTAATATAGGGAAAGTGCAGTGTTCCTTTTTGGCCACTTGATGGGGGAATTATAGTGACCTAGTTGCAATAAGAATACTGTGTAGTAGATAGTTAACTAGGCTACGGTGGATAAGGCAGGAAGGACTTTCTGATAGAGTAAGTCGGGGGCCAGGGCACCCGTTGAGCTCAGGTGGGCTCATTATCCCCAGGCAACACCATGCCATGCAACATTTGGACAAGAGTAGAGCCCAGCCATCTATTATCTGGGGCCAGGTCATCAGCAGTGGAAGCAGTGACAACAGTGCTAGCGGTGCAGCTATAAGTGGACTGCAGTTGCTAGGGAAGACTCATCATGTGACAGCTTATTGCGTGGGCTGATGCCCTCAGAATGCGGTGAAATGGCTGAGGGAACTCCCAAACGAAGTAAGTCTGGACAGGGAGAACGCTGTGGAACCGAAAGATACAGTCCGTCCCGGAAGCGAGCTTACTGACAGAAACAGTGGAACAGGGAAAGAGGAAGACTTGTGCATTGTGAAACCTGATGTTCATGCTGTGAAGAATATGGATGTGCTGCGTACAGAAATGAGTAAAGTTGGTTATTTAAAAGTTGAATTGGACTGTGTCTCTATTTATGCGGGACCGTCTACAAGGAGTCTTCAGCAACCCAAATGGACCCTGACGGCGCAGATTATGGAGACCCAGGTACACAGAATGATGGACATTGTTTTACTGTGGTGGGAGGCCAGGGCGTGTTACAGGGATTGCTCTCAGCAATGACTACCACCTTGGCCATCCCTCACATCTCAACAGATGGGAAATTATCTGTGTCATGAAAAACAGAGGAAAAAATGGGGATTGTTTTGTTACAATTTCATATTTCCTTCTTATTATCAGCTTTCAGCATTGCACGTTATAATCATTTATGATGGAGTTTAGTATGTGTTTTCCCTGAGCTGAAAAGTTCAACCATTATTACTACCCTTGTCCCTTCTTTAGGCGATCAGAACAAAATATATAATTGCAAGTAATTGACTGTGACACATGGAGGGGGTCAAAATTTAGGCAAAAATAGCATGACAATTAGATGAGGAGTACGAGCTCTTTTAGATGTCTGTGATAATCAGTCCAATGTCAAATTGTGATGCATTGACTGGCCACAAATCTCTTGATCAAAGAGTGACAGCTTCAAAATATTCTATGATGCAGTCACTCTAGGGTCAGGAGATGTGTGGCGAGTCCTTACATTACATTGTACCGATTATTGCAGACATCTGAAAGATTCCTTAAGGTACATTGAAGATGGGTTTCCTTCTAGTTATTAATTGCTATTTAGCTACTATTTGGCTACACTTTTTGGGGTCATTGAATGAAACAATCATGTCTTTAGTTCCAAGAATATATTTAATTTTCTGTGCACCTATCTGTTACTCCCTTCCCTCCGCCTCCTGTTTTTCTTGATTAAGTCATTATGTTTTGATAGTTATTATATATTTGGTTGCCATAATGTGATTAACCTCTGAGTACGATGTCCATTTTTTGGGGTTTTATGGAGTGTTTTTATATTTTTTCTTCTGTTTTTGAGTATTGTAATTAATAAAAATAAAAGTTTATATCCAGTATTCCATAGAGATTGGACTGGAGTCCTGTGAACCACCTCTGAGCATTTCTTCTTTTGATTAGCAGACCCGGCTCGATATCATCGTTGTGAAGTGATGCATACATGATGTTGCATCAGGCCAGGTAATCAAATGAAGAGTCAAATGAAGATACTGGCAAGTAGGAAGCGTCCGATGGCTACGGAATATTGACCTTTTTGGTGGAGTGGGTCTGATTTGGTTTGATCCTCCAGTAGCTTGTCCATCACGAGTCCTGGACACCCATGTCTGGTCTTGTGCTTGCCATAGAACAATATTTTGTGCTTGAAGATATGATTGAAGCAGTCTAGGAAGTTAGGCTACTAAATTCTTATTTTACTTGCAAATCCCACCTTCTTCTTTGCCACAAGTGATGCAAAAACAAAAAAGTCAAGAAGATTTCTAAAAAGTAGTCATCTCTCCACCTTCACACTCTGCTTCAGTCAAGTCTCAACATAGGTATAACTTTCCTGTGTTGACAGAAAGCAAAGAGGCTGAGACCAGAGATGGAGGGGCAATGGGACAATCAGGGCATAAGGGCTAACTGAGCTATTTTACTAAGCAGGATTCTGTTGTCCTTCTGAGGATTGACCATTAGTGGCTGCTATTTTTCACTTTTTATTAAATTGTGCTGCATTTCCACTCCTTACCACTATAAGCTGCTGTTATGTTTTTGAAATCGCTCTTTAGTGAGATGATCGATATTGAACCTGTGGAAGCCATCTTGTTTATGGTTTGGACCTACTTAAAGCCACTCTCACTCATTGTTTGAGTATTCCATCTAGCCTTTAATCTAGATTTAGTCTCCAGAATTTAAGAAAAGCCTAACCCAGAATGTTCCGTCTACTCTCCGAATTGTTCCTACAACTCCTATTGCTGTTCTCTTCTTGAGCTCCTCCGGCCATTGGATTCCAGCCATGCTCCACCAGCATCATAACAAAAATTTCCCATTTTCAACTGATTTAGTGACATTATTTTGTAAACCTCCTCTACAGTGAGCTTACTGTTAGACAAAAAATATCCCTCCTTAGATAATAGTAGATCCATGTTCAACCTTTGCCATGGGACTTTTTTTTTCATATCAGCCCCTTGTCCCCGAAGCATAAACAGAAATAACTTCTAGACTGACCACCGACGCATTTCGGGGGTTTTAGACCCATAGTAGCAGAAGAGTTTGAGTGATAGTTTTCTTGTCTTTAAATTATAGAAATACAAACTTTGCCATCCAAAGGACATTTTTCTCCAGCAAAAAAAAAAGATTAAAATATACAATGATAGAAGGAGACAATGATTTTATTAGCTGTCAAATAATATTAGCTCTTGAAAGAAATTCTCCGGTCATGGTTGGAGCTTCAGATCTATTTTCTTTCAAATGAATGAATGTGGCACATGATGTATGGATGTCAATCTCACAGTCACTGGGAATTACTGATTCCTCTTGAGCTGATCCTGATTTTTTTATGTTAGTGTCGAGGAGCAAAGAATAAGTAACAGAATCGGTATGACTATTTTACTTGTCTGAGGATGGTCTCACATATTCTGTTGAAAAAAACTAGTTAACTTTTTAAAGATTTCCATTGGTACCGATAGGAAATATTTTGAGGGCTGTAGTATCTTGGGTTCCAACATTTACGATCCTGTTACTACAGGAAAAAAAAAACTCTGACCTGAGAACTGACAGGTGTTTATACCCGTCTCCACATGACAAATTCAAGCACAGTTGTCCAAACCAAATGTGCATGCACCAACCTCAATTTCAAAAAAGTTGTGATACTGTGTAAAATGTGTAGAAATCAAGAATGCAATGATTTGGAAATCTATTTTCACCATATTTTATTCACAGCATAACATACAGTTATATGAAAAAGTTTGGGCACCCCTATTAATCTTAAGCTTAATGTTTGATAAAAAATGGTGTTTTTGCAACAGCTATTTCAGTTTGATATATCTAATAACTATTGGACACAGTAATGTTTCTGCCTTGAAATGAGGTTTATTGTACTAACAGAAAATGTGCAATCTGCATCCAAACAAAATTTGACAGGTGCATACCGTATTTTTTGGACCAAAAGACGCACTTTTTCCCCCAAAATTTTGTGGGAAAATGGGGGTGAGTCTTATGGTCCCAACATACCGGAAAGTTCAGTGGCGGCGGCGGCGCTCCCAATGCAGCTTGGCTGCGATGCGGTGGTGGTGTCCGGGCAGCAGCGGGCCTCTGGGCTGCGTGGGGGGTTCCGCCGGCATCTCGTCCCAGCAGGAAAGCCCCCCGCAGCTGCGGTGCCGGTGCCTCCGGTGGCGGTCCCGATCCAAGGTGCTGTGGTGGTGTTCGGGCAGCAAGCGGGCCTCTGGGCTGCGTGGGGGGCTCCGCTGGCATCTCGTCCTAGCCGGAAAGCCCCCCGCAGCTGCGACGCGGTGCCGGCATGAGGAATGGCCGCCTGGGGCCTCCGGCAAGATGGCCGCCGCATACTCTCGTTCAAATCTCGGCAACGAGATCTTGTCCTCGGGAAGAGATCTTGTTGCCGAGATTTGAACGAGAGTATGCGGCGGCCATCTTGTCGGAGGCCCCAGGCGGCCATTCCTCATGCCGGCACCGCGTCGCAGCTGCGGGGGGGCTTTCCGGCTGGGACGAGATGCCGTCGGAGCCCCCCACGCAGCCCAGAGGACCGCTTGCTGCCCGAACACCACCACTGCACCTTGGATCGGGACCGCCACCGGAGGCACAGGCACCGCGTCGCAGCTGCGGGGGGCTTTCCGGCTGGGACGAGATGCCGGCGGAGCCCCCCACGCAGCCCAGAGGCCCGCTTGCTGCCCGGACACCACCACTGCATTGGGAGCGCCACCGCCACCACCGGATTTGTGAGTATATGGCCACCCTGGCCACCCCACAGAACACAGCCACCCCACAAAACACAGCCACCCCACAGAACACAGCCACCCCACAGAACACAGTCACCACACATAACACAGCCACCCCACAGTGCCCAACCACCCCACACAGTGGTAAGCTAAACTCGGACTGTAAGACGGACCCCCATTTGACACATTATTTTTTTCCCCAATTTTCCTTCTGAAAATTTGTGGTGCATCTTATGGTCCGGTGCGTCTTATAGTCTGAAAAATACGGTAAGTATGGGCACCCTTATCATTTTCTTGTTTTAAATACTCCTACCTACTTTTTACTGACTTACTAAAGCACTTTTTTTGGTTTTGTAACCTCATTGAGCTATGAACTTCATAGCCAGGGTATGCAATCATGAGAAAAGCTACTTAAAGTGGCCACTTGCAAGTTGTTCTCCTGTTTGAATCTCCTCTGAAGAGTGGCATCATGGGCTCCTCAAAACAACTGTCAAATGATCTGAAAACAAAGATTATTCAACATAGTTGTTCAGGGGAAGGATACAAAAAGCTGTCTCAGAGATTTAACCTGTCAGTTTCCACTGTGAGGAACATAGTAAGGAAATGGAAGAACACAGGGACAGTTCTTGCTAAGGCCAGAAGTGGCAGGCCAAGAAAAACATCAGAAAGGCAGAGAAGAAGAATGTGAGATCAGTCAAGGACAATCCTCAGACCACCTCCAGAGAGCTGCAGAATCAACTTGCTGCAGATGGTGTCACTGTGCATCGGTCAACTATACAACGCACTTTACACAAGGAGAAGCTGTATGGGAGAGTGATGCGAAAGAAGCCGTTTCTGCAAGCACGCCACAAACTGAGTCGGCTGAGGTATGCAAAAGCACATTTGGAGAAGCCAATTTCTTTTTGGAAGAAGGTCCTGTGGACTGATGAAACCAAGATTGAGTTGTTTGGTCATACAAAAAGGCGTTATGCATGGTGTAAAAAAAAACACAGCATTCCAAGAAAAACACTTGCTACCCACAGTAAAATTTGGTGGAGGTTCCATCATGCTTTGGGGCTGTGTGGCCAATGCCGGCACCGGGAATCTTGTTAAAGTTGAGGGACGCATGGATTCCACTCAGTATCAGCAGATTCTTGACAATAATGTTCAAGAATCAGTGACAAAGTTGAAGTTACGCAGGGATGGATCTTTCAGCAAGACAATGATCCAAAACACCGCTCCAAATCTACTCAGGCATTCATGCCGAGGAACAATTACAATGTTCTGGAATGGCCATCCCAGTCCACAGACCTGAATATCATTGAACATCTGTGGGATCATTTGAAGAGGGCTGTCCATGCTCGGCGACCATGAAACTTAAATGAACTGGAATTGTTTTGTAAAGACGAATGGTCAAAAATACCTTCATCCAGGATCCAGGAACTCATTAAAAGCTACAGGAAGCGACTAGAGGCTGTTATTTTTGCAAAAGGAGGATCTACTAAATATATGTCAACTTTTCTGGTGAGGTGCCCATACTTATGCACCTGTCAAATTTTGTTTGAATGCAGATTGCACATGTTCTGTTAGTACAATAAACCTCATTTCAAGGCAGAAACATTACTGTGTCCAATAGTTATTAGATATATCAAACTGAAATAGCTGTTGCAAAAACACCAATTTTTATAAAACATTAAGCTTAGGATTAATAGGGGTGCCCAAACTTTTTCATATAACTGTAGAACAGATCCAGAAGTTGAAAGATGACCTTTTTTCCGTTTCATTTGAAAAAAAATTAGAAATTGATGGCAAAAACACATCTCAAAAAAGTTGTGACAGGGTTAAAAAAAAGTAAGTGGTACTAATGGAAAACAGCCTGAGGGTCAACTATCAACTAAGTCACATGACTGAGAGCAGGCTAGAGAGGCAGAGTCTCCCAGACACAAAGATGGTCAGAGGTCACCGATCAGTGTACTACTGCCTCTAAAAAATTGTGAAACAATTTAAAAAAAATGTCAGGTACCGTAAAATTGCAAACACTTTAAATATTTTACAATTTACAATCCATAATATCAACAGAAGAGTCAGAAATTCAGGAGAAATTCATGTGCCCAAGGGAAGAGGCCGATGGTAAATATTGGATGCTCCTCATCTACGGGTCCTCAAGTGGCACTGCATTAAAAACAGGCATGATTTAGTTATGCAAATCACTGGGGTCAGGAATATTTCCAGAAATCATTGTCTGTAAACACAGTTTACCATGCAATACACAAATGTAAGATAAAGCTCTATCATGAAAAGAAGATGCCATAAATCAACACAATCCTGAAACGCTGCTGTCTTCTCTGAGCTAAAACTCATTTATAATGGACTGAGGCGAAATAGAAAACTGAATCAGAATGTGAAATTCTTTATGGAAACCATGGACGTTGTGTCCTGCAGACTCAAGAGGATAATGACAAACCAGCTTGTTATCAGCATACAGATCCTGCATTTCTGATGGTATGCGGGGCATTAGTGCCTAGGCCTCAGCAGCTTAGACATCAGGAAATGCACTGTGATGCATTATATAGAGGTTTTAGAACAAAATCTGCTCCATCCAAATAAAGTCTATTTCGGAGAAGGCCTTGAATATTTCAGCAAGTCAATGCTATACCACATACCGCATACATTACAACGGAATGACTCCACAGTAGAAGAGTTTGGTTGATGAACTGGCCATCTACAGTCCAGACCTTCCCTTAATGGAAAATATTTTCTCACATTACGAAATGAAGACTCCAGTAAATAAGACCTAGGAGTTTGGGGCTGTGAGAATCCTACATCAGACAAGATTGGGACCACATTCCTCTCCCAAACCTCAAGCAATAGTCTCCTCACTTCCCTGACTTTTAGACTGTTGTTAAAGGAAAAACGGATAATAAACAATCGTAGACAAAGCTCTATCCCAACTTTTTTGAAAATTGTTGCCATCATAACTAAGCAGAAGCAGAAAATATCCAACGACCACCTTCTGATCTACGTCCTATGTAATGGTGTGATAAAATCCATTATAAGAGATTATAAAACATTGTTTTCTTATATTTGACAGTGTCTTAACTTTTGGGAATTCGGATTGGATATGGGATATATACCATAAAGTCCGAATATGGAAATATGAACCAATGTTATTCTATGAGCTGCTGGAGAATTTGATAAGTGGTTCCCCCGCTATAGTAAGTACACTGTTGAAACCGATAAAGCAGTAAGTACCTGGATAATTACAGTAATGAAAGAAACTAAAGGTCTCAAATGAAGAAGAAGAAAGTACTTGATGATGATCATTAAAAATGTAGGTTTTGTGAAGAAAAAGAGAGAAAAATGGTATTGGGATGACTGAAGTTGAAAAAGAAACTAGGGTCTCAAAGACGAAGAAGGAGAAGAGAGGCACCTGGAATAGCAATGAGAACAGAAGCTGAATGTCTAAAAGAAGAAAGGAAAAGAAACATGTGAGATGTAGCTGGAGAAATGAAGTTCTCAAAATTGAGAAGAAAAGAAGGAAGAGATATGGTTATGGAAGTCAAGAGTGAAGTGAAGATCTCAAAGTAAGATGAGAGGAGGAAAAACCTGAATGATTGTAGTCAAGAGAAACTTGAGAATGTGAGGTTTTGAGAAATTAGTAAATGTAAGATGATAGTAAGAAAAACTAAAGGTCTTTAAAAGAGAAGCAAATAAATGATTAGGAGATTGTGCAAGGACAAATGAGGTTCGAAAGAAGGAGAAAAGAAGTATACATTGGGTAATCATAGTCAAGAGAAATCTGAAGTTCTTGAAAAAAAGTAGAAAGGAATAAATAAAACCTGGAGGTATCAAAAGCCGAGAAACAAAGGGGAGTATGGATTAACAATGCTAGCAGAATAGGACTCTTATTATGTCCTTAGCTCCAAAAGTGAATAAACATTATCTATCAATGCAAATTGTTCAGATATGGTCAAGACTAGAGAAGTAGTACATAAAATCGTGAATTACTGGAATTGCATTGCCTATCTGAGGTGCAGGGGACAGAAAGTGAGATCAAAGACAATGGTGGTAACCTATAGTTTCTTATTAATTATGGTTACGTAAACATATGATACAGAAGACTAATGAATGAGAATGTCAACGTCAAGAGAGAATACAATGGAGATGATAGAACCCAGAGTGGGACCATATTCTAAGTAATGATGGAAGCCATTGTTAATCTGTGTTTAGGAGACAATTATAAGGAGGCAGGAGTTTACTACAAGTTGATATGGGGATGCTATTTGTTATGCTCGGTCTATGAAGCTATGAATGAATTTCAGATCATTTCTTTCACAGAGATACACTGATTTACTCATCTCCAGTAATTAGCATATTCCCAAAATAAAGATGTGCAATAAAAACTCTATATTTTCCCAAGAGCCAAAAAAATGAGAGCTGTCACTGTGACTGACTGCGAATGATCAGCAATTCTAATGCCAATAAAAGATGCTCATTTTTTTCACATGGGCTCTCTGGAAATTTAACAATAACTTAATAAGAGCTGGGTAGCCGGCTGTGGATGGAATCCTTCACAGGTTGCAGTTTATGATAGACAAAACAGTTCTCTTCCTAGAAAATCACCAGACACACTTAGACTAGGTGACCAAGGCACATAAGATAAGAGTTATAGGTTAACAGATTGGAAAGTTATTTTTTAATTATCTCAATGGCGTAGTCAGGACATGTAGGGAAGATAAGGCATACGATAAATACGTGGTAAATACTAGCCATATATTGTAAGAAAGTAGTTATAATCTTCTACATAGGGGCAGTGTTCTAGTAGTTATATTCTTGTACATAGGGGCAGTATTATAGTAGTTATATTCTTGTACATAGGAGCAGTATTATAGTAGTTATATTCTTGTACATAGGAGCAGTATTATAGTAGTTATATTCTTGTATATAGGGGCAGTATTATAGTAGTTATATTCTTGTACATAGGGGGCAGTATTATAGTAGTTATATTCTTGTACATAGGAGCAGTATTATAGTAGTTATATTCTTGTACATGGGAGCAGTATTATAGTAGTTATATTCTTGTACATAGGGGCAGTATTATAGTAGTTATATTCTTGTACATAGGAGCAGTATTATAGTAGTTATATTCTTGTACATAGGGGCAGAATTATAGTAGTTATATTCTTATACATATGGCAGTATTATAGTAGCTATATTCTTGTACATAGTGGCAGTATTATAGTGGTTATATTCTTGTACATAGGAGCAGTATTATAGTAGTTGTATTCTTGTACATAGGAGCAGTATTATAGTAGTTATATTCTTGTACATAGGAGCAGTATTATAGTAGTTATATTTTTGTACATAGGAGCAGTATTATAGTAATAATATTCTTGTACATAGGAGGCAGTATTATAGTAGTTATATTCTTGTACATAGGGGCAGTAACATATTAGTTATATTCTTGTACATAGGGACAGTATTATAGTAGCTATATTCTTGTACATAGGGGCAGTAACATATTAGTTATATTCTTGTACATAGGGGCAGTATTATAGTAGCTATATTCTTGTACGTAGGAGGCAGTATTATAGTAGTTATATTCTTGTACATAGGGACAGTATTATAGTAGTTATATTCTTGTACATAGGAGCAGTATTATAGTAGATATATTCTTGTACATAGGAGCAGTATTATAGTAGCTATATTCTTGTACATAGGAGCAGTATTATAGTAGTTATATTCTTGTACATAGGGACAGTATTATAGTAGTTATATTCTTGTACATAGGAGCAGTATTATAGTAGTTATATTCTTGTACATAGGGGCAGTATTATAGTAGTTATATTCTTGTACATAGGAGCAGTATTATAGTAGTTATATTCTTGTACATAGGAGCAGTATTATAGTAGTTATATTCTTGTACATAGCAGCAGTATTATAGTAGTTATATTCTTGTACATAGCAGCAGTATTATAGTAGTTATATTCTTGTACATAGGGCAGTATTATAGTAGCTATATTCTTGTACATAGGAGGCAGTATTATAGTAGTTATATTCTTGTACATAGGGGCAGTAACATAGTAGTTATATTCTTGTACATAGGGGCAGTATTATAGTAGTTATATTCTTGTACATAGGGGGCAGTATTATAGTAGTTATATTCTTGTACATAGCAGCAGTATTATAGTAGTTATATTCTTGTACATAGGGGCAGTATTATAGTAGTTATATACTTGTACATAGTGGCAGTATTATAGTAGTTATATTCTTGTACATAGGGGCAGTATTATAGTAGTTATATTCTTGTACATAGGGGGAAGTATTATAGTAGTTATATTCTTGTACATAGGAGCAGTATTATAGTAGTTATATTCTTGCACATAGGGGGCAGTATTATAGTAGTTATATTCTTGTACATAGGAGCAGTATTATAGTAGTTATATTCTTGTACATAGGGGCAGAATTATAGTAGTTATATTCTTATACATATGGCAGTATTATAGTAGTTATATTCTTGTACATAGGGCAGTATTATAGTGGTTTATTCTTGTACATAGGAGCAGTATTATAGTAGTTGTATTCTTGTACATAGGAGCAGTATTATAGTAGTTATATTTTTGTACATAGGAGCAGTATTATAGTAATAATATTCTTGTACATAGGAGGCAGTATTATAGTAGTTATATTCTTGTACATAGGGGCAGTAACATATTAGTTATATTCTTGTACATGGGGCAGTATTATAGTAGTTATATTCTTGTACATAGGAGCAGTATTATAGTAGTTATATTCTTGTACATAGGGGCAGTATTATAGTAGTTATATTCTTGTACATAGGGGCAGTATTATAGTAGCTATATTCTTGTACATAGGAGGCAGTATTATAGTAGTTATATTCTTGTACATAGGGGCAGTAACATATTAGTTATATTCTTGTACATAGGAGCAGTATTATAGTAGTTATATTCTTGTACATAGCAGCAGTATTATAGTAGTTATATTCTTGTACATAGGGACAGTATTATAGTAGCTATATTCTTGTACATAGGAGGCAGTATTATAGTAGTTATATTCTTGTACATAGGGGCAATATCATAGTAATAATCTTGTACATAGGGGCAGTATTATAGTAGTTATATTCTTGTATATAGGAGCAGTATCATAGTAGTTATAATCTTGTACATAGGGGCAGTATTATAGTAGTTATAATCTTGTACATAGGGGCAGTATTATAGCCTTTATCTACCTGTTTTAAGAAACTGCATTACAGCAGTTATAGTTTTGTCAGAAGGTGGAATAATTATTTGATATGATTGTATTCTGGGAGCTTTTTAGTATTATGGTGGATATACAGTTATATGAAAAAGTTTGGGCACCCCTATTAATCTTAAGCTTAATGTTTTATAAAAATTGGTGTTTTTGCAACAGCTATTTCAGTTTGATATATCTAATAACTATTGGACACAGTAATGTTTTCTGCCTTGAAATGAGGTTTATTGTACTAACAGAAAATGTGCAATCTGCATCCAAACAAAATTTGACAGGTGCATAAGTATGGGCACCCTTATTATTTTCTTGTTTTAAATACTCCTACCTACTTTTTACTGACTTACTAAAGCACTTTTTTTTTGGTTTTGTAACCTCATTGAGCTTTGAACTTCATAGCCAGGTGTATGCAATCATGAGAAAAGCTACTTAAAGTGGCCACTTGCAAGTTATTCTCCTGTTTGAATCTCCTCTGAAGAGTGGCATCATAGGCTCCTCAAAACAACTGTCAAATGATCTGAAAACAAAGATTATTCAACATAGTTGTTCAGGGGAAGGAAACAAAAAGCTGTCTCAGAGATTTAACCTGTCAGTTTCCACTGTGAGGAACATAGTAAGGAAATGGAAGAACACAGGGACAGTTCTTGTTAAGGCCAGAAGTGGCAGGCCAAGAAAACCATCAGAAAGGCAGAGAAGAAGAATGGTGAGATCAGTCAAGGACAATCCTCAGACCACCTCCAGAGAGCTGCAGCATCAACTTGCTGCAGATGGTGTCACTGTGCATCGGTCAACTATACAACGCACTTTGCACAAGGAGAAGCTGTATGGGAGAGTGATGCAAAAGAAGCCGTTTCTGCAAGCACGCCACAAACAGAGTCGGCTGAGGTGTGCAAAAGCACATTTGGAGAAGCCAATTTCTTTTTGGAAGAAGGTCCTGTGGACTGATGAAACCAAGATTGAGTAGTTTGTGTAACGGGTCTGGTGGGTGGAACTACTGACGAGACAGGTCAGGTTGGTGGAACCACAAAGCTTTATTATACAAGAGGTTTACTTGTAAGAGAGCGGGTGGCACCTGGGAAAAGGGCAGGGATTCACGGCAGGAGATATAGGTAGTTTCTGGACAGGCAGGTTTGTCACAGCAAGTGACCAAGGAAGTCTCTGGGCAGGCAGGTTGTAACGGTAAGTAACCGAGGCAGTCTCTGGACAGGCAGGTTGTCACGGCAAGTGACCAAGGCAGTCTCTGGGACAGGCAGGTTGTCACGGCAAGTGACCAAGGCAGTCTCTGGGACAGGCAGGTTGTCACGGCAAGTGACCAAGGCAGTCTCTGGGACAGGCAGGTTGTCACGGCAAGTGACCAGGCAGTCTCTGGACAGGCAGGTTGACATGGCAAGTGACCAGGCAGTCTCTGGAACAGGCAGGTTGTCACAGCAAGTGACCAGGCAGACTCTAGACAGGCAGGATGTCACAGCAAGTGACCAGGCAGACTCTAGACAGGCAGGTATATACGACCTGATATGGTGGAGCCTCCAGGTAGGCTGCAGTCGGATGGCAGATGATCGCTCCCAGGTGAGCAGGCAAGAGCCGGGGATCTTGCAGATGATGTCCGAACTTCCGGATGGAGCTGCAGTCGGATGGCAGATGATCGCTCCCAGGTGAGCAGGCAAGAGCCGGGGATCTCTGCAGATGATGTCCGAACTTCCGGATGGAGCTGCAGTCGGATGGCAGATGATCGCTCCTAGGTGAGCAGGCAAGAGCCGGGGATCTCTGCAGATGACGTCCGAACCTCTGGATGGAACTGCAGACGGATGGCAGACAGGCAAGCCGACAGGTAACAGGCAGGAAACTGGAATCAGGAGCTGATGGCTGAAACAGAGTTAGACTGCACAGGAACAACATTGCTCGGGCACCTACATTAAGGAGGAAGCCCTTAATATAGGGTGGAGTCCTCCAGCATTGGCTGGAGACTGATTTGGAAAATGCGCGCGCCTCCTTTAAGAGCGGGGAGGGTGCGGGCGCGCGCCCTAAGGCCAGTAGCAGGGAAGGAGCGCGCGGGGCCAGCAGGGCGGAAGGAGGACGTCATAGGCGCAGAGGGGGCTGGGAGCACTGAGGACGCTAAGCGCAGGTGAGGAGAGCGACGTCCCTGTCTGGCAGCAGGCAGGGACGCGGGCGCTACAGTACCCCCCCCTCTAGGCCCCCCCTTCTTTAGGCCAGAAAGAAATTTAGCTAGGATAAGAGGGGCATGGATGTTCTCCGAGGCTCCCAGGTTCTCTCCTCAGGACCAAACCCCTTCCAATCCACCAAAAAATAAGTCTTTCTTCCTACCCTTTTTGTGGCCAGAATGTTCTCTACCTCAAATTCATCATCAGCAGACACTGGAGCAGGAGGTGTACCTGTAGACTTAAAAAAAGAGTTAAGAACCACAGGTTTGAGGAGAGATACATGAAAAGAATTGGGAATTCTCAAATTGGCCGGGAGTTTCAATTTATAGGACACCGGATTGATCTGACTGATGATCTCAAAAGGACCGATGAACCGAGGACCTAACTTGTAGGACGGAATTTTGAGTCGAACATATTTGGACGAAAGCCAGACTTTGTCCCCAGGACGGAATTGAGGAGGATCCAGACGTTTTTTGTCAGCATGTCTTTTCATGCGCTCGGATGACTGAATGAGTGCGGACCGGGTACTCTCCCAGATGAGGAGAATTCTCTAACCAGAGATTCCGCAGCTGGATTGTCCACAGAGATGGAAACAGGGACAGGGATCCGAGGGTGCTGACCGAAGACTACAAAAAACGGAGACTTGGTGGAAGATTCGCTCTCATGATTATTGTAGGAGAATTCGGCCCAAGGCAGGAGCTCCACCCAGTCAGAATGGTGGGCATTAACGAAGTGTCAAAAATGGTCAAATTCTGATTTTTTTAAAAACTTGTCCATTGGATGTGGGGGAAGCGAGGAAAAAAACCAGGGTGAGTTACAACTTACAAGGGCTCTAAAAAACGTGAGGTGAACTGCCCCACGTCCGACACAAGTGAAGAGGCAGCCAAAAGAGGAAGTGTGGGGGATAAAGTCTTTAGCCAATCGGGTGCAGAGGAAGCCCCTGGCAGGGGAATGAAGTGAGCCATTTGGGGAAAAGCGGGCGCCCCCACCCAAAAAATGACCGTAAAAACGGAAAGGGGGGGGGCGATCTGTTATAAGCCATGGCTATATCTGCCAGGGGGCGGGGTAAAGGAAGCGGAAGAAGAGGCCGGGGGGATTGTCTGGAACTTTGTTGGGCACAGAAAAAAGGCAAACAAAGTTTTACGTCTTTGTGCAGGGTGGCCCCCAATAATCCGAGTAATGAGTTGGGGGGTCTTTTTTGCCGCGGGCCCGATTTAGCGAGTGACCCCAATGTATTTTTCTCTTCCGACGGTTTCTAAAAACAAGTCTTAAGGAGGGAGACTTTAGACTCACGGGGCCACCTGCCCCTCTGGCGGGCGATGATTTTTTTTGCTCACTTAAAACCCGACACAAAAAACCCGAAAACCGCCTGAGTTTTTGTCAGCTGGCAAAAATGAAAAAAAAAACGAACGGGCAAAAAAAAAAGGGACCACCGGTTGGCAGGTTTAAAGTTTTGTGCCGCGGAAAAAACCCCAGTTTTTGTGATCCGTGTAGTATTACCGGATGAAGAGCCCTTCGAGTGGTAACCCACCCTCAATGCCAATTAAAGGGGCCAATAACTCCGATCTCCTATGGAGTAGTCCCCGGGAGGAGGAAAGTTTTTGGGGAGAAAAACCGCAGGAAACCACCCCCCGGATGGCGATTTTTGGGTTTTAAGAACCCCCTCCGTTTTCCAGCAAGGAAGCTCCCCCCCCCGGGGAAGAATGCTTTTGCCTGGGCCATCCCATGGAGGGAAAAAAAGGCCTGAGAGAAAGGAAGGCCTTTTTCTTCGTCTCCATTTTTTTGGGGTTAGCATCCTTGCATGAGGCTGATTTTGGAGATCCTGGAAAGAAGTGGGTATGAAGAGACGGTAATATTTTTGGCGAATCCCGGAACCGCAAAATGCCTTAAAACCCTCGGTCGGGGCCCCTTCTCAGGCAGACAATTTCTCGGATCCATTGTAGGCCTGCTAGAAATGTTAGCCCAAAAAGGGAAAAGGATGTTGCAAAAAGAGGCCTTTCATATTTGGCGAAGGGGGATTTGGCCCTGACCTGAGCAGAACCTGCGAAATCCTCGGTGGATGAATCCGGAGAGAAGCCAAGATGTCGTCAAGGTACCCACAAGCGGAATAGAGGAGGCCCGGAAGATGTCGTTCCCCCAACTCCTGAAAGACTCTGGGCTTTAGAGACCAAGGGGACAAAAGTACTGTAGTGGCCGCCCGGGTGTTGAATCCGTTTCCTTCATCCCCTCGCGGATACGAACCAGGTTGTACCCACAAGATTATTTGGGAAAAACTCTACCCTCTAAGACGAAAACATTCTGGAATGAGGGGGGTACTTATTTTCCCTGATCGATTTTTTGGCCCCCTTATCAATACGGGACGGAGGACCCCTTTTTCTTTTTAACGAAGAAGAAACCCGCCCCGTGGGGGGTAGATTTCCCCGGGTAAACCCTTTTCAAGTTCCCGATATTTCGGACATCCCCTGGTTCAGCACAACAGGGGAAATACCCCCCCGGGGGGCTTGGGGGAAAAAGGGCAATTTTGGGGAATCAATGGCAAAACGGGGGAAAATTTTCTGTTCCTTTTTATTGAAGACACGCAAAAGACCAAAATGGAATGGGGGTCCAGGTAGATTAGGGGTGTAGGAGAAGAATAAAGGATGAAAAGCACCAGAACTTTTTGACAGTCCGTCCCAGCGAAGAACCCCCTTTTTTGCGTCGAGCACGGGGCATTTTTTTTGGAGAAGGAGACCTGTAAGAAAGCATGAGGAGCCAGGAAAATAAAAAAGATCTCTCGAATGCAACATTCCCACCTGCAGGGGTTTTGACTTCGGTGATAAGTCGGATGGGCGGGTGGGACCCCCACCACAGCAGAACGATACGGGGTTAACAAGAGGTTTGGTGGGAATGTGTACTTCTCTACTAGAGTGTGACAGAGATTCCCAGCTGCTCCCCAAACAATTGGGCCATTTCGGTGGCGGTTCTTACCGATCAAAATTAAACGACAGCAGCAGGGATGAAGAGGATTTATTTTTTTTAGATTGACCTCTCCGAGCGAACCTAGACACAGGGTTTTCCGGTTTCCGGGGAGGTTTGGATCCCCTGCTCCTTTTGCCCAGTGAACAAATTTTTCCCCGGACGACTGGCCGAAGGGCTTTGACCCTTTGGTTGGGCACCTGTAGGGGCCCAGTGTGCACCCGAGGAGAAACGGAAGAGGTTATAGATCTCTGACACGAGGGTTCAAGATGGGGAAAATTTTTTTTTGGGGATCCTTTGCTGTTCCGGGGAAACCAAGATCAATTCGTTGGGGAAAATTTAAAATCTTAGAAGGTTGGAACGTCCGACGGCAAGTTGTCTTTTTAAACGGGCCAAGACCCTCCCGAATCCAAATTGAGCTTCATTTTCCCCCCTAGTTTGAGGTAATCCGGAAAACCTAGGGATATTGACCAAAAGGGAACTCTCCTGACGGAACGCGCAAGTGATGCAGAGGAATCCGTCCAGGTCGTCGAAACCTTCCCCGGGAAGGTCGAGAGAAAACAGGGGGGCAGATACCAAGGCTCTCTCTCCCAAAGGTTAAGCCGGCCCGGGGGTTTCCGGGGGGATGGGGGAGTGAAGGAAAATTTTGGCCCGGGGGGGTTAAACTGGTGTCCAGGAGTTCAAAATGCAGGGTGCCGATTTTAATGAAACCCCAGCCAGAGAGGGCGCCCCAAAATGGAGGAGCTGACAGTCGGGGGGCCGGGAATGGAAACCACGGAATTGGGAAAAAGCGGGGTGACGGTTTTAGAGTCTGGCTCCAGCGTGGTTGCAAGTGTGTTTAGGTGTCCAAAGGGACTTGAGTTCCCAGGGACCCAGGTGGTCTCCGCTAGACCTCTGGCGAGACAGCCAGACACTTTCCGGGGTAAAAGGGGTTTGGGTCCCCCGGGGTCAGGCCCGAGCAAACGTAAGGGTTGGTGGGTAAACTACGAGACGGGTTAGGTTGGGGGGAAACCCAAAAAAACTTTATTATAAAAGAGAGTTTCTTTAAGAGAGCGGGTGGCACCGGGGAAAAGGGGGGGGTTTAGGCGGAGATATAGGTGTTTTGGACAGGCAGGGTTTTCACGAAATTTCCAAGGAAGTTTGGGCAGGCGGGGGTTTTTTTTTAAAAAGGGGTAACCAGGCAGTCTCTGGACGGGGAGGTTTCACGGAAGGACCAAGGCGTCTTGGGACGGGCGGGTTTTCACGGAAGTGACCAAGGCACCCTTGGGGCAGGCGGGTTGTCACGGCAAGTCCCAAAAGGAGCTCGGGACAGGAGGGTTTCACGGAGTGACCGGCATTTTGGACAGGCAGGTTGACAGGGGAAGGACAGGCAGTCTCTGGAAAGGAGGTTTACAGCAAGTGCCAGGCAACTTAAAAGGAGGATGCACAGCAAGTGACCGGCAGTCTAGAAGGCAGGTTTAAACCAATGGTGAGCCCCAGGAGGCTGCAGCGGAGGCAGATGATCGCTCCCAGGTGAGCAGGCAAGACCGGGGAATCGCGATGAGTCCGAATTCCGGGGGCTGCAGTCGGAGGCAGATGATCGCTCCCGGTGAGCAGGAAAGACGGGGATTTTGCAGATGAGTCCGAACTTGGTGGAGCTGCAGTCGGATGGCAGATGATCCTAGGTGAGAGGAAGAGGGGGGGCTCTGCAGATGACGTAAAACCCCTTTGGGTTTTGGAATGCGACGGGGCAGACGGCAACCGAGGGGGAAAACAGGAAACGGGGAACAGGAGCTGATGGCTGAAAAAGATTAGACGCACAGGGAAAAACATTGTCGGGCAAAACATTAAGGAGGAAGCCCTTAATATAGGGTGGGGTCCCCAGCTTTTGGTGGGACTGTTTGGGGAAAACGCGGGGGCCCTTTAAAGGGGGGGGGGAGGGGGAGGCGCCGCCTAAGGCCAGTAGGGGGAAGGAAGGCGCGGGGCCAGCAGGGCGGAGGGGACGTCATGGGCGCAGGGGGGGGGTGGGAGCACTGGGACGAAAAAGGAGGGAGGAGGGGAGTCCCGTCTGGCGCAGGCAGGACGCGGGGGGCTACAGTTTGGTCATACAAAAAGGGTTAGCATGGGTCAAAAAAACACAGCATTCCAAAAAAAAACCTTTCTTCCACATAAAAAATTTTGGGGAGGTTTCCCCTCATGTTTTTGGGTGTGTGGCCAAATTTTCCGGGGCCCCGGAAAAGTGTTAAAGTTGAGGACGCATGGATTCCATCGTACAGCGTTTTGAAAATATGTTCAAGAATCAGTACAAAGTTGAAGTTTTGCAGGGGATGGTCTTTTTGCAAGAAATGATCCAAAACACGGCTCCAAAATTTCCAGGATTTTTTCCAGGAACAATTAAAAGTTCTGGAAGGCCCCCCAGTCCCAGCCGAAAAATTGAACATTTGGGAATTTGAAGAGGGGGGCCCCTTTCGGGCCCAAACTTTTTTGAATGGAAAAAAAATTATGTAAAGGAGTGTTTTGGCATACATACTGCAATATCGGGGAATCGGCCCTATTAGCTGTATCGGCCTTTATTCCGAATCCCCAAATTTTTTTCATATCGAATACCGGAAGGATTTTTTATTCACTTCTTTCCGTCGGTGGGTCTGTCCTGTCATGTCCCCCGGTGGGTCTGCAGGATCACGGCCTACCCGGGGAAGATTCCGCGGTCACGGGCTGGACTGCTTGAGTCCGCCTCATTTTCCCCGGCGGTCACATGCAGTTTTTCGCGTTACTGCATGAGTGGGTAAACCCCCGGCCGAAAGAGTCATCCCCTGACGTCACCCCCCGGGAACAGGTAATCAGCTGTGCTGCACGCGTAAGGGTTTTCCCGTCTTGCGTGTGCAGAGTGGATCTGGGGGACTTTGTTATATGGGGTGCGCGGCAGGTGGGATATGTTTTGGTTTTTTTTTTTTTTTTTTTTACAGGGACGGGCGTCCAGGAAGAAGTAAAAAAGAAAAAGAAAATGGTTGTCTTTTTTTTTCTTAAAAACTTTTTTTTTTCCCTTTTTTTTTTTTTTTATGCATTTTTAACTTTTTGGGTTAATAATGGATCGGTTTTTTTTTGCGCCCCCCTTTAACCGGCTTTTTGTCCCGTGCAATAACGGGGAATTTAAAAACCCCTTTTTTCCCCGCTTGCCACGCTACAGGGCAAGTGGGGGAGGGGGGGAAAGGGCCCAATTGGCAATTTTTGATGCGCCAAAGGGGGGGGTGCTTAGCTGGATTTCAGGCGTGGGGCCCCAAAACCCCGGGCCCCCTTGACAGTCTTTTAATACCGGCCGCAGCAGCTGTTTTTTCTTGGGGGTTTTTAAAAAAAATGGGGGCCCCCCGCCGTTTTTTTTTTTGGGGGGACCCCCCATTTTTGTTTAAAGCCAACTACAACTGCGTGGGCCGGGGATTATCAGGCTTGCGGGGGCCGGGAATGGATCCTTACCCCTAAAAACCGGGGCCTCGCGGTCTGCTCATCTGGGGGGTTAACAAAAATTGGGGGGACCCCACCCAAAAATTTTTGAGGGACCCCCCTTTTTTTTTAACCCGCCAAGATATGGAGACTGGGGGCCGGTATTTAGGCTGGCAAGGCCCTGGTTTGGCCCCTTT
Source organism: Oophaga sylvatica (assembly GCA_033576555.1). NCBI lineage: Eukaryota > Metazoa > Chordata > Amphibia > Anura > Dendrobatidae > Oophaga > Oophaga sylvatica. Next base: position 13,414,886 of record JARQOD010000001.1, on the reverse strand, counting down.
TAAAGCCTGAAAATCCAGGCCCGCGGCTTTTTTATCGGGGGAAAAAAAAAAATAGGGGGGGGACCCCCGCCATTTTTTTTGAGGGGATCCCCATTTTTTTAAACCTTCCCCCTGCGTCACTTTTTTGTCCCTGGTGCCCCCAAGTGAAAGGGAAACAAAAAATTAATTTCCACTTCCTTCCTGAAAACCCGGAGAGGAGCTTTTTTATTTGGGGGTTTACTGTGAGGTGCAGTTAGCTGCCCCCCGCAGTAACATTAACCCCTTTTTAAGGATTAAACCCCGGGGGAGCTTGCGGATAGGTAAAAAATTTTTTTCTTTTTATTTTATTTTTTTTAAGGGAAAAGGGTTTTTTTGGGGGGAAAAAAAATGGTCAAAAACTGTGTGTTATTTCATTAAATTCTTTTTTTTAAAATGTGTGTGTTGATTTTTTTTAAACAATGGATTAAAAATTTGATAGTTTTTAAATTTGCAGCTTCAATTATTAACCGGGTTAAAGGCTTTCAATTGCAAGGTCATTTTAACCCCTTTTAACCCATTCCCACGCTACAGGGCAATGGGAATGAGGGGGGAAAGTGCCAAAAAGGGGAAAAAAACTAATTGAGATTTGCCCTTTTGGGGGGTTTGGGGCGAGTTAGTAGCCGGGGGGGGCCAAAAAAAAAGGGTCCTCTGGGGGTATTATTATCTGCCCCCACCACCCGGCTTGCTTCTGGTTGCGAAAATAGGGGCGGGGCCCACCATTTTTTTTAGCAATTTTTACACCCATTTAAAAAAATTTTAAAAATGTCATTGAATTTTTTTACAAAAATATAATTTATTTATAGTTCATACCTTCACATATTAAATAGCCCTAATTCAATTGCCGGTTTTTTGAAAAAAGCGAACCCCGCAAAAAAGACCTGGTTTCAAATTAACCATTTCTTTTAAAATTTTTTGATTATTTTTTCACTAAAAATTTTCATGAGTGAAAGTGTGCAACATTTCCCACCTGTAGGGGTTAATTAAAGTGTAAATTTTTTGAAAAAAAAGTCGTTTTTTTTCAAAATTTACCCCTTTTAAATTTAAACCCCTACAGGGGTGAAATTTTGCACACATGACTGATGTAATTGTTTGTGCAAATCAGATTGCAAAGAAAAAAAAGACAGGTTTAAAACCAAAAAATACACCGTGTCATTTCATTGGTGTTCTGTCTTTTCACAGAAAACCCGGTTTTCCCGGGGTGAATCAGAGGGGTTTTTTCTATGTAGAAAAAGTTTAAAAAAAAAATATAGTATATTAATGTCCAATACATGTAATATTTTTAAATATAAATATGTTTTTTTTGTAAAAAGTGTTTACAAGGAAAAAAAATTTTTTTTTTGCGATATTTTGTTCCCATAGACTTACATGGCTTTTCCTATCGAAATCGGGGAACGACGAATTTGGATATGGCGTACCATTTCGATCGATATTTTTAGATACACAGTTGTCAAACTAGTAAAGGGGGAAGGCAAAAAAACCTTTTTCCAGGTCCGGAATCATTAAAAAAAACAGGAAGCGACGAGGGGGTTTTTTTTCAAAAGGGGATTACTAATATTAATGTCACTTTTCTGGTGAGGTGCCCCCAAATTAGTCTGCAATTTTTGTTTGGACGCAGATTGCACATTTTTTTTAGTACAATAAACCTCATTTCAAGGAGAAACTTATGTGTTTTAGTTATTAGAATATCAAAGAAATAGCTTTTTCAAAAAAAAACCCAATTTTTTTAAAAATTAAGCTTAAATTTTAAAGGGGTTTCCAAATTTTTCATAAACGTATTAATACGTGTATTGCTATACACACAGAAAAAAGCCTTACTTTTTTAAAGATGATCAGTATTTTTTTGGAATATTTTTACCTTCCCTTCTATAAATTACGTTCGCTATTAAGTAATCTGGCATCATTATTATGCCCCTTGTAGTATATATTTGTAATGTTAGTTGCCTTTGCCCCCGTGAAAATGTAAGAAATCCTCTATTAACCTGCTAGTGATTAGAAAGCTTTTATTACGTCCTCGGCTTTGCGCACACCCTTTTGCGATTAGTCTGTCTGCCCCTGATAAAAAGTTTAGATCTCATTCTAAAACCCCACAAATAGGGTTCTGTATTCTCCGACATAGAGGGCTCGCGCGCAAGTAAAATTTTCCGCCTTTAAATAGACTGAGAGGGAAATCAATGCGGGTTTTTGAAAGTCACCGATCCTCTGGGGAAGGTCATGGTTTTTTCCCTTCATTTTCCTTTTTTCATTTTACGTTTAAAAACCCCTTTTTTTAAATTTATTCTCCGGCTAACAGAAAACCTGGTTTTTGATTCAAGGGGTTGAAATAAATCGAGTCATCTCCCACTTTTTTCAACAAACTGCGTCTTGGGCTCCACGGTTGAGGACTTTTTTAAAGGGTTTTTCCCCTGTCTTTACAAATTCCAAGTATGTTTGATCGTGGGATTTGACTTTCCAAAGGGGTGTGGTCATCAGGAGGGGAAGATGGCCCCCCACCATTAAAAATTTTGAAGTATTTAAAATCTCTTGGGGTTTTTTTACGTAGGTGCACTACCGGTTTTTTTGTCGCTACTATTTTTTATTCAATAAAATTTTCAGGGTTTTTAAAGGCCCCCAAATTTTCCCCAGGTAAAATCCGCCCCCCTTCCCCTTAGTGTGACGATCGGCCGGGGTCAGACTCATATACCGCGCAGTCCTGTGATAGGGTCCCCGGGGTAAAATCCTTTTATGAAATTTATCCCCTGATCCCCCCATCACTTGTGATGTTTTTTTCCAAACCCAGCAATCAGTAAAAAAAGACACCCTGTAAGTTACAGAGGGGGGTTTTTGGGGCGTCGGTTTCCCCACGCCGAGATGGCCCCAACCATTTTCTAACCGGGGCCCCTTTTTTGGGGCCGGGGCCGTGCGGTTGTTCAGCTTGACATCACCCGGGGCGTTTGCTCAGTTCGTTAATTTTGGTTTTACGTGACCCCCCCCATTTATGGTAAGCAGTGTTAAAAGGTGCAGCCTTGGCTCGGAGTCTAAGTCCAGAGATCCCCGTATGACATGTCTTGATGTGGGGTTTTTTTGTGGTTGGGGCGTTATTTGATGGTGAGCGGCAGCTCGGGTTGGGGCCCCGACGAGCATCGACCAATGGGAGTTTGGGGGGAGCCGAGTATAAAAGGCCTCAGCGGGCACCGGGGGCATAGTTTTTTTTTTTGTTTGTGTTGTGGAGGGTTCTCACCACTCTGTTGCTTTTTTGTTTGTGTTGTCTATGCCTAGACTGTACCGTGGCAGGCAGGAGTAATTGTTTTCCTGTTCTCATGGTCAGGCCCCCCGAGACTTAGGTTTCCACCGGAAAAGGACGGGGGGCACCCTGATAGCTGTGGATGCCAGGCCTATTGGCCCCCGCTCGCCCGTGCTCTGAACACCAACTGCTCTGCACAGCAACAAGCACCAACCACTTTGGCCCCCCACGGCCCGACCTGACATCCCATACCCATACTACGGGGGATTTAACATAAAAAACCTTTCCTTCTCCCACAGGAAAACCGGGGCCCGGGAAAAAAAGGGGTGCACGCTAACATGATGCAAATGGGATTTGATTTTGGTTTTTCCCTAAGTCTTTTAAAAGACCCTTTAAGGGTTTTTATTGTGACTTGTGGACGTTTCTTCCAATGGTGGCGTATGGACAATCCCTTTTTTGAAGAGGCAATTTGCTATTCTGCGCAGCTTTTTAAAACAACATTCCGAGGGGTTTTCCCCACTTTGCGGGGGCTCTAGCAGTCCAAGACTAACACTTTTTTTATCATTTTTTGTGCAGAAATGAAAAAGTGTTTGCGCTACAGAAAAAAAATCAAAGGGCCACGGGAAAAGGGTAAAGCGTAATTAAAAAAAGACGAGTTTTAAATTTTAATACTGGGTTTTTGAGATAAAAACGGTACTTAAAGGGGGGGTTTTTTACCTGGGCCCCCGTAGGGGAAACCCCGGTGGAGTTGGGGGTTTCCAAATTGGTTAACCAGCAGCCCCAAAAAAATCTTCAGAAGCAGTGCCCCGGGGTAATGGGGCCCGGGGATTCCGGGGCTCCGTTTCCCTGATGAGCGAGGGAAACTCGCGGTCGGACCTTGAAGCAATATGTTGCGGCAGGATCTGCCCCGATGTCTTCATCCGTGACTCAAAGAAAACGGGGGCCATGAGGACCAAAGTTCCCGTGTTTCGGAACGCGGTTCTCTTCTCGGGTCAAAGTATAAAGTTTTTATCGGTTTAGTCGCTTTCAGCCCAAAACTACACTTACGAATGCATTCATGGCTTCAATGCCCCGTGCGAACCTGGGGGGGAACACACAGTGCCCCTACCGTACATGGCATGCTTACCGTGCAATCACGCTACCCGGTGACCGCAATGCTTCCCTACCCCCCAATTTGCCCCGTGGCATCCGGGGGGAACTACAGTGCCCCCCGCGTAACAGGGCACCCCTACAATAGATAATAGATAGATAGATAATAATAAGGAAAATAGATAATAAAAAAGATGATGGGAGATAATAAATAAACAATGTAGACAGATGAAAATAAAAGATAATATTAATCTTAAAAAGAAAAAAATAATAATTATGTTTAGCGTACGATCTCAAAAATCGGAACGGCCGTATTGCTGATCCCTTTTTGATTCGAATACAATTTTTGTCATATGAATATGAAATGGTTTGTCACTGCCTGTGGTGTCCGGGGTCGGGTCGTCACTGTCAGTGCCGTCGGTGGGGGGTGTCGGAGTCGCGCCTTCCTGGCAGAAAATTCCGGCGGTCCGTCCTGGAGCTTTTGGCCGCCATTATTTTCCCTGGCGGTCACCATTTTTTTGCGTAACTTCATGACTGTGGGGAATCCCGGCCGAAAGCAGTCAGTCCGATGCGTCACCGGGGGGGAAGCGGAAACCCGGTCGCCCCGGGATGACGGCTCTGCCGCCTGCCTCCCTTGCCTTTTTCTGATGTACAAGCGGGACGTCGTGGGCACTCGTTACTAGGTCTTGGGGCAGGTGGTTAAAAAGTGTTTTTTTTTTTTTCATTTTTTACAGGAGATCGATGGTGTCGCAGGATAGATGTAAAAAAGTAATAAAACTGTGTTGTGTTTTTTTTTTAAATTTAAAAAATTTTTTTTTGAACATTCAAACCCCTCCCGGTACATCAAAAATTTTAATTTTCATAAGGGACCCTGTCCGGGTTATTTATAATTCTTTGGCGGGGGTTCCCGGTACCAATTGGGCTCTTCTGATGCTTGCCAAAAATCCGAGACACCAAGGGCCCCCGGGGCCTGGACTCGTGTGGCCTGTACAGTCCCAAATCTGACCCCCATCTGGGCTTTTGGCCCCCTCTTTCATTTCCCCCCGGGTCTGGCCCTAGTCCCGGAAATGAACGAACCCCCGGGGGTAACGGCGCCAGGTGGGCCAGCTATAGTTATATTCCCAAAAGGGGGTGCTTGGGAGACCATGGGGAGGCTGGGGAATTTCGGGGGGGGTGGGCACTTGTGCAGAGGCCCGGTTGGGGGAGGGTGGGCCGGGGGGTCTGTCAGTTTCCTGCACCCGGGGAGTAGGGGTCGCACCTGGAACATTTAGGGCGTACCCCCTTGTAACCCCGTGTGGGGGGAACCCAATTCCGGGGAACAGGTCCTCCCCGGGGTCCCTTTGGGGGGTAGTCTCCCCGTCCGCCGGGGCCAAAAACTTCTAATAAACCAGGTTGGATGAAGCCCCCAACCACTTTCAATTTTAAAAAACCGTACTGCACCCTTTCGCGGGCTTT